>OZ012666.1:45480000-46712132 GCA_963942505.1 Lordithon lunulatus
GAGAATGGTGGATGTAGCGCTGAAGCAAGTGGGAGGAGTTGTGGTAGGAAGAACCAAGGTTAGGAAGTTAGCGTATGCGCATCATGTAGAAGAGTAGAAGAGAGTGTGCAAGTGGTGTTGGAACGAATAGAAAGGCACCTTGATAAGAGGAAATTCGTAGTGAATGTGGAAAAAAACATCATGATATTTGTATCAGTACCGATGTATCTAGAAGAAATCGCCAACAATAAGAGGTATATTAGGAACATTTGTCCATATAATGTTGGTACATTATTAACCTACTCCATTACTCTTTATAAGTACGCTGCAGCATTGGCTAATTAATTGCTTTAACCCAAATAATAGTTTCAGTCTTCCTTCCAGGCCCTCCATACTATTTACGTTCACAAGGTAAACTTGTTGAAGCGAAATTTACAGATTTTACGAATCAAAGCGGACGTGGATGTAGAATTTAAAGAGTTCAGCGGTGAAAAGGCAAATGTCTGAAAAGGGGAGTTGTGTACAGATAAAAACTCTTTAATCAATATAAAAGACAAAAAATTAAAAGAAGGAAGCATGAACTGCCACAGAAAACCTAGCGGCCGATGAAAAAATGACTACTCCTTATGGAAAACAACCAAAAGAATAAAAAGGCCAATTCCACTCATTAACAAAGAAGATGGTACATGGACCAGAGAGAACAGGGATAAAGCTGATACCTTTACTAAACATTTAGAAGAAAGAAGCATTGAAGTATAATGAGATCCAATCAGAAGTTATGATACGGAGATTTAAAAACCATGAAAAGGAAAAAAATCGATTGGTCACTCCTAAACAGTTAAAAGTCAAGAGTCCGAAAAAATCACCCGATCTGAGAAAGGAGAAATCTTGAAACAATTGCCCAACAAAGGAATAGTCATGTTAACTTATTTAATAAATGCGGTCTCAGGCTAAAACATGTTCCAGGAGTCTAGAAAGTGCCTGAATAATAATGTTTCAAAGCCCATCACTTCAATACTCTGGAAAAAGCTGGTTGTCAGGAGACTAAAAGATTCCTAGTCACCAATTCGTCGTTAGACTATCGAACAAATTCACCACATCATGAATAATTTTCAATAAGAAACGCTCTAAAGAATAAAAAATATGTTCAACTGTATTCTTAGATAGGCTTTGATAAGGTGTGGCATGAAGGCTTAATTTATAAACTAAACAATACGTAGACTAAAATTATGTGTAATATATATTACTCATCCATGTGAAGCAAGAAGAGGACTGCTCAGAACTAATAAATATCACATCTGGGGTACCGCAAGGTAGTGTATATATGGGCCTACATTATACTTACTATATACCTGTAACATACCACATATAGAAAACGTGACAATCGGCATTTTTGCAGATGACATCGCAGCACTAGCAGTAGGATCAGATATCCAAGACACGATTAAGAGACTCCACCAAGCAAGCAACAGCATTCATAACTGGGCTAAAAAAATGGAAGATAAGGTTGAACGAACTGAAGTCAACATACATTAACTTCACAAACAGAAATATGCAACCTCCACAAGTAAAAGTAAAAGAAAACATTGTGTCTTATGTAAAGAATGCAAAATACCTCGGTATGACCTTAGATATGAAGTTGAAATTGAAAGAGAATATAAAAATAAAACAAAATTAGTTGGAACTTAGATACACGTAATTATACCGACTGTTGGGTCGGAAATCACAACTGTCACTATACAACAAAGTTATACATATATACAACTAGCTTCTTAAACCAGTCTTGCAATATGGGTTTCAGCTGTGGGGCTGTGCCAGTTATAGTAAATTAGGCGTATTCAAACTATCCAGAATAAAGTGCATAGTAAATACTCCGTGGTATCTGCGTACTAGAGACCTGTATTGAGATATGTGGCCAAGCACGAAATGCGCCTACATCATGACCCACATGTGGAAACGATATAGCTGCTAAACAACGTAAATCAGACATGAAAGAAGAAATCTTAAGACCTAGCGACATAGTTAAACAAATTAAACAATAAACACCAGTGGGTGAACATTAGCTTTAAAGTGTAGATTAAGATTTATTATAGAAAAGTCAATGGTTGGACATATTAACAAGATCAGTTTGAATGATTCTACTATAAATAGTATATGTAGAATTATACAGGGTGGGGCATAGTAGTCCCTCATGTTAAAGAATGACTGAGGGGCCTGAGTTTGTAGAGCGACATGGTCGGTCTTGTTAGGTGGGGTAAACAAAATAACGTTTCAGTAGTCAACATGCCGTGGTCGGGTGAACAAATAGTTTAGAAACGTCATAGTATATTTAAAAAATATAAACAAACATATTTAAAGACTCTTAGTGTGAGGACTATTATTATAGGACAGGGATAGCAAACCTATAGCACACATTACAAAATTATTGGCACGTTACCTCGCGCGCTGAACTGTCAAGCAATTAAAACCATTTACTAATGGAGAAGTTTTGAAAGTGGTTAAAATGTGAACCAGCTTTCTTTGAGTATATTGAAAATAAAGACAAAGAATAATAGACCTACCCCTGACCAGAAAGATAGAATCCTAGATCTGGAGTGGCTGGAGTGGGTGAGAATGGTGGGGTGGAATGTTCTGAATGGATGTACAGAAAGGGATTGGGAATTGAACAAGGCATACTGTGGTCACAGATGAGGGTCAGTGATAGACTATGTTATGGTCAAGAGATTCAGAAGGGATGAGTTAGTCACTACAGAGTTGAAAACAAGGGTGTATCAGATAACCAATGGATGTGACAATATTAGCAAAATATAAAATACAATAATTTAAAAGTTAAAATAAATGTATAATAATAATAGTAAATTATGTATCACAGTTTCAATTGACAAATTCATATAGGATACAATCTTCCATGCAATAGAATGTGTTTCCTATTAAATATACAATACAAGATGAATTTTAAAATAGTAGAACAAGAACGAGGAGAATACCAGAGAATTTTAGAATGGCAGATCAGTAGTTTACCAAATCTACAGGCTTATATAGAAGATATGTAGAGCGGGTGAAAAAAAGGGCAAAGGCAAGGGAAGGCAAGATTATCCTGGATATTGGATTTGAAAAATTGTGAATGGTGGTAGGGAAATGTGAATGTGAATCAAGTTTTGTGTGTTATAATGTAACAACTATGATGTTCTATGGGGTCAAAGTGTGTGAGAATCAGCATATGAAAAGTAATTAATAAGGTTGGTTTCTGAAGCAATATAGTGTAATTACTTTTTTTTATATATTTCTACATTTTGTTTAAGGAAGTATTTTGTGTATTCTAATTACATTAGATTGTAAAATAAAAAACAGCACTTTAGGAATATTATGAAAAAAATGTATGAAAAACAATTCTAATAAAGATTCTAATAATAATAATATATTCTATTGAATTTTCTCAATTATTGATTTTAGGTGTCATAAAGGCACCTTACACAGTCAATAATACTGTCAATCCTAGTACTGTCAATATTTGCTTCAATCCTCCTTTTATATTTATCAAGTAATCAATTATCGGGATAAAGATCAATATTCTCTTCATTATATCATTAATATACATTACACGATGAGTAATACTAGCAATATTTTAGAATAATGAACATTTTAAACATATTATAGTACAGTAATACTGTCATTATTCTAAAATATTAACAGTAATATTGATCGTGTAAGGTGTCTTACAGTGATACAGGGTAGGAATAATGATTATTGACACCCTGATTAATCACTCAGTGAAGAATGTATAGCTTGATAAATGAGAAAACATATAAATAATGGATAGTGGATAGATTGAATAGTCTTGGACAAATAATATTATGTTTTATATTTAAATAAAAAATATAAATGGTTGCATTATTACATAATATTTGGTTTACAATGTGCCCACATATGCAATAATTTCCCATGCCCTCAAGGGGCAACACATGTCTGTTTAAGCTAACAGTGTAGTGGCTCAGATTTAGCACTTTAAATTGTTTATATTTATATATTTCCCTTTTGATTGTTAGTTTTTCAACATATGAGAGTGTGCTATATTTGATTGTTATTAGACACTTGATATTGCATTCACTATAAAATTTGTTTACAACTGTATGTGTATGGTATATGATTCATAATATAGATAGCCAACTCTGTATATAGATTTGACTCATATCAAATACTTAATATCGACATTAACTTTGTTATCAAATAAATACATATGCCGACTCAAGTTTTGTTTTATAAACACAAGTATCAGAATAGATTGATATTTTAATAAGACTAAATAGGATTTATCTACATGTCTTATCTGTATATAAGACATAACACAAGCAATATTTAAGAGTACTACTCATATTGCCAATATTGATCATGAATAGGTTAGAATTGTAAAACTGAGTTTACATTACATTGGAGAGAGATAATTTATTCAACCATTCCTCACTCAATTACACAAAAACCTATATTTCGGATAATAAAAAACTACGTACTGACAATAAAAACAAATGTTGCAAAAAGTTTTGCAACTTTTCAAAGTTCCACTGTCCTACTTTCGTATGACTTACCTTTTCATGAAATATCAAGTCCATACTTAAATAAAATCACACAACTTGTTTGCACTACTTTACACAAATAACTAAAATAATAGTAAATGACAATGTAAATGACGATTGGCAAAAAATAAACCCCTAAATTTGACGTCTTGCGCATCCATTTTTGTTTGGATGAATTTATAACTACCAATCACAATCAGGATGTTTACAACATTGCCAAATGTAACTTTTAGGATTGAAAATTTTAACAATCAAAGTTTTGCTAAAAACAGAAATTCGTAATATTATGAAAACTACGTTTTGTTTTGAAATTATTATATTTACTTAAGCTATTTTGGTTTTATAAATAATTAATTATATGTTACAAGTTACAAATTACAAGGCTGAATTTTTTAATTTGAATAAGACCACGAGCGCTAGTCAGATAAAGTTCTGCGTGCACGTTTTGCAATATTATTGTTTATACTTTAGTGTAAAATAAATACACGTTAAATTTAATTTGAGGCTATCACGTGGTGTTTCTCAAACTGGTTATTGAGACCATTGATAGCTATATTTTGTAGTTTCAATAAGTACTTAATTTATATTTTTGATTTTTATGGTAGGCAACAAGTCGATTTTTTTAGTTAGTTTTTGTTTTTCTCGAACATGTTGACATTCAACATGGCGGCATGTCGTCAGTGCTGTGCTGTGTCGTGGTGAGTTAATACATTACTAAATTTCCATAAAAATAATACAAAATACATCAAAAAAAGTAGGTACTCGTGTTATTTGAATATTGTAGTATAGTTTAAGTGTAAATTCTGCCCGGATAGACGCGAATTACCATGTAAATTTTGACGTTTAATTTTAGACCTTATAACCCTTAACATCTTTGTGCCATCTTTCCTACGCAGTAAAAACTCTTTGTTTTCCACGATGACCGGTGATGTTTTACAGGATTCATTTGCAATTCGACGTATCGGCCTATTTTCGTCATTAGTGTTTTAATATGAACGAGCACATTTACTTTCCCAACGCGATGTAAATCAATAATTCGGCCCTTGTTTTACTTACTCTATATACACATGTTTGCAAAATAGGGCTTCCGCAAATATACGTTTTTGAAAATACACAACCCTGAATTCACACCCAAAAATAAATCAAGGTTTAATTAATTTTTTTTGTGGGGGATACTGATTATTGGATTTTTTTCAATTAATATTTCATGGTGTATAATAAGTTGCTCTGCTTTATAGAACATTGATATCAAATTAGGGTCAATTTTTAATAAAAAGCCGAGCTTTTTAATGATTTATATCACATGTTTATTTTGTGCTATAATTGCTTGCAATATAGTAGTTTCATTAATGTAAATAGATGACATTTTCAGATAACATTATCTGGTGTTAATTTTAAATTCAATGATATGTACTAATAAGCAAATAATGATATCAAATATCAACCTTTGAGGGATATATTTTTGGGGTGATAACTTACTAGGTTAGGTATTTTGTTATTTTTACCAATCAAGGTTATTTTGCGTACCTTGATGTTTGAAGTTGAAACCAATATTGGCCCTGTCTGATAGGTTACTAGTAGTGACAGTACATAGTAGCTGTCTGTTTTCAGAGCATGGGTGAATACAGAAATGTGTGCTATGCTCACTCTGAGTGTCCACTGGTACTGTTTAGTAGTAGTAGCCACAACTGGTAACCTATCTGATGGTCTGTAGCACAGTGGTCTAATGTGATGGTCTAAAGCCATTGAGTATGTAACCTTGGTGGTTCGAATCCACCACTAGTTGGGAAACTTTTCTACAAAGAGTTGACCCGGCTAGCATAGGCTACATATAATATAGATTTTATGTACATTTATGATGCATTGGTTGTTGGCCCAGTAAGAACATAGATAAATGGTTCGCCTATTTTGAAACAAATCATTAATGTTTGAATCATGAATAACAACAATCAGTTCAAAACCCAATTGACTAAACAAAATCTAAGCTGATAACTGTATTGTATTGTTGTTAAGTCTGTTATGTGGTAATTTATTTAAAGGGAATGAAATAATATCATCAGTTTTGCTGGATACTGACTTCAAGCTTGATAAAGTATTATCAATTACTTCCTGCCCTAATAACAGGCCTCATTCCATTAATTATAAAAAAATATTATTCCTCTTTTTTTTTAAATAAACTGTAGGATATTATATTATATATAATACTAAATAGAAATAACAATAAATTAATACAACAATAACAATGATATGCAAAATGAACTAATTTACATGCTGAAAAAACAAATACTCCTTTTAGTTTCATCTACTATCGGAGGTTGGAAATCATCATATAAATTTTGACTTAATTAACAACTGTTCTAAATAGTTGGCTTGATAATCTCATTGTATGATTGAGGCATCACAGTTTATGTTTATACCATTACAAACAAACTATAAGTTTTTGCACTACCTCAATATTGTGATTCAGTCCAACCAAAATTTCATTAGAATTATAACACCATCTTTCAAATACTACTAGTTTCTTTTTATATTCCTGTCTTAATGTCCAGGTTTCCCCTCCATATAACAAAGTAAATTGGTTCACAGCTTTGTTCTGTAATCTTTCAGGCCTATCTAATATATAACCACTAAAGGAACCCCATCTTGCTATTAAATAGTTAAATTGGTGACTGAGTATATATGCATTGTAAATATGTTTCTTTGCCCTATTTGTTAATAGTTGATTACAGTGGAATATTGTACCTATTACAGGTAATATTTTGTTACCTATATTACCTTTATCATTTTTTCCAACTGAAATTTATAATCTTATCCATAAGCCAAGATATTCCTATACAATCTTTAATTTTACATCGTCCAACACTTTTTGAGTGCCTCTGAATGAAAATATCATATATACAGTCTTTTCACAATTAATGAATAAATAATTAGTGGAACTCCAAACCTCCTGGTTAATTGTATCACTAAGTTTTACATTCCTTTTAACACTTGTAAACCATGGTTGTCTCATCTGCAAACATGGAGTAATGACCTTTTAGGCTAATTTGCTGTATGTTCCAAACTTATAGTGAGAATAACAATGGCCCAAGTACTGACCCTTGTGGCAAACCATATTGTATATCCTTTAAGTTGCTGTTTATACCATTAATACAAGTACACTGCTGCCTGTCACTTAGCTTTTATTCATATCTAGAGATTTCCTACTTATTCTAAAACCTTGTAATTTATTGAGCATATTAAGACTGATGCCCCATAATTTTCACTATCCATGCCTTTTAAAACAAATGTTTGAAATCTGCTATTGTTGATTGTGCACTTGATTTCTCATGGTAACCATATACTTATCAAATACTTATACAATAATAATACATGCTACTTATCAAATGAAACTAGTTTCAGTATGATCTCTTCTTTAGTATTTTTGAAAAGATAAAGGGGAAATTGGCCAATGATTTTATAATGATTCTTTACTTCTTGTTTTGTGTATGAGAATAATTGTACTCCTTTTTAATGAATTAGGAAATATCACATCTTCAAACATTACATTTGTGAGTTTACATATTAATCACAAGATCTTCGGAACTTGTTATATCTTATACTATCTGTTCTAGGTGTTGTATATTTTTTAGTTTGTGTATTGTTTTGGAAATTTTCCCTTCATTGCAAGGACCTAGGAAAATTGACTTATCATTCCAATTCACTGATTTATTGGTATGATAATTTTTTGGTTTATTACTTTGTTTTAAATTATGAATTATAACTTATGGCTATTTAAGGCTTCAGCTTTAGTCATGTCCTCCTAGCATATTTACCACTGTTGCAATATATTTGAATATATATTATTTTTCTATTTTGTATTATACTTGATTCCACTGCTGGATATAGGTCTCCTCTAAACCTGACCAACATTTTCTATTTTGGGCAACTTGTACCCAATTTGGTGTCACTCTCTTTAGATTATCTGTCCATCTGGCTACCCCTCCTTCTTTTGTCCATTCTAAGAGTTTTTTGTTCCAGCGACCAACTTAGTAATGGGCAATGTATCCTGCCCACACCCACTTGAGACTAGCAATTCTCTTAATTACGTCACATACTCCTGTTCTCTGTCATATGTGGTCATTTCTGATGTTATCTCCAAGTGACTTACCAAGATCCATACATCTCTGTGCTATCCTTAGTTTTTGTGCAGTTAAATTTTAGGTCTCTGCCCCGTATGTTATTACTAGTAACACAGATTGTTGGTATATTTTCCGCTTTAGGCACATTTGTAGATCACTTTTTAAACTGTTTTCGAGTATGCCAAAAGGAGCCCAGCCTAGACCAAATTCATGACCAAGATATTTATATATGTACGTCTACATGCTCTACATGTTGGTCGTTTACTGAGATTGGTTCACTCAGTACAAGGTTGGTCATGATTTTAGTCTTGGTCATTGTTCATCTTTAGTCCTGCTTTGTGGGTTGGATGTTGAAGATCACATAGCATAGAATTGGCGTATTTGATATTGTCCGATATTAAAACTATATCATCGGCGAATCTTAGATGGTTTTGGTGTTCGCCATCTACTCGTATTCCTTTATTATCCCAGGACCACATCCTGAATGCGTATTCTAAGACAGCTGTAAATAGTCTGGGGAAGATTGTATCATTAAATTTATTAGTGTTTGTATGCATTGTCACACTTGTAGCCTTAGAATAGATGTGATGAATTAGTTTTGTGTAGCGATAGTCAATTCTGGATTGTTTCAAAACTGTTATTATTATATCGAAAGCTTTTTGAAAATTTATAAAAGTTAGCACTAGAGGTTGTATATGGTCATTCGTTCCAAACCCTGTTGAAGCAGTCTATGCTCTTGGTTGGTAAAAGTCGAGTTTTACCTCTAGTCGCTTCGTAATAATCGTTCTGAAAGCCTTATACAGATGTGACAGAAGGCTTATGGGTCTATAATTATCAAGGTCGGTTATATCACCTTTCTTATGTAATAGAACAGTCACAGCATTATTCCATTTAATTGGAATGACGCCTTCATATAAGCATAAATTAAACAGGTTTTATATCAGTTGCAGTAAAGTGCTTCCTTCCAGTTTAACAGATTCTATGACTTTAGACTTTAGCATCCTCTCCTGGAGTTTTCATGAAGGAGAGTGCGTTTCTGATCTCGTCTATACTTTCTGGCATAACTTCAGATCCTTGATTTAAGATTCATCTTCTCAGCTGTTTGGCATGAACATAGGTCCAATGTTTGAGTTTTGGTTTTATGTAGGATGGCATAGAACTCTTGAACTATTTTAAGGATAGATTTTCTATTTGATGTTATTATTCCTAAATTTTCCTTTAACTTAAATATTTCAGAATTTCCATTGAATAGTGTCTTTTCTAATACTTTCATGCTACCATCTGTCTCTATGGTTCTTCTGGTCAGTTCTGTAATATCTTCTTATGTCTCATTGTTGATATTTATTTATTTAATTATCTAAGTTCTTGAGTGCTTTACATTTTCATTGTTTCTTAGTTCTCATCTGAACTTAATCTTATTTCTGGTATTAGAATTAATTTTGCATTCCTTTTTCTTGATGGTTTGGCATTGTATTTGGTTGGCATTTTTTATGACAGCTAATATTTTGTTATTAATCTTATCTAGGTGTTGTTTTTAGAATCGGAATCTTTAAGAGCATTTGTTATAGTTTCTGTGTAATTTTCTGTTTCTTATGGTGGGTTTGATTTCTTTCAAATCATTTTCTGACGTTCGCCTTTTAGATTCAGTGTAACTGTTCTCTTGCCATTCTATAATCATTTCTAGGGGTAAAGTTGTTCAGAACAGTAACATCTTTTATTGCTTCTTTTTTGTCAGTTTCATTTCGTTTTATGTCCGTGCATTTGGACTTACCCAGGTCCATCTTCCTTTGAAAGAAACTATTCACTTCACATTAGTTCTACATTGCTAGAAAATTCAGTAACATTTTGCCACGTTCATTTCTGGATCCTACTCCATGTTTGCTAATCACTGTTTCCCATTTATCTTTCTTACAAATTTTTGCATTAAAACACCACCCCTTAATGCTTGGGAGATATTGTCATAGAACCAGCAAATAGAACCTTTCTACTTCTTCGTCGTCATGATCGCTAGTAAGTCATACTACTAGTTTTTTTTTGTAGCCCATATAATTAGTTCTTTAATAATTTAGCTATCGTCCATTTTTGAGTTTATTTTTTTCATTTAATTTGTAAAATTCCTTTTTTCCTCCATTTTTTTCTCATTTCTTATTTAATCGTTTGTTTGATTTGCATTTCTTGTTAGTTATTCTTCATTAGTATCACCCTGTATATCTGAATTTTATACTTGTCCTTTGTTGTTGTTGCTGTTTCCTTTTCTTTTTTATATTTTCTGAGCATTGTATAGAACATTTTCTTTAACAAAAATCTTCTAATATTGTACTAAAATGTTCCCATGTCATTTTCATTGCACGTTTTATGGTTACTTTTTACACTGTGCACAATTTATGCAACATCATGCTACAGTTATTTTGCTTGTACTTGTAGATGTTCTGATTGAAAAATTATATAATTTTGACACATCAGGGATGTTCTATATGTAAATCGTACATGTTAATATCCAAAATACCAATTTATTCAACATTTACCTTTAATAATGGGCTAGCAGTTATCTTGCCTTTATACTTGTTCTTCTTCCTCTTAAAATGCCCTATCCGTTCGACGTATGTATATTGGCGATCATTTTGGTTATTATTACTTTACTGCTCTATGCGTTTGTTCATTGCTACTTCTGTCTGGACGTTATCCCTCGACATTTCCTTGAATTTCTAGATGTAAGGTATTGTATTTATCTGGTTGCCGAAATAGTACAGTTTCCTAATCTTAACGGTGTTCCTTTTCGTTTTTCATTCTGTTCATTACCTTTATATTAGTAATTCGATCTGTCTAGCTTATCTTCATCATTCATGTAAACACATTTCGAAGGCTTCATGTTTTTTTCAATGTATTCTCGGTAAGGTTCCAGGATTCTACTCCATACATAAGGACTAAGGAAATATACAAACTCATTTCCAATTCCATATTTTTTACGTAGGAATGTGGATCTCGCCTCGTCGATCGGCGTTTTTATTTTTACCGAGTGGTCCTAGTCATCACTCAGCTCTTGGCCTAGATATTTGTTTTACTCGTTCCAACCTACTCATTCCAACCCGTAGTTCCGCCTTCTTGAGCTTGAGCTTAAGACCAAAACTCTCGCAACTTTACACCACTCTGTCGTAAAATAGTTGAAGTTTCTCTACTATTCGCCATCCATTTATTATTCGCCATTGCATTTTTATCCTCTCATTAATATTATATAGAATTTCCTGGACGATTATCTCAGAATACAGATTGAATAGAAGCGGTGGCAGGATGCAGCCCTCTTTTGATTGACACTTCTTCCGTTGCTCTGTTCTGTTCTTAGATTTGCTTCTCGTCGCCAGTATACAATCGCGGTGAAGGCTAGGTCTTTGTCATCTATACCAGTGTTCTTTAGTACTTGGATCAGTTTAATATGGGTATTATTATCATTGTTTGAGTCAAGGAATATGCATTGAAGATAATGATGATGTAGTAGGGTAATGCCCAGTATAAATGTAAAAGTTCTGTAATACCAATCACATACTATTGACATGATCTGGAATAATGTTACAGAAAATGTGTAAATTGAATAAATGATTGTATTCATCCATGTCTAGAAAGTATATTGTTGAAGGAAAATCATTTAAAATCTTGAATTACATTCTGTCAAGAAGCTTGAACAATTATTCATGTGCTATATTCAGTTCACGTCACGTGTTGAATAACAGACATACGTAGTACGAGCTGAGTATAGCACATTAATAATTGCAACTAGAAACTTGTTCAAGTTTCTTGGCGAATATAATACAATATAATTCAGTCTTACCTCCACAAAAAGTCTTGAAAGTATATTGAACTGTATTTATTACTCTCTTTACATCTAATTTCTGGATCTGAAGGAGATGAACATGTATTATTGATATGTAAACTGCTGATCAAACAATAAGAAAGATGATCCCACCCCACCCAGTAGTTTGATGAAAGTCTAATAACTCAACAAAATACACACACATTGTCTATGGGTGACTCTATCTGGTGCCAGATATGAACTACATTTTGCGCAGAAATTGTTTTTTCATCATACACTCACGTTTTTACTATATATACCTAAAAAGTACATTACCGATCATGCATTATTGTAGAAATGACTGAAATCAAGCTGATTAGCTGTTATCCTACTATTTTGAAGAAAATCGTTAGCGTTTGAATTGCAAATAAAACCCACTTGGAACAATTCTACCCTTGTAATATGTTTTGTTACTTGTATTTATTATTTTACTGACTGTACTTTTTGTTTGTTTCAGCTTGTGTAACTAAGAAACTCAAAATTTAGATTAGAAAATTGAAAGTATCAGCGCAACCACTGGCCTTTGTAATCGTAAAATTTATATATATATAATAAAACGTTAAAATAAAAATTATGAGAATATACAGCACAATCCAGACCCAGCACGCATTGAAGACATCTGAGGATTTTTAGTTCAACTTTCTGTTTCCATTTAAATTTTGAGTGCCTGTGGATTGTTGTACGAGTATTTTTTATATATTACGTAAAATTGTTTTTTTCTTTTGAACATTGTGAACATTATTGATATTGTGAATTGGTTCCAAAAATAACGTAAAAAAAACAGAAAAATATCAGTGAGAATTTTTTTGCCGTTCTGTGCACGGCTGCCATAATTGACTATATTGTGTGGTATTTTCGTACCATAACCATTCTGTGATATTCACTAAACTTAAGATAACGACACGAAGTGAAGATAAATCATTGATCTGATAAGACTATGTCCACGAATCCTCAGTGGAAATCCTTCCAGCCGTCTGATACCATGAATCAAGACTCCGCTATTATCGACTTCAAACCCATGACCAGTAATGGTAAGTATTACTAAAACCCCAGTGTAATGTTTGTGTTAATTATGATTCTTTTGATTCTAGGTAAATCACCGCAAGCATTTAACTTCAATAATAGGTCGAGATATGGGCAAGAATTTCCTCTTTTATCAGATAAGCCCCAGCAACAACCATACAATAATGGAGGCTCTAGTAATTTGTTTGGGTCAGCCAGTGCAACAAGTACTAGCCGTTTTCCACCTATTGGCACGTTTTCACTAGACTCTAATAATGCATACAACAGTGCCGGCGATTCGCCGCCCATATTCTCAAACGGTAACACCAACTCCAGCAGTTACGATTCGAACGCTGCGAATATGGGCACGAGGGAAACGGGCATTATCGAAAAACTATTGGTGAGTGTACTATCAATATTATAAAGTCCAACTGAATTTGAGTTGTTTCTAACTAATCTAACGCAATCATGAGTATGCGACCTATACCGCACCAGTCATTTCAGAGAATAATACAATCAAACATGTGTGTTATGTGGTGAGGCACAAGTATTGTATTTAACAGTAACGAATCATTGATTGGAATCTCTTGGTAAAAAATCTACTTTTTAACTTATAAGGGAAACATATGTAAAGGTAACCTGCAAAATCTTAAATTAAAATGACAAGTCTTTGGAGTATAAAGGGAGAAACCAATTCTATAGTGATTTAATTAATAAAGTAATAATACTCTTTAATTTTCATTATGCTCAAAAACCAATCTTTGATAAAAAAAAATAATACCATTTTATAGAATTTTTGAAAATAGACTAATAACTTTAGTTAACAGCAATGATTAAATAATTTAATTATTAAAGTATTATTCATTGTAATGTATCAATAAATAAAGCTATTTTTAACTCGGAATATAAAAAATACGAAAAATTGCCTAAAGATGACTTTGAAAAACCTTTAGTGTATAAAATTAATTAAGGAGATAATAATAATAATGTATGCTTGGCTTGAAATAATCGAGGGAAATATTGATAACCTCATTTGTGGCATGCCAAGACGTGTTAGTGCCTTGAAAATCATGGTGGTCCAACCCATGATTATGATTGTTAGTCGTTTAAATTTGTTGATTATGATTATGTTGAATTTTTTGATCATCGATATACATGTTTCGCCAGATCGTCAAATTCAGTTAAGTTTGTTAAAGTCGTTGAATAAATACTTCGTATTCTTATTTTTTTGAAGGGTAGTATGTATACATAAAATATAAAATAAAATATGTTTTTACATGGTTAGACCTATTACTACTAGTTTGTTACGCTTTCACTAGAAACACAGTAGCCGTCTTGGGTCGCCAATATGAATACTCCCTAATTATATGAAAGCCTTATTTTATCAGTGCAGCCTCCAATTTACCTTAGAAACTACACTGGCAAAAGAAATTAACTCATTACTTTTAAAAACTCGATTAAAATTAAAAGTCCCGACCTCAATCCGATTGAACACCTCTGGGACAAGATGGGCACACGACTTAGGAACACTTCCTCGTCGCTCAAACAACCAACAAGAGCTTGGACAAAGATTAAAAGAAAGTTGGGAAGATATTTTCTTCTTCTTCTTCTTCTTTCAGCCCATTGTTGTCCACTTCTGAACGTAGGCCTCCTTTAGATTTTTCCACGATGTTTTGTCTTGGACTAGATGGTACCAAGCACGTCCTGCTACCTCTTTAACGTCGTCCAACCATCTCCTTTTAGGTCTTCCGATTCCTCGTTTTGTTTCCCTTGGGCGCCATGACGTTATACGATGTGTCCATCGACAGTATTCTTGTCTGGCAACGTGCCCTGTCCAGCTCCACTTGAGTTCTGCAATTCGCGCTATGATATCTGTCACGCCGGATCTTCTGCGAATCTCTTCGTTCCGAATTCTGTCTCTCAAGCTTACGCCCGATGGCACGTTCCATCGCTCGTTGCGTAGTGCGTATTCGGTTTGCACGTTTTTCGGTGAGTGCCATGGTTTCTAAACCAAACGTATGTTGTTACTGGGAGGATGCATTTTTCATACACCTGCCGCTTTAAATCATTGGGAATTTCTCTGTTTTTTAGTATGTAGCCCAATTGCCCAAACGCAGCCCAACTATGTTGTAATCGTCTTGTAATTTCTGCCATCTGGTTGTCTTTGCCTAACATGATCTTATGTCCCAAATATATGTATTCGTTCACCTTTTCTATGGCCTGATCTTCCATAGTGACGTTGTTGTTCTGCGTACTAATAATCTTTGTTTTTGTTAAGTTCATTTTCATGCTTACTTGTTTTGATGCCTCGTTTCGTTGTTTTAACATGGTTTATAATTGTTTTAAGTTGTTGCTGATCAACACGATATCATCTGCGAATCGGAGATGGTTCAGATAGTTTCCGTCGACATTGATGCCATTTGTCTGCCAGGGTAGTTTTTTGAAAATATCCTCCATTGCCAGAGTGAACAGCTTCGGTGATATTATGTCCCCCTGTCTGACCCCCTTCCCTATAGGTATTTTGTCAGTAGTTATGTCATCACTTACGGGAAGATATCAGCAAAGGTGAAATTAGAAGTTTAATTAGCAGTATGCGTCATCGCTGCGAGGCACTCAAGCAAGAGGCGGAAATACCAAATATTAAGCCATTTAATCACATTGCAAACTGCTGATCAAACAATAAGAAAGATGATCCCTCCCCACCCAGTAGTTTGATGAAAATCTGATAACTCAACAAAATACACAGAAGTTTCCTATGGGTGACTATCTGGTGCCAGATATGAATTACATTTAGTTCTTAAATTTGGTTTCGTTATAATTTATTGAAAATGTGTCTTTTTCTGTCTTATTATTATTACTGTTTTTGTCTTAATTCAGTAATACTTATATCGTTCACTTTCTTTCTTTTTTGTGTTTTTACAAAATAATCGATTATATATCTTTCGTTCCTGCTATTGACATCCCGTGTGTATTTATGCATTTCTTTCAAAGATTGTGTTTAAAATCACTAGTTCGTTATGCAGAAGTCTTAACGCTAAGTTTAACATTATTATAATCAACACATGGTCATTGTATTAATTAGTGGATCATTACAATTAGTTTTCATTGATATTTTATTATTAATATAAACTACATTAGTAACATATTTGCTGTTAATCACAAAAAAAACATTTATTTAGCATAAACATTACAAATCACCACAACAATATGATAACAAATACAAAATATACTCCCTCCTTCCTTGTGGTATTCCCTCTCTAGAGACGTTAATCACTAATTATTCATTATTATTAGTCTCAGTATTATATTAAATGTATAATTTTTTTTAGCACTCTTATGGATTTATTCAGTGCTGTGAGAGGCAAGCAAGATTATTCTTTCACTTTAGCCAATTTAGCGGTAATATTGAGCACTTGAAAATTGGAGATCCTGTGGAATTCGAGATGACCTACGACCGAAGAACCGGCAAACCGATCGCTAGTGCCGTTACGAAAATAGCGCCAGAGGTGGTAAGCGAAAACCCTTGTACAAAAGTTACACATATAATGTGCGTACTCATCGCAGGTTATGAGCGAGGAGCGTGTGACTGGAACTGTAACAACTGAAATAAGAGGGGAAGGTTCTAGTGGAGATAACCAAGGTAGAATTAGTTACGAAAACCGCGGAGAGTGTTTCTTTTTACCATACACCAAAGATGATGTGGAGGGAAATGTTACGTTACGTTCTGGTGATAAAGTCAGTTTTCAAATTGCAACAAATCATCGGTAAGAAATACTACTATTTTATAGAATATTACACAAACCTTTTAATATAAGTAATATTTTGAATGAAGTTTACTTGTCTGAAGATTTTAAATTACCGGTTGCATTTAAACATGCGTTACACATTTGGGGATATACTTGTAAATAAACTTGTATCGCACTGGTCTCGGAAACTATTAGCACTCATATTAATATATTGGTTGAATAATTAAGCATTGTGTATGAGGCCATGAGAACAAAAGTGGCCTAACCCTCAATTTTAAAAATCTAGTTTATGTTATTATTTTTATTATTTAGGACTAACATAAATGTGTTTTTAATTTTGTTTAGGGTTAGTGTACTTTTGCCCTCAATGCCTCATATATAAAATGATTATGATACACTTCTCTTGTAGAGCATGGATTATGTTAAACATATTAGTTTTAAATTCGGAAGAAAAACTTATGCTTGGTATTTCAAATGAGCATAGGCAGATTTCCATTCAGTGTTGCAATAGTTAGTTTTGAGGCTGAGAAATAAATGTGTATTTATTAGTTCTGGGGTGCGAGTTTTGAGCGATCACTATCGTCATACCATCAAACGTATAGGGTCATAGCGATGGACTAATAGCATTACCTTAAAAAAATTAATTAATGCCAGCATATAACTACTGCCAAGCATTTAACTCTTATCAGAGATAGTGATCACGCTACACCAAATGAAGGGCAAAAAATTGACACTATTATAGTGAACATCTCTCAATCGCTATGTTCACAGTGATTGCTCAAAAATCACCCCCAACCCCTTACACGTCGCTCCTGGTTATTTTTCTTTGCCTATAGTACTGGCAACTAACTACAGGTGAATCTAGGGTTTAACGTGGATTCCGAACCACTGATGTATTTAGATATGCATATCATCATTTACTCCGTACTAAAGAAATGTTTTAGCTGTCAAACCACACCCTGCCAAAGCGGCCTGGGGAGTGGGGTGCATAAAAAGTATTTCGCTTTGTGTTTTGGCTCGCAATATTCAGTGCTGCACTTGGAAGCCACTGCGCTACGCTCCCCCGAGTTGTGATAGAGTCACAGAGTTAGAAATAAAACTTACATAATATTAAAACAGTGCTTTGCAAAGTGAATAATATCGCCCCTGTGGGCAGGGCGTTGTCGGTTAAGTTTCAGTGGGGCGGTAGCAAGGATACTAAACTATGATATAATGTAGTTTAGAACCATTGGGACCGATAGTAGATACATTAGTAGTGCTATTGGGCGCTGCATCAACATCTTTTCTAACCATGTTGTAGCATGTAGATAGAAATATATATTTATAATAATAAGTTGACACTGCATATTTCTCAAACCATATGGTATTTCGCGTGGAGTGCATAGTTAAGCGGTAATACGCCGGATGCGTAGCCTTTTAACGCAGCAGACCCAAAGTAAAATCTTGGTGTCGCTCTGCACGCATCCAAATCGTTTGCCCCGTCCGTAGTGAAGCATGTGTCCTGCTACTTACAACGAACGAGTAGCGTACTAGTATCTCACAGTAGCGTACTAGTATCTCACAGTAGCGTACTAGGAAGCCATCTGGGAAAATCAAGGCCAACATGAGGCTGTAGCGATTCAAATCCATTTTCAGGAAGTGATTAGTATTTTTTTTTTATGAAAAGGGAGCCAAATAGTTTGAGAACCTCACTTAGATTATATTAATTCTATATAAAGCCGTTTTCTTACAAATCACAAATTAGTTTGCAACAATTGTTGCCGATACTATGTGATACTTATTTAAGACACACTGCAAACTCTATTAAATGAAATCACCTTTGTAGTCAACATGACATTGGGTAATCTATTTCATTATCATCTGACATGATTAGCCACTATCTGTAATCAAAACATGTAATCAACAATATAATAACAGAATTACAACCGTATGGCGGCGCGGCATACCGTTGTTTTTCCTTTCGTGGAGCAAAATCGTGTTTTAAAACAAAGTTCTGATATGTGTGCAAATTTTGATTACGAACTAATGTAAATATCTTCGTTGAATCATTGTTCTTGTACGATGTTAGTTTTGTGTCGATCTTTGTGAAGGCGGCCCAAAAGTGATACCATTTCAACATCACGTTCCTGAAACCAGACCACCCGTGAGGTGTCGACTTCATCAATGTTTCCATTTTCAAAGATGTCAGTTTATATTTATCAACTAAAATTAGTTACCAACGCGAAATCATGTAAATTAAACGGATTTACGCAAACAATAGAATTATTTTACACAACGTTTTACTATGCATGAACCGTGAGCAATTCTTCAGGTCATTTCTCACTCTAATACTATACTAATAGCTTGAAATGATGATTATTATTATATAGTTTTATTTGATAAGTTACATGTAACAAAAGATATCATTATCTCACCCCAGGACCATATGAAACGCGCATATTGATATATCTTTGTATAGTATAGTATGTTAATGTGCTGCCCGGTTATTAATCAATTTAAAATAAATTATCGTTTCGTTATGACAAGATAAACCCATTTAGCTACTACTCATAGAAGCAATTAACTTAAATTAAAAATTCATATGTCGGACAGTGACTTGGAAATCGCAGCATAAAGATATCAATGTATTGTAATTTTCAATATATGGCTGCATTTTTATTTTAGCGCAAAATAATATATTATTTGGTAGGCGTGTTATTATTAAACCAATTGTTTGTAAGGGCAGCCAGATATGCATTGTTATTTAATGAGAGAGAAAATTATTTGTATCCCTTTCTTCTTCATCTTTTTTTAGCTTAGAACTTACATGTAGAGTAGATAGAGTTTGAGATCTTTATTCCATGATCACCATATTTAATATGAGTATATTTTACAAGTTTGAGATGTCAAGGATATGATAATCAAAATTATTATAAAAATGTTAGAAACAATTAAAATTTGTATGCTCACACATCACATGTCATTCTATGTTGATGGCTGAGGCATGCCATATTACACTCCTGGAAAATTAACGCATCAGCAAAACTTCTCGTTATAACGTGATATTATAATTAAATTATTTCATCTGTTTCATGAATGAATAAAAAATAAAAAAATCTTTTTTATGTATTCATTACTATTATAATATACATAATAACAGATTTTTTTAAATTTGAGGGTTAGTCCACTATTACCCTCAAAGCCTCAAACTAGAAGTGTATTATTGAAGAAGAAGAAATATTAATAAATAACGGAAATAAAACATTAATGTTAAATGCAATGATATTGATAAAGTTGTGAATAGTATCCTGGGAAATATTTTCCCATTTGACAAGAATAACCTGTAAGAGTTCCCTAAGCTTAGGAGTAGGTATGTGGCACTTAACTGATCACTTTAATGCATTCCATAGGACTATTAGAGTTCATACCTGGGTTGCTTGGTGGCCAGTCCATAGTTGGAATATACAGAAATCGAAGGTAGCTCAATACGTCTCTAGCAACGATGTTCTCTTATTAGAATTGAGCGGCTCTATTCGGATCTTAAACTGTTGCCTCATAAGGCGACTGATTGCTCAGCAATTCACGATTTGATTCGCAAAATTACCAAAAAACGATTTGCTGCAACTTGACGTAATATTCCACTTTCGTGATCTGTTCCTTCCAACTGCTGTGACATGTTACTCTAATTTCTTAACTCTCGTATAGTTGCATCTATTAGCTACTTATATTGAGAAACATGATTGGCTCGTTTACTTTTGGAGATATGGTATTTTATAGGATCAGTTTCGTGCCGTACAATTGTGCAGAATTTGACCCTGTTGGAGGCGTGTTAATAAGAAACTACACCATTGCGGCAATTTTGTCTTTCGTTTGTCCATGTATTGGGTTCCAACCTACTAGATTTGAGCATAAAAAAGGAGTCAATTTCACCATTTTTCTGAACCCCGAAATCATTTTCTCGCGGCTCTTAATGTCTACGGTCTCCACACATCCATGCGTTCCAGCAACGTGTATGTATCTGGATAACGAAAAGAGATGCGAGCTTGGCATTCGATTTAGGCGGAGGCTCGCTACACCAGGTTGATGCAAAATATTTCACTACCCCCCAGCCTTTGTTACTTTTTTCAGGCGGATGTCCACTTTGACATTCGATTGGTCTGAGTTGATGTTCCCTTGTTGGAATTGAGCAGTTCTATTCGAATTTTCTGTAGTCCGCTAAGGCGACCGGTTGGCCAGCAATTCGCGATTTAATTAGGAAAATTACTAAAGTGGTGCCTTGCCAAACACATTCTAGTTACTCTGTTTTCTTTAGAATAGCTTCTACTATCTAATCCTCCATCATTAATCCTTTTCTTTACAGTTTGGCCAAAATTGATATATTTCAGCTACTACTAGAGCTTTGGTATAACTCTCAACTAGTAGAATACCTATTTCTTAAAGTGACTTGTATACAATTTTACCCATCTCTTAATTCTGTAGACTTCTTACAACCTTGTCCTGTCGTTCTACAAGTTCTTCTAAGTTCACTGGAGTGAATAATTGTTGATTGTCTCTCTTAACACATATAACTGGTCCCTTGTTAACTGGAGCAATTGCCTTCATCTTCATTTAAGTTGCATGTTACTCTATGCACACTGGACAGTGTTATTATTTACTTAATGGCATTCAATGTAAAAAATCACTAGGTAAACTATTTATTATCTTTTACAAATCACAAACAGCATGTCTTAGCAGTAGTTACTGTATTTGTTACAATTTGTAACTGGCTCTCAATCTTCGGGTCCTTCTGCCGCGTGTTAGTGTATGTGAGTGTGAGTGGACTTACTATAAATGTCTTATTAATATGCAATTACAATTGTTCTGAATAGGAAATCCTAGACCATACGATGCATATATTATGTTTAATACTTATCCAATCAAAAATTTAAAGTTATAAGAAGTTTTGCTGATGCGATAATAATTTCCACGATTTTTAAATTATTGTATTGTATATTTCATGTGCAAAGAGAGAATTTAAATATTATACTTCATTCCTAGTTGCGCTTTCCATGTCACTATCCAATATACAGAAAAACAATTATGATTGATAAACCTTAATTCACCCTAATCTAGCAATAACAGTCTATTTAAACTAATTTTTTATTTTAGTGGTAATTTAGGAGCATGCCACGTACGTTTAGAAAATCCAGCTCATCCTGTAAAATACCAAGGCGTCGTATGCTCCATGAAGGAGAGTTTTGGTTTCATCGAGCGCGCCGATGTTGTTAAAGAAATTTTTTTCCATTTCTCAGAGGCCAAAACTAAAGAAGAACTCAGGTTAGGTGATGATGTCGAATTCACCATACAAACACGCAATGTAAGTTTGAAATTTATGAAACCATTTGTATGTGATAGGTGATGATTTATGTTATTTCTAGGGAAAGGAAGTTGCTTGTAATATAATAAGATTGTCACCAGGTACGGTGATTTTCGAAGACTTGAAGCAGGAAATAATGCGTGGTCAAGTGCTAAAACCATTGGATAGAGGAGCAACTGCGCGTCATCAGACAGACGCGTTGCCCGGCCGCATTCGATACAGAGCTCCGGATCATTCAGAGGTAGAAATTTCATTTGGCGATAAAGACCAAAGGGGTGATTTTACTTTACGTCATGGGGATTGGGTACAATTCAAGGTAGCTACGGATCGCAGAGATCAGCTGAACAGAGCAACGCATATATCGCTGTTGGACGAGAGTTTTATTGTGTCAGGCGAGAAACGAGAGCAAGGAGTTGTAGCGTCTGTAAAGGATGGCTTCGGCTTTTTAAAGTGTGTCGAACGCGAACCCAGGTTATTCTTCCACTTTAATGAAGTTTTGGAATTCGATAGGGAAATTATGGTTGCGGATGAGTTCGAGTTTACTGTTGTGCAAGATCAAACCAGTACATTTTCAAATAATAGACAGAGTGCTATTCGAATGAAACTGCTACCCACTGGAACAGTACAATTTGAAACCCAAGTTGAAATGAATCTAACAGGCATCGTTACAAAGGATGTACCAAGTAGTTGGGCTAGTAGAAGTCCAACTAAAAGCAGTAACGGTCACACAGGTACCGAACCCGTACACGTTGAATCAGGTCTTATTTCTTATACTGTCAATGGTGTCAAAAAGACTGTTGGGTTTTATTCCAAAGATTGTGAAAAACATTTCCCAAGGTTGGGAGACAAGGTTCGTATTCCTATTATTCTTATATATAAAATCGACGTCAATGTTTCGAAGCCAAACGACCTGTTATTTATGATTTTGTGCTGTTGCGTTTTGGGAGTCGTGGGTTTGAATTTACGTCAAGGGTAATGCGTTTTGTATTTATTTTAGGTTACCATTTTTTTGATTTGATAGTAATATTTGTTCTGTTCGGTTTTGTTTATTATTTATCAAAACATTTATTTGCTAAACTACAGAAGACGATCATTTGACCTATTACGATCTTAAAGTACTTAGAGGGCGGAATCCCTATTTCAGAGGCGCAGTGGTAGACACACCGGGCTGATAGATTTCCCGTGCCTTTTAAAATCTTCGCTTGGGATTCTAACTGGGTATCCATATTACAACCACGGTTCAATTTTTTTAAATCAAATTGCCTGGTACACCTCCAGCAGTCCAGCGTCCTAGTATGTTATACAGGATTCGTCCCAGGGCGCCGCTGTATTTTTTGATTGCGTGTATATATTTTGTTTTCAAAACTTTGCATACTTATAGAGTACATAAAAACTATATTATGTGATGGTTTAGAAATTCTGAGGGTGTTGTGCGGGGAGAACTACCTCACTTTTTTAAAATTGCAACTCCTATCGAACTTATTTTAAAGGGAATAACTTCTTGACAAACCACTTCAACTCCTGGTTTGAAGATTTTTTTTCCTTTAATATAATTTAAATTTAGATAGACATTGCAATTTAAGATGGTGGAGTAGTTCTCCCCACATGACACCTCCAAAAGTTGGGGAAATTCTAAACCATCACATATTGTAGGCACGCAATTAAAAAATACAGCGCTGTCCCGGGACTTTTGGCCGAAACCTGTATATTATTCGAATCTTTATTACATAATATTTCTAATAGGCCGTTTTATATATTTTTTAAACATTCCGTTTTATATTTTTTTAAACATGCAACCAACACTATTTAATAAAATATTTCACATGTTGTATAACTAACTATTTATTTTAGGTTCAATTTAACGTAAATCTAGTGAAACGTAACAAGGAGTTCATAGCAGTAGATGTTCAAGTTGTTCAGCCAGCTACACAAACTAACGGAATTACCAAGCAAAATAATACTCGCTCTTCGCAATTGTACCAAGGATTTGTTGCTGCGTTAAAAGATGGTTTTGGTTTTATTGAGACTGTAGACCATGATAGAGAAGTTTTTTTCCACTTCAGGTAATTTACTTTACAGTTTGTTGCATGAACAATATATTACATAATTACCCTAAAAAAGCTATAATGAAGCAAGAAGGATCTATGTATCAATAGTTAACTAAGAGGTTACCGCGTAATATACTCGTGTTTTCTGTATATTCTATTTTAGAACTTGTAGATAATATAACGGGAACTATTTTTAATAGACTTCTGCATAAACTATAGATTTGTTTGTAGGTTCTAGGACAGATTTACATAGGTTGTCCCGCAAGTTATGTCATGCATTTAGAAATGTGTTATTTTTTTGTTCAAAATTAAAATAAAATGGACTGATCTCTTTTATAGAGATACAAGACATTTTCTTTTATTCAACAACACTGCACTGAATTAATTATACATTGTTACTAGATTATAGGTCTTGGATATAATGAATGTAAATGTTTGAAATGGCCTCCCTGTATTCAGCATCACGTCATATTATGAGTGGCAAATCCTCTAAAAGCTAGGAAGATGAGTTTAAAACAATTAGCAGTTCTCGCCATTAAGTCGGTTAGGTAATTTAAATAGTCCAATCAGATTAGCACTTAGTATACCATACCAAATATTAACTGAAAATTGACCCAAGTTTCTAAAATAACTAATAGCATGTGGCTTTTCACTGTCCCATGGTTCATATGACGCATGGAAATTGAAAACAAAACATCTCTGCAAATTGAGCTTCATCAGTATCAAGTGTGTTACAACTCATAACTATTGGCATTAAAGAACGTAATGATTACTGTGTGTTAACTCTAAAGCTTTGGCTCTAGTTGCTGTTGCTGAAGTACTGTCCATACATACAAAGTTAGTTATGTTTGTATTTGCAGACACCCTTTGCACAAAATACTTCTTCATGTTTACAATTGGTTGATTCATTGATGCCTAATATTTAAGTTTTCAAATATTGCAGTGCTGTTGAAGAACAATAAAATGTCTTGAGTCTCTATAACAATGGAACATGTACCATTAGTTGATATACATTTTTTGATTCTATTGAGTAAATGAACAATTTCTAAATTTATGATATACCTTTGCAGGGCAACGCATCTTCGATGTTTTAGTTGAGGAAACTAATGATTTAAAGGTTATTTCTATAGTACAATTTATGTATTTGTTAACGTCCCTGATTTCAAACACTAATATTGGTTGTCATATCTATACCTGACAGTTATCATAATTTTTGATTTGTTACCTCGTTTATCGAACGTACATCTGATGTGTTACTTATGACCTAAATAGCTCTATTTAATGAGCAGCTCTGACAGATCATGCTCTGATAAAGGAGCAGGGTAGCTAAGTTCCTCTGAAATCGCAGTCTATTTTGGTTCACAGGTTACAGATAACTTGCATTTATACAACCCAGCCTTAATGTTTTGTGTTTTAAATTATAAATTATCCTGGGATATTGCCGCTTAGAGACACATAACATATACTACATATAGAGGATGAGTAGAAAATGGCGTATTTCTTTATCAGTACGCTATGTTGTACAATGAGTTACGTTTATTTTATTAGTTGCTATATGTAAAAGTTATTTCCTTTATATTTAATTACGAAAATTCAAAATTTAAATTTTCCATCAACATGCTGTGGAAACTGATCTGGCATTAATGTTTCATTATAAAGCTGCTATCTATAACGACTTTTCCGGCAATCGGCAGACAATATGATGTATTTTGTTCACAAGAAAGAAATGTACTTTCGTGTGTTTATAAACCACTTGGGATTTTCTGAAATCATTAGTTGAGCTATACTGACTGGATCTAACAAGATAGATATTTAGATCTATTGATTGCTACGAGGTAAATTCATACTAAATATTTGTATTGTAATTATTACAATAATAAATTAAAGATACTGCTCTGTGTCACAATATTCCTTCTAGCATATAGTAGTTATGCGACGTGATTTTCAACGAAACACATTGGGTGGTGAATGTAGAAGATAATATTGAACACCATCAACATTTTTCGTGTAAATATCGCGCCTATTACTTGTAAATTGGCAACATCTCGAGAATAATTGGTAAATTGAACAAAATTGTCCATCCAGTATCCATCTTTACCCTTTTGTATGTGAGATTAATGAACTCTTTCTATTATCTTTTTGTTCTTTCTTCCTATTCTTTCTGGTGATTCTTGTTTGCTATATTATTACTTTCCAAATACACCACCATTATTTACATGGTTTCTTAATTACTTGTTCACCTATGTTTTTATAACTAATTTGGAAAATGAAAACACTTTTCGGCTGTAGATAGTGACCCTAACTTTTGGCCTAACCTCTTGTTACACTCTGTATCTATATTTACACTTCTTTATTGATTTTCTACTATATTATACAGAACGTCCCTAAAATATGAAATAAATTCGATGAAACCTTTATGATTTTTGTAAAAATTGTCCGTCGATTTTTAATTTAAAATTGCCAATTTTTAATGTGGAGTCGATTTTTGTCGACCATTTTTGAGCGAGCAATAACGTTAGCGAACAGGTTTTCAAATGACAACCCCATTTTTTTATTACGGATTATGAATGGGATTATTTTTCTGAGATCAGAGATGTATATTATAACATAAGAAAATTTCCGAGAAAAATCATTTCAAATGTTAGAAAGAAAAACCAGGAAACGCGATATAATATTTAATTTAATTAATTAATTTGTAGAAAACGAATTTGTTCCTCAATTATCTCATTGTTAGACTGTAAATGGTGCACAGTTTAAGCATTTACTGTAGCTTTTAATTGTCCAATTAAATATTATTTCGCATTTCATGTTTTTTTCACTCTGACATTTGATATGACTTTTTTCGGAAATTTCCTTATGTAACCTACATCATAATATATATCTCTGACCGCAGAAAAATAATCACTTTCTGAATCCGTAATAAAATATGGGGTTTTAATTTAAAAAAATTACCGATGACGTCATTGCACATTCTAAAAGCTCGAAAAAAAATCACACTTTCATTAAAATTTGGCAATTAAAAATTAAAAAGCGACGTGTCTAATAATTTTTGCAAAACTCATAAATAAAGGTTTTATCAATTTTATTACATACTTTAGGGACACCCTGTATGCATTTCACTGTTTTCTTTCAATCCTCTTCCTTTCTTATTTGTTTTTGTTATAATCAATTCTCCCTTTTAGAATTCTGCTATTCTTTCATTTTCTTGCACATTTATGCGCCAATTAGAATCTTCCATTTACCCTTCGTTTATGTCTATTGTGTCTGTACCTGTTCTTCATATAGTAGTTTTTTTTTTCTCTTAAATTATTTTCCTATAGAATTACTTTTCTTTAGAGTCTCACTTATATATTTTATTATCTAGATTTTTTTCTGGTATTCCATTTTCACCATTGTCGGTTGTCTGTTCTTTTGCAAGGTTTCCCAGATACTTGATGATAATTATCGGCAGATGACTGTAGGTGCGTCGGCCAGCCAAACGTTTGCTAGTTTCCACGATATTTCGACCGCATAATACTACGTAATATATAAACTAATATTTGTCAACATCGTTTTGCTATATTAGTAAAGTATCCTTCTTAATTTATTTCCCAAAATATGTACATATTTTACGTTACTAACGAATTACAGAATGTGCCAAAATATTTGTTTCTGTGCATTATGACTTATAATTTTCTCACGACATGTAATATAAAAAATATAATGATTGTATTTGTTTTAGTAATTTCGAAGGAGATACACTAAATTTAGAGCTTGGACAAGAAGTGGAGTATAATTTGGGCTCGCGAGGTGGAAATTCCGGTTCATGCTCGTCCGCCGAAAATGTAAAGTTAATACCAAAAGGAACAATAATTTTGCCAAAAATATCAGGAGAGATTTTAGAGGGTGTTGTAGTGCGACCTTTGCGTTCTGTGAACCCAGACCAAGACGAATATTCGGGACTGGTTCAAATCAGACCTGAAAACGATGAGAAGCCTAACGAGTACGAGTTCGGCATCATGGGATTGTTGAATAAACGCGAGTTGCTGCAGGTTGGCGACGCTGTGCAGTTACAAGTGGATTCTACGGGTAGGGCTGCGAATATTATTGCGGTCCGGAAAAAGTTGAGAGCCACCGTGGATGCTATGAAAGGACAGTTTGGATTCTTAGCCTATGAGGTGGAGGATGGGAAGAAGTTGTTCTTTCATATGTCCGAGGTTAAAGATACTAATAACCTGCAGATAGGGGATCAGGTTGAGTTTGTGCTTGTTACCAATCATAGAAGTGGCAAATCATCCGCTTGTAATGTTGTTAAAGTTAGGTAAGTCACTCTATTTCAGTTAGTAGTTACTGTATTTAATACATTAGCAACCGGCTATTGACTTTCAGGCTCTTATGCCATGTCCTAGGCTTTGTATATGTGAGTGCTGGTAAATAATTTGATCCCAGGCCACCTGCTTTAAAGCGGGGGTGCCAACCACTGCACTAAACCGGCGTATAAATATTTTATTAATTAAAAGGGTTATAATTATAAATCAAACTGTTCATTTAGTTTTTGATACCTAGATACAAACTTGATTCAGAACTCATAGTGGTGCCAAGAGTTTTTAACACCCATTTATTTGTATACTGTAAGTTTTAGATATTTATAATCAAAGTCATACTGAAAATATATAGGGGGATTTAATAGTTGTAATATGATAACCATTAATAAAGCTACTATATCAAACTAGATCAAATTTACATATAGATTAAATCCAATTAAAGATTTGTGTGTTTAATTTAATATTTATTTTATTTTTTGAAAACTTATATTATAAAAATTCACACAGGTTGCTTACTATTTAATTTTCCAGTGTGCGCTTATGCAACAGCGATAAATTATCTCTCTTTTGAAGATTAAAATAATTTCAATTCATATATATTTGAAAAGATACATTTACTAAATATTTAGACTTGGCACAGGGCATCAAATCGGCAGTTTTTCTGAATATATGACAGCCGGTCTTCAGTAAATGCATGTTGGACGTTAATGGCTTAAGTTAGACAGCTCAAAAGTTTATAAAAATAATAAAAATAGAAATCGTTTTGCAATTTATGAACTTACAACAGATATATCTGTACACGTCATTACTTGTTATATTAAGGGTAGCTGTGAAACCCTTTTTTAAGCCTCTTATGTAACACCTCTGTTGTATAGTTATACTAGCATATAATTTTATTGTTTATACATTAATCATACCGCAGATACTGATATGCTAAACTATATAATATGTTTAAAGAGGCAAATACCAAATTACTTCAATCCCAAATGTTCTGCTGTAATTGTTTCATACAATAGTTGTCAATTCAATCTTACATTTGATTGATTTGTACACTATAGCTGACTATATCTTTGTAAAGTGCATATTATTGAATATTAATTTTTAAGTTGAGTTAAAAGATTGAACTTCTAATTGTGAAACTAACAAATCAAGTACATTCAGAATATGATATTGCTAACTTGTCACCAAATGCTTGTTTGCCATCATAGAGAGTTCACCACTCTTCCACTACCACCACAGGAGATGATTGTAATGTCAATAAATGCATTTTAATTAATATTTCATATCAACTTATGTGTAGTTAATATTTCCTTGATATTGCCACAAGTAGTTTTCCCATCACACAATAGACTGTTAAAGACAGCACAAAATTATGGTTTATGCAATCATGATCAGCCTATTTACCCAATTTTGTCACAATTATTAATTATATTAAATTGAATTAAATTGAGCTAAGAAATAATCATTATGTATGATCTATATGGTTAATGGTAGCTCAAGTATATGTTTTCTATGTTCCAGTGATGTCCAAGCTCGACCTGAACGATTAATAAGCAGACTGCGTACAATCTCAATGGATGACTCGGGGCCGAAGTTGATGGTGGTTAGACAACCGAAAGGGCCAGACGGCTCGAAAGGCTTCTCATCAGAATCCCGTTCAGTACGTTTACCTGGTACAATAATGGAGTAATGTCATAGTCATTGATAGCCATAAGCATTGCGTGGACATAATGCAATGTATGCATCTCAAAGTCATTTCTATCATTAGCCAATAACTACTTTCTTAGCAGTGGAGTTGGATCTATATACTGTATTTTATAAGTCTATTTGAACAACATTAAAGTAAAAATTTAAAAAAATACAAACAATATTATTTGAAACAGAAATGATACAAATAGGGCAAGGAAAGTTGATATTTTTAGTTGTGTATACCACACATAATAGCTGTAGCTAAGGAAATTTAATAATTGAACAAAAAGCGCTTGGAAACACTGCTTCAAAACATAAATAAGAAGAAAAAAAAACATTATGATAATCCATTGACAAATATGCATACAATGAATTTAATTATTAGGATCAATACAAATTAAGGTATTAGAGATATGAATATAGAGAAGACTGCATTCAATAAGTGAACTGTAATACATTATTTAAGACCCTATTTCTAATCATCTTTTATTTATTTTTCCGTTGAGTATAATAAATGCCCAATTTAGGTGTAATAGTGAATAGCATACCATCAATGCAGTACCCGCAATTTCTTATTGTCTAGCAATATAATACATAATAATAAGTAATAATAAACTCCTCATAATTATGTAAGAAATGTAAATGTCATGTGATTTTCATTTGATTTGCAACTGTTCTGTGATAGCTATACTTGGTTCAAACTTGCAGCCTTTGGATTTCGAAAAAGAAGACAGGTCCCTTTTGTAATTTTAGAGATAGAAAAGCAATGATTTCCTTTGTGAAGGGGCTATCGAACACAATTGATGTAACAAACAATTAATTTTAAAGGATAGCATATTTGTATGTTAGACAATGTATAGTCAATTTAAATTAATATATTATATAGAAAACGATTAAAAATTTATACGAATTTTTAAAGTGTAGTACAAATGTTTTTACTTTTTTATGGGTATATAAGGCCAGTATTTATAATGCTTAATAGTTACAGACGGCAAAACTTATTGATTTCCTGTACATTTCCAGAAGCTGCCCTTGACTCAAAGAATTGTGTACAATTCACCTTGATTCATACATTTTGTATTTATTGCATCCTAACTTATTACCAATTATTTTTTATTTCATTATTGAAGGATAGCGATTTATTTTCTGGTAAATCTCGATGTTGTGGGTACTGCGATGCAGTTAAAAAATAATACATGTGGATTATCTTTCTTATTGTACAATTGTTTTATTTCAAGGAAAAATAAATATATTAAGTGAATACTATTAAAACATTGGTTTATTATAGCAAGGACAATTACATGAAATTAAATTAATACAAATTTCACATCATACAGTTTTATTTATAATATAAATTAATGCCTTATATAAAGGAAGTGTATTTTATCACTTCCCATTTCTCCTTATTATGAAAAACATTTAGATCAAGGATTGAATGATAGCATAACAATAACATTTATTGTTATGAATATTTTAAATATGCGATGTTTGTTGTCAGTATCTTTGGTGTTTTTCCTGTCATATCACTATGCATTCGTACGGAAAGATTTCATATCGGCCAGCACCACCCTTTGGACAAGCTGCAAGAAAAATTGTGATTTTGTAACATATTGATATTAGCAGTTCATGTGGGTTATCATGGCGATATAAATAGAACTAGTTTAACTTGTATCTGCATAATTTTTATCAGTTTATAAGGAAGTAATATTTTTATTATTGTTACTGATAACACGCATCGCTGCTTACCTCGATTACATTGCGCGCCAAAAAAGCCGGTGCCCTCACACCGGCACTTAAATCCGGGTGTCTGCGAGACTTGAATGCAGGAACCGCCATGCATGCAGGGGTTTGGGTGGCATCCATCAATTCGTTTACCTGAATATTACTTTTATATTAGCTTTACGAGCAATTACAATCTTATAATTGTGTATAAGCAAGCATTTTAGTTGTTAGTTCTGATAAATAATTTGAGTTATGGCTTGCGCATTTTTATTTGGAAGCTCTAACAGGAGAATTTAACTCCACATAGAATCTTGGTTTATATAGTAAGGTAGGTAAATTAATAAAATATGTATGTTTAATTGTGAATGTTTTTTATATAGTTATAGCCTCAGACTAATAAATAAACTTGTGTAGTCTGTGGTTATACCAGATATATCAAAATTCATTATAAATATTACACCACTGCAAAATTTCATTATTTGTTAATGTGAGTTATTCTGAAATAAAATAAAGAGGTAATTTTAGAGTAATGGTTAATGTGACTAAATAAAGAATAAGTGAATAGTAAGGATTTAAAATAACACATAACATAACACATCAATTTTTGGAATTGAATAGCATTCAGCCATGTAAGATTAATGTAGGATGGCCACAGAAGCGTAATACCTGATGATTGTCCTATTTTTGGTGTAAAGATAAACTATGTGTTCACCATGCTCATTCAACCTCCTATTATGTTATAATAAGCAATAGTATTGTTTACAAGCAAAACATAAGTATGATATGAAATAGTAGGTTCTTTAATTATTAATTGATATCATGCTATTCCTACTCATTATTTTCTGATGTCTGGAAGTGCAGTTAGAGAATTGAGTTGCCAGACTTTCTAAACCAGCGGTCGGAGAACCGGGGTGAAATGAAGTTATCAGGGGTAATAAGAACATTTTCTATTTTATAAACGTGGCAACCTTTTTATAAACCATTCTTATAAACTTTAAATTCAGCGACGCCTTCGAAATATACGGGCCCTCTGTTTAAATTTACATTGATTTTCTTATTTTCAAAATGAGGCAGGTGCGAGTAAGGGGGACAATGGGTGCAATTAGAATTTTGTTTAATGCTTCATTTAAAACTCAATTTTCGGTACAAATTCGGCAAATAGCGAAAGATTACTTTCAATTCTAGCACGTTCGAGCTTGAAAGTTTTAAAAAAATGCCTGCGGTGGTATTTTTTAAGATATGTATAATCACACAAAAATGCGGGCGTAATATCATCTTAAACTAACATATTTTGGGGTAATGGATAAAAAAGTTCCCCGACCGCTATTCTATACAGTCAAAGTATACACTTCTGTAAATGTATACATTTATTAATTAGTATGATAAAAGTATGGAGAAATGAAATTTACAAGTAAATGTGTGTAATTTTTAGAGTTGTTTCAGTTCATGGGGCCCCGGCACTAAATTTGGAGCCCTACAATTTTAAAGTAATTATAACATGAAAACTTAAGAGAATGGAAAATATACAGGCAGAAAGACTGATAGCTTAATAAAGATTGTTTGCTCCTTGAAAAATATATGTAGAAATAAAAAAGAAAATAAACAATTTATTTTAATTTCTTAACATACACTCATGGATACAATTATCGCATATTTTTTAAATCACATTTTTTTATGGACAATTTTTAAAATGCTGCGTAAAACGGTAATAGTTAACAGATTTTTACGTTTAATACATTGCGTGAAGATTATTAGTTAGTTCTACATTTTGCTGAACAAAATTGTTCCAATTAAGTTAAAAAATGTTGATGTTAAATTGTTTTTACTGGTGCTTCGCTAGTCGTAGTGAACTGTATTTAGGTATTTGCTTTATATATGCGTAAAATATGCCACTTGGTAGACGTTGCAATGAAATAGAAGCTGTGCAAATTGTAACTTTATCTAACGAAGGAATTAAACAAAAATAAATTGCAAGACGTCTGCGTTTAAATCAATATACAGTTTCAAGAATATTAAAATACTACCGGGAGACTCGATGTTACAAAATAAGATCAGACTAGGGGCGTAAAAGGTGTACTACGGCTGTTTTTTGCGACTTCAATGTTCACTAATTCGCTCGTTGACAGCTACCTATCTGAGAAATGAGTTTCTAAACGTAAGGCAAGTTACTATTAGTTTTAGTAGAATACAGTCAGATGAAGACTGAAAGAAGGTTTTTTGACCCTAAGACCCTGCCGTAATTCCTCGACTCATGCAAAATCATAAAATTCGATGATTAGAATTTGCGAGACGTCATGACTAGAATGTTTTATTCACGAATTAGACCCGATGGACAATAATGGAAGCCAAATGGACGTAACTATGTCCATAGAAGAGTCGACGAAAGGTACGTGTTACAAGGAACCTTGTTAAGAGCATTAGTTTTGGAGGTGGCGGAATCATGTATTGGAATTAGTTGGGAGGGACGCACCGAACTTGTAGAAGTAATTAGACGGATGATAGCGGACCAGTATATCGTAAACCAATTGGCAGACCATGATTTGTCATATATCGGCAATATCGGGTGCGTCATATTTGTTTTAAAGCGCGTCCGGCCGTAGCTCGAAGAAGAGGTTCAAATTCAAAAATTAGAGTGGCTACCGTATAGCCCACATATAGATCCGATAGAACACATGTGGGATATTTTAAAACGTCACATACGAGCAAGGAATACCGTTTCAAATTCAAGAAACGAATTAAGAATTGCAGCATAAGAGGAATGGGATGCTATTCCTCAAGATATTGTTCAAAATCTTCTTGGTAGTATGCCTACAAGGATCCAAGCTGGTTTAGAGTTCGAGCAGGGAATACGCGATATCTAACTCCTAAAAATTGCTTAAAAAGTCAGTAAATTAATATCTGGTTTTATATTCGTTTATAAATTTTATAATAATTAATAACGTAACTATTTTGGCAAATATTGTTTACTACTTAATGGTTTTAAGTTAATTTGTTATAAATAATATAAATAATGTATTTAGATTATTTTTTAGAAAATCGAATTGTTGGTAAATCACAAATATGTGATAATATTGTCCATGAGTGTATATTACAACTTAATTGTATCATTTTTCATATTGACGTTATTCATAATTTAATCAACTGTTTACACATAACTTATTCCTCATATATTAGAATGCCAAAGCACATAATAAGTTTAACGACGAACATTTAATTCTGTCTTAAATTTACCTTTAAAAAGTATATGTTTCGGCCGAAACTGACAAAATGCCGAAATTTAGTCTGCACTCAAAAGCTCTGTTTCGGTGGGACTCTGGGAAAATGTTTCCACTTATCGACTATTAAGCAGAAATCAATGTAGGAATGTAAAAAACGTGAAAGTATTCAGTCAATTGATCACTACCCAAGGATTATACAAGAGGACCTCGCATGTTCTGTCGACCAATGCGGTGAAGGAATACATATATCGTCATCGAACTGTGATCTGGCAGCGATATTTGGGGGTAAATTAAAATATCATTGCGGTCAAGATCGGGCTTGTATATTGGGCAGCACGATACGATCTGGCGGAAAATTTAAATGTGCTGTAGTGTTTGTAATATGCAAGAACCAATACCAGAGGACATTAAAATTTTTCCGTAGGACGTTCAATTTTGTTCAAACCTACCAGCGCTCACTTATTGTCCTTGTTTCTGCATTGAATGTATTCATTCTACTACCAACACTACAGTAGATTTAAATTTGCCGATAATTCCCCAACCGACCGTGTCGTGCTGCCCAATATACAAGCCCGATCTTGCACGATCGCAATGATATTTAGATTTACCGCCAAATATCCCTGCCAGATCACAGTTCGATGACGACAACTGTTTTTTCTTCACCGGATTGGTAGACGGAACGACCAATGCGACGAAGGACAACATTTGTGTTGCGACGTCCTTTTGACCACAGTAGAAGAGAACAGAGAAGAGCAAACGGAGAAAAGGAAGAAAATAATAAAATTGAAAATAAATAGCTATAAACTAAAAAAGAACAAAGAACCAAGGTAAATATCAGGAGATAATAGAAATAAGACAGAAATTAAAAAAAGTGATCACGTTTAAAAATATAATAATTGAAGCAGCAAGAGTGAGCTATGGAACAACAAAAATAAAGTATAAAAAAGACGGGAGAAATAAAATATAAAAAACGGAGATAAAGACAAATGGAAACAATCATGTATGTACAAAAAATGAAGAATATACTAGTACTAAGAAAAGATAGAAACAAAGAAAGCAAAGCAACTGAATACAAAACATGATGAATATAAAAACCAATGAATGGGGCATACTAACGGAAGAGGACAAAATAATAGAAAGATGGAGACGATACTTTGAAGAACTGACTAAAGAAGGGGATGATACAACAAAATATTTGGATAAAATGGATACAATTAAAGGAAGTGAAAATAGAAATAAAGAAAGCAAAACAACTGAAAACAAAGAAAGATTATAACATGATGAATATAAAAACCAAAGAAGGAGGCATAATAACGGAAGAGGACAAAATAATGGAAAGATGGAGACAATACTTTGAAGAACTGACTAAAGAAGAGGAGGATATAACAACATATTAGGATAAAATTATAGATGTAACAGAAATAGGAGATATGACACAAAAAAAGTAATAAAAAGTGATAAAAAAGTACCCGGAATAGATAACATATCACCAGACATGATAAAGTTCATAGGCAAAGAAGGAACAAAACAACTAACAAGACTTATGAATGATATAGTACAGAAAATAAAAATACCAAAAGAATAGAATACGGGATTAGTATTGCCAATATTCAAGAAAGTAGATAAATGATCACGCATTAAGTATAAAGGGATAACAATTACTAGTATCCCAGGAAGTAGTTTAACAAGAATAATAGAAAAATGAATCAGGGATAATATTGAAGACACACAGGGAGAATTCAGAAGAGGAAGAAGCACGCAGGGCCATAATCATAATAAGACAAATGAGTAAATAAGTAATAAGGAAGAATAGAGACATAGACTTCTGCTTCATAGATCTAGAAAAGACGTTTGATCGCCTCAAAGGAAAAGTACTCTAAAAAAGAGGAATAGGGAAAAAATAATATTTATAATAAAAGATATGTACAAAGGGAACAAAAATATAGTAAGAACAAACAATGAAGAGTCGACAGAATTCGAAACAAAAATAGGAGTGAAATGAGGGTGCATATTAAGTTCATTACTATTCTCTTTAGTACTATATGAAGCCACTAACCAAGCGATGAAAAATATGAAGCCGCTAATAATGAAATATTGTGGACAATGTAAATGACACAATTACTGGAAATAATGTTCGCATATGACGGAAGAAGACCTACAAATGTGATAGTAGTTAAAACAGGCAAAAATCTTCAACAGGATGAAAGCGCGACATTCTTCAGAAGAAAAGAAATGAGGAAAGAAGTAAAAACAGAAACAGTGAAAAAAGACATACAATATCATATAGCAGTTAATCAACGACAATGACGGATAATCACCATCACCGTCCCGAGAATTTCCTTACGAAACTCATTTCTATAGCGTTGATTCTGAATTATGAACGCTATAGAAATGAGTTTCGTAAGGAAATTCTCGGGAATAAGACGAGAAGAGATATAGTAAGAAACGAAACGTGTATACATACATAACATTTAAGATATAACCAAAAAATCAACAAATTGCAGAGAAGAGAGTCAATAAAGCTGGTTTGTACATGTGCGCCGTATGGAGGAGGAAAGATTAACAAGGAGAGTGTACGAAACAAGAATACAAGGGAAAACTACGGAGGAATACCAAGAAAAACATGAGAGGACGGTATACGAGAAGAAGCGGAGAGAAAAGATATTATATCTTGGGAAGGAATAAAACAATTAACACAGGATAGAAAAAAAATTAGAGAAAAATACACATATAAAGGATTTAAATGATATAAACGCCTACACCTAATGGTATAAGATGTACAATCATAAATAAATAAAATTGTGTGTAAATGGAGTAAGTCCAGTGCTACTTATAGAATTTGTGTACCTCTCAAAGCCTTTTGGCATTCGTCATACGTTTCATATCTGTATTCTGTGTTGCAACTGAATTCATCGCAGGAACATCTTCTATTGTTTATCCTGCAGCCTCGACGTCTCTCATGAGGCTCACAGCTGTAGCAAAGATGCAGACCTGTTAACAAAATACCTCTATTTTAATCCAACACGTTTAATAACAGCATAATAAAATGGTAAATGTTCAGTTTCAAATGGTATTAGGCATTCAAGCCAATATTATATCAGTGTTCAATAAACTACAACTTTATTAGAGGATTCTTATACCTATCAATTGTGGAATTGCTTTAATCAATACTGCATATATACATATTTATATTTGTAAAAGCCGTTTTGTTTATGGTTCGCGAGCTGTTCCGAGTTGGTCTTCTCGTTTTAGAACAGACCGGAACAGCTCCCGAACGAAAAACGAAAGCGACGAATATTTACAGATGATACGTTTCCATCTGTAAACCCACAGACATATTTTGAATGTGTATTAGCCACAGATTTACTCATTGTTTTCCGTATAAAAAATTTGGAATTCGTTTAATTTGCACGCGTTTTATCTCTTTGTCGTAATATTAATATCATTTTTTTCTTTTATATTTATAGTAATTAAATTGTCAAATTTCTGTACTGTCACTTTGTGATCGACTAATTGAATCTTTCTTCGAAACAATGATGGCTATATTTCTATCAGCTTTGTGTATATGTATAGATCGATATAATCGCGTAATTGGCCGCGCTAGAACTTATTTGGGAATGCGTCTGCAGATTCAATGTTGAAGCTGTCAAAAAGGACGGTAAGTATGTTATTGTTATTATACCGTACTTGTGCTAGAATTATATCTAGTCATACTCAAATTATTAAAAAGTGTGATAGTATATAGTAGTCCATAGATGAAGACTCAAGTTAATATTTGTTTTTTACATATGTTCGGCGTTCAAAATATCGTGAATGTTAATACTTTTAACATTATCACACGAACTTTGGGTAAAATACTAAAAACGTGATTATTTTGTGTGTGGAAATACACCAGAAGATTTTATAATTATATAATAGAGTACCAAAGTAAAAGCCTACATTTTAAATACATACGTAACAGATAAACTATGCTCAGCATGAAATCTGATGTAGCCATGTACATTATTGGCATATTGCCATGTGTTATTAGGTGACATTACTCGAGTTTACGCGCTTTTATTTATTTCCATTCCTGACCATCTACCCAGCTTATCTTTAATATCCATCGATACACCATTACAGGGCCGTATCGGAGGGGGAGGGTTAGGGGTTTGAACATTTTCTATTACCTAATATGCATACGAACAATAATTGGACCTCATTACGTTCTCTGCAGAATTACAGTTATGAAAACATAAGTAGATTCAGGAAACTTATGATGACAGCCCAAAGAACGAATAATAATCACAATGTAATCAAACTATCTTTCCCAACATGTATTTATTTACTTTACTTTCTTTGCGGAATTGAAATGGTCAAGAGCGGCTAACAGGCCTTGCATTATTACCTTTTAGTGAAGAAGGAACGCTTTCCGGTAAACTTTCATATTTGATTTAACTTTTATGTATTTTGCCAATATTAATAATAATGAGTAATTTATTTCATAACCCAGCTCAGTGGCTAGAGGCGCCGTCCGTCTCATACTGGGGAGCTAAGCTTCATAGCACGCGAGTTTTTGCGAATAACCTTTCACAGTTTTCCATATTTCTCGTGATTAAACTCCTTTGAGCTTCTCCCTAAACCCGCGAAAAAGCCTTTCGGCTGATGACCTTATACGGGTGGAAATTTTATTTCTATTTCATAAAATACATATTAATTTTACATAATATGTAAGTTCAACCCTGTCGTCGCCGCAAGATTTGTAGTTTGAATTCTATCCCTTGTGTGTTTGTCGTAGTTTCCAGTGTCAATTTCAGTTGATTGTTTATTAGTAGATGTTTTATTTTTATTTAGAATGCTACGTAATTCAGATTTTTTGTAGCTCTAGGCAAGTTGTTATATTGTTTAATTATATTTGTTTTTTTGTATTTGATTGTATCTTGTAGTCGGTGTGCTGGTTAAACCTGAATATTTGCTTCTTTTAACAATATGTTTTTCTATTAATTAGCATATTTTGTAGTTCCAGAAATTTAAGTAAGTCTGATCGTTTTTCTAGTTGTTAGTAATGTTATTTAGATCCTCTGGACGCGTTGGTAATTCGCCTCCGGATCATCAAGTGATTCTTTAATGAGTGAAGTGGTGGAATTTCAGTTTATCAATGAGATCCAACATGAGCTCGCCTTCTTATCCACTATTTCGGGTTCAAGTTACCTGCTTTCTTGAATAAATGAATACATCGTGAAAAAAAATGTTTCATTTTCTATTGCACGGCGTATTTTCTTCCGTATTTCTTTATTAATTATACGAGGGTTGTAAAGAAAGTAGTTGCAATTTCCAGTCGCAGAAGATTGACAGGCCCAAACAGGATATGGGAGCAATGGGGAGGCGCTGTTGTCGATGTGTAGAGTGCACAAAACAGTTGATTTAGTTAGCTGGGATTGTTGCTGTGCGACGATGAAGTCGAGAGCGTCGTTTTGACCGCCCTTCGTTCATTAGGTTTAAGATTACCTTATATTAATTCAATGCTGTTTCTTCCGCTTGTTGTTTTAATATTTGTTATTGTCTCATGATTACTATCATCATCCTCTTTCTGGACCGCTCGGCCGGTCGGTCTTTTATATCGAATTCCCTTTGTAGGGTAGTTTTAGACTTGTATTCATACAATTAAGTTGCCCTCGTTGTCTCCATTTTCATTATTCATAAATAATAAAATTTCACGAATACACTGCTAGTAACGTTGAACAGGCATATGAGTCCAGTTAAAGTTAAAATTAATCATAAAAGAACCTAACAAAGTAAGGAAAACATAAATCACATAAAAACCGAGAAACTGAGAGTAAACTAACTAATGGAAATAGACACTAGAAAGAAGTACCAAACCCATGTAAGAAAATTAATAAGGGAAACGCCAACACCGAACATGGACAACGTAGTTCCTCTATGGAATACCATTAAAATATTATAGAAGAAGCAACAAGACTAGCATGCGGCACAGCAAGAGCTAATAATAGAAACGACATTGGTGTAATGAGACTATTAAAAACAATATAAAAAAAATGAAAAAATAACACCAAGAAAGAAGAACGCTATAAAGAATACAAAATACAGAGTAATGTAGCAAAAGTTTCAATATAAAGGACAAGGAAAATGTCATGGGACCATTGAACCAAATGAAATAAGGAGAAATGGGGAAGATGAAATTACTAAAAACTGCACTAAATAGACTTAAAAATGGAAAAGCTCCGAGGCACGATAATATAAAACCTGAACAACTAAAGTAGATGGGCCACAATGTAGAAAACATTTGATTGCTAATACTCAATCATATATTATCAACAGAAAAGATTCCAGAGGACTGGGAAAGGGCAGCAACAGTCTCTTTTAAAAGGAGTCAGCAGAAAGTAAAAATTATCAAGGGATATCATTGTTATGTATTTGGGGCAATAATGGAGAGAAGACTGCGGCAAGAATTAAAAGAAACATTAAAAAACTCTCAAAGTTGATTTAGGTAAGGACACACAGGCAGGACCGGTCCTAGGTAGTCGGCCGCCTGCGTGTAAATTGGTCGCCCACATGCTGTACTAAAATTATAATTACTATTATATAGGATATTAGGGTAGGGACATATGTGAAGAAATGAATAAATAATTTATAAACTCTAATCTGTGAAAATAAAGAGAAGGATCTTTTATAAATAAGGCGAGTTCAGATTTTATGTTTAGAACTCTTTCGATATTTCATGACCTGGGTTGAATTACCCGCCCCTAAGATTGGCCGAACGCGTGCGGCGCGCGCCTTGCACGTCCGTTAGGACCGGCCCTGCACATCACTCGATTTCTTGTTAAACTTACGATTCTGTATAATTTTCTGTATCCATTTGCTGATGTGCGCGTCATGATGTCGGACGTTTGAAGATACCTGCGTGAAAGTGCACGAATTCAAACTACCCTTAGTTGTGTTGACCTTCAGTAGCATCTTGTAGTTATCTTCCGGAGATTTCTTCCTATTTCTAGACTTGTCTTTGGATTTAGTATGATGTTCATGATGATGTGAGGCTTTAAAAATCTTTGTCGTCGATGCAATATGACTCTGTTTCGAACTCTCTTTTTTTTTCTTCTTTTTCTGCCGCTTGGACCCATGCCGTTATATCTTATACGATTGCCTCTGTGCTACCGCTCTGTATTCACTTCCACCGTTTGACACCGCTTGTTGTGCTTGCTACTCCTGCCGGTCCCTTATTTGCAATCAGAAACCAGACTGAAAAGGCAATAGGACAGGAGAACAAAATATTCATTACGTTTATAGATCTAGAGCCTTGGACAAAGTACCACAAGAATCTATCTGAAACATTCTAGAACAAAGGAGTGTAAGCGAGAAATTGATAAGAGGAATAAAAAGTCTGTACAAAAGTACAGAAAACTAAATAAGAATGGGATACGACAAAAGAAAACGTAAACTTGAGGCGAGAGGAATTATCAAAAAATTACCCAGCTGTAAGGCGAATCAGAAATCGAGATTGGGTTTAGTGGATATTTCTTGTACCGAAATACAACGCGAGCCCTGGCTACCTTTCCCTGCCAAGGCAAAAAACAATAACAAGACACAGCAGTAAACATACCTAATCCCTAATGTATGGAATAAATTCGATAAAACTTTTATTAATGATTTTTGCAAAAATGTCTCAGACACGTCGATTTTTAATTTTTAATTTCCAATTTTCAATGAATGTCAAATGTTTTCATTTTTGAATTAGCATTGACGACATCGACAATTTTTTCAAACGACTTGTCTGAAAGGGATTCTGCGATTAGCGATGTATATTATGGTATAGGTCACATAACGAAATTTAAGAGAAAAACAAATTTTAAATGTCAGAGAAGAAAAACACGAAACGCGATATAATATTTGATTAAACAATAAAAAGCTATCGCGTTTAGTGTCTGTGTTTAGTGCGTTGGTTGAGAGTCTCTTGCCTCTTCAGCAGCTTGGCATATATTGCTTAAAAACCGAGGACCGACATAATTTTCCAATTGGATGGTGCATCTTCCCATTACTAAGCCTGAGTACGTGGCTTGATGACGGTTTTTTTCAAACCGGTGGATAGGACGAAGGGGGCCAATTGAATGGCCAGCCAGGACTCCAGATTTGACCCCCTTAGTTTTTTCCTATGGGGATATTTAAAATGTAGAGTTTACATAACATGCCCAATATGATTTAAAGGCGAGGAATATATATCTCCATATATCATTAAAAATGTTGAAAACGAAATGATTATTCGATTAGCTTATTGTCAGACTGTAAATGGTGCACAAATTGAGCATTTCATATAGCTTTTTATTTTTTCATTGAATATTATTTCGCGTTTGTATATATGGATACCTACAAATACATTCGGTCTAAAATAAGGAAATATATAAGTCGAAATAAACAGTAAACTCTTGGCAGCAAACAGAAGTTACCACACAATGAAGGAAACCATCCTAGAAAACAAATGGATATCGGGACTAAAATTATTCTTTATCACACAATCTATTGGCCAACACAATATACGGAGACGAAACATGGATACGTGAACCAGAGAATGAAATCCAAGATCCAAGCAGCAAATGAGATTCTTGAGAAATGTTGAGGGAGTAACAAGGCTGTATAGAATAAGAAAGAGACGAGATAAGAAAACGCCTTCAAACAAATAGAATTATTAATACCATAGAGAGGAATGGTACGGGCATATAAGAATGCCAGACGATAGACAAACAAAAATAATATGGCATAAAGACTAACCAGAAAGAAGAAAAAAGGAAGACCGTACAAAAGATGAGATAACGTAGCAGAGGAAATATTAAGCAACCATAACATTGGACAAAAAGAAGCAAATGAAATGGCTAAGAATATACGAAAATGAAAAGAATTCGTTAGGAACATAAAATAACGGCCAACCAAATCTCGACACCCGAAAGGCTAAAAGAAATGCAATCAGATTATGTGTGTATGTATTAATTAAGTAATTAATGCGGAAAGTGTGGTGCCCATACCAGATTTTTATTTATTATAAATTTGTTGGTGCAATAATAGCCACATTTTCCCGAAAACGTAGAGGAAAAATCATGATCATAGGCACCGGACAGACGATAGACAGTCAGATTTTTAGATTTTTAGAGATTGTCTAAAAAGATCAGGGGACCTTATACAGACGATTTGCACAAAAAATACAAATATCTTTTTCCGCATGATTTATATAATGTATCCATACTATAATACTATATGTATGATAAAGTAATATTAAAAATCAATTGAGAGATGTAGTTGTGTAAATTTATATGTATAAAATTAATTATTTCTGTCAAATATTTAAAAAGAAAAAATTCAGAAATTACATTAATTAAACCGGAAAGCTGTGTGGTGCCCACACAGATATTTTAAATTCGAGTTGTCTCTTCAAAGTTTACATCTCATGCTTATATCTTATATTTTAAATCTTCCTTGCAGGAAGGTGCTTGTTAAGATTGGTCCTATTTGCTATCTAATAACTTATTACTTCAGAATTACTTTTGACAATTACGTAAATACATTTGGTACAGTATTAAAGGCTGTATCTTCGCAAGCCGATCTGCTGTATACGCGAAACGGTCTTGTTCATAATTTTAATTGTCTCAAACACGTTTTGTAAATATATTTAGTTAATTGAAATATAATTAAGACCAATCATATCTATATATATATATTTATATATATATATATATATATATATATATATATATATATATATAAATTTAAAAATTTAATTTTCAACCAGCTGTTCCGGTATTTTATATTAGTGTAAATAAGAAAAGAAATTTAAGTTAGAAATTGAAATTTACTCACCTAATACTAATAAAATTATAACTGAGACTTGCATATTAATTTATCAAGCTCGAAAGCCTTGTCTTTGAGTATTTACATCAACACAGTATCCAGTGGTAATTTAAGACTACTGTGGGTAGCGTTTCTAAGCATAAGATAAGCGCAGTCGTTGCCCCCCATTATCCCACTCCAATATCACTTCTGTGCTTTGATAACGCGCATCAATAACTATGCGCGCCCGCCTGTATCAAATTGGGTAAATACATCACAAAAAACATACACATTTAAAGTTTTTATTAAAAATAAGAAAATATTATTATTACAATTGGAATTTTACAATTTGAAGTTGTTCCTATTGTACATTCTACCGCTCGGAATAGCGTCAATGTGACGCATACGCCTGATGGCCTCCCGCAGGTGTTTGGGTTGTAAAGGGCCCGTCTCGCCGCTCTCCTCCATTACGTCTAGACCTGAAAAAATGTAAAATATGTTTATTTTGTGCTGTTGACCGTAAGTTGTATGCGCGCGCTCACCTTCCTCAACCACTTCACCGACGAAAACTTTAGCTATACCGGCCATCGCTATAACCACATTTTGAGAGACCGAACACCCTGTGATTGTTTGCATTAGCCTTTTAATAGCAGCTTTTGGAAACGCGGCTCTTCTGTACATCTCGTATCTGTCCAGTTGTTCTTCAGTAAAATTTGAAACTAATACTCTTAAAAAATATACATGTATTAATATTTGTATTTGTAGTAGTTTAAAAATTGTATATTACTGCATTTTTTCGCGTTCTTCTTCCTCCACTTCCTTTTTGCTTCGTAAATCGCGCTTTTTGCTGCTGCTTGGGAGAGTGGGCGGTATATCTGGTAGAAGCATATCAGCATCTAGAAGTTCTTCTTTTATTTCCATTTTAATGTCCTCGCAAAAGCTGACATTCATATCGGAATCATCATCTTTCAACATGTTTTCCTCGATAGCTAGAGCGGCATCTCTAGAATCCTCGTCATCAAGCTCCGAGTCAGAATTTGTGCTATTCAGATCGTACTTGAGTTGCTCAAGGGCTCTTGCATTCGCCTCCGCGTCCGCATTTTTGTTGAGAATGTTTTCCATTTCAATCGCAAGTACCTACCGATTTAAATTTCCCACCAACTGTTTCGGTTTGTTGTCGTTCACTACTGCGGCGCATCTGTCGCCATGGCCGACGATGAAATAAGATGATTTAATTTACGGTTTTAATTTGTAGCAATTTATAAAGTTTGAGACTTGCTGGGCTTAATTAGAACGTGAGGAGTTGAATTCGTGTTTTATTTTGCATGAATTGGATTAGTTTAATGTGGATAAATGACCGGACTGCCCCGCGCTCTTCCAGCAACCTTGGATACTACCGAGCGTTGTTGCCAATTGAACCGTTTGTATTTCGTGTTTCGTAGCGACCGGGATATTATAATTCTAATGATATAATAGAAATAGTTAACGGAAACACACAGCACCCTAAGGTCGATAGCCACTCACAAATTGTAACATATAGCAACTGTCACTTTTACAGTAACTACTAATAATTAGCGCACACCGAAAGTAATTATGATTTATTTGTTATATATTATTATTGAAATGATTTTATAATATTAGGTGAAATTCTCGCCGTTCGACGGGGATGATTTTTAATTACATATACAAATTTTTACTTTTAATATAATGATTAAATACATTTTTAATTGTAAAAACGCAAAACTTTAATTAAAACATTACTATTACTTCAATTAAATAATTATTAAACGTCCGAAATAATGGTTTGGACAGCAGATGACAACAAATGTATGCCCACCATGCTAATAATAATAATATTAATACAGTAGAGTCGCTGTAATCCGAGCCTCGCTAATCGGTGATTCCGTGCAATCCAATATGAAAAAGAAACGCTAGGTGTGCGCCAACAAGTCACCCAATCTTTTGCAAAATTGATTGGAAGGCCGAGAGAAAGATTGTTTCTTTTAAAGAGAAACTAGAAGCACTGAAGAGAAGGTGAAGCACTAAAGAAGATTACAGCCGACTACGGTGTAGGCGAAACAAGGAGATTAGTGCCGATATAGAAAATTGAAAAGTTTTCTTCTGTTCAGCTAAGTACAGCCCAGAACAGCTGCCTTCGTTTACAATACGACTAACTAACAGAGGCATGCAACTAGCAAACAGTAGTACTTGGTGACCCACTTAACAATTACAAGAGTCACGGCAATTCGAGGTAATTGGGACTGATGGTACCTCGGATTTAAAAAAAAATCGAATACATGGAAAAAGGAAAGAACATTTTTCAACTAGAATGTAAAACGAAGTCAAATGTAATTCGCAGATACAATTAATATTTATTTACATATACATAATACATACACAGTGTTAGAAGAAAGACTCTTTATAAGCATTTTCCAAGGTCTTGTGGGTAGAAGGGTATCGCTTGGGGTCTCGTCTGGTTGTTGCTGAACGTAGTGTAGCACTGCCGCCCATCTGTCAGTGTGAGTCACAGTCAGCTACAGGACAACGGCTCAGATACCATTTAGATGATGGCAGAATCAGTCACTACATTTATCTCGTCATTGTTCAACCACTCAGGAGCTACACTGACATCTGTGTTCTCACAACCAGGAATCGTTTATATAAGTTCGAATAAAGGTAAATCATCACATCTTGAAGTGTACAAGACGACCGTTGTACTCTTCCAGGTTTTGAAATGTTGTTCCAAGATTTGTTTACGATTTCAGCCCTCATTTCATCCCAAGATTTAATTATCCAATAAACAACATCATTCATCGTAGTTTTTTTTAATAAAAATGTTTACTGTCACTTCACCTTCCATTGCTTGCAGCATAGACTTTAGCAGACGACGCAGATAATTTTTATCATGGTTTCTAATACGCCTTAGTTCATGGGCTGTGTCAGGCTTGTGACGTTTGGTGGCAAAAATAGAACTCGGATTCCGTCACAAGTGAGTTCTTCTTCATGAGGGTGCAACGCAGGGTATTGTTGTCTAGTGTCAAAGCCGCTTTCATAAGTAATTATTTTTTGTTTCGGGCACAAACTCTTCAAGAAACCACTTTATAAATGGTTTTGTCCATCCACGCTGCTTTCTGATTTGTATAAATAACAGGCCATACAGATTTTATGATATTTCTTAAAGCCCAAGATGTGGCAGCTTTACCGATGACCATTAACTTCAGTTTGTGGTCACCACTTGCGTTCGCTACAGCAAGCACGGTTACCCTCTCTTTTGATTGACCTGGGCCACCTTTCCTTCTTTAGAGGCAAAGGCATTAGAAGGTAATCTCTTAAAATTTAGTCCTGTTTCGTCACTGTTTTACACCTGGTCTAACATAAAATTTTCTAACCTAATACTCTTTTGAAAATTCTCAAAAAACTTCAGATACTGCGGGCAGTTTTCACCACAAGTTGCCTGAGACTGTATCATTTTTTCCGTCGGTCCAACCGTACTGTTCTTGCAGTGACATCTTCTTCACCTTCTTTTAGCCCATTACAAAAAACAGAGCCGTTTCTTGAAGATTGGGACCCGAAATGGGACTTCCTTTTTGAACTAACCCAACGAAAAAGAGGTTCCCTAGTTCTTTCATGATCATTTTTTTTTTCATTGATTTTCTGTTGGACGACGAAATGTTAACACAATCAACATAAGAAAACTTTTCAATTTTACTTCTGTATTGGTGCTAATCTTCTTGTTTCGCCTACACCGTCGTCGGCTGCAATCTTCTTTAGTGCTTCATCTTTATAAATTCTCTTCAATGCTTCTAGTTTCTCTTTAAAAGAAACAATCTTTCTCTCGGCCTTTCCAATCAATTGTGCAAAAGATTGGGTGACTTGTTGGTGCACATCAGGCGCTTTTTTTTCATGTTGGATTGCACGGAATCACCGATTAGCGGCTATTGAATTGAAAGGGTTGTTTAGAGGTCTTTTTTATTCCGTATATATTCTTTTAGCAAGACTAGGGGCATGGTTTCTAAAATATTTACAAAATTGTATATCCTTAGCTTTCAAAAAAATAATATACATGAATACTAATGAAGATTTATAGTTAAATAAAAGGCAGAAATAAAGCCCATACCTTCCATTACTTTGTCGGCGTTCATGCGTCAAACAGAAGCTAGATTTGTAGTAGGATATGAGAACAGCTAACCCAAGTTAGGAAATTTAATAATAAATTTCATAACTTACTGATTAATTAGAGGTTTAGAGACCCATAATTTTGTACATGGGTTTGGTTATACTACTCTCTAGTGTCTATTTCTGTTAGTTAGTGTACTCTTTCTCGGTTTTTGTGTGATTTATATTTACCTTACATTTATTCGGTTCTTTTATGATTAATTTTAATATTAGGCACAGCCAGATACTGGTCACTTCCTATTTCGCTGCCCCTTTTTACCCTTACATATTATACTCCTCTTCCTGTTGTTTTCTGGGCTAAAACATAGTTTATAATTAAATATAATTAATTTTTCGTCTCTGATTTCTTGTACTCTTGTACATTTATGTATATCCTTATGAGTGAATAGTATGTTAAATATTTATACGTTATTTAGTATGGAGAAGTCTATCATTCTGTTTCCATTATTATTTCTTTTTGGTTCTCCCTGTGTCCGCATTATGTGTTCGATTCATATCTTCCTATTTCCCACTCTTGCATTGATATCTCCCATTATGTATGCATAATTCTTCATATACCATTTGCAGATTTTTCTCAAATTCTTCCGGGTTCGTCCCACAGTAACAACAAACCCAATTCTCAATGTGGTTCCGATAAATACAACCGATTTCACGGAATTTTTCTCACAGACACACGTACATATACACAACAGAGATTTTCCAATTTCGACTATATTAGTCAAGAAAAGTAAAAATAATTAGAAATTAGAATTGTTTCACGATAACATTATTTTCCTTACCCTTATCGCAAACTAAAAAGATTATGTTTAATTAAAATAATATTCTACTTTAATTATGATACCTATGATAAAGTAATGTGCACTGGTCACATCAGATATTTTACTTCATACGGTGTTTGGATAAAATATTGTAATCGTGCGGAAAAATGTTGCGCAAATGCTCTTTATTAGGTCCCCTATATATCACAGTCGGACGGGCGGATGGATCCGACGGATAGACATTATCCAGAGACGGTCTTAATATGGTCAGGGGACCTAATAAAAAGGATTTGGGCAACATTTTAAACACAAAATTTCCGCACGATTACATAACCATACTTCGTAATAAAGCAAAAATGTTGCAACATGGAGGTGCGGATATAAACTTTTATTTTGGATACTAATCCACAAATTGTCCACAAATCGTGGACAAATGAATGAGATTATATTTTTTCGAAAATAATTTCCTAATAAGGAAATACTAAAATACTAGTGCTGGGAAATCAAAGAATATAATTTAAATAAATAAGTCGCATTCTAATTAGAATCATATAGTATTGTTATTATTTAGCAAGTATAAGTTAGATGGGGGTTTAAATTCCTATGGATAATTACGAAAAATAAAAAATGGGTTCTATCAAACCTGTTGAAAATGTCTATGATAGTTGTTGTTTTATGAGCTGATCGCATAGATTTAATGTAAGACACTCCTTTCTATAATAACATTGCTTAAACGCTCTTCACGTATAAAACAATAAGTTTTAATTTTATAATTATGAATACACATTTTAGGAATACGTTTGTAGTTATTTTTCACACACCAGATAGAGTTATCGACCGGTGTGATTTGCATATAGATATATTATGAAATCTATTTAATAGATTTCATAATATATCTGCTATCATTTTCTACCACAATGTGGTGTAAGGGTTTTCGTTGTCTTCTGTTCTTGTATAATGTTTTTCTCTTATATTTATTGCCAGTTCTTTTGATTGTTTCCAGTTTTTCCTTTGCTTTCTAATAAATTATCCCATTTTTTCTTGGTCTTTCTTTTTTCTTTTTGTTTTGATTTGTGCTGAGACAATTTGCGTCCCATTTCCTGCTCCCTTAATCTATATGTTCTTATTGTTTCGATTACTATTTTTTTTCAATTGTTTTCCCTTCCCTTCTTTCTGTGTTTTCATATTTTATTTTACTCACTAGTGTGTAGTGGCCATTCTCTATTTCCGGTCCTCTCATTACCACTGTATCTATTACTGTTATTTTCTCTTTACTTTCGACTAATATATTATCAATTATTGACTTCTCCTGTCTACTTCTTACTTCCCTTGTATATTGATGTATTCTCTGGTGTATGAAAAATGAATTTGTCTAAATGAAGTTATTTATTGAACAGAAATCTAACATCCTTCTCCCGTTATTGTTCCTCATTTTTTCACCATATTTTCCTATTATTTCCTTGTATTCCTCGACCCTTCCTAATCTACTGTTAACGTCTCCTACTATGTATACGATTCCGTTTGCCTCTTCTAGTATCTTTGTAAGCTCCTCCCAAAATATATCTTTGTTTGATACTCTGTCATCCTCATTTAATCCATACACCACTACTATTGTTCTCTCTTTTTTTTGTCTCTAAAATTGTTCTTCTATGTCTGTGTACTATACATCCTATTCCTGTTGCTGCTCTTTTGTTTTCGTTTACCCCGCTGAGTATCATTATATGTCCTTTTTTCTATGGAATGTTCCTTTTCCTCCCTGATTTGAAGACTTTCAATAAAAGCATGACCATGTATAAAAATAGAATTCTTCGCGTTGCTTTGCCTCTCTCGTGAGTAATTCGCTCGATATTCCGGTTTTATATCCGAGCTGTCCACAAACGTGCACACTCGGTTGACAGTTCCCAAGTAACTTCACTTTATTGCATAACTAGGTGAAATACTCTTCGTTCAACGGGGTATGACTAATCAATTGCCATAGGGTGAAATATTTATTGCACGACGGGTAAGGAATACAATATTTTTTAATATGTAAAACCGTTACATAAAAATTATTATTATTTCAACAACTTAATACTCCAATTAAATATTAAATAAAAAACATTAAAAACACCACCCTCTATCGGATTTGAACCTGCGATCCCCACTTTGCACTGCCAGCTTATAACTCATAACTGACAGGTGACCGATCTTTCAGTTATGACTTTTGTGCTTCTTTTGGCTTCAAAACATTGTCTTCGTTTTTGTATTATAGGAATATCTTTAAGGTAACTTATCAATCACCTCGACTTAAATTATACTAATATGCTGCTTTGAAGAACATTTCTTATAGAGTTAATTTAAATAAAAATAATAATAATTATATTAAAAATAATTTTACTAATCATTTAACATCAGTATTCATAGTTTACTGGCTATAAATATTATTAAAATGAAGGATTAAAAGAATTCTGCATGTGTAGGTAAAGTTTATAAGACGTGACAACACTGTAAATTCAGTCAATTCAACCAACTGACCGTATGTGGTGCTAGTGTCGCATTTCAGTCAATATATCACGTTAGTAGTTTTGACAATAATTCTGTTTATTGTACGCAAAATGACATAAAACTGAGCAAATTAACATCTTTACCCCAAGCCGTGCGTTTGTCAGCGAGTGATAATAACATTGTGATAAAGCGGGACGTGCGAAGTTCGCTAGGGGCGCCGTGAATTCCAACAAAAACAACCGAGACTGCTTCTGTGAATGTTAACAGTTTATTAAATTGTTGTGAACTGGCTATTCCGTTGATTAAATTTTGCTAATAAATGTGTGTTGCAATTATTTCGGGGAGCTAAAGGTTTCTCTGAACTGTGAGTATTAGGTTATTGACTGTTTTATGATAGTTGACTGTCTTGTTGTGGTTGGCAAATATGTGAACCAGCTGATTGTGGTGGGATGTGTTCTTTGTAATTGTGCAAGTTGTTTTCAACAAACTAACACAGTAATTGTTGTTAAAAACAAGACTCAAATTATTATATAGAGTCTCAATTATTATATTGACAATATTACTAATATATGATCAGCAAATTAAATTGTTACAAACAAATAACGATAACTTATTATATATCCAAAAAATAAAATTATGGTGCATTTTACATATAATATTGTTTTATTAATTCCGGTGAAAAGTGCTTACGTCACTATATACATTGTATCTAAACAAATAAACGTCAATGTCAAAACCACATGTTTTTGTTTGAATAATATCAAGTATAATTTAATTTAACATACATTTAATATATTGGTATACAGAATTGTTAAATTCCACTCTTCCATATATCACAAATGGTAATAGATAGAGGGCACTTTTTTCTTCTGGAAAAGGTATACAATTTATACATTTCTTTGTGTTTATCTATGACCATTTTCAAATGTTGTTGGTGTATGGATGTCTGGTAAATTGGAGAACCAGTCTCATTTTATAAAATATCTAGTGAGTTGTTATGCAACTAAATATACAATGATTTCTGAACACAGCAGGGCATCCCTGGTAGAGCAAGAGACCTACTAGCAGTAATACAGCTGCTTTAGGTGTTGCTATATTTAAGCATTACTACCTTAAAAATATAGTACACGCTAATAAATCTAGTTCTGGGCATTATTGATTTAATTGTACTGTTGATAGTTGGCAAGCTATTAAATACAAATTATCAAAGGTGTATAAACTATCAACTAAAAACTATTGGGAATCTTATATCATGGAATAAAGTATTGATAAAGTAGTTATAATATATAGAGTACCTAATTGACACATGTGAAAGAATATGTTAAGAATTATTATGTATTTAAAACTGAGAAGAAGAGCATGTGTTGGTAGGGCATGTCTAATTCCATTCTGTGCCAATGATACAGCCAGGTTAGAGATAAAGTCTCTAACCTGGCTGTATCATTGGCACAGAATGGAATTAGACATGCCCTACCAACACATGCTCTTCTTCTCAGTTTCAAATACATAATAATTCTTGACATATTCTTTCACATGTGTAAATTAGGTACTCTATATATTATACTATTGGTTTTAATTGTATATATTATATGTATCTATTATTGTGCCATCATAAAAATATTAGTTATTAGTTGGAAATTAACGTTGAGGTAGATTCTTAAATGTATTTAAAAAATCTCATGTGTCCAATACACGTGAATTTATCATATGTCATTATCATAACAATTAAAATATTTTATTTTTAATTTTCCATTATTTTTATATTTTGTCTCGCGATTGTTAATAATTTATTCTCGATATTTTCAACAACAAAATAAACTTTACCTGAATCCAATGTATATATTGGAAAAATATTGGTGCTATAATTTATAAACAAATATATAAAACACTTGAGTGGTGCGTTAATTTTGTCCATGACTATATTTAGGCTGTGAATATATTAGCAAAGTTGGTCATCAAATTCGGAGTCGAAAATCATAATACACATTAGTTTAATTGATTAAACTAGTATAAGCACAATACTGAATTGATTTTCATGAAAGCTTATTGGTAGGTACTAGAGCTTAGTAGTAGTTGTAAAGCAAATCAGCGAAACATGGCGTTATTTCTAATCATTATTTGAGCCTGTGGGACTGAAAGTGGCATAAGTCACATTTGATTTATTTTCAAAAGGAGAAGAGTTTGCATTTGGTATTTATGTAAATCGACGTGCGCAGTTACAGATATGAAATCAATTTATTCATAATTAAAAGTGTAACTACGAACGTTGATTTACATAAATACCAAACCCAAAATTTTCTCCTTTTCAAAACATTTCCAATGTGACGACTTACGCCACTTTCATTCTCACAGGCTCATTTATAAAAATAGTTTTTCTTGAAAACAACGCAAACATGTAAACGAAAACAATAGAATTTATGGAGTTAGAGCTATTCTAATATCGTGTATGTCCTCTACTCGTAATTACAGCTTCCATGCGTCTTGGCATAATGGAAATCAAATTTTGAATGACTTCTTGAGAAGTATTTTTTGAATTTCTGCGTCTACCAGTTGATTGTGGTTGGAAGGTGAAGGTGTACGACGTCGAACCCTTTTTTAATATCGTCTCATAAATGCTCTATTGGCTTCATGTCAGGACTATTGGCTGGCCATTCCATGAACAGAATAGCAATAGAATTTAATTAGCGAATAACTTGCCCCAAAAGTCAGTAGTGTGCGGTAAGTTTTAGAGTACCTTCAAAATATTCTTTAATCATCTTGAACTCTAAAGAAAAACCACCTATCCTAAAATCGGGAATATACAAATTATATATAAATACAATTGCTCCGAATGTATAACACGTATATATGCCGAAATTTCGAGAAGAGTTTCAGTGAGCATGTCACATCATTCAGATTAATGAAAAAATGCGCTGACCGAGGGCTAAGCATCCGGATATAACAGCGACATTCAAGACTTTCATTGAATGCGAAAAAGGGAATAAAGTTGATACTTTTGGAGCAACAGAAGTAAACGGAAACAAAAACATTCCTGACGGATGGAAAGAGATGTGAATACGAATCCAAAAAGCAGCTGTTCGGTAGAAACCGGACAATTTTAGGGCTATAAAGCTAGTTCATTTGGGGTATAAAGAATAGGTCAAATTAATTGACAGAGGGGCGACAGAAGAAGCTGAAGCCAGAAATTGGCTACCAGATGTGCAAGCAGGTTTTAAAAGTGGCAGGCCATCAATAGAACAAATAGTGACGCTAAATTATGTTGGGAAGAGGCGGTAGCGAATAAGAACAAACTCCAATCAGTCCCTACTCTTCAATTTGTTCGTGGCAGAAATGTCAGAAGTTTTAGAGTGAGCCAGGCCAGAGGTACTGTAGTGGGGCGGAAGAAAGTGTGGATGCTGGCATATGCGGATGATGATGTTACTGGCTAAACCGGGGAATGAACTAAAATAGATGATTGAAAGGCTTGAAAAATAGTTTAGAAAGCAAAAGGTACAAGTTAATGTGATTAAAATCAAATGGATCTTGTTTAGTGATGGCAGAAGAAGGAGCTGTTTATTGATGGCAGAGGAAAGAAGAAGGAAAAGTTTAAGTGGGAAGGGCAGGAAATGGAACAGGTGAAAAATGTAAATTCCTTGAGTTAATTTATGCGGACAACGGCAAGGATGAGGAGCACCTGTACAAAAGTTTGGGCACACCGACAAAACAGCCCGCGATAAAATACTCCGTGACAAAATAGCCCCGATAAAAAAATGCCCGCGACAAAATAGTCCTTGACAAAATAGCCCCGCAACAAAATAGCCCGCGACAAAATAGCTCCGTTACTGTTATTGATAAGGGAGTTATGCATAATTCAAGTATAAATGGGGGGTTCCCGCCAACACAACCTAACATACCTCAGCTGAATGTCGTAATAAACCATATACTGCTGCCAAGCAACCATATGTGTGTGAAATTACAATAAATATAATAAATGATAAATAAATTTCCTATATTTTCCATCAATAACAGTGGTCGGGGCTATTTTGTCGGGGGGCTATTTTGCCGCGGGCTATTTTGTCGCGAGCTCCTTTAAAGGGTCACGAAAACTATGTTAGTATGAAAGCCAGAGTGATTGAAATGAGAATGAAAAGAATCTAGAGCGCACGGTTGGGAACAATGTAAAAGTATAGCTGTGCTTTTAGAATTGCTGGTTTAGGGCAGTATTATTCTACGAAGCAGAAGCATGTTATTGGTGTGAATGAGAAATGATAGATCACAAGACAGTTTCTTCGAAGGATGATACACTTAGACAGATCCACGAACTACATTGTGTGGTAGGCAACGGGAAGACGGAAAGTGGACGGGAGTGCTGCATTACGGACAATATACGAGAGAACTGTTGATGCAGAGGAAGAACGGTTAATAAAAGAAATAGTTTTAGAAATAGATGGACGAGAGAAAGACGCTAGATGTATGAGAGGGGAGGACTATCCTTAAAAGGAGTAGAAAGTACGATAGATTTGAAAGGGTGGTTGGAGGCTTGACTGAAAGTGATAAGAAAAGTGATAATTTGTAAAATGTATGTTTTTTTAGGAAGAAGGGTGTGATACATGGGTATAGTGGTTGTATGAATGTGGAATGAGTGATCTACAGCAGTACACCCGCAGCAGAACCCATCCGTGATTCAAACGTCACTTTTGACAACTTTGTCACATAATGCTATTTTATCATCTAACATCTAACAATATAATCACGGGCTATAGTAAACTTTATACAACGGAGCCCATATCTTATTATTATAATTCTATTTTTAGTTATGAGACAAAATTAGGATATTCATAGAACCGCGGTCTTCGGGTTATAACCCAAACATGTTATATACAGGGTGTCCCTAAAGTATGGAATAAATTCGTACGAAAGAACCTTCGCAAAAATTGCTCGGACACGTCGATTTTTAATTTGAAATTGCCAATTGTCAATGGAGCGTCAATTTTTTTCAAATGTTTTTGAATGAGCCATAGCGTCATCGACAATTTTTTAAAATGGCAATTTTTGTATTGCGGATTCTGAAAGGGATTAATTTTATGTGATTAGTGATGTACCTATATTATGATATAGGTAACATAAGGAAATTTCCGAGAAAAAATATTTCAAATGTCAGAGTGAAAAAAAAACAATATTATTTCGCATTTCGTGTTTTTTTCACAGTGACATTTGAACTGATTTTTCTCGGAAATTTCCTTATTTTTGTTTTTATATGCAGGATGCTTTAACATTACACGGAACTATTTTAAGGATATGTTCCATATCACAAAAATAACAAAGAAATTCCCATATTGATTTATTATCGAGATATTGAGACTTTGTTTTCTACCCTTGGGATATAGGCCTCCCTTAAGTCTTTCCATCTCTCTCGGTTTTGGGCCAGTTAAAACTAATTTAGCCATTCGGTCTGTTACCAAATAATAAACTGTTTCAGCCCCACGCTCCGCGAACGCTAGTGTAATACTGACTTACGACAAATGTCACAAGTTTGTCAAGAGTGGCGTTTAGATAGTGAAATAGGTTATAATAATCCTATCTATTTTACTAACGTGTGACATTAGACGTAAGGCAGTATTACACACTATCGTTCGCAGAGCGTGGTGCTGAAACAGTTGATTATTTGGTTGCTATAGGTAACAGAACGGTCTAACTTACAGAATACGCAGGTCAGTCTGGTAAATGACTGTTACCCATGGCAACCCAATAAACTACTTATTCAGCCCCAAGCTCCGCGAACGCTAGTGAAATAGATAGGATTATAACCTATTTTACTATTTAAACGTCTTTTGACAAACTTGTAACATTTGTCCTAAGTCAGTATTACACTAGTGTTCGCGGAGCGTGGGGGCTGAAACAGTTGTTTATTTGGTTGCCATAGTTTCAATAAATTTTTTTCGATAGTTCCTATCACTTATAGGAACCATACCTAACGTCATCTTAATAGAATAATAATCATTTACTTCTAATTTGGCAATTGCATATATAATTTTTCGATTTCGTTCTATGTCTGTGTATTTTCACAAACCTTAGAATGATTTTGTTTTGTTTTGACGAATGTTAGCAAATTGTCTGCTATCGGCGATGATTTATTTTTACCGTTTCTACCATTGTACATATCACAGAATACTTAAATTTTAGTAATTTCTTAAAATCTTCTTTTGGGTGATTCCATGCGATATCTGTGTGTCAAAATAATGGTTGTTGGTATGGTGATCTATTAATAAAAAATAAGCCTAGCAGTGACAAATAATATTTGGAACACAATAAAAACTCACGTGTTCAGTGAAGCCATATAGCACTGCAGTGAGTATCTAGATTTTTATAGAGGGTTATTGTTTGCCACCCTACTATACATAGCGCTTATTGTCAAGACATATGAGCAATACAGTACCAGTAATATAATAAGAGATAATAATGAATAGGAACAATAATAAAATAATAATTTAATATTAATCCGACTGTGATAGGTTTAACTTACATTTCAAACTCACGGAAATGTGTTTTACTATACTTTTATCGAAATAAGTAATTAATCCACCTCGTAAATTACTGTTTTAATAGCGGTGAACTAATTCATACCTGTTGCTAATTACCCTGTCGATATAAAACATTATTTTGCCAATTTGCCTAATAGCACGTTGCATTCGCAAACATTTTGAAACGAGACCGTACGAATCGCTCGTTCTATTTCATTATTACTGCGTTTACCGTTACCTGAAGTACAGACTGGTCACGCAGATTGTACTTTACGAACTGTGATTCTCGTCATTGTTCTAAATCAGGTTATTTTACTTTGCGTAGGTGTACCGGAGGATTCTGAAGGGGGACTGACCACGTTGGATGGGGCTGCATTTGCCCCATTTTTATTGCGCTGGCTCCAACTTCAACCACGATTACCCCGCTAAATTCAGAAGGTAAGAATCATATAAAACAGTCAACAAAGTTATCATGAAAGAATCTTTCATAACAATTTCGGTGCGTCGACCGATTTACATCGGTGTTATTTATTCAACCTCCTTCCTTGTCGGTCGTGTAAATATGTATGAAGTTTATTCACGTGCTGTCAATTCGACTTAGTTTATATTTAAACTGTAGGAAGTGAGTACGAAATGCCAGATGCTTGCGTTTTAATGACGGCCTTTATTATATGGGCGAATACTGATAAGCGATGCTCGATCATCGTCGTGCATGGTGGCTGCGGAAGTAGCCTCCTGTATGAGTAATAGGAGCATTTAACCTAATAACGTTTATATTGTTCGAGTGGGAGTTGTTTTACTTCACTAATTGCTCTAGGAATGATGGCATTGTAATTCAATTACTCAATACGGTGTCATTTCTAATTAATACGTGCTGAAATATTCGAAAATCGTTTTCTGTTGATATATATTATTATTATCTCATACGTTTATATGACCACAAAGCGACATTAAATACAATTGAAATATCAAGGTTACAAATAAATCTTATGATTCATTTATTGCATTGTATTAAAGCACATCTTTGGATGTGTAATAATGCTATTTTATTAGGGACAGAGGAGCATTCAGAAACAGCCGGCGCAGCGAAATGCCTCGTATAATCAATCTAATAACAAATCGTCTGTAAAACAGAGAGAACTTGCTTCTTTTTCGCTTTTGTTCTCGACTTTGACCTAAATCTTACCACAATAGGTCCGTTTGAAAATATCAAGGCTCCGTCGTATTGCCGGTTTTCGCTGAAAGCGGTGTTAGATTTACGTAAAACTAAAACAAAACATCAGAGGCTGTACTGTATGAAATATACATACTCAATAGCCGGCCACACACGTGCGGATTTTCCGGCGGATTTTCCGGCGGATGGCATTCCATGAATCTGTCACATTATCCGTTGTGGAATGAATGTATATGTCAGAAAGCCTACTGACGTAAGAATTAAAATATTTCTAAAACAAAATTTGCTGACTGGAATCGTTTTTTATGTGATGACAAATTTAGTGGGGTTTCGGCGTAAAGGTCTAAGGGCCACAGAGAGTTGTGGCGACCCGGAAATCTGTAGCTCTATATTTGTATTAGACGTCAGTTTGATTTAGTATTTCTGCGCTGTCAATAGTGTCAGATGCAGTTACACCCTGGTTACACATACAATGTGGTTGTTATGGAATTTTGTTGGGTCCTTTAACATCCGTTGCCTTTATGCATGCATAAAATATCAGCGGATTAACAGCGGATTTTATATGTGCATTGCTGCCAAAGTAAATTAATTAAACAGCTGCATTTTTAACGAGTGTGAGAGAGTTGAAGGATATGTCAGACTAAGGGATTGTAGGCCGATAGACTCGATTCCGTATACATTTTAAAGTTGGTCAACTATCGGTGGACTGCTTAATCGGCCCGGCGCTTTATGCAAGTGCACAGACTAAGCCACATGCGAAATGCAGTACAATATATAAAGTATAGTTTTTTAAATATTACATTGCACTGTACAAAAATTCCACAAAACTACTGACTTCTGTAAAAGAAATTTCAATTGAACAGATCGAAAAGAGACCAGCATTATATAAAAAATCTTTTCAGCCTTAAATATGAAGAAAAATCTACCATTATTTTCCTTTCCTCCTATACAATAATAATAGCTCTCGGAAATATTTTGAAATAACACTGAACAGAAGCTGAACCCTGTGCAGCTTCAATTACAACTATGTGTAAGCAATCGACCCAGCGTGTTGGACAGTGTGCGCACCCACCATCAACCAAACAATTTAATTTGCATAATATGCGAGGATGCAACCCAATCCGACTAAACTGTTGGCCGATACTTTAGTCTGTAGTCTGCGGGACCCTCACACTCAGCAACTTCATATCAAAACCAGTTACTTGAAACGTTACACTGACACGATCCAAATTTAAATTCATATGTCAGTGAAATCTGACATATACATCCAATTATTCAATGCGGATAATGTGACAGATTCATGGAATGCCATCCGCCGGAAAATCCGCACGTGTGTGGCCGGCTAATGTAGTAATAACATAAACTGAGGGGATGTGATTTGAGATTTATATATGGGCTGGGCATATTCGTGTATACTTTTCCAGTTCGTTGTGCTAACGGAGTGTTACAAAACATTGTTTCCACTCCGATTGCACAACTTTTTGCATTATTGATCTCATAGGAGCTGCGCTGCCAGGTATTTTCCACATTTTTTGTTATTGCAAGTGATCTTTTGACGGTGTTTTTGATTTTGATTTGCTAGGCGATTGGGTACTAAAAAATGAGTGTTTAAAGTATTTGTATTTTAAAATGCTAACACGTTTATTAAAACTAGTTTTATTAATAGATAACAGTTAAGACGCTGTTTGGCTAGTTTTAAAACAAAAAGTTTTGCTGTTTATACAAATATTATGACAACAGAAAATGGTGCGAAAGAATCATTGCGGATTTTTTTGCAGAAATTCCTTAGTATGTCCCTTGATAATTTTAAGACGATCCCTGGAAAATGTCTTTCTGTCTGTCTACGTTTTCGGAAAAATATTTTCAAACCATATTTTGCTATTATCTCACGCAACTCGTCTTAATTCATATTTGGTGGCTGCCCGGAATTTCGTACAAATTTCCTATTAATTATTTCGAGTATTTGATTGATTATTATTATTATTATAATGGGGATCTATACAACCACAGGCTGTCTTCCCACTCCTAATCTCCATCCTTTCCTATCATCCACATTCTCTTCGTTTAAGCACTGATCGTCATGGTCTTCCTCGCGCCTTCATTCAAAATCTTCTCGGTTGTCTCCTCTTACGATCTGAATACCCTCACCCACTAGAATATTTTCTTTGGCCATCGTTCCTCTCCTATTCGCATGAGATGTCCAAATGTCATCTTAGTTGTCTTCAGTCGTTAATACTCTTATCTGACTTTATGCACGCTTTTATATGATAATTTTGGAATTCTTTCTGACCTAGATAATCTGGCACGTCGTTCCATATATGTGTTTACTACCCACACTTCACTCCCATAAGACAGTACCGACACCACCATAGAAGTATATGGTCAATGTGTTTTTTGGTTTACGCGAGATGTCCCACAACACGTTTAAACATCCCAATATTCTGTAGCTACTTTCTATTCTACTTTGGATACGTGCAAGCCCAATCTGCGATTAGGAATCTTCTAAATATAGCCTGCATTCTAAATGAGGCACCTATCGACTAAAGCTCCTCACATCCCACGCGAGAGGTTTGACCGCCTCCAAGGCACACTAAGCTCTCCAAGTGCTGCCTTGACCTAGGGCTAAGATTCCGGGCCTTCAGGGTTGTTTGTTCCATCCTAGTTCTCTGACCTTCCTCTCTTTCTGGTGTGAAATCTACGGGTTCAACACAGTAGGCAGATTGCCTCCTGCACTATCTGGCCTGGTGGCCTTCCATGCCACATCTCAGACATAGTTTTTTTCTGCCCTTCCCACTACACACGTGGGCACCGGTGGACATACAACCAACAACGGTTGCAGTCTTGTCTGCTGGCTCTATTGAATCATACCTACTTTCAGCCTTGTTCCTACAAAGTTGTTGTTCGCCTCTTTCTCGGTTGTTAACACCGTGATGTTTTGCGTCCCGTTTCGGACACAGTGGTGGGTCCTTGAGGATTTTCAGTTCCACGATGTTCCTTCAGATCCTGGATGGTTACTTGCACCTTTGAATCTTGGAAGAGGTATTCGATTATTTTTCCTATGGCCGGTGTAGGGAGCCCTGGGCGTCTTTAGATTCAGATTCCAGAGTTCCTTGATCAGCCGTCCTGCTTTCCTCTTCGTACGCCTGTCACTGCTCTGTATTCCTGGTCTATTTGTCTCACTACGACGTTACAGGGCCATTTTGTTGCTTCCCTGCCCATCACCTTCATCTTTTGAAAGGTACTCTGGGGCCAGTCCTCGGCCAGTGTTTCGACTACTTCTTTGTAGGTCTTTGTCTTATCGAAAGTGTTCAATTGTTGCATCCTCCATTATCCTTCCTCTAGCGTAGGATTAGTAGGTACAGCCGTGCCTGTATGTTCCTAATCTGTGGGTGCGAAACCAATCTATCATCTGTAACCATAGCTCCTAGATACTTGAATTGTTGTACTTGTCTAATTTATATGTTATCTTCCAATCTTCCATCATGATTAAAAAATTAGCTTGAGAGTTTACAGGACGCATTCCTGTCTTGGTCCCTTGTTGGGTCATCTTGACTTACCTTGTTATTTGCTTGATCTTTTAGGATATTTGTTATTATTCTGCCTAATAATCGGTTCAATGAGTCAGTAATGCTGAAACCTAGGTAGTTGTTGGGATCTTTCTTACTACCCTCTTTATGTATTGATATATGAGGGTTTCCACTAATCTGGCAGGACCTTTTCGTGCATGCATTGGTTCATAAGATTGCTTAGTTGACTATTGAGTGGGTCAGTTCAATATTTTATTAATTTTGCCATTAGTCATAGACCTTTAATAGGTATAGCCAACGCAATAGTACGTACATATCCCATTTACCATATCAAATCCCCCGTAAAAATAATAGAATAAAATAAAATTTACAGATAAAAATGAAATATACATTCCTTTATATAACAGTGTATGCTCCTCCACACTAGACTAGACAGATTTTCGCGCCTTTCCGTTTCTCTTCTAGCCGTTCATTCACTTTTATGCATTTTTCAACACACTCTGCTTTCATACCCTTACATACAATGCTAAGATGCCACCACGTGTCGCTCCAATTACTACACTGCACACATGCGGTGAACCCCAGACCCAACTCTCCCCTAACTAAGTAGCACGGGAGTTTTCACAGCCCTTGCCACTCTACGTAGCCAGGGTTTGTATGGGCTATTCGCGTCTATCCAGTTCATGCATGTTTTATTTCTCGTCCAGACTCTTATTCTGCTCCATCGCGCTTGAATTCTCTCTTTTTTGTTTTCTTCCTCCAGCTTCTTGATTCGCACTTTTATATCTTCATTAGATTAATTAAATTTTGCCGCCACCTTAGGTCTATTTACGCTCGTGTGATTCTTATGTCCTTCTCATTCTGTCCGCGTTTCTTCTCGTCGTAACTGCATCCATCTATGCAGATACGCCACGGCTGCTCATCAGCGTCGTACACAACTTTCAAAAGGGGTGGCCAGAGTATCGACCCCTAGGTAGCTTTTTTATAGTTGTCAGCATGTCCACCTCACTCCATTCTGGTTGTGTTAACTCTGCGTCCCCTTGGTCTTCCAGCTTTATGATTTGGGTTTAACTTCCGGCTCGGTGAAAACGCTTCCCAAGTACCGCAAGTACCGTCGGTCGCCTCAGGGCGAGGTGGGCGTGCTGCGATTTTCTTCATCACCAGCCTGTATGAGAGGCCCCACGGGTTACTCTCGACCTCCCCACCTAGCTGGCGCCAGCATGCGTCCTGGCTACTCTAAATGGCCCGCCCGAACCCTTGTCGTCGCAGTCGGTATTGGTCCCGAAGTGATTCAGTTTGTGCGGCTCTTGCACTTTGTTCATCCTTCTTGCCCGGTTTGCCTCTTGTCTTGCTTCTGATAACAGGTGGCTCTTTTGCGAATACTTACGTTCTTGATCGGAATTGCGGATTAATACGCCTCTTGCAGCTGCCTGATTACCTCTTCTGCAATTGTATTTGGGTCGTTGCTCCAGCATTACCCTTAACAGTTCTGCGTCCATCTTATTGATAGCTCATCTCCTCTTGTCTGTGTCGATGGTGTGGCAGAATGTCCACTCTGCTGGATGGTATATCTCCAGTATGTGTCGGTGCTCGCTTAAGATTCTTCATCCAGCACCCTCCACTTCTGCACTCTCCCCATCAGCCGCATTGACGCGAGAGTGATGTCAATGAAGGATGCCGACTCTCCTCACAAAAGTTGGCATCCCTCATACGTTGCAGACAGACAGTTCAAGTGCAGCTGCCATTTCCACGATCTGACCCCCCCCCCCTCCACGCTGTCGACTTTAGCGTTCAGATCGCCCGCCACGACGATCATCCCGCTAGCCGCTCGTACTGTTCGTCACAATTTGGCGATAAGAGCCTTTACATTATTAATTGTAAAGTCCAGAAACTTAGTTCACCCGATCCCCCTCGCGAGTGAACCGTGGAACACGATGTACCTATGGTGGTCTAGTAGGATCTTGATGGCTACGGTTGCTGACAACTTATCACCATGATCATTCACCACTCCTTCTCTAAATTGCCCTACTATGGCATCATGTGAGCCAAGATTAGTATTTAGATCTCCCACTCAAATAAGTTCTTGGGATGGTTTGAGCTCGTCTAATTGTTGATCCAAGCATATATAGATGTAACCCTGGTCACCCTAGCGCGTTCTCGGTGCATATGCCGTTATGATCACCAACTTTCGCCTCAACGTCTTCAGGGTCACTTTCAGGCAACTCTCTCTCTCTGATGTATTCTACGTCCTTGATGCAACTACTAAGTTTGTTTCTGATTAGTATTGACACATAAGTTTTAGCCCGTTGAGCTATATCGACTCCCGTTCACACGTGTAGGTAATCTTGTTTAACTTGATTACCATTTTCTTTCTTTGAGGTTTCTGTAAGGCAAGCTATGTCTAGATTCTACTTTTGTACTACTCTATAACTTTTCCTTCTTTATTTTATTAGAAATGATAACAAAATTTACTCTGAGAAATGATACTAAACCTTTGTGAATATTTGAAAAATATACGTTCGATTCATGTAATGTGTGTTTTTTGTAAAAAATATTAAGAATCCTCTTTATTAGATCCCAATCAAAAATAATCATTCCTGTATATAAAAGCCGAGTGAATGTTTTGAAGCCGACCTGTCATTTATGTATTTTTGTGTATAGTCAGAGTGGAACCTTTTTATATGTTTAAACTCATAATAACTTAATTATTGTTAATTTTTTAGCCGTTTTCATCGCATTCACTTTATTAATACTTCAGTTATGGCGTTAGTGAACAAATAATGTTTGATAATTTTTAACCGCAACTATACCAAACATTAATTTTTGTGTGAAATTGTTTTAAATTAAAAACCTGTGAAAAACAGTGAAAGGTGATTCGCGAAAATTCGCTCCGGTGGGGTATTTTATTTGTTCAGACGAGACCGACGGCGTCCGCTGAGCTGGGATACAAAAATATATGAAAATTGCAAGCTGACATTTTTGGGGATGACGTAATAAAAAATCATCGCCTGTCGGGACGACGTCCATTTTACCTAGTTTAAAAATAACAAGCAAACATCTGGCGTATATTGTTGATTGATACTAATGGAGGCATCGATTGCAGTATCATATTATACGATAAAAGGGTTTCTCATTTGATTACATATGTTAGTTTCGCTGGAAATCATTTTACTACGAACAAACACTACTGCGAAAAATGTTTCACTCTTTTTATTTTCATATGCATCCTAGTTGTTTATTCATACCTGTAATCGTACATCTTATGAATAGTTCCTAATTAGTCCATATTACCGAGACATACAAATAGAATTAAGTAAATGCAAGTTAAACGTTTCAAATTAAGGTTAAATGCTATCGTGGATGTTATTAATAGCGAAGTGTTGCTAGATTCATGGCTGGGCGAAGTCAATTATGTAGGGGTCAATCAATCAAATAATTACATCGGTGCAAACTCCAAAAACATTCTGTTATGTGCGTATACTACTATCTCAGTAAGTTTAATTTAACTATAAAAAGTATATCACAATTTCTTTTATTTGAATAACAATTAAATTGAAATTTATAGCGCAGAAAAATTCATATAACTCGGAATTTTAAATTAATTGAGCGTACTGATCCAGGATTTGCATAGTTTAAGGCCGATAATATCCTTAAACCTACAAATTTTATGCATTAGCACCCATCCATAACTCTAGTTATATTTAAATCATTCTCGGTAAGAGGATTGTGCCCGTTATAACAACTAAACGCGAATTGTATGAGAAATCCGGTATTATACCTCGTACACTTCTGGAACATCTGCGGCTGATATTTATGGCGAATAAACACACATATACCAGAATTTTGATAAATATCATCGCACAAGGAAAGTGCCTGCAATGTTTGCAATCGTAATAACAGTAAACTGCTTCGGTTGTATTATGCGACTTAAATAACTGTAATAGCTTACGTGCTACTTACCGCAATGATGGTGTATTTTACGAGGAGATAATGAAGCATAAAAGTAATCTTTCTAAAAAGTCTCTCCTTATGATGCTAAAATAATATCCTTGTCGATAATAGCGGAGGTGGCGGAATGGATCCTCGAGTTTTTTGCTTTCGGAGTACTTTACCAGCAAATTGGATTAGATTATTTAGAGTTTACTTCTCGTGCTAACAGTAATTTGATTACACTAAGTATACACGCGTACGAGATAATCTGTTTTCAAGTGCAAATGTGTGTTTTTTTGTAACGATGTTATTGAATTATAGTGTAGGTTTTGAGAGTGACCGAATCATTTAAATTGACAATGTTAACTGTCTCCATGGAGGTGATTTTAAAATAATGATTGTTGATGTTGTGATTTATTGAGTGACACAAAATTAATTGACCCGTTTGCCACTGTTTAATGATTATAGTTACCCCTTTCTATTGGAGAAACATACACTAGTTATGTTATAATCATAAAGGCATCTTACACCATCATTATTACTGTCAATATTTTAGAATAATGACAGTATTATATATTTAAAATGTTCATTATTCTAAAATATTGCCAGTAGTACTCATCGTGTAAGGTATAGTAATGATGTAATGAGGAGAATACTGATCTTTATCCGGATAATTAATTACTTGATAAATATAAAAGGAGGTTTTGAAGCAAATATTGACAGTACTAGGATTTACAGTATTATTGATCGTGTAAGGTACCTTTATGACATATTATTTTTTATGATACACCGTTATTTTAATTAGAGTGTCACGGATTTAAGCAACCAAATTTACTAATTGACAATATTAATATTTCCACTTAATGCTTATCAGCCTACTAGACTATTAACGTTAACACACAAAACATATAAGCAATGTAAAACACCACAAAAATCGACGACAATTGTTTGACGTAATGACGTGCATCGGCATTTTATCCGTAACTTTTTGTGACTCCATACTTACTATTCTTCTTCTTATGCTTATATTCATTAACGGATGTTAGCGACAATGTGATTAATCTCTTTGCGATTCCTGGCTGTATGAACAAGATTTCCGATAGTCCTTAATCCCGTCCTTTGTCTTATGTTTCTCAGCCACGACTTCTTTTTTCTTCTAACTCTTCTCTCAATTACAAGTTGTAGTATATCATACTTGTAGTTTCGTATCACATATTCTAGATAAGCTGTCTTCCTTCTTTTTGTTGCCCTTAAAAGTTCAAGATCTACCAGTCGCAGGACTTCCTCAGTGGTTATTCTTGTAGTCGACGATATCCGGAGCATTCTGCGGTAGAGTTATATCTGAAAGGCCTCCATTCTGTGCATTGATGCTACTTTCATCATCTATCTTTCCATACTGTAGGGAAGCACATGCATGTTGTAAGGATCTTTTTAAATATCATGAATGCATTCCGTTTATTTTCAATTCTGCATATTATCTCGGTGACCAGTCCTCCTCTGTTAGCCATGTTCCCAGATACTTGAATTTGTTGACTTGTTCTATTGGTAGGTTGCCAAACGTCCAGACCCGATCATAGGACACGGTACTGCCCTATGTTCGGGTCCCAGCCAAAAAGTGTGAGAATTGTTGTACTAAAACTTGTGGTGCAACAATTGCTTCTTTGGTCCCAGACCTTGCCTGGATCTAATTTGGGTGTATTTTGAGGAACAGGTTTAAAGTGTGATTCATAAGGCTAATGAGTGAGGTCTTCACACTTTTTGGCGTTTTTCTTTTTAGGCAGGGGTATGAAAGTTGATGAGTCACTTGGTATCATACACTTGATGGATGATCTTTTGCAATACGGCAATGACGTTTTTATCTAGGACTAGGCATTATATTGGGTGTTTCCTGTTAGAAAACGCTTGTATAATTCATAATGCAACATATTTTCTTGTGCTACTCAGTTGGTATCTTCTTACGTCTATGATAATGGATTAATCATCACCTTTTTTTTCCTGGAGGTGGGGAATCTTCAAAAGACATATCTGGGGACAGGTGCATTCTCAAACCCCACCAACCGTGCCCAGGCTCGGGACCGCTCTCGCTTTACTTCTGGCCTGAATGGGTCTCCGCTCTATCTCTCCTCCTCCTTCAAGGTTATTACTTCCCATTATCCCTATGTTCCGGTTCGGAGCCGCCCGTTGGTTCTCCCATCGTTAGCATACGAGTTCTCCGCGTTGTCCCTCTGGTTGTCAGAGCCGCAACTGTCCGTCTCAGTCCGGATCATCTTGTGGAAGTATACCCGGAAGCAGCCGTGTCCAGTGAGGACCTGCGTGATGTGGTTGTGACTATGTTTCCTGCATTCCATCATCCTCTGGGCCCACGTTGCTTTTTCGGGCGGCATAGGTCTCCACCGCTCTCGTCTCTTCCTACCTGGTGCTAACTGTTTGTTCTCCTGTAGAGTCTGGCCATCTCCGTGACTTTTAGTACAATGGGAACGATGCTGACTACCACCAAGACTGTTTCCCTTGCCGCGGTTCTGTATGCGCTGGCAACCCCTAGGGCTGCTCGCGTTTGGGCTGCCGCTATCATCTATTTTGTCCTTTCAATTGTCATCTTGTGGGTCCAAATTGGAGCATCATTCGTTTCTTCTTTCGAGGTCCCGGTAGGTTTGGCATTAGTGTCCAACAAATTACATATTACTGCTATTTTTAAGCTTTATGTTGACGAGCGGAGGCATCGGTAGGTCAGTTACGCGAACGCTATGGCGTTGACAGACGTTGAACTTCTGTGTGATGATGCTATGATCTATATGTCAATAAAGTTTGGGGTACGATTGCGCTTGCGATATAAATTGAATAATAAATCCAGCTTTAGTGTTATTAGCTAGTTAGAAATACTTTAGAATAATATACGAAAGAATTTAAACATCAATTATGTTTAAATTGAATTGCTTCAATTGTATCGTATTTTATTCTAATAGGTGCACTATTTCCAACTAGTTATTAACCTTTATTACTCTAATAATTTACAGCTACTATTTACATTACATATTTAGCATCCTCCGGACCCGTAGTTTTAATATAGATGAGCACGAGTACATCAAATAACTCTTCTTAATATAACTCATCCGTTTTCCCAAGGATTTAGTTGAGTTCGTGCTACATCTAAAATTAATCAATTAGGACCTCGCAATCCTTCTTATTAATACTTTCAGGATTCTATCCGCCGCTTTGAGCCTCGCTATTCCCTTCGCTGAATGTTCGATAAAGCGTTACATCCGGAAAAGGCCATAAGACATGTTGTATTAAAAGTTTTCTCCAAAGGCCCATTCTGGATGCCGCACGTAGTAGAAATTACTCAAGGCGAAACATCATAAATTATTAATGTCCAGTTGAAAAAGCTCGCCTGTTAAAATGCCGAATATTTAATAAAATAGTGCCAATTAGCACTGGGTAATAAATAACATATTTGTTTTTATTATCAGTGATTAAAACGAATTCTGATTTGTAGAAATGAAAATCTGACATCAATGGGTCATTTAAAAACGTTTCAATTTATCATAAGAAAATGTACTAATCTTTATCGAAATACATTTTAGAAGAATCAATGATCTTTGAAAACTGTTGTCGTCCGTCTGTGACATATTATGCTTTCACTTCTTCGGGAAAACTTCTATATAGTTTACAACCAAATTAACATGTGCGTTTTGTCACGTTAATTTGTCTTTATGAGTTTTTGGTCGAAATCGGTCGGAGGTCAAGTATGATTTTCCGAGTTCAAAAATGAACACGATGGAAATACTAATATTCACTGTAATCGGGTAGTTGCTATCATATAAGTTCATTCCATATTTTATTTTGTTTTGGATCTGACATGTTTTCTGATTTAATGTCACCTGTACGTTTTGTATATGCTTCATTTATTAGAAATAAAGATTATTATTATTACTAATAAGAGTTAAAACAAGAATCCAGCTAGCAACCCATACGAAAATAAACAAGACTGCGTGGCTTGACAACGAAGAAAACAAAAACAATTTTGAGGAAAATACTCAATAATTAAAAATAAAATAGACACCTCTAAGACGAATATAGATCAATAAGAAAAAATATAAGAACTGAAAGAAACAACTATGGTGGTAGTAGCTCGAAAAAAGAAAAACAATAATTCGTTGACACAAGACACATGTACATAATAGAGCATATAAAGAAAATCAAACAAAGAATATTAGGTTCTAAAAGTGTGAAAGAATGAGATAAACAAAGAAAAGAGAGCGTTAGATGACCCATCTAATCCTATTGTCCGCTAATCTAAATAGTTCTGTTGGTGTCATTCCTGTCCATTGCTTTAGGTTCTTCAGCCATGGTATCCTACTTCGACCAGGGGCTCATCATCCCTTCATCTACTTTTCCTTGTAGTATGACTTGTAGTATTTATGTTCTGTTTGCTGATAAGCATAACTTTTGTTTTCTTTATATTAAGACTTAGGTCGTATTCTTTTTTCTGCTATTCTATTGATTATCTTAAGTTATCGGCATATCGGATGATTAATATTTATTTTGTAACAATTAGTCTTTCTTCTTGTTCCTCGAGTGCTTCCGTGAACAGTTCCTCCGAGTATATGTAAACTGTATGGGTGATAGTATGCACCCCTGTCTGACTACCTTTTGTATCTTTATCTGGCACAAGTTTAGTTTTCTGTTCTGATCGTTACGTTTTGGCGCCAGTACAAGTTCGCTATTATGCGCCTTTCAGGTGCCTCTATTTCGATTCCTTCTACACTGAGAGAAAAAAATAGGTGTTTTCTGCTCTGTCGGGGCCGAACTACCCCAGTTATGAGAAATTCGGTTCCTCCGAGTCGAACAAGGATCGGCAGCGGAAGAGACGAGGACTGGATCAGTGACGTCTTTAACCTGGACGGTTGATAACATTTACATATATGTTACTTATATTTATTATAATGTCACACACGCACACGTCCTCATCAACTTTTTGTTTGACTTCGTGGTATTTGTTTTATTTAGAATTTATTGTTGTTCATTGTTACTCCCAAGCTACTTTGCCAGGGGAGAGTGGAGCAGAGAGGACAAAGTATGCATGGCAAGAGCGAGGAAAAAAGTGTGGATGGGGCTGGGGTACACCGCGTGTGCGCTGTGTAGGAAGGGGAGTGACACGTGGTGGCAAAGAATGTGAATATTTTATGTTAATTTGTATTCTTTTTTTTTTGGTGTCTTTTTTGATTACTTTCTGTGAAAGTACTGTTTTTTTAGGCTGGAATACGTGTAAAAGTTTTTTTAGGCTGGAATATATGTAAAAGGGAAGGGTTGGGCTGATATGCCAAATAAAGGTCTTTTTTTGGTTGTTCATTGTTACATCCCTTCTTTTCGGGTCATCAAAGAGTGTTTCTGTATAAGCTTCTCATGTTTTCAAGCGAGTTATGGGATCGCAGACTGCTTTATCCTAATTGTTTCTTTTGAATATGCTCGTTCTTTCTTTAATTTTCTTGTGCATGTTTAGCGTGCCATGTTATGAGATTAATATGTCTAGGTCGGTGCATCATTCCTGTAAGTAAAAGTAATAGCAGAAAAGGTGGGACTAAAAGTAAGTGTAAACAAGTGCAAGTTGTTGTTAATAAACGAAACCCAAGAAAACAATCAGACCGTCTATTTTGATTGTTCTCTTGGGTTTCGTGGTGACAGATAGAAAAAGTAGGTCCACTCAGCTACCTATCAGGAAACGAAGAAGATATAAACAGAAGAATTACAAAATCATAAGAAGCTTTTAATAGTTTATGTAAGATTTGGAGATCAAACGAAATATCTACGAAGAACAAAATCTTAATTTTTAATGTATAGATTGTTGGATGCACCAGAATATAGGACACAAGTTAAGGAAAGGAATTACAGATATAACCTTGGCAACTGGAATATAATGTAAGAGGAACATGGAAGAGAGACAAATAAATGGCAAAAATAAATACCCAAAAATATATTAAATCATGGCATAACCTAAAAAAGTGAAGCCGAGGACAAAACGAAATAGGAGAAAACAGTCAAAGAAATAAGCAAATAAGAAAAAATATAAGGTCGGCAATCTTAACAAAAATGTTGGCAAGAAACACCAAAAGGTGCTCTATGCTCCAATGCTATATGGACTAATATTAATATAACATGATGTTTACGTATTTTTATGTTACATAATTTGAAATAATTATTTTAGGTTTTTATAATTATCATCATCCTCTCTAGATATCCACATTCTGCTGTTTCCCGCATGGCATGGACATCATGCCTTTATCTTACTTTAGGTCGACCATGGGTTGTGCATGGCACCGTTTTGATGTCTCCACTGCATAACTCTTTTCGTCCATTTTAGGTCATCCCTGACGACATGACCCGCCCATCGAAATTTGCTTTTGGCTATATGTCCCATTACCTCTGTGATGCCTGTTATTTTCTTTCTGATCTTCTCGTTTTTATCCTTTCTTGAATGGTCATCGCTATCAAAGTTCTCTCTATTGCTCTCTAATATTACGGTTTCCAGTTCGAAATGGTTACTGGCAGGATACAAGCGTTGTATACTTGAAATTTCTTCTCCGAGTTTCATCGTGTGTCACAGGTATTTTTGGCCACTTCAAGAGCTTGATTATTGATATTCATTTGATTTAATTATTCCTTGTCCCTGCTCACTAGTACGATATCGTCTGCGAAACGCAGATGTGCGAGATACTTGTCAATTCCTATTTCTTCCCACGATGTATTATTATAATCAATACAAATATGTACCTGTACAGAAATGTTACTCATGCTTGGTTTATACAGCAATAATAAGAAATGACACTCAAGGCCTAAGGAATAAATCATATAAGGTATAATACAATTGCGCGTTCATACACCAGAATAGTGCGTAAGGAATAATGTTTTATTGAGGCTAATCAGAGACTAGGAGAGTTTCGATTTTATATATTCTGGTTGGTTTGTTGTGTTATACTTAAGCGACGCCCGATTGCCTAGGAAAATAAGCCAATCGATCGTTAAGTCACAACGAACCTCTAATGACCAGTCAACCCATTATCGGCCGGTCATTACAAACCGATAGAAGGATTAATTAGGATGACACAGAAGAGGAAGAACAGTGGCAAGAGTACCCTCAGACGAAACATTCGCGGAGCGACCAAGAAGCCACACATATCACATACTTCACCCAAACAACATCCACAACTTTCAATAACACCTAACACAAATAGTTTTAGTCTGCAGTTATTGAGGTGGTGGCAGCGACGCGTCCAGTTTCTTCCGGCGTCGTTCCAAGAGGTAAACAGTTGGTATCCAGCGGTGGTTCCCCTCAACATTGGCATCGACTCGGCAACTGGACCTCTGGATAGTTGGCTGGAGGGTAGCATAGCTACAGACACTTAGGCCTCAAAATGGGCCCATTGTGAAACCTCCCTTTAAGGCTGCTCACTCGTCCCACCAGTTAATTTTGCGTGCAAGCTGCAAAACTCTAGCGGGTGAGGAGCTGCCAATGCTGACCATACTAGGCCAGCACTCCCCTAGTATTAGATGTCTGGTGTTTGCTAGAGCTGGGCAGAGGCATATTACATGCTCTGCTGTTTCTAGTTCTTCATTGCACCCTCTACATAACGGGCTGTTCACCAGATCCATCGTGTGTAGGTGTTTGTTTAGCCGGCAGTGACCGGTTAGGATGTTAGTCAATAATTTCAGATTAGTTCTAGATAAGTTGAGGCGGGCCGTGGCTGAAATTTTACAAGGTTGCCTAATTGCTACCTTTGATTGTTTGCAGCCCGGCGTTTCTCGCCATCTTACCTTGTGTAGAGCATGTGTCCTATGCTCTATTATTTTTTTCAGAGTACCTGCAGAAAGTATTTCTTCCTCTAGGGTTGTTAGAGGATGTGAGGATCCCTTCCTGGCAAGTTCATCTGCTATTTCGTTCCCCTTGATGCCACTATGTCCTTTTATCCAGCAGAGTTCTAGTTTGTTATATTTAGCTAGCTCCTCCAGGCTGTGTAGACATGAATATAACTCTTTCGACACAAATGTGTTGGCATTTAGTGCATTTAGAGCTGCTTTGCTGTCGGTGAGTATTTGGATATGTTTATCCTTAATATTCCGTTCAGCTAAAATTTGAACACATTTTAGTATTCCTGTTAATTCCGCTTGGAAGACTGTCGTGAGTCTTCCAAGTGGTTTAGATATGGTATAATGGGTCTAAGGAATAACACGTAAGGAATAATAATATTGAGTGTTCATACATTAGAAAACGCATATGGAATAACATTAAAGGCTTCAAGTTATGTTTAATGATAGCATATATGTCAGTACATGGTTAAGGAATAAAATGTTTACTGTGTTACAGCTTCTCTAATACTGGACTTTGGATTTGTTTAAAGAACACACTCGTTTTACATTCAAACCTTACTATACAGCGAGTGACCTGTTACTCGTGTCGCTTACGGTGTTGAACTTGTCGTCTCAGATGATATTATGAGCTCTCTCCTAGCACTCATCATCCATGCATAAGGGTAACAAATATAAACAAAGCAGACAGAACAAAATGAAATATATTAATTTTATTTATGCCGTACAGAAATACATATGACTCAACGTGCACTACCAGATTCGTGGCATATATTATTTTCGCAACGAACTATACTCAAATAAATCAGGAAACAACAAAATTCATTATTAAAATCTGCAGGTCATGTGACAGTATAAGCGTTAGCCAGAACATAATAACGTCTAAAGTTATTATGAGTTAAGCTTTATTGTTTATTCCGTTTATGAAAGCATTCAGATTTCGCCGTAATACGAACTTATTAATTAGGCGTTATTCCTTTTTATTGGTGTATGAACCAAGCATAAATGTGATCGACAACACTAACAGTCACATTCCCTTGTACTTCCTTGCGGTATAACGATATCCTAAATTGCAATTCTTAAACGTTTCGTATTTTTTCGCGTTAACAGTACTTTCCTTTTTTGCATATCAAATCTAGCTATTTTCTATGAATTACATGTTGCACCTCTATTTATAGTCGTGTTCGGTTGGTTTGATACATTTTTGTGACGGATCGATACAGGAAGGCATGGGTAGCAAGGACTCAAACTATATCTTGATGTTACCAAAGGTAATAAATGAAGGGAAATGAGGAATTAAAACATAGACATATAGTCCATGTCTGTTGGTATTTAAAAAGTTCTTTTAAAATTGGCTCGGTCATAACTTTAAATGAATATTTCCGTCATTATCTTGATTAAAATCGGAAGGTCACCAAAAGTACAATACATTTTGAATTAAATATATAGCTGTTGACTCAAATAATGCATTTCTTTTGTACCTGAAAAGTACTGTTGTCCAAATTAGGCCACTACTGAGTACTACAAACGAACTTTCCCTCACCAGCTCAGTTCTAGGTTATTTAGCATAATAAAACACAAACGTTGTTTGTATTCAAGCCTAAGGAGTCGTCATCCTATTTAACACCAACAAACAGTGCACAATTTGTCGCGCTGAAAAACAAAACTGCTTTTAAGATCTCTAAGGTCGGGCATAATAACTGTAATTACGTGTTTAAAAGAACTTTCGAGCATTTACGTAGATTAACATCGCGCGCTAAATGGTATGTATATTATTAAGGACATTTCGCTATAAATAAAAAAGAAGTAAGCAGAAACATGGAAAATTGGCATGGTTTGGTGCATATTGTAATTGCACGTTTGTAATTATTCCTGTACATTAGCACAATGCAATCGATGTGTATGAAACACTACAAGCGGAAACGCCTGGGGCTATATCATATAACCCCGACTGCGCATTGCAAATGTAATGTTTCAATGCAATTTGTATTTACATTCAAACAGTCACCAATATTGGAAATTATGTATGTGAACAGATTGAGTTGGTAAAACAATTTTTTTGTCGGAAAAATCATTGTATATGAATTGTTATAAAATTACTACACATTTGGAGTAAGTGTTCTAAAGATAAAGTTGCACATATATGTTTTTGTTTATCAGAATCACCTGAAAACCGCCGTTGTCTTTTTAAATGTGAATCATGTTTCTTTTAATAATTTCGAAACTAAATCAAAATTTTAATTAACCCATGGTAATGTGATTTTTGTATGAAGCAATTTTTTATAAAGAATGACTTTTCAACGAAAAAATAAAATTAATTTCCGGTTTGGGCAGTTATCCGGGAACATACACTATACACGGTGAGTATTTTAAGGAAACGTTCATAGAGTTTGGGAAAATAGTAAACAAATTCCCAACCTTCAACTCACCGCGATATGAACAGGTAAAGTGAAAAATCAATTTACTTGATTTCTTGATTTTGTTTAGTAAAGTTACGTTTATTTTAAATGGTTTACAATAGAAATGTCAACAATTACTTTATTTCCTTTTTATTTAAATTTAGAAAAAAGATTTGTTTCACCCAGCTCAGTGGCCTAGTGGTTAGAGGCACTACTGTCCTTCTTGTACTGAACGAAAGCGAGAGTTCAAACTCCGTTGTGGGCGAAATTTCGCGAATCACCTCTCACAATTCTTCAGAGGCTTTCTGTTGATGTAAATAACCGGTGATTACACTCCTCTGAAAAGGCCTCGGGCTGATAGCTATAAAGATAGAAGTGGTTTTTGATTTGTTTTTTTCAATCTTTCATTAAAGAACATTATGACAATTTTAGTGGGTAAATAATAAATTTTAGGTCTATGTATACTGGCCAACAGTACTGATATACTAAAAAGGAAATGTGCTGTTTCTTATAAATAAAATATAAAATGCGAATTTAAAATATTTGTTGCTAGTGACATTTATTTTCGTTTTGCTTGTTATTGTAACACTCATTACAAATTATAAACGAATAAATGATAATTATATTGAGCAAATAATTGGTAAATTATTCTTTATTAAATAGAGATACAAAATAACATAAAAAGCATGCAGAATATAATTATTACAAACTTATTATTGTCATTAAAGTATCATTTATATCTCATTTTGTACGGATAGTTATCTGTATACCTCTACTAATGAGGTAAATCACATAAGACAAAATGAGGTTGCGACGCATAATTAAATATATTTTCAGCATTATTATTAATAATGAATCGGTTTTTGAATAATAATGAAATCAATTGGATTTAATAAGTATGTTTCTTAACAAATATGCAGAAAAATTATCAATCGGCAATGTAAGTGGAATGGCAACTATTCTAATTCTAGCCATTACATACGTTGACGGTTCGCATTTTTTCTATCTCGAGTTCGTCACCTCACAGCTCCTTCTTTAGTGCGCAAAGGCCTAACAATTTAATTATGGAAAAACCAGTTTTTCTTGTTTATCCAGAAGTTTTACTTCCCTGGAGAGTGCGAACTGTTGTACTATGTCCACGTTTATGTATTTGGCAGTAACATACGGCGAAAAGTTTGCCCTGTTATGGGTTGTTCTGCGACCTGTCGAGGGACAGTAGCCCCTACAAAATTCGATAAATCACGTACAGCAATATTATAGTGATACTAATTACGAGGATTTCTTTTAATTGTCGTATGAGAAGAAACATTCGTCTTACATTTTATGATAATAGTAAATATACATTGCATTAAAAGTATGTATGGAAAAGAGACTGGTTGTACGTGAAAACGTTCATAAAATTGAATTGTTTAGTTTTTGTATATTACTCTTATGCCTCCATAACACCTATATGTTGTGTTGATAATATAGGAGGCATTAAGAGCAAGTGTGGTCTTAATTTTTAAAACCCTAATTTTGTTATTGTTATTATTATTATCATTAATAATAATATAAAAATTAAATTAAATTTATATTTTTATATTATAAATTTATATTATTGTAAGAAGAATTAAGTTTAATAATTATATATTTGGACGCCTTTCTGCAGAAAGGAACTAATCCATCTAATCTTAAATGTGATAAAACATATTTGTATAAAGATTTATATAAAGTAAAAATTATCTATTTATCTCAGGTTAATTTTGGACTTTTATTTCTTTAAGTTAAATTGTTTACCTTGAGGATAAAGGTAAGAGAAACAAATATATTTTGTGGGTTGGTTCGTTTATGCAGAAACGCGTCCATTTTAAGATTGTAAGCAAAAGTACATCTTTTTTCAGGGTATTACGGAAGCAATTGTGATAATTTATGTTAAATTTTGTACAGTAGCGAAATGGCTAATAAAGAACTAATAAACTATATAGAATTTTTTGAGGGTCTACTTTTGCTCTCAATGCCTCACATAATATAAAAGTTATATTTTCCTTTCTTTTTTGGCTAAATAAAAATATGAGTATTATTTAATTGTGTAAAATAATTGTCGGCACATTTAAAATTACTAGCGTGGCATTTTTATTAAAAATAATTGTTTGTTTGAGTTCGATGTGGATACCGTTAGCAGAAATAATGATGTTTATTTGTTAATATTATTGCCGCTGGAGAACATTATTATTTTCATATAACGATGTTAATGAATGTTCATATCAATTTGCTTCTTGTAATTATTTTGCTGCATGAAAGTCGGTAGTTACAATTATTTGTGTGGCATGCGATTTATTAATTGTACTTGTCTACTAAAGACAATTCTGGTATAGCAACCAGACTACTTTCGTAAACATTATTATTATATCAGTTTATTACAACTATAAACTGTTGTTACAAATGCCACGGTACATGTTAAGGTAATGTGTATTATATTATGAAATTTAAACAGAAAAGTTGTATAACGGTATGAACTGCTACGAAATGTCATAATTGCCAAATTGGAATTTAGTGTCGACACAATACTTTGATTATACCAGGAATATTATACCATTCAGAAAAATATTTTTTGAATCAAATTCATCGGATTTTTTTAATAATGATATAATCAATTTGGAATACCATGGAATATCCTAAATGCTAAAAAAGACAACTAAACTGTTACTAAATGTGCGTGTTATTTAACAACTAGAAGTTTCCACTAGTTTGGAAATATCAGAATTAATATTATCATTCGCTACTTCAATTTAGCCACTTTAGTAAGAAGCCACGAGAGTTTGCCATGCAGCGGCTTAGAACATCCGATAAAAATGAACTATAGACACAAATAGACAGATCCTAGTATTGAGATTGCATTTCAATCTGTCAACCTGGGTTCTCCCTTTCAGGAAATTTGATATTAAAGATATAGATTCGGATTGAAAAGCCATATAGTAAAGCTAAGCCAACAGTATATCATGATATATAGTGTCCAACGCTTTACTAGTAATCAAGTAGTACAGAGGTTAAATAAAATCTGTCAGTGGCCAAATATAATTAGGTCTCAAACCAGACTGTGTATTTTTTTTGCCATCGCGTTATTATGACTTGGTCTAATACTAAAGAGCTGGTAGGTTAATAATTGGTCTAAAACTCTCTGGACAGTAATTTTTTGGAATAGTTGTTATCTCGCTTAGCTTCTTACCATCTGGGAATTATGATTGTTCCAGACAACAATTAACAATGTGAGTAATGTACGTTAGAATGTAAGGACAACATAGCTAATCATCATAATGTTGATGCCATCAGAGCCTTCGGCGTTTGATTTAATATTGCAAGTATAATCCAGTACATTTGTCGGAGCTTCTCTCGAAATTGTAATATTTTTTTCCAAATGTATGTTTTTCATTTTAATCGCGTGTTTCGTTGCATGCCGAGGTCTTTTTGCAGAATCTTCTTGTGGAGGCTGTTGACTATTTAGGAATAATGGACACGCTTATTTTTTATGTACCTTCGCCAAATAATGAACCAGTTTTTTATTTGGTTTAGGTTTTGTTGTAATAGATTTGTGGCGATTTTTGGTTTTGTGTGGAGGGCCAGTATACCTGTATCATCGGCAAATGTTGTAACTGTTGTTTGTCTTATGCTGTATAAAGAAGATATAGCAATGGACCCAGAACACTGTACTGCACTTATCGTACACCGGCATGTATTGGATATAGTGGTGTATATTCATGCAAGATCTTCAATTGATACTAACGTTAACGAAACACGTACTGTTTTAAGAGTTGGCTCTCAATTTTGTTTGGGTTTTGAGAAAGATCATTTTTACACATCGTAGGTGGTTTCAGCTTGGTTATAAGTTGGGTACAATATGTGACAATTACAAGTGAGTGATCAGAGGATGAATTGTAACATGATTCCACTCTTAAATAGTTGGTACTGATGCCTTTTGTAGCAAATATATCGATACAATCAGTTATTTGCCAGTACATGGGCTCTCCTCCTCGATCATAAACCTACGTAAGGTCTTGGTGACATAACATATCATTAAGTCACCAAGACTTTACGTAGGGTATGATCGAGGAGGAGGGGAGTCCATGCATTGGAAAATAACTGATTGTATCGATATATTTGCTACAAAAGGAATCAGTACCAACTATCTAAGAGCGAAATCATCATAATCTTACTTTCTGACCATACCCATGACCATCTGCAATATGCGATGCTTCGTTTGGGCTGTGACCGGTGAGAGTCTTCATCTGGTCTATTCATCGGGTAGGTGGAAGATCGCCTACCCGAGGTCTACTTTCCTTCCACGATCAGTGTTTCCATGGAGTCTATTTCTTGCCATATGACCAAAGTATCGCAGTAGAGAGTCTGTGATTTTTAGTTGCTCTCGGATGGATGCGTTGGTATGATGTGCCTTCCAATATATGCAGATTGTATCTGTATATCCACATTTAGAACGCGTCTATTCGCGACTGTCTGCTTTTTTAACTGTCCAGATTTCCGCCGCATTTGTGCCAATGGGGAACGTTAGGGCCTCTGAGTCTTAATTTGGTGGTGCGAGTTGCTGAGGTTGCGAGGTACTGTGTCTCACCATATTCTGTCAAGCTTCCATGTTGCGTCCCACGCCAGGGCTTTGCGTCGCTTTTTCTCCTGTTCATGGCCATCATTATTTCTTATAAAGGACCCTAAGTAGCTTGTTACTACTTCTAGGCCTGCAACAGTGTGTATGTGGGATTAGATATTGTCTGCGCGGTCCACTATAATGACCTTTGTTTAGATCTAGCCCGTTTTGTTTGCTGGTATCGGCCATCCGATTCATTATTTCAGTCACTTCTTCACTTTCATACAAATGTTTTATCAGCTGAATGAGGTGGGCCCCATACCACTTCATTCAGCCTCATTTCTTTTAGTATTTTCCTCAACGATTCCCGTTTAATAACAGAGTCGAATACTCTCGAATAATCGACGAAACATAGATACATTTTGATGTTGAATTTTCGCGCCTTTTCAATTATTTGGCGTACGTTCAAGATTTGCTCTTTTGTGATACAAAACCAGAATGTTCCTCTGATATTTGTGGCAATAGGAACACTTTAAAGCATTCATTAATGATGTTGAGTATACTTTTGCTAACGTGTGGGATAAGGGTGACGGTGCGGTAATTGGCACAGTTGATTGAGAGGCCCTTTTTGTATATTGGTATAAATACTGGTAGGCACCACTCATCGGGCCATTTGTAGGTTTTACATATTTTTCCGCGCAGTGTCTCAATCATATCTATACCGACGCTGCCCATTGCCTTGAGTATTTCCGCTGTTATGCAATCTGGCCCTGAAGCTTTGTTACTTTTATTTTCTTACCGCCGCTTCTATTTCCTTTTTAAGGAAGTTAGGCTATGGTTGTTCTGATATGGACTGTCGCAATTCAAGATCTACTTTTCTAAAGGGCTTTAAACAATAGTTTTTCCATTCCTCTGTGATTCATTTCATCAGCTTCTGATAACGGACACCGATGGAATCACAGCCATACCTCTGTGATGGTGCCGTCCTCGTATTGGATAATTTGTAGCGTGGTATGAGTTCTCGTGAGAGGTATCTTATTTTGTCAAACAAGTCTCGAGATTCTTGACGGTTTGCATGTCGCTCAAATTGGGATATTATATAATTGATTTGTTTGTTTTTATCTGATCTGCAGCCAAGTTTCATGTTACTATTTAGTTGCCGTTGGGCTTATCGTTGTTGCTTTCATATATCGTCTTGCATCGATGAGTTCGTATGTTTTGTTGCTCATCCAGTGTTTACGTCGAACTTAGGGTTAAGGTGATGGTCGGGGCTGAGTCCTCTATGGCATTAGTAACCCACAGCTTCACCTCATCCCACATCCTGTCTGCACAACCAGGACCATCAGAGTTTGTTGGCGCTTAAAGTAGGTTAAGGAAGTTTTTGGTACAGTCATTTTCCTGGTGGTAGTAGTTTTGGTAGTGATATGAATCTTCAACCTAAAATCCGCAGTCAGGTCGGATTGAAGTTCCCCATCGTTGCCTGATTAGAATGTACTTGATCTGATTTTTATGCAGTTTATTTGGCGAGGTCCATGTGAATAAACCCCTACACATGGTGCTGTAAGGTGGGGTTCGTTATTATTAGATTATTCTCTGTTGCAAATTCTATCAGCCGTTCGGCACTGGCATTTGCCTTCTCGAGGCTGTGGTGGTCGTCTTGAAGAGTGCTGTCAACCTTAGTCATTTAAATCTCCGAGTATAACAAGTGTGTCTTTTTGTGGAATATTTTCGGTTATGCATTCCATTTCTTTGTACTATTTTTCGCTTTCTTCGTCTTCGCCACCCTCGCCCAATTTACCTTCCTAGGAAGGATTTGCTGTTCATCCCGACAGCGGTTCGGCCCCCACTGCGGTGTTTTCTGGTGTTTTCATCTTCTACCACGTGCAGGTGAAAGGCTTTTCTCTTCATTGGTCTGAAGACCCGTAGGTATGTTTTCAGTTCTCCAGTACTTTAGAAGACCGTGGGCTCTCCAGTTGATAGATATTGGCATTTTAGACTCGGCTTGTTTTAGCAATTCTCTGTCGCTAGACAAGTGTAACTGTTTTGCATTATAATCACCGTAAGCGATGAATCGATCGAGTGTTTTCAAGAAGTTGAGAAGTGACTATGCGAAGGAAGATAGGCTTAACCATTACATTTTTCTGATCATGGTGCGAGAATTGTGCTCATGTGTTCCATTGGATATTTTATTATCTGTTTTAACTCTTGTATATCACTTGTTGTGGATTTATTTTCTGTTTGAGGGTGTGGGTGTTGATTGCCTAGGATCATAGGAGGTTACATCATTAACTTTCCTTCGTATTGCTTGGCTTGCTGATTTTGGGTTTAGTGATGCTTATTTCCTGTTGAGTATATTCTTGTATATAGTGCAACCTTAATCGTTTGCTGGATTGTTGCATTCACACAGAGCTATGTTTATCTTTTTTTTCTATTAGCAATCTGTCATGAGAAGATTTTCTGCTAACATAAAATAAGAAACAATACAAAAGGGATCTCTTCCAACTATTTTGTCCAAATTAATCAATGAAAATAAGGATAATTTTAGACAGTATACGCAATAAAATACTTTTGGGATATATCTGTAAAATCTCATTTTCCTTTTGTGTCAAATATTTTAAAACTTAAATCACTACAAATTTAAACCGTATAAATTAGAAAAAGTTTTATATAGAAATAAATCCCTACTCTGCGTTTTACTCAAGTTATTATTAAAAAATACGCAGTGCATGATTGGACATTGTACCAACTGAATATTGCCCTATAATGCACATTTCACTTCTATTTCGATTTATTTGATAATTGAATCTAGAAACTTGTTCAAGTTTCTTAGGAATATATTACAATGAAATTCACGCCTAAGAAAATTACTGGAAATATTCTGAACCAGAAGAACAAGAGAACTTTTTGACACTAATTTAAAAAGTATTAGTTTTATCATAGTTTAGTTAAATCATAGATGACATTCGGGCTGGTTATATTCACAAAATAAGTATACGTACTTACATATTGGATCCTGCAAGACCTACTCAGGAGCATACGGCTTCCAGTCCTCTCTTCCATCGTACGCGGTTTTGTACAACTTCCTTTATTTGCCAACTCCAGGCTTCCTGCAGTGTGTATCGCTATGTTATTTTGGGCCTTCCTTATTTGCGTCTGCCCGGTGGGTTCCATCTAAGCTCGCCCTGGCTCTCAATTACTGGACGTTGGCCATCATTTGCAAAAGCAAATTTATCTCTGTCTTGGGCGATATAGAATAATTGTTTTCTGATGTTCCGCAGCCAGGAAAGTTGTCTCCTTCCTACTCCTGTTTTCCCTTCTTTCTTCCCTACATTAATGCAGCATTAATGAATATTTCTTGTTTCTCATGACGAGTCTCTATTATCTTTAGAATTTCTATTTCAGTTCCTATGCGTCTGACTATTTCTTCTTTTATTATGTGCTCTGTCCTTGATATGCTCAGCATATTTCGGAATGCCTACATTTCCACTTCATTGAATGTGTGTACTTTTAAAGTCCATGCTTTAGTGTCATATAATGATGTTGACTATATGTAACATTTTAGCATCCGGAGCTTGATTTGTATTGACACGTCTTGACCACAGAGAAGTTTCTTCATTTTTAATGTAGTAAATGTAGATTTTGCTATCTCTATTCGGTTCATCGAGATCTTGTGTTCCAAATTCCAAGATATTTCATCTTCTGTACCTACTTATTTTAATCTCTTTCTGTTAGTAGGTTTATATCCCTCTCTCTACAAATTAGCATGGCTTTTGTTTTGTTTTTATATTTATCGAGACCCATTTCTTTATTAGCTCCGACTACTCACTACTGTTCATTAGTCTTTGTAATGCTGTGGACTGTCCAGCACGGTTGTGCCGTCGGCGTAACGGATGTTGTTTACGGGTTGGTTATTGACCTTTATTCCATCCTCTGTGTTTTCTAACGCCTTTTCGAATATGTTTTATGAATATATATTGATGAGTAGGGGGGGCATGACACATCATTGTTACTCCTCTTGTAATGTCTGTCTCGTTGTTTTGTCGTCTATTAGTCGTATCGATGTTTATTATGTTCATAACTCATTAGTGCTTCTCTGGTTCCGAACCCAAATTGTATGTGTCCCTTGTACGGTTCGCATTTTTATAGATTCTGTGTTTGTATTATTGAGATATCCTTAGAAGATGACTCATTAGGCTAATCAGTCTGAAATCACAGCGGGTGGCGTTCGGTTTCTTTGGGATTGAAGAACGAGTTAACAATACCCATTGCGTTGGAAATCCTTGCTGTATATATAGTTGAAGATTTGTACCAGGATATCTATATTGTCTTCATTGATGAGTTTGAGCAGTTCACTGTGTATTTGGTCGGGTCCAGGAGCTTTTGTAGGTTTAGCTCGTTGGATGGCTTTTATGACTTCTGCCTTTATGATTACGGGTCCAGGTTCATGTATTCGTCAATATTTGTTTTGTTTTGATCGTCTGAGACGAGATCTTCGATGTATTTTTTCCAGATGTACGCCAGCTGTTCTTTATCCGGGATTAACTTTCCGTCTTCGTCTATCATTACTGATGTAGTCTGTTGCTTGTGTAGCCAGCAAACTGCTTCAACTTGTATATTGAAGTGGTCGTGTTTTTCTTGGACGATTTTGATCTCGCCGCAGTTTTATTCTATCCATTTGGTTTCCGCTGTTCTTATTTTTCTAGTTCTGTAGTCGCGTGAGTGTCTTCTCTGACGATCTCGTTATTTGTATTTACGGCTCTTCTCTTCCTTTAGATTCCAGATTTCTTTTTTAATCCATTTATTTTTGCTTCGTATTTCGTCGTCTGTTAGACTATCAACACTCGATTTTACGATTATTTCTGTAAGCTCTTTATATGCCATATTAATGCAGCCATTTTTTGTGTTGTTTGTGATATATGTGTTCTGTCTGTTAAGTTTCCCATTCAGGGTGCCGAATTTGCTTTCTTCCTCTTTGGGTTTGTAAGGATTGATTATTTGATGTTTTCCTTAATGTATCTTATTTTGTTGTATTTTTATATTTGCCACAAGTGGTCTGATCCTATGTCAGCCCTCGGGATATCTTTTTGACCCAATGTACTGCGTTTTTCATCCTATTGGGCATTAGAATGTAATTGATATGGTTCCTTATTACATTGGTTGGGTTGCCCCTTGGAGATCTCCAGGTGTATAATCGGCGTGGTGATAGTTTGAATCACGTGTATGTTCTTGAATTGAATCAGTCCGTTTCCTTTCTGGTTTCTGATCCTTAACCCATTACTTTTACCTGTGATTCCTCGGCCAACTTTGAAGTTGAAATCTTCTATGATCTTGGTAGCTTCCTGGGGTCTTGTGACATTCAGTAGATCTTTGCTCTCTTCTCCATGTACATGTGTTCTACTTCTTCATTTATCTTGTCAGCAGTTGACGTATATTTGGATTATATTGGTGTTCGTCGGTTTGTTTCTCAGATGCAAATAGCATTGCTCTGTCGAATTTCGCTATGCAATTAATTACGGATGTGTCTATCGTCTAGTTGACATGGATACCTACCCTGGTGTAGTGTTTTGGCACTGTATATCCCGAGTAGTATAATACTACTGCTACTATTTCACATCTTTCTGTTGTCGGCCACCTTACTTCACCCATTCCGAGAAAATATATTCCCATTCTATGGATTTGTGCCACGTTGTGGGCTTTTTCGGGTCCCCGGAGGCTTCTTACGTTCAATGCGACAACCTTGAAGCCCTTAGATTTGCTGTTTCCCTTTTGCTATTTCCAATTTTTACATTTAATTTCTACCGGTTTCTGGTAGACTAGCTTCCAAAGATCTATATTGGATAGTACCTCAGGCCATCTTATGTTTAAAATCCGGCGAAGGCATCTATTAAAAAAAGTTTCTCATTTTGTGTGACCAGGTTTAGCTGCCGCATAATAAGACTTGAATGTTGTCATTCTAATCACATGATTTCATATTTTAAATCAGCATAAACCGACATGAAGTAATATTTACTGTAATATAGAATTTCACGTATTTGCGTGAAAGTATATACAAAATTAAATATATCGTGTTAATAATAATAAAAATGATTGCAATATAATCTCAAACACTTATTGAAATTGCAGGAACGATATGTCCATCCGCTATCTCTTTCACCCTAGGCGCGATATTAAAATCGAAAACCTGTCATTTCATAAACGTATGAAAATAATCGAAAACATCACACGAATATAGGCGCGCAACTTTCTAATAGGTGTAATTTATATGGTATGTATCTGCAAATATCCTGCAACAATTACATTAAATTGTATAATAGTATAATTATATGTCTTTATATAGTTATATAGTATTCGCGTTACATGCAGCATTAAATGTAAGAAATCTATTTATAATTTCAATCTGTTATATCGAAGAATATGTATCTAATAATCGGATTGCCATAATAGAATTAATTACATTTACTTTGTAAGGAGTTTGTCGTAATCCTTTAATTTTAAGTTTAAATCGAGAGATTGAAACGCGTTAATTAATTCTTACACCTAATACTACTTTAATTTCTCTTTCATGATGTACAGTTTGCAATACTAGATAATTTGTAAAGCAGTTCCTACTATATAAACCTTATTTGTTATGGCCATAGTAATCTACTAGCGATTGCAATAATGGTGTTTTGAGTTTTTCCAGATGCACCCATAATAAAATTTATAATGTTTTCATTAACATGTAAACGATATATTATAAAGTAATTAGGAAGGAGTTATTATCTGTTACAAAACATAGTTCTCATTCAACCTCGCAATATTTTTTATTTTTCTGGAAATGTTATTGATCCTCTTACACTTTTAATTATTTATTTTAATTACCATTAATTCGTGCTTCAATTCCATACTTATAGCTTTAAAATGTTTAATTAATTATACCTTGCAGTTGTATTTTCTTTTGGTGATTCACATGTCACGAAGAAAGTCATCATTGTAATAGACGAAGCGCGAATCAGGCGATGCGATTTTGTTAGTGTAAAGCTCCTTACAGACGGTGGGGCGGATGTGAGCGAACGATTTGGCAAATTGGCCTATCAAACAAACGTCCGTTTTAGTTTAGTTATTTTTTCAGCGTGCGTGAAAAGAAGCAAGCACAATATCTGTAACACTCAAAAAATAAATGAATTTAAAGCTCCTTACACACAGACACATCGAACCCTGCAGAAAGTATTGAGCTTATATAGCATACGATATGAAGAATCGCTGGTAACGTGACGGACGTGTACTATCCTACAAGGAGAAATCAAGGCTCTTGAGAGATATGCGCAAATCTGTCTAGCGAGTGCGGCTCTATATCCTTATACACAGCCAGGCAGCTTTAAGGAGGCTAACCGCCTATTGCTATTACTTCAAAGTGACCTGGAACTGTAAACAAACCCAGAAGCAACTAGGGAAAAGGAACAGACGCTGACGCACTCGTCAAACGCGGGACTGAGGCTCCCTTTATGGGACCAGACCCAACATGCGGGCTCACAAGAGACCACTAGAGGCAACTGATTCTAAAGTGGGAGGAGGAGCAAACGCAAGCCTACTAGAAACACACTCCAGGACAAGCCGAAATGCTTATTGACTACTCGGTTCTAGGGATCAAACAAATCCTAAGCCTTTCAAGAAATGAGATAGGAACTGTCAAACAGACAACACTGTCTGCATGCTACGTGCTTGAAACTGCCGAACACACACTGTTCACATGTCCAGCAGAAAAGGCTTGCCAGCATTAGGAACGCTAATCTAACGACCCTGGAGTTGAGAAGCAAGCCTCTCAGGGGCATACTAAACTTTGTCCGAGAAATGGAATTTCTGGGAGAATAATAGAAGTAAGGTAAAGCACAATAGATCAGTATTGGTCGCAGTGCAGAAAGGCTACAAATTACCAAACGACCCCTATAAAACCAGACGATGTGGCGAACGTAAGTGAACATTTGTGCATTCGTGAGTTGCCACGCCGTGTGTATACTTCTCGCATGACAAATGTACACACATATTCGCGTTCGTGGATGTCAGTTTGATAGCAGTAAATACTGCATACATCAAAGGAAAGGCTATTCGCCTAGACGTACGCTTATATTCGCCACATCGTCTGTACAGAGCTTAAGTAATACCTAGATTAACTGATCATTGGTGATCATAAAATTAGTACATATTTATAATAATTATTTGGAAGGAAGTGTATAGTTTCAATAAACAGCTGTTGGATATTAATATCATACACATTGTTATGTTAAGATATAGATATTTTTACATTATATGATATTAGATATTCGATTATAGATCATAAACGGCCGAAGACCCATAAACATCGAAGCTTTGAATTACAAATCGTATTTATATTCTGTCATAACATCTTAGGGAAGTATTCTGTGGTTCCCCATAGATTCGAAAATTCTTGTCTAGAAATTTCTAATCGCATACTTAGTTATTGTGAACAATTTGACAAATCGAGGGATCTGTTATGGAGAGACAAACCGCTACAACTGAGTTAACACATTTAAAATTGACCACCGACTGATATAATGGCATACGTCTAGACACCTATCTCATTAAGCCAAATATTGATTTATGACTTATGTTATTAGTGCGCAATTTTCGCTAAATAGCGACGCCCTTATATTACTTATTTGTTACATGTTACTAACAATCGAACATTACACCACATAACCCCGTCGATACAATTACTGTCGTAAGGTCTGTTTTTCATTCATCCAAATAAAATGTTCTCATTGTTTTTACAGTTTGCACACATTCCGTAGTATTTCACAAAAGAATTCATGCTGTGTGTGAATAGACATGAATAGCATTCCGTATTAAACAAGAAACGTATAATTTAACGCAATGAAATGAATTCCGAGCTGAATTTTAACCTCTGCGCGACGACCGAACCGACGCAAAATATCACGCCACTTTTACGGACCGTAATAAGTCATTCGTAACGACTTGCTAATCACGATTAATTTTCACGTAGTTCATGTCTATAAATTTTAATTGAGCGTCTAGGTTATGTCTACTACGTTTCTTATTAACAGCAAACGGTTATAAAACCGCAGTTGCGTAATGCGTCGTAATTGTGAAAAATGTTTTTAAGGACTAGTTTCATTCAAAACGCCATCTGTACTGAATCAGAATTTCAATGGGATTCAAATAAATTATTTCTTGTGCTAGCGAACAGTTATAACGGGTTGTAGCTTCATTGTTTGGAATAATTTAGTAAGTTCTCAAAAATATGGCTCCGTGAGGAATTTAATTAACTGATAAACACTACACAAACAATGTAACCAACTAAATTCATTTAAATTTTACGAATCAATAGTTTTAATTATATGTTTGCTTAAGATAGAAATACGAAATCATTTCTGGGCTTGTTATATCTAATTTTATAATAATTCAATAACAAATTGCGCTTTATATCTTTAGGCGAATTTAAAGAAGAAATAATTAAATCATTTTAATCGGATATTATGCCATCCCGTGGCATGCGTTTCTTGGTGGCACGCATTTTCAAATTGCATAAAAATTTCATTCTTTGCAATGTTAGAAACAAGAAGTACGAAAAAATATTTTCTTAATTCCTGTTTTTCTTTACGTACATATTTTTCTGTTATATTATTTACATTATAACTTTATTATAATGTATATTAAATTGAATTCTGAAAAAACAAAAAAAAATTACAATGCTTCACCCTACTTGCTTTGATTGAAATATATAAAATCCCCTGGGCTGTTACATGCGACAAAATAAGTTATATATTCATATATTCATTATGTCCAATTATTCACACAAATTGATGCTTGAACTGCGTTGAGAGTCCAATGCCGGTGAATTATTAAGTGTATACGGCAAGAATTCTTTCACTATAAATTAAATTCAACATTATCCGTGATTCACTGTATTCGTTATAGTTGACGAATATAAAAACTTATTTTCAATCAGTCCAATTAATAGTAATTATTAATATTAAAAGTTCTTCTTTCTTAATCGTTTCCTCTTTTCCCCAATGAGGCGTCGAGGTTGATTTGTTTCGGGTTTTCCTATTCTCATTGTTTGTAGAATTTGATCCTTGATCCACTCTTTCCTATCCGCTGTTAGTTTTCTTGCTTCTTGCCATGTTTTTCCTTTATCTTTGATCATTTTTTGTAATTGCACCGTTCCAAGTTTCCTGTGGCCGTCCTCTTGTTCTAATTCCACTTGCTCTAGCTTCCCATGCCTGCTTTACTTGCCTTGTATTGATCATCGTATTAATATGTTCGAGCAATCGCAGTTGACCCTTTCCCTCTTCATCTGTGACGGTGCCGATCCGAACCTTTCCCTAATCTCTTCATTCTATCTTTCTTTGTAACTCCTTCAACTAAAATATAAATTTCATTTCTTCTGCTTGCAGTCTTGATTTCACCATTCATAATCTAAGATTCGCTCTCATAAGTTACCATCGGCGTGAAAATCGATCTGAAGATTGTTATTCTTGTTTTCTTTGATATTTCTTTCTTGTTTAGTTTGTGAAGTGAAGTGAAGTTCTGTATAATCTCGCAGCTGATTTTCTTTTATTGTTAATGTCACTGCGTACCTTGCGGTTCTATCTGATATTGCGCCTAGATGTTTAAAGCTGTCTACTTGTTGCAAGTTTTCCCCATTCATTAGAATCTTTATGTTTTTCTCTTCGTTTCGTATCAACACTACTTATGTCTTTTATTTGTTTATCTTTACCAAATGTTCATTTGGCCAGTGGCTTTTCCCACCTTCCCAAATTCTCATTTAGTGATTTTTCCGAACTCGCGCTACTAATGTCATCTGCAAATTCAGTTATTTCGATTGTTTCATGTTTTTTTGTAACCTATAGTGATCCCGTTTGCGTGTGATTTGGTTTCTCTTATTATGTCGTCGATTATTATAATAAATAATAAGGGGGGCTCAAAATTCGTCCTTGCCTCACTCCTTATTTTGTTATGAGTTGTCTTGAGTCTAGATTGTGAGTGCTTATGTAGTTTCTTATTGAATTCTCCCACTGTCTTTATTTCTGAGCTCTTCCATGTTTCCTCTCTGGGAATACTATCAAATGCCTTTTGAAGATATATATATATATATATATATATATATATATATATATATATATATAAAATAATATAAAAAATATATAACAGAAATATCCTTCCTTGTTATATTCTAACTCTTTCTCTGTTATTTTCCTTATCGTAAATATCTCGTGTTGTCCGCTATGACCGCTCTAAAACCACTTTGCGCATCCTCTAGTCCCTTTTCTATGGCAACTCGAGTTTACCGTTTAGAATTTTTCGTACAATTTTCCCGGTAAGCTAAGAAGAGATATATATCTCTATATAGTTTTTGCAATGTCTACTATCTCCATTAATTTGAATTTGAATATTGGTATTTTGGTATAATATTAAAAGTTACGAAATGCGGATCCGGTTACGGCTTAAGAACTTTGTTTTGGTTGGGTACTACTTCGGATTTCGTCACTTGATATTGAATGTCCTGATATCTTGCACTACTATCGTCAATGTTTCTTCTTCTATTAGCTGATTGCAGATCCTCACCTTCCTCAGGTAGTTCACCAAGCACACTAAGCTGTCTTGATCTCGCTCGACCACAGTCCTATTTCCTGTGGTTGTCAGGCTACAGTGGATTTGATTTTTGTTTCAGATCTCGATCTCTATACACGTACTACCTTAAAATTTAAGTCATAGTACGGAGGGTGCGATTTCCCTTATTACTTCGTGGTTTAATTTCTTTCTTTGCACGTGTGTTAGTTCTCACTGTTTACAGCAGGAGGAAGCAATTTGTGACATTCTTATCGCTTCTGTAGCATAATTCAGAATAGGTGTTATTGTATACTCTTAATATATTGTTTCCTGATAGTTATTTGTATCTTATTTGTTTGCTTGTGTTGGAACACATCTTGTGATTATTTATTTCATTTCCTTTACTTACTCATTCCACTTGGTTTGTTGTTTTCTCCTCCAAGATTCGATAGTTTTGTTACGCCTATATTTATTCTTACTCCATTTTCTTTCCATCCGCGTCGATATCAATTTTCACCTTTGCTACATTTGCCAACGTTTTGAGCAGCTTTAACAGCTATCTCGACGACTGTACTAATTAGCGATCATTTTGATCTCAAAAATCCTTTGTTCGAGAGAATTTTTTGTATGTTATCTACCTAGCCATGAAAATAATATCCTATTGCAATTTCATTATGTCAATATTCTGAGATATTTTATAGTGTTAGCTCCAAGTTTGGTTCTTGATTTGCAACTGGAACACAGAAGCATATTGAAATTTGTATAGAAAGAAGGCAGTAGCCTGACAAATGTCCATGGAGATATACTGGGTACACCTGGATAGTTCTAGATAGTTGGCTGGATGGTCGCATAGCTACAGACACTTAGGCCTCAAAATGGGCCCATTGTGAAACCTCCCTTTAAAGGCTGCTCACTCGTCCCACCAGTCAATTTTGCGTGCAAGCCGCAAAACCCTGGCGGCTGAGGAGCTGCCAATGCTGACCATACTAGGCCAGCACTCCCCTAGTATTTGATGCCTGATGATTACTAGAGCTGGGCAGAGGCATATTACATGCTCTGCTGTTTCTAGTTCTTCATTGCACCCTCTACATAACGGGCTGTTCACCAGACCCACCGTGTGTAGGAGTTTGTTTAGCCGGCAGTGGCCGGTACTGGGTACACCACTGAGATCCTCTCACGAAACAAGTGTCCATAGAACCACCTAAGAAGGCGAAGGCGCAATTTTCTGCGTGATAAGAGATGGCAAACAGCTTTCTGGGATACTGATCGGATTAGGTTAATGGAGTATATGGCAAGCGGGACCACAATAATGAAGAATATCACAAAGACACATTTAGGAATTTGAAAACGGCTACACAACAAGAAAGACCTCATAATTATGGTCAGAAAACCTTGATTCTGTACGATAACTGCAAGGTACGAATTGTTCGAGAAGTAGCCAATTAATGCACCTTTAAGGAAGCCACATCCACCTTACAGTGTCTACCTCTTCACGTGTGACAATTATCTCTTTCCAAAAGTCAAAAAAAACTTAAAGGGAGTCGCTTCTTATCGAAATAAGAAAAAATACTGTGTGTCATATTTTGCAAAATTATAAAAAGAAGGCATTTCGATATTAGAATAGCGTTGGAATAAGTGTATTACTATTAATGGTTCTTACGTTGAAAAATTAAATTTCTTCTTCTGTCGATCATCATTGCTCTTTTCTTAGTTGTTCCAGGAAGTTCTCCGTCTTCCTGCTCCGTTTCTTCCATATATTTTCCCTTGGAGGATTCGCTATAATAACCCGTACCGCAGCTCGTTCCTCATGGCATGAATTTTTCATTTTTACTGTAACCTTAATTATTTTTCTTTTTCCGCTTGTGTTGAGGACAGACTGGGTGCTGACATGATCCGCCTAGAGTATTTTCAAACAGCGGAGATATAGCCTTAGTTCATAAGCTTCGAGTTATATGCATGTCACTTCCTTAGCGCAGTATCCAAGATTCGACTCTATTTAGCAATATGTAGTACTTTAGCAACATTTTCATTGAAATATGTAGATCTTGTCTCATATATGTTTGATATTTGTATAAGTGCGACTCTGGGTTTCTCTATTAGATTTTTACCGAGTGTCCCACTTTTCGTATAATATAGTCCCTAAATATGTTTCCACTCTCTGTGAAGTTTTGTTGTTCACAAGGATTGTGAAAGTGGCCTTCTTTGGAGATTATAATATATTTAGTTTTCTTTATATTAAGTGCGAGGTCAGCTCTTTGGCTGACCCCCCTCCACCTTGTCCATCAGTATCTGATATGGCTGTGCGTGAAAATACGTCATCCGTTTGTCTGTTATTATTTATGATCTCACCGTTGATCTTAATTACCAAGTTCAAGCCTTCAAACGCCTCTTGAAAGATACATTTTGAATTTCTTCTTCTTCTTCAGTTCTACAGCCCTGGGGGCTAACTCCCTTGATCCGTGTTTTGAGGGGATCAACCTCTCTTTCCTTTCATTGTATCTTTCATCTTTCTTTGTTTTTGACTTTTCTACTATCTTCCTCCATTCTTTCCTGTTATGTACTTTTAATTTTTGAACCCCTAGTTTTTTAGGTCTTGTTATACATAGTCTGTTTACTTTGTCCTTGGACTTCCTCTCCTTTTGTTTTCGCTTGGCTTTCATTCCATCATTCCTCTTACTGTTGCATTTCTGTCTTTCCTCTATACGTGTCCAATTCTCTGTGATTTTATTTCTTTTACTATTATTATTATTTTCCTCCATTATCTTCAAGTATTTCTGTGTTCGCTAGTGGTATCCATTCTTACTTTTTATGGTTCGAGAATCACACTCATGTTCTTTCTCGTCTTTTCTCTCATGCTTCTCATTTCCAGCGTATTCGCTATCGTTGGTTTTACCACTTACACCCTCTTACTGAGGTTTTTAGACTTTTAGCTTTTTGTGTATTGCGTATGTTCTGTGTTCTGCTTGCATCCTCGCTTTTATTTCCCTATTATAGTGGAGTGTTCTTATTTGTATCCCTAGGTGGTTCACTTATTCTATGTTGATGTTATTTAATAATACTTTTGTTCCGTTTGAGTCCTCCGTTCTTGTATTTTTCATGTAATCTGTCATTTCTTGGTTTATGTGTAGTCCTGATTCTTTTGCTGTGTCTCTCAACATTCGAAGGCCTCTTCTAGCCACATTTTGCTCCTACTTACGATAACGATTCATCTGTGTATGCCAGTATTTATGTAATTGTTGTCGTTAGTTTTTCATGTCCTTTTGTCTTTCTTATAGCGCTTTCCAGAACCACGTTGAATGGTGTTGTTGATAGTGCGTCCTCTTGTCTTGCTCGTGTGTTTATATTATGGAATTCTGATGTGCGGACTACCGCGTTGGATCCCTCTATTGTCATTCTCGTTGGTTTATATTTTTTGTGGCATGTTCATCTCCTCTAGTGTTTTCTTTCTGTCCACTGCGTCAAAAGCGTCTTTAAAGTTTATGAAAAATATGTGGGTTTCTATACCTGCTTCGTGACATTTTTCTAGTTTTTGGTTTATAGTAAAGATGGCGTCTGCTATTGATCCTCCCGGTCTGAATCCGTTTTGAATCCGTTTTGGTAATCTGTGTGGTTCCGGTTTCTTGTGTATTCGGGCTGATAATACTTTTTATGTGGTGTTGAGAAGTGCCTCTGTAGTTTTTTAGGTCTTATTTTTCTCCTTTCTTGTGTATTGGCACTATTAGTCCTGTAATCCAGGTCTTTGGCATTTCTTTGTTCCTCCATATTTTCATTATCAACTCATATATTTGTTGGTAAAGCACTTCTCCACATTTTAGTATTTCTTCTAATATCTCGTCTGCCCCTGGTTACCTCCATGAACTCTGCTTGCGTTCAAGCGTTTCCTTAGTGTCTCTGTGTTGTGTCGTTTTCTTGTTCTGGGTCCTCCTGGCTTTCTGTCTTTAATGCCGCTTAGAAATGCCGTTTCCATATTTGTTTTTGTGTTTGCTGTCGTATTCCGTTATTCCTTTGGCGTTCTTTATTCCCCTTGTATTGAACCTGTTATTTTTCTTTGGTTCCTTACCTTCATGTATAATTCTTCTGCATTGTTGTTTCTGTTCCTCTCTCGTTGTTCTTGTTCCATCCATTGCCTTTTCCTTTGTTTGCATTTCTTCGATGCTTCTTTTTTTCGTAGTATGTGTTTGCCTGGTTTTATGGTCCTACTGTCCTTAAGCATTTCATTACACATTCTGAAATGTACTTTGAAATAATGTTTGAGATAACACAAACCTTTGTCGGGCGCCTTTTAAATTTCGTTCTCCTTTGAGTTTTCTTCTTTGATGCATGTGGATGCTGTTTGATTCCAACATAAATTACTTATAATTTTTAAATCCCGATTCTCTAGTCCTATTTCTGTTAATAACTCAATGAGCTTATCATGCTATACATTGTCAAACGCTATTTGATAATCTATTAAATATAGATAGGCATCGCAGTCGACATCTCTGCATCTTTGGACAAGAATTTCAACTATGAATATTGCTTCCTTCGTACCCAGCATGTTTCTAAATCCAAATTTATCCTCTAATTTCTTATTTTCATAGCTAGATATATAACATAAAAAGCTGCCCGCGTATATATTTTACTTTTAGATGGTAGAGTGCCAAATTAAATAGCACGCGTTGTGTCAAACATATCTTTAGGTGTTAGAGTTGCCCAGGACCTCGCGATTTGAGTTTGCGACATACATTTTTGCCAAAGTGAATGGGCTTTAATGAAAATTAATTTTAAAATATGAATTATTTTACAATATGCTGAAAGTATTTCTTTTGTTTTAGGTAAGCCTGCTGTCCTGCTCATTCACGATTTAACATATTGGTAAGGTACCTCTATTTAGCACAAATATTGTATAGTTATAATTATATTTTTTTAAAAGACAGTTCGATAAGATAGCGATAGTTTAACACTCATTGTTGCGCAATGGAGCTTCTGCCAGTATGGAAGAATATTCACTTATTCGGTACTTCTTGACACAAAAAGATGTGTATATATCTTAGTACATCAAAATAGTGTGTTTGGCACGAACATGCATGTCTTCATGTGAGAGGTTATAACTTTCAAAAATAAATAAAAATAATATATAATAATAACTTCAGGGGCCGTTATCTTATTCGAACGGAAGTGGACATATTTTCGCGAAGCTGTGTTTTATCCTACCACTTTGTGTTATGTTGGAAGCAATTTGCGAAATACCAACATTAATACTTGTACGAGAACAGTATATAGTATATAGTATATAGTGTTTGCTATGGTACGATGATATTCTACAGCTTCCCATAATGCTCAATACCTCGAAATAACTGCTAATTTTATTTTGATTCTTGACCATATCATGTGATATTTTTGATTATAAAAGGTGTCCCAAAATTAACGCAAGATTTGAATTTAAAAGAAAACACAGTTTTTAGTCCTTAGATTGTCATTTTTGTTATTCCTATGTGATTCAATAAAAAAACTAACAATCTAAAGACTAAAAACTGTGTTTTCTATTTAATTCAAATCTTGTTAATTTTGGGACAGCCTATATATAAGTCCTTTTATAAGGATTTTACAGTATAGAAAAATATTCTGATTGCACTCCTATCCTATAATCCTCCAACCGGTATAGACGATACATATAACTTCTTGTTTTATGTTGATGTACAGCATCATGTACATCTACATTACTTTTACTATATATATACTATAAGTTCTGACCTTATGGATAAATTTGCATTATAATATGATTTCTCTAATGTATTATTTATTATTTTTCAACGATTGTCTTTAGGCGGTGTATTTGTATATATTTTAAGATATTTAGTCTGTTGTCCTCGTAATTTGTTCATGTTATTATCAACAAAACTGATGTTTCATATATATATCGGCATAGCTGGCTGGACACTTGTCAACAGTTGCCCAAAAATAAAATTATTACTTTAGTTTACGACGTATTGTATTTGTGCAACAAATGAAATTCCCTGTACATTTATTGGTCTAGGAATTGCAACCGATTGTGTTCGGCCGTTCAGGTGGAGCCGGGTTTTCGGATAACAACCGTCGCGCCATCGGCATCTGTGCATTCATACAGGGCGTAATTTCGGATGGGCACATTCCAGGAAACGTAAAAAATAACAATGGGATGGCAAAGGTGGGTGCTCAATTTGTTTCGTTTGCCCTTTGGGATCGAAATGTGGCGCATAATAATTATCTTTCTGGGGAAACTAGGGTGGTAGAATTTACGATACAAATTACATTACAAGGAATGATGGTATAAATATTCAGCAATAATAATAAACATTTTAGATGAAATAAAAACAGTAATTTTCTTTATCGTGAGCCATAAAGGCTAGATTATGGATGAAGCTGTAAAATAATGTTGATTAACAATAAAACAGCAATCGGCATTGCTTATTAAAGGATGTATCGTAAAAGAATACGGATTCATCGTAAAACTAAGAAAAAATTAATAACAATATATGTCACTGTGTTAATATAGTCCAAGTCTTGTGGTAAAAAATATCTACAAACTAGTGGGTGAGTGATGTCCATAAAATTAATTTTGCCATCATATACATGATTACCAAACTAGGGCCATATAAAGTATGTTTACGTTAACAGTTTGTTATCAATCTCGCATTATCGAAATCATTGATTGCTTCAATATTTATCAATCAATCAATTATCCGGATTAACCTCAATGTTCTGTTCAATCCATCAATACTACCCTTACACGATCAGTAATACTGTCAATATTTTAGAATACTGACAGTGTAAGGGTGTCTTGAAAAGTTACTTACACTATCAGTCTCTTCTTTATGATTGGTATGATGTTACATTCATCACTAAGTGCCTTTCCTTTATCAATCTAGGCTGGTACGGTTTTATTGTTTCTTGTTCTATTTGCCGCTTCCGATTCTACCTCGGTCCTTACAACCGGCGCCGCAATATTGCACGCCACGGGGCGACTAGCAATGCCAAACCATGCTAAACGAAAGCGAATAATTGATGAATTAGAGGCAATCTCAGATAAAATAAAATAATAAAATCGGTAATTAACCATTATGTAGATTTTTGTTAAATTTTTATAGACCTGACATTGATTTAAGCACTTACTAAAATATTATACCCAATTCAAGTCCTACTATGATGATTCTTGCTGTGAACGGAACTGGTTCAGATTGTTCTTCACCAAGAACATTGTCTTCATCACGTTTATTTGTTTCAGGACTCATGTTAAAGAAATCAACCTCATCTAATTCTTCATAAGCCATTTTTTCAATATCTGCCTCAGCTAATTCCTCAAAACCTACTCCTCCTATAGCACACGCCAACTCAGTGATTTGAGAATATTCATGCTCTAATAGTAATCTATAATTCTCACCTTTAACAGCACCTTGCCATATTGCTTTTCAGCAGGCGTTGATCGTTGATTGTTTAATCTAGCTATATGACAGTCTAACATACTTCACAATCTATGAATATAAATTGCTTCCATAAGTAAGAGATCCATCATTCTTCAGTTGTTCTAGTACAGGGTGCGCCTTTCTTTTTTCATAATGGAATAAAACAATTAGTAGTAAAGATATATTTTTATTTGATGCTCAGACCGCATTGGAGAGTCCAATGGATTTTTGCTGCTTTATAAGCACTAGTTCTAAAGCTCACTAGTGCTCATAGGGCAGCGAAAATCCATTGGATTCTCCAACATAGGTTCTTTCACTTCTTCTTTTAACCTTTTAAACTTCTTCTTATGCACATATCCATTAATGTATGTTAGCGACAATATGATTCTCTCTGCCATTTCTGGCCGTATGAATAAGACTTCGGATAGTCCCTAATCCCGCCGATTGCCTGATGTTTCACAGCATGACATATTTATTTTGCAACTCCTCTTTTTCCTTCAATTTTCCCTTCAATGCTAAGTTCTAATATGTAATACTTCCCATTATTGTAGATATGCAGTCTTCTTTTATGTTCATTGATGCTACTTTCATAGTCAATCCTTCCATATCTTAGAGAAGCACTGACCATATGTAGCATCTTAAAAATCTTATTTTAAGGCACAGTCAAGTTCGATGTTGGAACCTATTTGAATTTCATATTCGTGTATTGCGTGCATTTTAAATTCTGCATCTAACCTCGAAGTCTGATGACCAGTTCTCTGTTAGCCATGTTCTCAGATAGAGTTGACTCCGAGTTCTTTTTGGAGGCCTTCTAAGTTATCGGCGATCAATATTGTGTCATGTGTATATCGTATCTTGTTTATCCATATACAGTTAACCATTATGCCTTTTTCTAAGTCCGTGAGTGCTTCTAGGAAGGAATATGTTCTCATAATAAATGTTAAAAAAGAGTGGTGATATAAGATACACCTGTCTGACTCCTCTGTGGATCTTGATCTCACAGGTTGTATCGTGTTCAATTTTCACTTGGAGTGTTTGGTCAATGTCTAATTGTTTCAGGGTATTAATCAGTTTGTGGTGTTGGACTGTAGAAAGCCTTTTCGTAGTCTATTAAACATAGGTATACGTGTTTTCTTCGGTCGTATAAATTGTTACTAGGCTTGTTTTGCAAAAATTGCTTCTCTTGTTACAAGCCCTGCCTGATTCCAAATTGGGTCTTCCCAACTGTGCTTCCGCAATTTCTATATATCCATTGGTGAATTATTTTGAGGAAAAGCTTTAAGCTTTAAGTCTGACGGATAAGGCTAATGAGTTCGTGGTCTTTACACATTTTGGCGTTTTTCTTCAAAGGCAGGAATATGAACCAATGAGTGGGATACTGACTATACTAACTGATAGAACTACTTTGTACTTCTGATTCACTAGCATGGACAAGTTGGTTTTCCAGAAAACATCAGCTGTTTCGTTTAGTTCCTTGTGGAAATTGAAGTCGTCATGTAGAATCTACAGTTCGATTTCTCCTCATTGCCATGCCAGCTAGTCATTTTTCGCTGTCCTTATTTTGGTTCTTTTTTTTAGAGTTGCTTTCATCGCCTTTCTTCTACAGTTTGCGCCCTTCGTCCATTAACAACAAGATTTCGACATTTGTTTGTCTTTCATTTTCAAATCTACTTTATTTTGTGTTGCTGTTAATCATGATACCTATCATATTGTCCCATAGACCGGTTATGTCTTCTGTTTCAATGTTTTTGGGTATATTGCATTGAAATTTTCGCCTGATATCGGTTATTACTGTCGCTTTTATTTGTTAGTTTCTCAAGATCTATCCTACGTTGAAGAAATGATCTGACTGACTACTAGTAGTCCTAATTTTTCTGAACCAAGTGTCTGCTATACCTTCATCCTCCTTACTTCCTAACTTAGATTTGCTAGGTTTCCTTTTTCGTACAAGCTTCAGAGTTATAGGACCCTATTTTTATTTTCTTTGGCTTCAGTCAAAACCGTTCCCTTCGGAGATTAAATTGGTGAACTATTTACTCTGGAACAATTTGTATTGAATGTAGTCTTCATATTAGTCTCTTTGGAAAATAATGAATGTGGTCTGCCTCCCTTCATGAGATGTGTATATATACGCTCGTTTCTCGTTTTCAGTTAGCTCTGATATTCTGAGTTAATTGTCGATCCATCTCAAGAATTAGCAGGTCCCTCACGCGAAGGCGAGAGTAAGGTCTCTTGGTACGAAGTAAAACTATTCAATACCCTGCTGTACACAGGCGGCGTACCCCTACCCCATACATACTTCTCTCTCTCTCTCTCTCTTCCAATGCCTCATCTCGCTCGTGCCATGCGTACTTTATCCTTCTTGTTCCACCCTGACCTGGTTATTAGACCGGGGTTTTCTCTGTACTTCTCACACTACTTAACCCGAGTCGTACGAGCTCTCATTCATTTCCTCCTACCTTTTTTGCCACTCAATGACCCTCATTATCTCGATGATCTCTGTTCCTATACTTCTCAATACTCTTAGCTTCTCATCCACTCGCACCTCAGACATACGCAATATTTCATACATCCTTCCCCTAATGCTTCCCTCATCCGCTCTCTGTCCTACTCGTACATCGCATTCACACCTTTTGCTCCTCTATTATAATATTTTTGGATTCATAAGTTAGTTTATTTGGTTTGCGTATAGTAACAAACCAAATAGCCACCATATTTATGTACAAAATATATCGTTACTCATTTTATAAATATATAATTGCTGCCGAAATCTGGAGCACACCTTTTCTATTATGCAATGTAATTATTGACGGAATTATGACATTTAATTTTGTGTTTGAATTCTAACTTAGAGAGAGTGTGAGAACATTTGTTGTATGAAATGACGACGTTAGCTATAATCCGCAAACACATGCAGTTGGCGTTATATTGCTTTTTAGGATATTTAGTTGATTATCTCCTTTATCCATTATTGTTTCTAATATGAGTTATCATGGTATAATGAAATTACAGTCTCAGATGTTCATGCAAAACAAAAAAAGACGTGGACACTTTTGTGGGCAAGTATATTTTGAAAGGGGGATGTACTAAATCATACCAGACTTCGTTACATCAATCAGTTTTTTTATCCGCCCACCTATGTTTAATATAATTTCAAGGTATTAATTTAGTGTCATTTCTTACATTACAGATAAATATACAAACATATATAAATATATTAATATTAAAATTCTTATATAAAATTAACATACACTTCAGACTCCAGTTTTGGGACCATTGGTCACAAAATAGTATAAAATCTTCTGCTCGTCATATGACACGGGGAGTAGTATTTCTGAGTCTAGGTGAGGTCTGCCGAATAAAAAATGCACAAATATATATTTTAATAGTATATCTAGACACAGGGACTTGACGTACAATATCGGATTATCGTCTGATAACTTTAGATACATAGCATATATTATATTGGTATTCTATTGATGCATCTAATAATTATCTCACCCCGGTTATGAGAGCACTATTCAAGATCTCAATATAATATTAAATCAGGTATTAGCAGCAATACCAATTCCAAAATAAATTCGTTCTAATTTGCAAATTGCGTGACTGTAATGGGCCTGTCGCCCCACTCGCAATATGATAAGAGTAATGATTTTCGGGCATGCCGAAGCAACGAAACGGCGCCACCCTGTGTCAGCGCATAAAATTCCGTCATGTTAATAAACTCAGTTATTTCCGTAACGATTTTAATCGGCGATTTAAAATGCAGAGTGAGCGAATGAATTATTAATATTTCGCAATCGAATGCTCACTTCCCGCTTAATTCGAACGCCGTGACATGCAAGGGTCGCTACAAACATTGCGCTGACCTGTGAAACCGAAACATAAAAGCAAGGTCGGGCACGAAATCGGTATCGAGATTTATTAATGCAATAAGTGGTCCGTTACCGAATTACACAACTGTCGATTTAATATACGAGTAATAGTTTTGTACTTGTTACAATTCTATAACTGGCTATCGACCTTCGGGTCCTTCTGCCGTGTATTAATGTATGTGTAGATGAGTGTTAGGAGAAATATAATATAATGAGCACCAGTTTGTATAGAAATCGCTAATATTTAAGGCTTGTTTGATAACATTCATTATTTCGTAATACTAATTAATAAATATGATTTGTAGAGCCGTAATTGGAATTCATCAAATTGGTTTGATCGCTTTAAAAGCGCCAGTGATTTACAGTTTCAACGCTTATCATCAATCTTTCAATCTACCCATTTTGCAGCAATTCAATTTGAATTAAATCGGCTCATCCGGGCAAATTGCAATCATTATGCAATTGAAATTTAATTTTATCGGCCCAATCGGTACACATTCCTATAACTAATGGCAATCTTTCGTTTCAATCTAAAGTGCTTATTGGTATCTATAATTATTAGCTATTTTGAATGGAAATCTAATGTCATTTCTCCGGGATGAAGTTTAATAGTGCTTCTCGTTACTTTCCAATCATTTGCGTTCTTCCTTGAAATTTTGTGACACAGTGAGATACTTATGATAGGAATGATGGGATTGACATCAATTATTTCTCTCTCACGATGAATGAAAGGAGCTAAGGAAATACACATTGTGAGGGCGACCATTATTATTGCACCCAAGGTGCTAATGTGACAATACGTGTTACATATTTGTATTCGCGACTCAAACGAACCGATTTTGTAGTAGGAATGTAGGATGTTCGTTTGTGTTCGGTTATTGTTGGTTTTATCGATTAGTTTGTTATTTAACAGATACATTATATCGTGCCGTGACTTCTTGCATATATTGTGTTATTTAGAAAGTGTAAAAGTTTTGTCTTTACGTTTTCTACATATACAATCTATACAATATTATTTAAAATTAACCTCAAATACCCCCTTAGATACGAGATACGAGTGTGTGCATTGATGGAATGTATTAAATTACCAGAGAAGTTCTAAGAATGATATAGAGAAGATAATATCCACCAATAGAAATAATAACTCCAATCCATTAGTGTTTTATTGTTTTCATCATTCAAGACATTAAAATATACAATACTATTATAACTGACGTCATACTACGAAACGAATGATATGAACATTAAAAAGACGACACGGGTATAATATATTTTTAATGTTCCTTGAATAATTGATCGCATTTATTACGTATATATGCCCCGCATTACATTCTACTTCGTCAGCAATAAATACTTTTATATGCACATTGTGTGAAATTAAAGCTTTAAATCCATCGGTCAGTTAGATTATACGGAACATTAATCATATATATTTAGAAACCAGAGACACTAGACGCCGGCGTAATCATCACGGTGGCTGTTCAATAAATCGATTAAAATGTAAACAAAAGCACGAGAGCGATCTTCCTGACAGAACTAGGGCGGATTTCAAATAGACCGGTGATATGGGTCGTGTTCGACTGAATCATAAATTCATTCGGGATATTCGTAGTGACACCAATGCGACTGTGTGACGCCGAAGGGACGCGGATTTGTAAGCGTGGCGATCCGTCTATGTGAGATGGAGGTAAAACAACGTCTGCTGCACGGCGCGAACGAATAAATCTTTTCGATTTCATTGAAGGAAAGCGTACGAAACTATTATCGTTCCCGCAAACGATTATGTGGGACGTGATAAAGATAGTTTCTGGGGATAAGTTTCTTTTGATATTTAGTTAAGATTATACACGTTCTAAATCTACGCTAGAATTACCCACATTGACGTCTTCAATCTATTTGTTATATATTGTTTGTGCTACCGTGACCTATAAAATAGGCCTATAGTCACTTATCCCTCGTATCGTACTTGCCGCATATAGTTCGAACACGATTATTTTTTGGTACAATTGAGATGTCACTGTATTGGAAGAATAAAATTGTTATCCGCTGAATAGGGATTTTTTATGGAGTTTTGTTATTATTCTGTAAACGAAGCGCTTGCGGAAATGGTAAAACAAGTGTTACAATGACAATCATTGTAAAACGAATACCGTTTGTAAACTGAGCAGCGCAGTGGCGAATAATGCAAGTATGAGCTTTACAATGATCATTCTAACACAATTGTTCAGGATATTTTTTCTATTTAGCCTTCGTTTTGTATTTATTTATGATTAAAATTGCATGTAATTTCTAATAGTTTCTAAACATTTTACAAATTGGCATCTGTGACATGCTAAACATGCATTTTGTTACAATACCTGCCAAATAAGTCGATTCGTCCAACTGCAGGCATATCTCACGCACGGTTTCGCGTGGCGTGGTGTTGCCACACATTTGGAGAATAAAAATGTATACAGGTCTGTATTTTTTGCTAATTTTTGCGATTAAGATATTTGAATATGCTGTAGTAGCACCAACATCGTCCTATTCAAAATTCCCAGAAACGCGTGTTTAAAATTGTCATTACCTCATTGTATTTTTAGTTAAAACAGTATCACAGAGTTGCCATAATAACGCGAATTAGAAAATGGTATATTTTAAATGTAAAGGGAAAAAGAAATAGCAAAAATGTATAAAGAGAAAATAGAGGCGAAATTAGAAAAGGACAACTATATAAAAGAACTAAAAAGAGAAAATAGAGGCGAAATTAGAAAAGGACAACTATAGAAAAGAAGTACAGGAAATGTGGGATAAATTAAAGAAAAATACGCAGGATACAGCACAAGAGACATGTGGGACAAAGTAAAACACAAGCAAGAAGCAGCAGACAGCCTGATGGTCGCAGGACATAAGAGAGAAAATAAAGGAAAAGATAAAAACATGGCAGAGATATCTAAATGACAAAAATAGTAACAACTACGAAGGATACAGTTTACAGAGGAAAATGGTAAAAGATGAGGTCAGAATAGCAATGGGAAAAGTTCCGGACACAATGGAGAAAAATACAAAGGAAAACCAAATACTATTCAATAAAACACTAATACTAACCAGAAAAGGACAAGAAGTGACTTATATACAGGACAATCAAGGAATATTACTGAAGGAAGACGAAAAAATACTGAAAAGAGGGAAACAATATTGTGAAGACTTACTAACACAAAATGATTGAAATGAACAGAAGACAAAATTCAGAGACCAGAACGACCCGGAAGCAGGCATAAAGAGTATCAATGAAAACTAACTTCTAGAAATAATAAGGGAACTGAAAATATGGAAAGCACCAGGACAAGACCAGATTACAGCAGAAATGATTAAGCACATGGGACCTGTAGGTAACGAAATCCTACTGAAATTGATAATCAAAATATGGAGGACGAATTAAATACCTAAAGATTGGCAAATATCGTTAATCGTACCGATCCATAAGAAAGGCGATAAGACAAAATATTCGAACTATAGTGGTAACACTTCATACCTAAGATCTCAGAAAAAACAATTAACAAGAGAATATTAGCAAAAATAGAGCAGACACTAGAAGAATTGCAATGTGGATATAGGAAAGGAAGATCCACACAGGACATTTTCACGATAAAACAAATCACAGAAAAAATATTTACATATAATAAAAACACATACCTAGTATCATCGACCTGGAAAAATCATTCGACACGATACCAAGAAATAAACTATGAAACATTCTTGAAGAGAGAGGTATAGAAAGAACAACACCCATGCAATAATACACAAGCGACAAACATCAAGAACATTTAATACAGCCACAGGACTAAGACAATCCTACATTACTTAACATATACATGGATGAAATAATGGAGATTATGAAACCAGAAATCTAAAAAGCAAATATAGGTTACAAAAACATGCAAGTGGTAAAAATATCGGAAAGAGCATTCGCTGAAGATGTCGTAGTGATAGCAGAAAGTGAAGTTAATCTGCAACACAACCTGAGTGTATGGAATAAGCATCTAGAGAAGTATAATATGAAAATGAATGATAATAGGAAACCGGAAAGAACAAATAAATATAAAGATATAACAACACAAATTTGAGCAAGTAGAACAATTCAAATACCTAGGAGTAGTGCTGACAGAAGATGGGAAAATGGAAGGTGAACTTAGCAACAGAATAAACAACATAGTTAAAACACACCACGCATTGAGCAATATACTGATTAACAAAAAAGAGATCACCTGAAGGATAAAAATAAATATATACAAAAGCATATATAGACCTATACTGACATGGGATATATATATATATATATATATATATATATATAATATATATATATATATATATATATATATATATATATATAATATATATAAATATATATATATATATATATATATATATATATATTTTAAAACAAGCGTTACATTAAGGCACGGTTGTATAAAGCAGATAACTCTGGATTTAATTTCCAATCCGTCACTTTTGACAATTTTGACACATAATGCGACGTTGCCATGTATAAATGAGGCTATAGAATGGAAAGATAACAATCGATGCAACATCTAACAATATAAACACGGAATTTATTTTGACAGTGACAATTTATTTACCTTGCCTACTGCAGATATTTCCCGTAACTCCACGCCACAGTCGGTGAGTAGAAATTAAAGTTCAATTTATTTAGTTGAACAGGCGACAGAGATATTTGAATTTGTTTTAATAGTATCAACATTGTTCCAATATAAATACCTAGAAATGCGTGTTACAAAGTAGCCATTTAAACATTGTATTGTGTTGAAAACAGTGTCATAAAAGCCCCTTTTGTTTATGGTTCGGGAGCTGCGCTGGGCTGGTCTTGGCTGGCTTAGAACAGCCCGGAACAACTCCCGAACAATAAAAGAAAGCGACAAAAGTAATCTTTGAAACCGCGAAAAAAGTGTCTTTTGCTTGGACTTGTAATACATTTGGACCATTTTAAGTGGAGGATGATCGAACCTGAATAAATTATTTTGAATTGACATATAGATGTATGATATATAAGCATACAATTAATGTATTAGCAACTACACCTTTATTTAGCTGTTTCATTTTAAATTTATTTTTGTATATCTTTTGTTATATGTTTTAGCATATCTTTACCGCGGCAACGCTTTGTCAAATAATACTGTGTATATACAGTACTTTTTGTAGGACACTTCAAACTATAAACTAGTCATTATAATAATTTCTAGGGCACTCTTCTGCAAGTATGTAAATGCAGTGCTCCGAGCCACTTCTATGCTAACTATTTCAAGTGTGTAAAACTTTCCGTAATTCTAGGATTGTAAAACTTTGCGAGGATATACACAAAATAATTATATTGCTACACAAATGTAATACATGCTAACCATTCGCATAAAAGTAGCACTTGTGTGGGCCAGTAATACCTACGAAATATTAACTAATAACACAAGCATATTAATAAATATGAAAGTTTTATCAACATGTTATTTTAAAATAATCTGCTTTAAAATTATAATAATAAGCTCATGTGGAGGATCAGCTATTTTGAACTATTACTGTAATTTATACATTTTAATAATAAATATCTTATTTGAACACGCTCCGGACGAACCTTTACTAAAATGTTAAATACACTGCATATGCAGTTTTCCTTCATTTGATGGAAGTCGGATTTCTGGCATATGACATTATGGAATCCATGTTCTGTCATTCTGTACATCTTGTACCGGTTTGTTTGGTTTGTATCTTTCCAGGCGCTTAATTGAATGCTAGTAGTTTTCCACCAGGTGTGTTTTTCCTCTCTAGTATTTATTCAATGTTTAGGTTTTTTTTGTTTGTTCATTCTCCGAAGTACTTCGATAATGGTGATTTTGTTAACCCATGGTATGCGGCGATACACCCACATCTCAAAAGTCTTTACCCTTTTGGTGGTTTCTTGAGTTCTTTCTGCTCCCTAGAGGAGGATCGGAAAAATGAAGCAACGGATCATTCATAACCTTAGGTCTTGGCTTAGACCAGGGGTCCATTCAGTTCAGACCGGCCTGGTAAAAGATCAGACCGGTCTGTTATCCATGGCAACCAAATAAACAACTGTTTCTCCGCGAACGCTAGTGTAATACTGCCTTGCGGAGAAGTTCGAAGTTTTTTTTACCAATGCTACTACATCCATCATTCATCCAGGTTCCAAGATATTTATATTTTAGGGCTTGTTCTATTCTGTCCTCGTTTATTTTAGCAATTGGATTAGTTACATGATTTTTAAAAGAATTGAGTGCATACATAACTAAAATAATAAATCTGAATTTTTATAAATTTTTATCAATTTTGTTTAAATCTATAAAATATTCAAGTATCAAAACCGGGTCAGGTAAATTGCAATTTATTCTATTATTATTTATTCTATTAAATTTGTGTATTGTCATAAGTTATTTGAAATAAGAAGTTATAGATTTCTGTAATTTTTACTAGCACTTCAGTGAAGTTGATTGATTTTCACAAAAAAAAACTATTTAATACAGAATGTTCTCTAGCAAGGGGACCAAAATGAAAACTAAGGTTTAAAATTTCATTCTAAAAAGAAAATAAACAATAACTATTTTTCGATCGGCCTTAGTTTTCGAGATATGGAAGTTCAAACTTCAAACAAGAACGTCTGTCGATTACTCAATGAAAATCAAAATATTACCCACAATTAGGTCATGGAAAAATATTATTTTTTGTCCCCTTGCTCTAGAACATCCTGCATATAGCAACCTTTATTGGCATACAATAAATACAACATATCCTAAAATATACATTACAAATCAACACCTCTTCTCAATCTACATTAAATTCTTCTTATTTATCAACTATTTGCATTTTTGGGTTTCAACATTTTTTTCTTGTATTTTAGTCCCTGACCGTCTTCGTTTTTTCGCCTTCTTCGTCTGTCCAGTCTATTTTGGGGCAGGTGCTCTAGTAGTTGTCTCTCATCCCTCTACACATTCCGCACAGTTTCTCTTCCTCATTCACCAATAATTGAGCCTGTGAGAATCAAAGTGGCGTAAGTCACATTTGAATTGTTTTGAAAAGGAGAAGATTTTGCGTTTGGCATTTAAGTAAATCGACGCACGCAGTAACAGACTTGAAATCAAGTTAATTATAAATAAAAAATATAAATCTTCTCATTTTCTACACGATTCAAATGTGACTTACGTCACTTTCATTCCCACAGATTCAATTAATCATTCTGGCCTCACTTCCATATCTAAACCTATTAATTATTCTTTGACTGTCATTATAAATTATATTCCTAGCTCATTCCATCTTAAATATGTCGGCACCCCGATGTGCAAAAAAAGAATCTATTAAACACTTAAGGGTTGGTTTATGCTAAAGTAAAATAAGAATAAAGTAATATATGTTATCGGAGAGTCCTGAGGTGCTTTCGTTTAAAATTACTAGTCGCCCCGTGGCGTGCTGTATCGCTCCAAGTTTTGCAGTCGTGCACCGGAACGAGTTATAATTGTGCGCATCGGGAGCGGCTTTCGCGACACATAGAACAAGAGACAATAATCTCGGAGCAGCACAGACTGATAAACGAAAACGGCTCTTGTTCGTAGTCTGGTGTTTAGTTTTATGTTACAAAATACACCTCTCATTTTGTTGAATGCAGTTTTGCTTTTTGAATACTGATTTTTATTTTTATAGCGTGGTCCCACACTGAGCTCAAGTTGCATCACATATATGGAATGTTAGAATTTCTTGTTTTGCAGATAGGAATTCTCGATAATGTTGTGTTTTCTCACAATCATAACTTTTGTTTTCTTTATATTGAGCGGTATTTTTCACTCTTTTTTGTTATTCTATTGATTAGTATTTGCAGTTCTTTTGCACTCTGCTAATAATGTAGTCATCGACATATAGTATGATATTAATATTTAATTTCGTTAACAATAATTTTTTTTTGTCGCTAGAGTGCTTCCCTGATCAGGAGTGTATGTTAAACCCCATGGGTAATAAGACCTGCCTGACTTTTTGATTGTTTATCTGGGTCGGGCGTAAGTTAAACTAATATGCGCGTTTCAGGTTGCTCTATTCCGATTCCTTCTAGGATACTCATCTGCTTATCGCGTTTGACGTTATCGAACGCTTTCGAATAGTCAATAAAGCATGCGTATGCATCGGTGTGCACGTCGTTTGCTCTCTGTATGCCGAACGAGGCCACTCTTGTACCGAACCCTTTTATAAAGTTAAATTGTGTTTCCTATGTCATTTCCCATGAATTCTTCAATTGTCCCACATACTCCTGTATCATTTTCAGAAAGTTAGCTCGCGTTCTCTTTCAGATAGGTATAAACGTGGAAGTTAGCCATATATGTGATTAAGCATTTCTACTATAGGGTCTAGGTGTTCGTCTATAAGTTTTATTATTTCTATTTAGGTGTTATCTTACCATTCGTTAGTCGCATTATGGATGGGTCGTGTATAGATTTGAATAATACAAGTATTTTGTTCATTTTTGGATAACCTCATATTATACGTCAAAAAATAGGAAAAAAGGCTTAAATGTACTCATTCACGTACATTTGGCCTGCAGGTCAACGACTTGATATTTACATAGTAACCGTATACACCTGCATGTATTCTGTAAATATTGTCAGCAAATTTGACAAATATTGAGATAACGTTATTTTTGTTTACTTCAGCGTCCATTGCTTCCCTTAAGTTTCTCCATAAATCTAAAGTTTATGCTGCTTGAATCCAGTTGGTTTCAGTGCCCCTTAAGTCGTCGGTCTATCTAGTAGGGGGACTACCTCTATTTCGGTATGCTTCAGATCTAGGCTCTACTAGAGAATTCGCTTTGTTCGTCGGTGGTTCAATGTGTCCTGCCCAGTTCCAATTTAAACAGGTTATTGTCTCGATATTGATCGTTCCATCGCTCGTTGGGTTACTAGTATTTTGTTTACGATCTTCTTGGTGAGAGTTGTTTCTGCGTCGTAGGTTAGGATCAACAGAATGTATTGATTGTACACCTTTCTTTTCAAGCATATTGGAAGGCCGGACTGAAAAATATATTTAAGGTTTTTGAAAGCAGCCTATGCTAACCGATTCTTCGAGGAAGTACTCAACAATGCAAATGAATTAGTAACTAATAGAATTAAGTCAATGACTTTTATGTACCATCAAGATTCAGCTCTAATACTTACGTACGTAAAAATAATAACTAATTACGGTAAAAACGCGGCGATTCCATGTATGTTATATACTGCAAATAATGATATTTGAAACTGTAGCCAGAAGACATTATAAAGAAAATTAATTCGAGTTCAACTTTATTTATGATATTATTTTAAATCACATGAAGATGTAGTGCAGTGGTTAGCATCCCCGCTTTACAAACGACCGTAGTCGGTACCATTTGTCGTTGGGATATAATTAACGACACTACAAAACTCGGGTACGATATTCTGAAGTAGTAAGTACACTCATATACACATACGCTGACACACGGCAGAAGGACAGTCAGTTACAAAAATGTAATAAATACAGTACCTACTACTATTTTAAATCGAAATCAAACAAATTGCATTTTGAAAACGTTATGTAAATTGATTATTGTTGTGTGTCTTTATCTTACAATTGCAAATGCGATGTTACTCGTCGTTTTAATAAATAAACACAATAACTCTGCATACTACAAGAAGTAGTCAGTACAATGACGAGTAAATGAAGCTGTTTTAAATAACAGTTTATCATTATAATCCATGGTAATTCTAATGTTCCGGACTATATTACCATGTCGCAAACGACGGCAATTTGCGCTTGTGCTTCGCGTTGTTAACTCCAAGTCAATATATTTAGTAATTGTGCATCAGGCACTTTCCGGTGCCAGCACTCGGAACCCATCCGGCAGTCTACATTTTCATTGTTTGCACTGCAATCAGGAAAAGTCATTGGGACGTAAATATGGAAATCGCACCATTTAAAATTCCAGCGCGGCCCGACCACACGGAAAATTCGCTCGACTGACACGAACGGGCGGAAAATAAAAAAAAACGCAATCTAGCAAATGATAAAACGGAAATAAGAGTATATATACAATATGAAATGTTTCCGTAAAAGCAGAACCGTATACCGTGCAAAACATAATCCTATTTATAATTATCCCAAATAAACGAATCTTTTATTATTATTATTTATGTTTTATTAAAAATATATATTAAGCATAAATTTATACTAAATTAAAGTGTACTGAAACTAAACTTAACAAAAAAAAATATTTTTAAAGAACTTAAAACATTTTATATTTTTAAAGAAATTAAACATTTTTAATTAATTTAAATTAAATATTAATGTCATAATAAAATCATACGAATATTGTAATAGTGCGAATAAAATCTCTATTTTATTCTCTTATCAGGTCCTCTGATTATTTTAAGGCCATCTTTGAAAAATGTATGTCAGTCGTCCTGTGGCTGCAATCGTAATGTTTATCTCTGAATCATTTAGTGTTATAACTCGATATTTTCAACAAAAAACACAACTGAATCGAAAGTATATAAAAAATTGACACTGGAGAAATATCATTTCTGTCATAGATAAATATTTTTCCATTTCTAATAAATCACTCGAAATAATAAATAATAATTTTGTACAAAATTTCTTATCATATTGATTTTTTCTTTCAAAATTATTATGAACATCCAGTACTTGTTTATCGAAAACGTGAAAGAAAAATATATCACTAACGGAGGGACGAGAGACGACGCACAGACATTTTCCAGAGGCGATCTTAAAATAATCAGGAGCCGAATAAAGAGGATTTGCGTTAACAATTAGAAACAACAAAATCCACACGATTAAAGTACTTTATCCATACTTCCTATGATACGTAAGTAATGATATGTTAAGTTTTTTTATTGATTCAATCCTGATATATAAACATATAGTCGATATATCCCAAAATATATCTACAGAAAAACGATTTATGTTGACAAGTGTATTTGCAAAAAAAAATACTACTTAAGCATAGGATCACGTCTATACTGTTCTTGTGGCGTGAATTAAAGTTATATTGAGTGTTACGTAATTGCACAAAACATATGTAACCTAATACAAATACTTTGTTACTTTATCTGAAAGTACTTACACTACTTAGTTACAATTTGATGCCCACATTTCGTAGAAGACAGTGTTATGTACATACTTAATTGGCGTCCGATTGTCCGAATAGAGAATTGGTAATGACGTCGTTAAGTAACTACAAGCCTACTCAAGTCAATGCGGCACCCTTGAAGGAGCCGGCACATTACAACAAGCAAACCCCAATCCTGTACCACCTGTACTGCCTGTACTTCGCGGGAACATCCTGGCGGGACTCGGCTGGTCGTAGTACAAAAACTCGTTGTCGCCCTACAATTTATATGACCGATATTTTACATAAGATACCGTGCTTCCAAACGTTCTCATTCATCCAAATTCAAATTCCAAACCGAAGAAAACACAACCAGCCAACATCTGGCTAGAGAAGTTAGCACTGATCTTAAATAGTTATTACCAATTATACAATAAAGATATTTGAACTTCTGAAAGAGTTTTCTTTAATTATGAGGTGGTGGCTGCGAATCTCTGATGTTTTACACATTAAGAGTGTAGAAGATATGACTAATTAGCAGTATCTTATAAGCTCTATAACTACGGATTATGGTCATCAATTCCTAGAAGAATAAGCTTCTGAACCACCAACAACATATTTTTATTAACCAAATCGCGGCACTAAAATTTGTCAAAGACAAGCAATTTCTAGAGATTGGCCATAAGATGATCACAGGACCATATAAAGAGGGTTTCGGCTAAAATTATATTACTTAATCCATATTTCCTTGAAGACCCTGGAGATTAAGAAACTGTTACCGTAAACAATATACCTTGTACTCACCATTGAGATGCTATGCTAAAGATAATTTATTGTCCTTAAAATAGGATATTAGTATTCTTCTGTCAGACAAATAAACCGAATTTAACCGAATTTGTAGTAATTAAAAAAAAATTAAGTGACCAGTGCAGGTTATTTTATCTTATTTAAAAAAATTCTATGTTTATAGCTATCAACCCCAGCGCTTTTTTGCTGGTAAAATAGTTATCCTAACTTCACAGAAAACCTCTGAAAATTTGTGAAAGATGATTCGCGACATTTCCACTCTCGCTCCTCAATGTAGCTAGGCTGCTGAGCTGGATTACTTATGATATTTTTGTATTAAAATAATCGATTTTAAGTTTATTCTTGGCAAAAGATATGTTTTAGTCTTTAAATTTTACGTAGTTTTCATAATTCTCAAGAAATCCTGTACATCGCACTAATTTTTAATTCGATATATATTTTTATTACCTTACCTATTCTTAAAATAAAATGAATTGGCAATGCATTCGTAAAGAATATATCATGGTAACTAGAAGAATATATAACGAAACCTATAATCGAATTCAATTTTAAGAACAATTTGTCTATTGTTCGATTTCATTGAGGTGTTCCTTCCATGTCCTTAACTGAAGTAGGCTTGATGAATTTTAATTAAAATTTAAGGGCGAACAATTTTTATATAAATTATACAATTTAAAACATGATTTAATATAAATTTGTTCAGAATGTCTTTTAATAATAAATTTGTATCTATCATTACTTCTAAATGTCTTACAGTTATTATTAATTTTATTATTACATAACAATATGTACAATATTAATTGTTAATGTAACAAGCATAATTTAAAGGTAATAATCAACTATATGAACTATTTATTTATGTTTAACAAATTGTTCCTCGTTAGTTAGGAGACTAAAGTTGTGTATTTATATGAATCCTGGTAAAATAGTGCACGTTCATTGTTAAAAACAGCAATTGTAACGCATTTAGAAAGTGGCAGGACGCAGGCGCACTTCATTCTCGCAAACTCCACGGGTACCGCTACTCGCACGTTCATCAGTCGTTCGCGTACCTTTCGGTCGTCTCTCTGAGGTGACTAGTTCGCATGCCCGATGATTACGCGCAACAGGTGATTGTACCCTACCGGAATATAAGGGATAGAACAATAACAATGTGAATTAATTATCCGTACGTTTGAAACAGCTGTGTATTATAAACTGTGCTATAAACAAATTAGTAGCAAATTATATTTGAGTGCTAAAAGTTTAGTGGAATAAAAAAAACAAATTAGTGATTAGCAGTACAAATGTTATTAGTGTAATCGTACCTTAATATAAATAGTGATTATTAGTGCAATAATAAATTTGGAGGAACGACGAGTTTCGTGGAGGTGTTTAGTATTATAATGTGATATTTGCTTGGATGTCACCATACAGCCGCTACCGGCCGTTGCCGGGCTCGGAAGGTCCTACAGTTTTGCAAACTCCGCCAGGATGTCGTCCCACAGGACCTACAACTGCTTGTAGATTCCTTAGGTGGATAGCAAAACTAAGCCCACAACCTGTCAATAAACAGGGAAACGGTACGTTTTATTTATATTTCCGCTCCTTAATTCCCATTCGCGACCCCCCTCTGAAAATTTAATTTATCGTATTAACACGGAAGTGGGTATAATTTTATAGCGGCTGTAAACTGATAAGGTATCGCGCTGTTATCAGCAGCACATATAGCACGGGTTGTTAAAATAATAATAACAATAAAAGGTGCACTGCACTAAATTTATTAGTGCACAGGAGCGGTGTGTGTTATTTTACACGGCGATAACCTAGTTAAGGTGACGGTTTTATTTTATTTTATAAGCGTTGCGTAAAAAATGAGGAAATATACTGACGCGCTTTATAAATAGATTAGATCTATAAATATGTGTCGAAGGAGATACAAAATATTTCTTTTGTAACTTTTACTGCAGTTGAAATTAAAGAAATTAGGAATTATAACACAAGTTGGATTGACATAAAATAAGTAATAATAAATAAGATATAAGGCTTGTTGAAATATCCAGATCCATTAATCTCACAAAATAATATTACCTATGTACTACTAAACAACAATCTGATGTGCACAGTGCACATTATTATAAATGTCATAATAATTAAAGTAGATTATTGTTAAGTAATATAGAATCGTCTTTTTAAAGAAATTAAATATGTATTTATTTAAATTTTGTACTTACAATACGTTATGCATACTTCGTACGATAAAAGCAATATAACTAAATATATCCATCTAAAATTCCTTATTTCTTATTTTATAAGTTATTACTTATATGTTTATGTCAGCATTAATCTACCGAGCGATAGAAAATACGTATAATAAGTATTTTAAAATGATATTGATTTTTTGTACTAATGGTCTAATACATCGGAAATTTTAAATCACGCTTATAGTAATTTTGTCAGACTTCTTAAGTTTGCTCAGTAAAAACGCTTTGGATATGTACTGAGTATTTAACGGGAAATCTAAAGATCTTAGTTGATCCATTGACGATTCTTATAGGTATACACACTGCATAAGGTTCACATAAAACTAATAATAAAAGCAGACACTTGTTCTTCTGGATAGAGATATTTTCGGTAATTTTCTTATAACCTTTGACGTCTATAAATAGTTCACAAGGAAAGAAAATGAGATATTAATGGCATGCCAAAGATGTAATTTTTTCCATTTTTGAATCATGTAAAACGGGTTCAGTAAATTATCCTACAAACTTTTAAAAATAGATCCAAAGACTATAAAAGATAAAAAAAGCAAATTAATTTAAAATTTAATTTTTTATTATATTGTTTATTATGACAAACTAAATAATAAGAACTCAATAAAAAGTATAACAATTGAATTGTGAAATAAACGGTCCCAAATATCCTTATTTATACTAATTTCTCCTATCTGATTCATAAAGGAATCAACCCAACCGAGCACGAACATAAATACACAAAGTGCCTAATTTAAAAAATGGCTACTCAAGATCGACCATTAATTATTCTTCTTGTATTATTATTTCGACCTCTGAATTTATGCCATGAATTATATTTCGACCGATTACAACTTTTTTAATGTGCCATGAACATAAAAATTTAATTCGTATAAGATATTTATCACTTCGAATCTAGTTACTAAAACTGGCACTTTCTTTTGTAGTTATAACGGAGCTTATACGTAAAGCAAACTTAGCTGGAAAACGAATGGACTATTTGGTGCTAGCAACTGCACCGCTTAGTGCATAAAAACCAACTTGTACACACACACATGTTACGTTAAATGCAAATGTTATCAACCCAAGTTTATGAAAATAACTAAGGTTTATGCTGACATAAAATAGGAAATAAGAATTTGTTAGGAGGTATTTACCATTATATATTCTATTGTGACGAAATGAGTAATATGAACTAAATGGTGTGTATTATTATTTTGTGAGCATCAACGATTCAAAATTATCTTCATATCAATTATTTACTAATTTCTCCTATCTTATTGCTTACTTTATGTCAGCATAAAACTACCGGTAGAGCCGTTTTCTATTATGGGTTTCCACTGTTCATCTTGTTTAATTAAATGAAGTATCTTATATTTTGAAATAATAATATATCATTTCATAATAGGTCGATAACCCGTTTAATTAAAAAAACTAAGCTAAATATTATAAATATTAGATTATTAAGGCGTCTACTTTGTGATAATTCATTTGAAAGGATTTTTACTTTGTTTATGTTTATCACACTTTAGTTACACTTTGCAATTCGTTTCAGCAAAACTGTTGGCATTTTCTAGCCTTTTCCATGACAATCAAAATGTTCTGTATTAACAAATGTATGTTATTGTCTTTAACTAAAGATATTATTCTCTCTCATTTCATAATCAATTACAATACATTTTCTAAATAATTATAAACATATTTGTCAATAATACAAACTTTATTTAATATATATATATATATATATATATATATATATATATATATATATATATATATTTAAAATTAATGTTTAACTAAATAATGACAACCATTAATTATAACAAATATCACTGAAACAATTAAATATAGAATTGCTTTAATTGCTGTGTACGGTTGGCGATAAATTGTAATATTTGCAATTGACTCCAGTTAGTTAAATGGTTGTTTTATTTTTTGTAATTTTATAAAGGGCAATAAGTGCAATTGTCAACGACAAATGCTCCGTGTTAATAGATGACTCACTCAAATCTGATTCAATTAGCGGACTTTTTATAATTCAATTAATTCTGATATAAAAGTATTTTAATCAATCAATATTTGGTGGTTCCATCATCAGTAATTTATTCATAAGATAATTTTATAGGGTGTATCTTATTTTGGATTATTAAAATAGACTTTAACATATTTTACTACTCCTACTATATTTGAATCTTTGTACAGATTTTTCACCTCTTCACTGGTTCGCCTAGTCCATATGTCTTTTGTTTTTTTCCCTCCGAAACTTTACCTCGACAGTTTACTTTCCCATACTTCTATCAACGCTCTGATGTATTCAGCGTCCTCACTGGCGTAGGTAATTATTGTTTTATCTTAGTTCATCTAGTTATACCCTAGAGTTCTAATACTCCATATATGCAAAGGTTCTCCATCACCTTGTATCTCCTCTGTAATGTTTGGTTTTCGTGGGTATGGCTCCTAGATAGGTTACTTTTTCCACTTCCTCAACCTTGTAGGTTTTGCCCCTTTCTGTTGTTAACTGTATACGCTGTCACTCTTAAATTTCTGATCGGCCCACACAATATATTTTGTCTACTTGTTTCGTTTGCGGTGTATTAATTATTATAAATCTGTGTATTACTAATTTTTGGAGAATAAAGTCTACACGTTACTTTGGCAGATATTCATCTTATTCTCGCAATAGGGTTACGGTATGCCCCATAAGAGTGGGCGCCGCCTGATCTGGATTCTTAGATTTTGTAGGCCTATATTAAATATGCTGTCGTCCGAAGATACGTATGATTTAATTTAATTAATAGAATTCAAAAGGCTGCAATGTGCTTGAGTTCACTCAATTACTTTTATTTTCAAATTTAAGAATCAGGTTATAACCACATTAAAATCCGTCAAAAATATCTTTAAGGCACCTTACACGGTCAATAATACTGTCATTCCTAGTACTATCAGTATTTTCGTCAATCCTTCCTTTTATATTGATCAAGTAATCAATTATCCACATAAACATCAGTATTCTCTTCATTTCATCATTACTAGACCTTACACGATCGGTAATACTGTCAGCATGTTAGAATAATGAACATTTTAAACATGTTATCGTACAGTAATACTGTCATTATTGTAAAATATTGACAGTATTATTGATCGTGTAAGCTGCCTTTTTGAATTTGCCATCAATAAATAAACATAATAAAGACAGGTATCTATGACAACTTTTAATGTGTAGGTGGCGAATTTATTTTAGGTATATATATATATACGCAACAGCACCAATGTTGCCAAATTAAATTTTTGGTCATTACTAAATATTTAGGGGATTAGATAATATTAGATTGAGAACGGGTAGTCTTCCAGGACTTACACCACCCTCTGTCGAGCTTTTGTGTTCCCCGGCGCGTCTTAACGGACGTTTATGAGCTCCGTCCTGGCTCCGTCTCTGCCCTGACTGGTTTGTCCACCAGTCCTAAGAATGTATTGTCATCCATTTTTTCATAGATGTCTTTGTGATTATTCTTGATACATTGCAATAGGACTCCGGGCCTATTAAGGGTTTGGATGCTCCTTCTCGGCCCTTCGTCTGCCCTGTTATTGCTTCGGATGGCACTATGCCCTGGCCCCTACAATAGGGTCAGTTTGTTTTGTCTATCTAGCCCGCCAAGGCTCTGCAGGCAGTCCCATTCCAACCTCTGCTTTTATTGCCGTTTGGCTGTCAGTGTATATTGCAATTCGTGTATTAGTTATTTTGCATCCCAGCGCTTCCCTTGCACAGTGTTGTATAGCCACTATTTCTGCCTGAAACCCTGTGGAGAGCTTGCCCAGACTCACTGAAATATTTGTTTTCGAGTTGATGCAGAGGATACCAGCTCCTATTTCATTAGCTGTTTTGAGTCGTCTGAGAAAGCTGCTTTGACGGGTAGGTCATTTGACCAGGCCTCTCTTCCTGGTATCACGATCTCCTTACTTAATGGGCATAATAAGCTGTGGGCATACCCTATGATAGGGTCTGCCCTAAGCTCATTATATAGCTCTAGGTAGTTCGCTCCGTGCTATTTTCTTATGAGGGGTTGATCTTGAAGTAATCTGTGGCTTACAGATCTTGCTCTTTTACAATGAAGATGTGTAGCGATGGAAAGTCCAGTCGGACTTCAATTACGACGTTGTAGTCTGACCCCTTTGTCTTGCTTAGTCTTGGGCCAGTGATATCATGAGACTTACTGCCCCAAAATAATCCTATGACTATAAACTAGTCATAGGATTATTTTGTACTTTAGGCCCCAGTTTTCCCAGACATTCTACTGCACCTATCTAGGGTTAATATAGCTTTCTGTGTGGGTTTGGTTATGAGTGAGTTCTATTTCAGTTTTTGATCAAAGACGACTCCGAGGTATTTGGTACCTGATGCAAATGGAACTTCTACACTTTTAACTATCGGGCGTTTTGACCTATTAGTACTATTCTTCTTCTATAGTTGACTATTGTAGTTTTCGGAGGGTTTATGGACAATTTTCACATCATTTCTTCACTATATTAAGGGCTCGTTGTTTGCGCTCTGAGATTATTTCTGCGAATTCGTCGTGAACAAAGACGATCACAATGTCGTCCGCCTATCCTAGGCAGTGGATGCCTACTAAGGATAACTTCTCCAGAGAAATCGTTTGCAAGGAGTGGCCAAAGTAGCGCTGATTGTACGCCGCACTTTGTGCACCATCTTCCAGTTCCAGCGTTTACGGTGGCGTCGCCGAGTGTGGATATGATGGTCCTGTCCTCCAGACTGGCTTGTGCCCAATGGCATAGAAATTGTGGTATGCCTTTCCTTCGTACTGCCTTGACTACTGTATTGCGGCCCCTTCGTGATTTTTTTTACTAGTTTACTGGGGCCCTAGCCCTAGATCTGCTCCTACAACGCACTGGAAAGGAAATGCCTAAATTTATATTCCTTCTTGGATATTCATTGTCCCCCGAGATGCAGTCTAAAGTTTTTTTTTTTTTAATTTAAATGGATAGTTTCTTTTTCGCTTTCTCTTTCCCGTTTCTCCTGTTTTTTTTATATAATGATATAAATATAAATATGGCAGATGAGTGCTATTAGTTGTATTTTAATTTCAATTTTTTTTGTTGGTATTATTCTTGCTCTTTTCATATGCCGTTTTTTTAATTAAATTTTTTAAAAATATATTTTAATATGTTTATATTTTTAAAATGCTCATCACATTATATCTGGGTACTCTGTTCCCATTCTTTAAAATATTTCATATATAAATATCACTTGAAAACACGTGTGTTATATTCGTATATTATGACAAATGCAGCAAAATGAGATCACAGTATGTGTTATACGACATTTGCTATTCGTAATTTTCTAAAACAAATGTATTCATTTAAACCCTTTTTGATCGTTCAATGGTGTATATTTATCTTGTTCGTATGTATATTTCTCTCCAACGTTTTCTGTCTTGTGTTAGTTGTTTTATCTCTTTCCATTTTATTTATATTCTTTCCGCTTCTTCTCTTATTCTGTTCTCCCATGTTTTCCTTGGTCTTCCTGTATATAATTTTTTCATGTTACTCGACTTTCGTATATTCTTGTTGGTAGTCTTTTTGCATTAAGTCCAAACCACCTAAGCTGTCCTTCTATATTATATAATGTATGGTTCATTGGTTCTATTTGTAAAGTTCGTAAGTTTCTTGTCTTATTTTGTCCATTATTTCTGTTCTCCAGCTTTCTTAAAAATTGCGTTTTCATGACATTTGTCTTTGTTTTGTATCTTTGAGTTAAGGTCGTTTTAGACAAGATAATTTCTGGACTCAAGGTCGTTTTAGACAAAAAATTTCTTAGCTCAAAAGTTGTTCAAGAAATGAATTCATATATCCTCCTCCGATACAATTTGTGCTTGACAAATAGAACGCGTTATATTTTTCCATTCGATCTATCATCATCCCATTCAATATTTCAAATAATTTGCTGTATGACACGAGAGAATTTAGATTGTCTCGCATCTTGACTAACTTTTGAGTCAAGAAATTGTCTTGTCTAAAACGACCTTAAGTTAAGATGTGACACAATCTAAATTGTCTCGTATCATACAGCAAATTATTTGAAATATTGAATTGGATCGTAGATCGAATGAAAAATTTTAACTCGTTCTATTTGTCAAGGACAAATACTATGGGAGGAGGATATATGAATCCATTTCTTGAACAACTTTAAAGCTAAGAAATTGTCTTGTCTAAAACGACCTTTAGTTTCATGATTCGCTGCTATACATTATTGTCTGTCTTATTACGTTCTTTTACTATTACTATATCTGTTTTTATGGTTTTCGGCATGTTTTTCCTTCTAAAAAACATCTTCTTTATCATATTGACGATTTTCCGTGTTTTTATTTCTATTATCAATTCTAGATATTTATAGCTTCTTGCTAGTTTTATTTATCTTCCGTTTAATGTTATTTTATGGGTTTTGTTTTCCCTGGATATTATCATGAACTTGTTTTTTTTTTCTATCTTTATATTCAAGTTGATTTTTATTAATTCTTTGTTTATTATTTATATATTATGCTAACGGTCTTCCTCTGATTCTGCATATATCGCCATGTCATCTGCGAACATCATATCTGATACTTATGTTTGTTTCATATTCCATTATCCCACGTTTATCGTCTTCATAACCTTCTTTGCTCCAGTACTATTGAAAAAAGAAGCGGACTCGTGACATACATCTGTTTAACCTCTATTCTTGTTGTGAGCTCCCCTGCTCTTCATTTATTATATTTTTATTGTCTTCATACATTGATTTTGTTATTTTTATTGTTTGTATATCTATACCTCTCTTTTCTAGTTCTATCCATATCTGAAGACTTACCAATACACTAAATGCTTATTTTAACCACGTAAAATAGACATTTAGTGTATTTACGTTCGTGTTGGGTTAGTTTGATTTTTTGGAGTCAATACACGATGTGTAATAATGTGAGATAGCTCTTATACATCCGAAAAAAACCCACTGAACTCAAACGTAAATACACGTAGTGCCTATTTTAAACACTTGAAAGTATTGGAAAATGCTTGACCCTTGAATAGCACAGAATGGCATAATCTCCATACTATAATTGGCTGATCATAATAAAACGTAACATTAACCCTAGGTATCTAGCTGAAGCGAAGAAGCAGCCTTAGCATAGCAGTACATAGGTAGTTAGGTTTGTGGTCCAGCCAGTTAATTATCTTAATATTTAACTAGCCTGGCCACAAACAACCGTTGTATCACTTTTTCAGCGTAAGCCACTATCTACTTCGTAGTTAGTAATATGTTAATTTTCATTTATTTATATAATCAGTAGACTGGTAATTAAGGTAGTACAATTATCGTGTGTTAAACCTCATTATTATTTATTTGTAGAAAAGTTTACTACACCCAGTCATTGATAAGCAAATTTAGCATTGCATATAAACATTGTGACAGTTGTTCCTAATGCGTTATACTACTTATTGTTTTATCAGTTATTATTAACATACGAACGAAAATAACACGTTAATAACTAACTCAGAACCGATTATTAATTTATCGCAATTATCGCTGTGATTAATTAATTTCGGCGAATTGATAAATGTAAAAAACGCATTAAATGTTTATCTACATAATTAAACAATTGAGAGTTGTATTATCCAGGGTTATTCTGATCTAAAAAAACGCAAACTTGAGTTTCTATATTTGTGATGGTTTAAAGCCGCTTTCGTCTATCTGTGTTGTACATCGCGTGTTCGATTATCTGTGCGACACGCTCCAAGTATGCACGATTTTACTTCTTCCTTACCGCGATTGCAGATATTTTTTATCTTGTTAAAACCCATTCATCATTTCAATTTCGTTTATCACTATTTTCTGCTCCGGGCGTATTGTCTCTATTGTTCTATTTGTCGCTCCCGATGCGCACAATTCTCGTCCCTTACAACCGGTCCACGACCGCTAAACCTGGAGCATATAGCACGCTACGGGACGCTTAAACGAAAGCACCTATTATGGAAATTGTACACGATATTTTTTCCCAAGAAAATTCACATCTGTGACGACCGTACGTTCTTTTATCATTCCGCGACGAGTATCCCCGGTGCAAACCGTTCGAGACAGTTAGAAACTATAAACGAAAGCTGCTCTCGTTTTCAATCTTCTAGTTTTGGCGTGTTCATCTTTTGTCTTCCCTCGTTTATTGCTCCATCTGTTATAAATAATAATGCGCTCATTATGCGTCTTTGCTTTACTTCTAATTATATTTTAAATTCAGATTTTAAATTCTTCATTGTTTGTTCTTATTACATGTTTGTTGTTTCTATATGCGGCTTTTACTATAACATCTTCTCTTCTTATGCAGTCGCAAGCGTTTCAACATTTAATATTTAATATAAATTTAGTATTAGTACATTTGGTCACTTCTGCTTAAATTTCAAAAAAGGTAATAATTTATCAATGTAGTTGTTATTAGAGACATTTATTATACTGGACTGTTTGTATTGTGTAGCCCCTTTACTCCATACACGTGATTATAAACACCTGGTGCCGTGTATGGACATGGGGGCTGCAAATTCCACTACAAGGGATAACCTGTTGTGAATTCACTGGTATCGACCGTATTTAATTGCGCACTCCACGAGCATATTTTGTGAAGTATCAGCATATTCCATTTACCGGCCCTAAATAACAACCAGTACCGCAAATGCTCATATTCAACTACCCAAACCTAATGTTTTCATAATCTGCACAAACGTTATGAGCAATATTATGGTGGCTATAAACTAAACAATTCAGCTTGAAATTCAATAAATTGAGATTGGGCTTTCTTTATAATTTGCAGTGATATAATTATTTTTAATGATACTTATATATGATATGATGAGATACAGGGTGATTTTGAACTTGTGTCCATTCTGCTATTTGTATGGTATCAATGAAATGGCATCAAGTTTCTTTTTAGCGAATAATGTAATTATATTCAGATATTACTACCTTTAAGGCAACTTTGACTATTATTTCTAAAACTATAAAATATTAGTGAGTTAAAAGTTGATTATATATACTTTTTAAGCCGGGAATTGTGTAATTGTTTCGAGCTTCTCCTAAGTACTAGGCTATGAAATGACATTAAACCTATGCTAGGTTCATGATGGGGTGTGGTTTATTGCTTTGTTCAGGCCACACGTAGCTACAAAGATGACTCCTGCGGACAGATACATGTGCGGAGACCCATTTTATTCAGTGTGTTATTTTCGTCCGCAGCGAATAAGCTGAGAAAGCAATAAAACGCAACTTACTAAGTCGCATCGTGGGGACGGGTCGTGAGACTCGATAAAGCTGACACATTTATTTTGCTAGTTATCAGATTGCGCCAAGCAGTTTCCGCTGTTATGTTATTGTTTGAGGTTTTTATTTATACTATTTATTTCTGTTTATATGGATGTGTTGGGAAAGTACTATGTCGGTTTTAACATTACGATATCAAGATTTCATCATTTCTTTACGTTTCGCGAATTGATTATTTTCATAATGATATCAATATGAGTATTTGTGTATCGGTATTTCTACGCGGTATAACTAACAAATTACAAACAAGTTACACTGCTGCAAGAGAATATATTGGTACGTTACTTTTGAATATAAGATATCCGGAATGAACTTACCCTTATTGCTATGTTTTCTTGTCGTAGTGTAATTTGTGTAATATTAATTTCTAAATATTATATTTGTGCTGAAGGAATTACTTCTCTTCCTTTACAGCCCTGTATTTGTGTTGATGACGGTTATGGCATCTATTTCGATATATTTCCAACTTTTAATATTTAAATTTGTATGTATATAACCTGATACACCGCACACATTCAGCGATATTTTTAACGAACCAAGCACAATTGTAATCAGTAGCAATGTGTATAGGTGACGCTGTTTTGCTACGTTTGCCTAAATTGTCCTTCCTGCAGTCAAGTTGTTTAAATGCGCAGAATTTATTATGTGCTATATATTTGATAGAATATTATAGAATCATATTTTACATCAAATATTATTACTGATACAATCCAAATTCGTGAATGATACCACAATTGAATACTACAGAATAAATCGAATTATCAATAGGACACTATAGGACTATCGATAGTTGATAATAATCCAACACAAACATTCGTAAGCAAAGCGGCTTTCGGGTAAATGTGAAATGCTGACTAATAATACCATTTGAGGGTGGAATCGCATCTATGATTTCTTATGCCACGAATTACGAAATTGTATTGAGCTTTCAGCAAAAACTATGTACCGAGATGGCATACAAATTAAGTATAATTATAATAATATTTCATTATTTACAAAGTCCCATAAATATAATACTAAATAATAATAATAATAAATCAATATATAATGTTGTAATTACACAAAATCTTAAGAGATTTGTCTACACACTAAATTAATATGAATATAGTGTTGAACATAAAATAATTTAAAATTAGAATTTATGTAATATTTAAATAATATGTCTATTCTGTGCTGGTGAAAGCCCAATACAAAAAATATCAATATATTCCTTTGCAGTTGTTTTTACGCGTATAGTAAATTTATTGTTTCGTAGTAATTCTTGCTTTAATTTATCTGTTAGGCTGTGAACAGTAAGTTAATAAATACACTTTGTTGTTTGCTCTATAGCTATATTTGTAAGAATTGGTATCAATAATATTAAAATGTTACAAAGTAGATTTAAGAGCCAACAATAATTTAGCTTATTTGTCATTCCGTCCTTTAAGTTTTGACAAAAGTTCAATACGATTTCAGAATTCTAGCTATAAAAATGGTATAGACGTGACTGCAGATTAACTGAAAGAACACTATTTTGTCGATATGTGTATGACAATTTTTAATTATGATTATACTTATCGATAGTTTGACAACTATCGATAGTACAATTTTTTCGATAATGCATATAATAACTTATGCAGCATGTGAAAATAAACAGGATTTTTTAAAAAGAAATATGAAGAATTAATTGAATAAAATTCTTGCTGTATTCAACCTTTCGTTTTTTATAAATAAGTAAATAACAGTAATTCACGTCTACACGTAAAAAGTATGTAACTAGTTATCAATAATTCAGTACCATTTACCATGTAACTGCGCACAACCGCCATATTCAACATTAATAACCCTCAGGACTAATTACTCCTTATCAGATTACACTATAACCCCTTCAATGCTGTAACGTGTGACAGGCGCGCTACGTTCTGAATTCTAAAACCAATAATTACTAATCCACCGCATACATTTACAAAACACATCCGTATCACGCTGGTTATAATAATTGCAAATAAATGTAACCCGGTTTGCGGTTAAATTCAATTACAAATAACGTAATTCATTCGTGCCACATCCGACGCCGGCTGTTAATGAAAGTGCTATGGTGAATGAGTAAGCCTGATTTTTTAATGCAATTCAGCAATAATGCAAACGTTAATTTCTTGGCAAATATTTAGCTTTCGCGCGGGGTGTATGTTCGGGTAATTGCAACGAACCGTGGATAATTATTTTGCAAGTGAATACTGCTCGCGATATTATTAGTTACGGAAATGTGCAAATGGAACTCTTACGTGAGCAGTGTGAATGGTTGTAAATGTCAAGTAATATGTCTAGGTTTTTATGTGTGTTATAAAACACGAGCGTCGTGTGAAATGTCATTCATGATTTGAAAAAAATTGGATTGATGGATTTAAAATGAAAGTTATTATAAGATTATTTATTTACCACAAATGTCAACTTGTAATATGTTAATGTTATGTCAAAAACACCATCGATTATATATGGTGTAACGTATATCACTGTCTTCTAAAACTGATGCAAAGTAGAAAATAGAAAAGTGATGAAAATTTAACTTTTACTTCCATTATTAAATAATATTCTATAATATATTTTTATCAGATAATAACTTTTTTATTTAATCATATGCATTCTGCCATACCAGGCGTAGGCGTTATTACCGTTTAATATTTAAATTGATTAAATGACTAAAAAAAACTTTAAACTCAATGTATTAATTTTTAATCTTTTAAGTGTATGTACTTAAATAACAACAATTTATAACAAAAGTTGTTTCCAACTACATTGTACGCGGTGGCTCTATGAATATCCTTTATCACACCTTGTTTTTTGGTAATAATACTAATAGGTTCCAACTATATTGTTCTTTTTATATCAGTACATTCATAGTTACACGAGTGTGTCGTAAATGCAATTAAAAATATTAAAAATAATTTGGTCCATGGCGCAATGCCAACTCTTGTGTCAAAGGTCGCAGGCCAGTTGTTTCTCATTATAGAAATCACTTTCCCCTTATACCTATACGTTACGTTATTGCCGGTACGTAGGCTAACAATTGCGAAAGGTGGCATGATGTTTGTTTTGACGTTGCAATGTGTTTATTCTATAAACATAAATTGCGCGCTACAATTTGTGAATTAACGCTGCACCGGTGACACGTGCGGTTGGCGCAGTCGCCAGTACACAGAAAGTTGGCAATTTGTCCTGTTTAATTTAAAATGTAATAGGAAGAAGGACGAATTGATATAAAATCGGCTGAAGTCTGAACTGGAACTTTATTACAGTTGGTTGACAAATGATATTTAACCTAATTCTTCCAGTTGTTTACAATTTGCATAAATTTGTAATCTAATTATGTTTAAATTATGTTTTTGTACAACGGTTTTAAACAATATGTGACGGCCTGAACAGCGACTTTCTGTTTTATAAAAACTCTTTTGATTATGTTAATGCAAGTTGTAATAAGCACTATCGATTAAAACCTATCGGATTATTAATAACTGTATAAATATGAAATAAAAGTAGTTTTTTTGGTTGCAATCAATTTTCTAAAAATTACACGTGGTAAACATTCATTTCGTGCATTTAAACATTAGTATGTTCGGTTGGTTAGATTGATTTTACATTTTGCAGTGATGAACACGTAATAGCATTTACACACACAATTTTAAAAGGAACTGTAGAGCAGCATCGTTTCGGTTTCGGCAATAAAATAATCTCACAAATGTAAGATCAAAAAATCGGGATATTGAAAACGTGATTTTTGACAAACAAAACTAATAACTAATGTATTAGAGCTTATTCCTAGTAGGCCGTGTTACCACCTCGAGCACGAATAACGGCCTGAATTCGCTGTTGAAAGCCTCATTAGAATTATGCATTTTAATGAGGTTTTCAACGTTCAGTTGAGGAATATTTTCCCACTCATGAAGAGCAATACGTTACAGCTGCTGTAGGTTCTGTGAGCTGGAAAACTGTTCTCCTATAGATGCTCTATGGGATATACGACTTCATTCAGGCCGTAAATACGAATCCTTGCCACGTGAGAGAAGACACACCGCCGCCCATCTGTAGATTTCAGGATTTTTCTGCTTTCGTCAGATCATAGTACCTTTCTCCAGTCAGAACCAAGCTACGAATAAAGGAAAAAGATACAAAACTAGCAACCTGGAAGCTAAGGAGCCTCTTTATCACGGAGAACATGCTTAAAGCCGTCATAAAATTGATATCGCAGCAGTGCAGGAAACGAAATGAATAGACAGTGGAATAACATAGTTTGGAAGAAAAGGCATACATAAGATCGCGTTTAACCAAATGACGGAAGAACCAAAAACCAAATATAGCACGTCATGACAGAAAAGAAGCACTTGGTAGACCATATAAATACCGGAATCTATTGTTGAACAGCACATAAATCAGACCACGCACAGTTAAGGGTTAAGGTGATACTGCGATGCAAATGGCCATCAAACCGAGAAACACCAGAATTAAATGTAACATCCAAGCACTACAATCTTAAGAAAACTGAGGTAGATTCCAAGTAGAGGCAGAACAGCTACTAAACGAAAAAGATGAAGCAACTCCAATCGTACTATATGAAATGATAGAGCAAACAAATGAAAGCTGCGTTGATTGCTAAATCGGGTTTGTTTATTGTTTATCGAGTCGAGAATAGTTTGTGAAACTGCGAAACATGCAAGAAACTAATTCTATTTCTGCAACATTTGTTCAGGAGGTTCAAGAGGCTAATATTAATTATACGCCTTTGTTGACAGGAAAGTCTAAGGCTCAATTCACATATAAACGGCGTCGGGCACAGGTGCGGTGTAGGCGAGGCGCAGACGCAACGTCGCACAGGCGATTGTGATGTCCATATGCAGTGAAGGGGTGGAAATTGCACCTTATGTTTACATAGAGGCGGTGTAGAAGAGTTTCACCTCTTCGCCTACCGTATCTTAGGCGAAGAGACGAAGACGCGGTGCCGACTCGGCGAGAGGCACGAGGCAAATGCCCGCGCCTCGTCACCTAAGTGGGCATTGCACCACATGTTTATATAGAGGGGACTTGAAGCGTCGTGCCCCTCGCAGCGCCGGCACCGCGTCTTCGCCTCTTCGCCTAAGACATGGTAAGCGAAGAGGCGAGAGGCATAACTCTTCCTCGCCGCCTCTATGTAAACATAAGGTGCAATGTCCATCCCTTCACTGCATATGGACATCACAATCGCCTGTGCGACGTCGCGCTGCGTCTCATCTACACCGCGCCTGCGCCCGACGCCGCTTATGTGTGAATTGGGCCTAAGGAACAATTGACCACCTGTTTACAATACGACAACTAATGGAAAAAGCTTGGGAATTCAACGTCAATATACACCAACTCTTCTCAGATTTCAAAACAGCTTGAGTATGACTCGATAGGGAAGCACTCTAACAAACCAAGAGTTCCAAAACCCCCAAAATACTAATTAACAAAAGCCACCTTATCAGAAACGTGATGCAAAATCCAACTACGAGGCATAACATCTAACAGCTTCGGAATCAAGCCTGACTACGGCAAAGAGACAGCCTCTCTATAATACTTTTACTAGTTCTAGAAAATATTGTAAGAAAACTATCGGATATAATTGGAAGGGAACAATGTTTAACACGCCCGAGCAAGTAACTTCCTTTGCTGACGAAGACCGAATAGGAAGAGGAAAAAGCATAACCTTTATTTGGTATATTCTACACAGCAAAAATATACAAAAAATAACAATGAATTATCACAACTCAAACAACAAACCCATAGCTCCTTTTCGCGTATAAAAATCCACCCTACCGCCTCGCATCCCTAAACCACTTCCTCTCTTAGCCATTCACTCACATTTCTGCAATATTCTACCCACTCTTATTTCACACTCTTATAATCGTTGCTCAGGTGCTACTACGTGTCACTTCCCTTGCTATTTACTACAGAGTAGACACGCGTACCCTTGTCTCAACCACACTTTCCTTCCTCTCTCTTCCGACCCACACCTCGTTTGTGTCATGCACACCTTCTTTGCCTGCTCAACAATAACCTTGTCATGTTGTCCGGGGGTTTCAAACTTTATCACCCTCCTACCACATACTCGTCCTTTCCAGCTCCAGCTGCTTCGCCAAAAACTATCCATGCTTCCTTTCCACTAGATCTCAGTCTCTCACCCCATACTTCCACTCCGGATAGAAGTATAGGTATCACGCACGCATCCCAAATCATAAAAGCAATTCCTAGATTTCCGTCCCACCAGTTTTCTCATTTTCTCTTCGCTATCCCCCTCGCTATTTAGCTTTTACTTGCACCCACTCCAAGGGTTTCCTATATCCACCACTGCAATCAAACCCAAAACTTAGATATTTGAAACCTCTCACTCTCAATCACTATACCCTTCCATTTCAACTCTTGCAATCTACCCATCCTCCCCCTATTCTTAAACCATATCAATTTGGTTTTCTGCACATTCACAACTAACCTCCCCTTCAAGGTACTTTCCTATTATCCTGGATCTCATTAACCCTCTTGGCCATAAATACTACATCATCCGCATACACCAGCATCCACACCTACGTTCTTCCTACCACAACCCTTCCCGCTCACTCACCTTAACACCTCCTCTAATAAACTTGTGTAAATATTGAAGAGGAGAGGACTTATCGGACATCCCTGTCTAAATCCCCACATTCACTCTAAACTTCTCCGACACTTTTCTATTCACCCACGCTCTTGCCCACGTCTCTACATGCTTCTTACTGATTCCACAGCGTCCTATTCCATTCCTAACCTTTCCCTACAATCCTCAAGTTTCTCATTGTGACTGAATCGTATGCCGCTTTCAAGTCCACAAACACCGAATACATTATCCCTTTGCATTCCAGTACTTCCTCCACCATTCGTTAGTATGAAAATATGATTCCGGGTCTCTCTCCACTTCTAAACCCACCTTGGGTTTCGGACAACAGTCCTTTTCTGTCCAGTTCTTCTTTCAGCCTATTCTTCACCATGGACAAAGCATAGTCCTTCTTCGTTCGGTTGGCTCTCCCCAGCTCCCGCTTCCTATTTCCCGAATCTGCTATACCGCCTTCTTCCTACATTCTTCATCAAACCAAGTCTCCCTCCGGCTACAATTATTCTTCGTCACCAGCGCCAGCTCTCGTCACCCTCTCCAACTGCTGGACCGAGTGTGCCTCCTCCCACTTCACGAACTTCAGCTTTTTCTCATATGTCACCATTTCTATAGGAAGAGGAGTAATAGCCGTAAAGGAAAGATTTACTGAAATGGAGACATAAGCCGCTAAGTTAGAAGTAAGATTAAGTGAAAATGAAACCAAGTACCTAACCCTTGACCGTAGGCAAGGGGGCCGATTAGACCAGAATATAATGATAGGCGAAATCAATTCTGAAACAGTCATTCAAATACCTAGGATCGATCTTAAACGTAAATAACAACGTAGACGAAGAGATAAAAGTTAGAATGATGCAAAGAAACCGATACTCTTAAGTTTTTCATTTAGAGTACCTCTTCCGTAGCTCAACGCTTAATTAAACAAAAAAACCAAAAGTGTATAAGAAGCATCTAAAAGTGTATAAAAAGAATCTAAAATACAACGTTTAATGCGCAATCAATATAATTTTCGAGCCAACATTCTTCGGATTAAAAATATTGATGTTTAGATGTCACATCTAATGTCACCTCAATGAAAGCTAATTCAGATTGTTGGTTTATTTTTTATTGAGAATAGTTTGTACACCTGCTAAAAATGCAAGAAACTGCTTCTATTTCTGCAACATTATTGATGAAGCTAATATTTATTTTGACGTGATTATTGTCAGCCTAGACTAAGGAACTTTAAGTATGATTATTAGGGAAGAAGTCAATGCTCTCGCATTTCTATAACATGAGGAAAAAGTACACCGTTTCATGGAAGTCCATAAAGTATTCTATAAAGTAAGGTAGTATAGAAATTCGTAAAAACATAGATAAAATACGGCAAACTGATGGCATTTGTTAAAATGGTTTCAAAAGGGTACACGCTAAAGGAAGCAACTGTATCCGAAAGAGAACTTATTCTTGTAACGGTGGAATAAAGTAGCTTTATTCCACATGTGGATTATATGTAACTTTATTGCACAAGTGGATTATAACTATGCCACTTTTTTCCGCATCTGGAAAATAAATATGTCATGGCTATACATAAGGATAATTATGGGTTTACCTTAAGTTAATTGTGGATAAATAGGATTTATTTACATAGGATTTATTGAAATTAATTTAAATGACGTTTGGGGCCTTATTAACTTTAAAGAACATGCGTGATTGAATATTGATTTTAAACATGCTACGGCGTATTTTAAAGAAGGAATATAATGCCTCAATAAAATAAACACATTTTATTATTCTGGTACTTATTCTAAAAATTAAAATGTCTTTCTTTATGGGCATGTTTTTATGGGAAACTTTTTTTTCAAGAAGAAATATTGTTATTGTATGTACAATTCCACAGTTAAGAAAATGATTGACGTGTCGAAATATCCTATTTAGTTTTATTATTGCAATAACATAAAACTACTACATTTATTCCTTACTTCTGTAGTTACTCTTTTACAGTTTACAATACTGCACCGACGCAGCATATCGTATATCCAGTACAGCGATAAAGAAGTAACGTTATATCAAACCGGTGCTCAAGACTTGTGGAAGTCGCGATTGTGAATTAAAACAATGTCGCTGACCGTGCGGTTGCGGACTGTTTTATCGAATTTACAAAGCTTGCATATTCACGCCACTCAATATTATATCATTGCGTTTTATTTTTTTGTTGTTGGTGTCCATACGCGTTTTATTAATTTTATCATATCTACGCCTGTGTGTAAACAGCTGTGCTTACGAGGCATAATTAAAACTTGATATTAATTGTTCCCCCGTGTGCGTATCAGTGGAAATATAATTGGCGCACACACTAATTACTTTTAAACATGCAATATTAATGGGTGTTATTGGAAACAATTAAAGTTATCACACTCACAACGTTATGATTTTCGATTTATTGCAATATCGTTGCGGTTTTATAGGTTTTTAAAGTGCGCCTCGATGTTCGCCATTAATGATTGGAAGATTTTTGCAATAGGTAGAAAGTTGTTCAAGTACGTACCTCGCAATAATCTGCCATACAAATTACAATATAATGAGGAAGCTACAGGCTAATGCTTATTAGATTATTTATCCGAACGGTTGTTGATGTGGAATATATTAATCTTTCGGAAACAGTTATTTAGCCCAATTTAGCAGTTTGTGATTATAGTTTTATATTTATAAACTATTAGTGGATAGGGCAGACAATATGCGTTGTTATATAGGTTGATTTATAAGTGGACGACCAAAATGAAATGTCATACACACCGTCGAATTTGCATCTGAAAATACGAAATACCTTATTTTTTTACACGGGTTTCGTTTAGGAGATATTACATTCATCATATCACACAATTATTTTCACAATATTTTGAATCCAAATAGGCCATGGATAAAAAGAAACATATAACGTATTCATTTCATCAACATTTTTGGCCATTGAATATCCTGCCGCAATTAGAATAGATTATTCAAGAAACATTTAAGTAATATTTAGCATGATGATTCGCATAATTTAGTATAAAAGACTATTAATTATTACAAGTAGTGGGGTAGTTTTTGTCGAAAAGCTTGTCAGGAAGAAATTATGAAAAAATTACGGCAAGGGCAGCAAAAATCCATTGACAACTCCGGTGATGAATTACACAGTATTGTAATGAATCGTGATAGTCAAAATCATATTTTGTTTATTGATTGATGGTAATGGGCTTACAGGTTATCCAATCAGATATATACTTAACTGCACTTATTAATTATTACCTCTGTAACTGAGTGGTAGCTTAATCCTGATGAAGCTCGAAATCACTGAGCGAAATATTGGTTGAAAAGGAGATTTTGACTACCCTTGCCATATTTCCTAATAATTTACTCTGCATAATTATTACAACATTTAATTATTATTTGTAATGCAATTCGAAGTTTTAGTTTTACATCCTGCCTTTAAAAGCGCCTGAGATGATAGTTCCCTTAATACCATCATAAAACCGGCGCTGGGAGGCTATAAATACAAATATTTTGGTGTTGCGTATAAGATTATTTGCAAGTTCGCCTTGAAATTTTATACACACATTTTATGTATTTTTGTTTATTTGCTGCGTGGAAATAACTAACACATTCTCTTAAAACCGCATTACACTGTTACACATATTCTTTAATATTCTATTTATTTATTATTCTATCCTCGGCAGAGTGGCAAAGTTAATAGAATGTCTTATTGTTTGCAAAATGGCATTAATTTTAATACAGCTTTAAAATTTTTGAATATCTTCTTAATGCGTCGTCTCCTTGCGAAGGTTGGCGATTCATGTGGCCGATAGTGCCGCTCTAAATATGTCTATTGAGGTGCATCCCAGCCAACTTCTCAGGTCCTTCAGCTATGAGTTTTGGTAGACGGAACTCTGTCCTTGTATATGTTCTTTGATGATAAGTATTAGTGTATTGTATCATTCTCCCTGCATAAGCGGAGTTCGGTCTCCTTTCGGACTTCGATGTTAGGGACTCTCTGTACCCATGATATTCTCAGTACACGTCTATATAGGTACAGTAAGAAAGCTTCGAGTCTTTTCCCTATGGACGTGTCTATAGTCCAGCTTTCGCACGCGTAAACAGCACCGGAACACATAACATCTAAGCATTTTAGTCATAAGTTTAACTCGGGCCCGATGAAACGTTTCATGTTTTCAGGTTCTCCTGACTTGTTCGATTCGTGATTTGATTTCTTTTTTAATATCACATTGTTGGTTTACTGTAATGCTAAGGTGCTTATCTAAAGTCTCATGTTCGATGATGTTTTCGTTTATTCTTAGAGTGATATTCCTTGGTGATTTTGAGAATTTTTTTTTTTAATCTGAACATGCACCAAGCACCTTGACGATGTCTGGACTTTTAACTAATTTAACTTAAAACATATCTGGTGTGTTCACAGATAAATTCAAATCCACTTACAAAAACATTTAGCATTTTTTTTCGCGAAAACAATAGCTTCCTTATACAGCAGTGATGTATTTTGAAAGTAATACAAAATGTCATTTGTTCTAAAATAAAGAAGTCAAACCAAAAATAATGAATAACAAAAGTAAAATAAAATTTGATTTGCCATAAACAAGTTTTTAACAGATTTATTTGTATTCTCAGTTTCTTGTTAATATATGTTTTTTTTACAAATCTATTTCTAATTTTCGGCAGTTTTCGGCACATATTATAACATAATAAGTAAAACCATAGTAGACATAGTTTTTATAATTTGTATTATTCAATCAAACGAAAGAAAAAAGGAATAGACATTGAAAAACAAATGGAAATCATAAAATTTGAATTTTATTATATTAATTAAAACAAAACATTGTGAATTTGTACTTTACTTTTACTTTCGTTCATTTACCGATGAAAATAAATCCCAAGGATTATTTTACGTTGTTACTTTTTAATATAATTTTAGTATTGAATAAATTTTAGGCTTTTTATTTAATATAATCTTAGGTTTTGTTTGTTTTTGTTATTTTATATTTGGTTATTTATATTTTTTTTTTAGTTTTGAGTTCTTGCTGATTTATGTGTTTGTAATGTTTTTTTTTTCTGATTTTTGGTCTTTTTAATCTAAATATGTTTTCTTTTATTCTAGGTGAGTACTTATTCCAATTATACTACTGGGATTAAATTCGTTGAAATGGTAAGAATATTTATAGGTATAGATTTAGGAAAGAACTAGGCTATCTTGACTTTTATCGCCATAATCAAGTGGATTATTATTATTCTAGTATTGCCGCAAGATAAATATAAAAGCACAAAAGGAACCTCTGTTCACTAACATTGTATTTGAATTTCAGGCTATAATTAGGTGTCTATACCACATTACATTACCAACATACCTTAATTAGAAAGCAATACATTTCAGGGAGTTCGGGAGTCTTACATTACGTCTATAGTGACACGGGGAAAATTACTGATAATTCATATTTCATAGTTACTTGCTTTTTACACTATCACACGGTATTTACCTTAACTTCACAGAAAACCTCTGAATATATGTGAACGGTGATTCGCGAAAATTTGCTTCGCGCTGGGCATCGAACTCAGGCTCCCCAATGCTCAGTACGAGACGGACGACGTCTCTAACTACTCGGGTACTGAGCTAGGTTTTTCAAAAATATATAAAATCGAAAAATCGAAGGTAAAGTGTTTTTTGTTGTTAAAAATATCTAGAATTGTTATAACAATAAATAATTTAGAATTAAAAATTAGGAATGCATAACAATCACGAGATTATAATAATGATGGAAAATCAGGATCGCGCCTGTAAAAGTTTTATTGAAGGAATTATCTTATTGTATAAACCTTTACTACTTTTAATTCATATTATGTCTGTTTTTATCAGTCACTCATTTCGAGTAGGTTAAAAATTGGATCACATATATCCTTTTATCATTGCAAAAATTCTGAAATTGTATTGAGCATTTAGAAAAAAAGTAGCCATAAAATGGCATAAAATAACAGGAAGTAAATAAAAATACGTTGTTAACTCTAAAATTTATTTTGTAAGAATAGATTACCATAATTCGTAGTTGAGAAAGACTGCTATTTATTTGTTTCTACGCGGTCTTCTACGGTGAATATCTACTAAATATGATCACCAATGCTTACAAAATAAGTTTGAGAGCCAACAATTACGTGTATTTATTAACATATACCAATAGCTCGTCATGCTAATTATTAAAAGTTCATTCTAAATTCACAATTCACACCAGCAGAAAAATTAAAAACGTGGTTTGAACTCTCGCTCCCCAATGCTCAGTACGGACGCCGCCATACGCCACTCGCCAGGTCACGTATCATAATAATTAAAGTTTTTTTAATAAATAATATTTTATCTTTTCAATTTAATTTTATTTTTATAATTTCCACCCAATTGTATGAAAATACTTCCTAATTTTTAAATCTGAATAATATATTTCTATTGTCGATATTTTTTAATGAAAAACAGTTAACCTAAATCGAATGTATATTTAAAAAATGACACTTGTATCATTTGTGTCAGATTAAAAAAATATTGTATAATAAAATACTTAATAATAATAAAATGTATGTGGCGGAAAATCCATTCGATCGCCCTATTGGCCTCTATCCGCTAGAATGAGAAATCTGGTATCTAAACATTAGTCCCGATTTGGTGTAAAATTAAAATTTACATTTGATTTTATATTTTTAGTGTTGCGGAATAGATTACAGTTCGATTAATGATTCGGCACGTGTCTAGTCTAGGGCCTAGTCGGGATGCAATAATAAGTATAAAAAATCTGCACACCATTTTCACAAATTTCCAACCAAAGGCGAAAGGCAGGTTATCATAATAAACAAATTTAATATTCCGGAAAATATAGACCAACAGCCGGCTTGGGAAAGGGCTATTTTAATGAAAAGTATAACTACCTTTCTATTAGTAAAGACAATATTAGACAACGATGGTAGATTCTCAGTATAGACTAATGCGAGACGAACATATGTACAAATTCAATACTGCCAGAAAGTGTATAACGTCCGTTGAATAAAATTCTATGTATAATGTGTCGGCAGCAATTTACCAACGAAGAAAATATACCAGCAGATCTTATGGTAGTGGATTCTAGTCTACACTATAAGAAAACAATACAACAATCAACAGAAATTTGAATGGTTTAATAACTTGACGCCAAAAGTATAAGTAACCTTTACACCATTTTGTGCCGGCGCAATGGCGCCCCCATCCGTAATTATATAGGTCAATAGAGATACAAGTTTTGGTTGCTTTCATAAAAAAGATTTTTGTACCTAATTTCATAAACGTCGTGTTGTTTTCTTCAAAGTCGGAAAATCGCAGTAGGTAACTATCCACAAAAAAGTAATAAAGATGGAGTTACGTAATAGCCACATGCAAAATTTGGTTTGGTCATATCCAGTAGTTTTTCGAAAAATGTTGAAGAAAGATATATCACAGACGCACGGTAGACGGACTTACAGACATTTTCCAGTAATAGTTTTTTTTCCTCACAATTACATTACTTTATCCATACTTTGTATGTAATAATCAAAATTAACAATTATTTAAATTTATATATTTACAATTTAGATTTATTTTTATAAAACGAGACCATTTTGTGAATGTTTCTGTCATATCTTCCCATGAAAAGCTCGAGCGTTTTCGTGAAACCTATCGAAGCATAATAACATTTCCCTAGATCGTAAAACCATCGCGTGCCTGCTTTTTGCTCGCCTGAAAGTACACCGCGCGCGCTTGAACCGTCAATTTTTTATCCGACCCAGAAAAGCATATCGCACACACCGACAAATATGGATGCGCGAGCCCAAGCGTGAGCGAAATCACGTCCTCCACTTTCAACTCCCTCCTAACCACCTTTGTCAAACACCGTTTTTCTAGTCCGGGATTGTGTTTTACAGATAGAGCGTGACATTAATTAAAACAAAACACCCTGATTATCGTATCGGGCTTGGCGTTGCCATTTAGGGAGATTGCATGGGTGGGCTTCTGTTGGATTTTTGTTACACGTGCCAAGTCGGGTCAGCATTATTTTTGCTGTCGGGGTATATCTGATCGGTTTAAACGGGTCGAACAGTACGCAGGTACAGTTTTATTGGCTATTAAAATGCTATTTATTGTGATTTTAACGGTAACAAAATTTTCGGAGGCCAGTTGTGCGATGTCCTCAAATATTTATAAAGAGCTATTAATTTGGTATTCACAAGAATACTAGTCCTGGTGCCGTTACTATTGTAATTAGTCAGATGTTAAATGCAAATATATTTATTTAGTATCTATACAATTTTCTGATTGGCCTTTCGTTTGTTATTATTATTTATTCAGTTATTACCAGGTGTTATACTAATGTATAGGTGTATAGGAGTCATTAAAGTAATTCTATAATTAAATAACATAGCATAAACTATGTAAAAATATCTGATTATTATTAGAATCTTGATAGTGCACATTACTGTTTATACGTAACATATTAATTTAAACAATTAGTTTTGATATTCTACTTCTTTGGATAAACAAGTATGCAGGGTACCCGTTTTTCAACCGTATGCATGGGGATTATCTTAAGAGATACGAGATTTGTTAAATTAGGGCATTTTTGTATTCATCACTGATCAATAATGTCAACCATATATATAATCGATTTAATAAATATGATATTACAATGTATTCCCTATTTTTTGTGAAAATGTCTATATATTCGCAATTTAGAATTATGAATAATTTGTTATAAAAAGATAAATGAAAATGTTTGTACCATATTAAAAAATCACTCTGGTAAAGTATCTTTTATCTTAAGCAATTTTATATAAGTTGATTTAAAATAAAATATCACTTTATTCATTCAATCCAATTGAAAACAAAAATGTACCAAATTTATGTCAAAATGAGAATAATATTCTGAAATTTAATATTTCTAGTACGTAATAAAGATACATAAAATTCATACTAATTTCTCAAATTAATATAATAAGAAATTTTTATTAATTTATTTGATTATGAAATGGGTAAACGATAAATTGGTTTGTTTACCAAAACTAATTGCACATACGTCAGGCTAGTTTCGAGATAAACGGCAGCATCAGGATTATTCTACAAGAAACATGTATGCCTAAAAACCGCCTAATCAATAAAACATTAAGGTTCGGTTGTATAACGCAGAAGAAGAACTCTCGAGTGAATTTCCAGTCCGTGATTCAAACGTCACTTTTGACATCTTTGACACATAATGCGACATTATCATATATATAAAGAGGTACCAGAACCAGTCCTGGGTATGCTGCCACCTTGTTGCTCCTGCAAGTTGTTCGAATGTAAAACGGAAATAAACCACCCCAAGTCATGCGGTCCGCGGCCGCCCCCAAATTTTCTCGCCCATGGGCGGCGCCCGTGTTTGCCCCAGCCCCTACATGAAGCTATGAAATGGAAAGTTAATAATAATGTATGCATCATGTAACAATATAATCACGGGCTAGTGCTTTTATACAACCGAACCTTAGTTACTCAGAATCAGTATGTAAATGTGTTTTTGTACTCATGTCCTAAGACAAGTCATTTCCCGCATTGATTTGAGTGCGGGAAATACTACTTCCCGCACTAGTGCGGGAAGTAGCCAGTGTTTCCAACTTAAAATTCGATACCAATGCATCGTGCTGCGTACACCTCTTTATCTTCAAATAGCATTAAAAATGAACCACTGAATAAATACAATTTTGAAGAAAATATAGACTTTAAATTATATGTAATTGGTAGTGTGACATAACCTATTTGTCACAACAAGTATAAATAACTTTAAATAAATATTTAGTATTTATTCGTACAAAAAATAAGATACATTATTCGTGCGATAAGGCCATTTCCCGAATTCGCTCTTAATACACCACTCGCCTTCGGCTCGTGCAGTAAACTCATTCACTCATTCGGGAAACTTGCCTTCCTGCACTAATAATGTAAATTACTATTTTGTACTCATGTCCTAAGACAAGTCATTTCCGGCATTGATTTGGGTGCGGGAAATACTACTTCTCGCACTAGTGCGGGAAGTAGCCAGTGCTGCCAACTTAAAAATCGGTACCAATGTAAATGTGTATTTAAAAATATGAGAATGCATGCAAGCACAACGTACACCTCTTATACGTCAAAAAACATTAAAAATTAACGATATGGTACTGAATAAATACAATTTTGAAGAAAATATAGACTGAATTATATGTAATTGGTAGTGTGACATAACCTATTTGTCACAATAACTTTAAATAAATATTTAGTATTTATTGGTACAAACAAATAAGATACATTATTCGTACGACAAAGCCGTTTCCCGAATTCGCTCATAATACAACTTATTTGCTCATTCGGGAAACTTGCCTTCCTGCATTAATAATGTAATACTATATCATATCATTAATTTTTAATTGCTATTTGAAGTATAAGATGTGTACGCTGTGCTTGGATGCATTCTCATATTTATAAATACACTTTTACTTTAGTACCGAAATGTAAGTTTGCAACACTGGCTACTTCCCGCACTAGTGCGAGAAGTAGTATTTCCCGCACCCAAATCAATGCGGGAAATGACTTGTCTTAGAACATGAGTATTAAAATTACTATTTCGTCCACCTGTGTTTTAATTATATGTGTTTCATTAACAAATTAGTGCATTATGTACTGTTTGTCGTTGGTCACTACTTCCGTTACTCTGATTGTAAGTACCCTTAACGGTTGATTACTTCATTAGGCTGTTTTTAGACATAGATGTTTCCTGTTGTAGAAGCAACCCGATGAAGCTATATAATATACTGGCAAAATGTCGATTATATAATAATGGAGTTTCTATATATGTCCGAACAGCCATTTGTCCTAAAACTAACCTGACGTTTCTTTTATTTGCGCTGGCCATATTGGACTTTTAATAATATGCTACTTATACAAATATTCGCGATACCATCATATAATTATTTTTTAATTATACCTCGCACTGCTAAAGCTGCGAGGAACACAAATCAAAATTAATAAATTGAAAATCGTAATTTGTAGATATAAAAACTAAAATCCACTGAAATATTAGTTGACGTTGACAATTGCTCCGAAAATTTTAATTAGATAATAGAATAATGTAATTATTACATGACATTGAATATAAATGTATTTTTTTTATTTTACTAGTAGCGAATGCATTGTGATATTGCTTTCATATGGCAAATCCTAGGGTAATGCAGGGAAAGAAACAAAACAATAATATATACCTTATATAGGCCCTTGGAAGTTGTATATAGACAAGAAATTTAAAAAATTAAAACCCAACTTCGCAATATCACTCAACAACAACAATAACTATACTTAATTGAATTGCTTGAATTCTTAATTGTATCCTATTAACCTGACCAATTCAATCAACCTTTCCTGGTTATTGTTGCTGGTGATATTACGACGTTTTTTGTTTTTGTATGTTTAAATATCTCTGCGCAACAAATTAATTAAAAAACAAACTAAAGACGGCTTATTTTGCTTTGACAAATGTGATAATGTTTCATAAATCTGTAATTAATAATTTAATTTTAATTATAAAATGTCTTTCTATTACTCTTCTATAATTTATGGTATAAGTGATTCCGAATTATTGAATTATGATTCAGATTTGTTATTTAATTCTATATTTTGATGATTCTTTAAAATTCGAATTAAATTAATGAGTAGTCTTATTATAAAACAGTATAGGTATTTAAAAAATCTTGTTTGATATGTTTAATTTTTCCCTGTATATATAAGGTAATAATAATAATAATTTATTTATTTTTCATTAAATATATACATATGTGTAAAAGTGTCTGAACAATATCTAATAATAATACTATTGTTTTAAATCCTACACATGAAATTATTTGGTTTATTATGTGTTATTAATAATTTAAATAATATATAAAAAATATAGTAATGGTTATATTTAAAATTTTTTATTATAAAATAGTATAGGCATTTGAAAAATCTTGTTTGATATGTTTAATTTTTCCCTGTAAATAATGTAATAATAATAATAATGTATTTATTTTTCATTAAATATATACATATGTGTAAAAGTGTCTGAACAATATCTAATAATAATACTATTGTTTTAAATCCTATACATGAAATTATTTGGTTTATTAGGCGTAATTAATAATTTAAATAATATATAAAAAATATATTAATGGTTATATTTAAAAACATATAAACTATAATTGATTTTTTTAATATCATTAATGTTATATTCAAATAAAGTAAAATTAAGACATATTATATTTTTAAGAAATTTTGCTTCATGCTTGTTATGGCGTCTATTACTATATCTTGGCTATTAAATATGCGTAATTTATATAGCAACAAACACATTAAAACCTTGGAAAGTCGTTAAGGCACCATGGGAGAAATTTCACTTTCGTTTTTACATGTATGCGAATAGACGATGATGAAGGTCACTGAGTAATTATCACTTGAGTTTGTATATTTGAATGCATGGTTTTATAGGCACTTATACATTGTAATTATATGTTTGAGTATTGTGGTCAGTGGCACTCATCGACAATTATTGCGACAGCACGTTTAGTTGGGCGGGCGGTTTGATCTTTTATTATAATAGTACTGGATCATATATAATTATTTAAGTTAAGCATATTAACTTAACTATATGCGGCTGTAGTTGTGCATCACTTTTTATATTACCTAAACCCATTAACATTAAACATAAAATATTTATTTATTAAGTATTTATGTTGCATTTATTTGTATTTGTACGTAAAACTGAAAGTTAGAGAATGCTTTATCTGTCTACTGAGAAAATAAGTTATGTTTTACTATTTACCATTTATGAGTAGTGTGGCACTATCGTTGAGTTTTACTATAAAATTAGTTATGAATAGTTAATAAAATAATAATAATATTGTTTATTCGTGTTTATGTACATAGTGGTACTTACGTACTTTACGTCTAATAAACTAGTTAATATTAAAATATGAATTACAAGATTACATATTAGCTTGTTCGCAATGCCCATACACAATTCTTATATTTATTTCGTGATTATGCACATCTTATGACCATACATAAGATACACATAAAGTTAGAATCGTTTCAACTTTATGCACGCCTTATGAACGTCTTATGTAAAATCGAGTAATTCTTTAATTTTGTTGGTGGGCCTTATTTCATGTCAATGCGCGTCTGTATAACCTTGGAATAATTATTATATCGTTCAGATTCTACTCTTGCAGTGTTCTGATCAAATTAAAAAAACTTCTTTCTTATCCCTGTCTCTATTTATAGGCCTACCTCACCACAATCCCATTAATAAGATATATATATATATATATATATATATATATATAACTTAAATAAATGGACAGGGTTTGTTATGGACAGGTAATGGATATAGATGTTGGCGCATAGGGCGATAGTCCTATGAACCGCCAAACCATTAACAAAGCTAAGCAAAAATTATATTGAATTTTCATTCAAAACATCTATATAAACGAAGTTACGCAAAATAATTCAATAATTCTAAAATGGCTAAAACACAATGTGTTATATTCTAGTTCACATGTGGCGCTACATGTCACTCTTTTGTATCTATAGCACAGCTCAAATCTCATATTTCTCGTAAATAACGAGAGGTCCAATAAGGCGAAATCTTAAACATCACAACTCAGAATATTCTTTTTATTAGCCAGAAAAATAATGCGGAATTCGTAGATACATAACGCCCCTTAATTACTATATTAATTGTAATATGTGTATTTGTGACTGACAATATAATTTAATACATCCATTTGTTTATAGCAGTATAAATGAAGTGACAGTATATCCCAAGAATATTAATATCACCTTTTATATTCTTTTTATAATTTAGGTAAAGATGATATTAATGTTGTAATGTAGCGACGATTACTTAACAAATATCCCGCCGGACAGGGCATCCCCAAAAATGTTGTAGCTGGCACAAACGTGAATGTCGTGTACGAGATGGAAATATTGTTGGATATATATCTTCCCTTGGGATATTGTATATGAAAATTTAATAATTTAAAAGAAAATAACCAGTAGGCGAAAAATTGTATGCGCAGCTGGAAGTAAAATCGTTTCCCCTCGGCTAGGGGTAAAAACGGAAATTTACTGCCTTGGTGTTCAATTTGGTATTGCAGATATAATAAAGTGAGAGCAATAATATTCAAATCATATGAAAACAATATCATTCAGCACATTGAGTTCACTATCAATCTCCCATAGATATTGCTATATAGCTATATTGTCTGAAATTACATAATGTTGTTACAACAAACTATCGTTGAATTGGATTCGTGCGAAAGAGATTAAGGTCAGTCAATTAACAATTAAATTAAATCTGCATCTCAGAACAGTAATATAACAATAGGCTTGGATACGTTACGTTGCACATCTATCAATATGACAATATGTTAAACGAAATTGATTTTCCTCTAAAATATATGTCTCATTACTATACATACTAGGTGAAATGCGGAGGATAATTTTTAATTTAAGAAAACTTAATTACTCAATGAACGTCTTATGTAAAATCGAGTAATTCTTTAATTTTGTTGGTGGGCCTTATTTCATGTCAATGCGCGTCTGTATAACCTTGGAATAATTATTATATCGTTCAGATTCTACTCTTGCAGTGTTCTGATCAAATTAAAAAAACTTCTTTCTTATCCCTGTCTCTATTTATAGGCCTACCTCACCACAATCCCATTAATAAGATATATATATATATATATATATATATATATATATATAACTTAAATAAATGGACAGGGTTTGTTATGGACAGGTAATGGATATAGATGTTGGCGCATAGGGCGATAGTCCTATGAACCGCCAAACCATTAACAAAGCTAAGCAAAAATTATATTGAATTTTCATTCAAAACATCTATATAAACGAAGTTACGCAAAATAATTCAATAATTCTAAAATGGCTAAAACACAATGTGTTATATTCTAGTTCACATGTGGCGCTACATGTCACTCTTTTGTATCTATAGCACAGCTCAAATCTCATATTTCTCGTAAATAACGAGAGGTCCAATAAGGCGAAATCTTAAACATCACAACTCAGAATATTCTTTTTATTAGCCAGAAAAATAATGCGGAATTCGTAGATACATAACGCCCCTTAATTACTATATTAATTGTAATATGTGTATTTGTGACTGACAATATAATTTAATACATCCATTTGTTTATAGCAGTATAAATGAAGTGACAGTATATCCCAAGAATATTAATATCACCTTTTATATTCTTTTTATAATTTAGGTAAAGATGATATTAATGTTGTAATGTAGCGACGATTACTTAACAAATATCCCGCCGGACAGGGCATCCCCAAAAATGTTGTAGCTGGCACAAACGTGAATGTCGTGTACGAGATGGAAATATTGTTGGATATATATCTTCCCTTGGGATATTGTATATGAAAATTTAATAATTTAAAAGAAAATAACCAGTAGGCGAAAAATTGTATGCGCAGCTGGAAGTAAAATCGTTTCCCCTCGGCTAGGGGTAAAAACGGAAATTTACTGCCTTGGTGTTCAATTTGGTATTGAAGATATAATAAAGTGAGAGCAATAATATTCAAATCATATGAAAACAATATCATTCAGCACATTGAGTTCACTATCAATCTCCCATAGATATTGCTATATAGCTATATTGTCTGAAATTACATAATGTTGTTACAACAAACTATCGTTGAATTGGATTCGTGCGAAAGAGATTAAGGTCAGTCAATTAACAATTAAATTAAATCTGCATCTCAGAACAGTAATATAACAATAGGCTTGGATACGTTACGTTGCACATCTATCAATATGACAATATGTTAAACGAAATTGATTTTCCTCTAAAATATATGTCTCATTACTATACATACTAGGTGAAATGCGGAGGATAATTTTTAATTTAAGAAAACTTAATTACTCAATGAAATTGAAGAAATCATTAAAATTGCGGAGCGGAGATACTTGAAATTATGAACAAAGGCAAAATTCCGTCTAGGAAGTAAAACAACAGGTTAAATGAAGAAACATACTACATTCCTGAATTTCAGCAGCCTGATATGGAACAACTTCTAAACTACTCAAGGTGAAGAAAGAGGGATAAAAAAACGTCTGTAGAATATGCTAATTGTAAATTTTCTTTATATAAATATTGTATATAAATAAACCGAAATTCATACAAAAAAATGCGGTAAAAAATCAAATATAATTAAGGCTGTATTGTATTCAAAATGTATAGGTTATATTGTAAACATATGGTTAAACCCTCTGTATACATTTGGTCGGTTTAGATACACACACAACTCAGGTTATTATTATTAATATACTTAAAATTCCAATAATTTTCGATTTTAAATATTCATACAAAAAATCAAAAATCAATCGAGGTATTGTTTTCGGAATTTGTATGTTATTTTAATAACATATGGTAAACATGATATAACTAGAACTCCAATATTTGAGGTTGTTTTAGACAATATAATTTCTTAACTATTGTTCAAGAAAAGAATTAATATATTAACTTGTTTGTCTTGTTTACTCGAAATATCTGCATGAAACGAAACAATTTTTCTGGAATACGATTTGGGCCCCGATCATATGCACATTTCGCTTGTTGGCATCAACTTTGAGGTTACATGTTTGTTTTGTTTATTGTAATCAAAATATGAATATTCAACAAGAATGAGTGGCAATTCGGTGTGAGAGTGGTCTATTTCACTTATAAAATATATTAGAAGGAAGAATAAAACTGAAAAATAAACCTTAGCAGGAGCTAAATCCCGAGTCAAATTGGATACTTTTAGAACGGATTATAGCAGTTTCAAAGAATGACTCAATTTAATTAAAGTGAATATTACAATATATAAACATTGTACCTGCATCAACTAAAACACTTGTTGTTTCTCATTATACAGTATTGTAACACTGTTTTTCAGCTTCAAGGCGATACCTAGATTTTTGCTATCAGAATTCATGAAAGTTTAAGAAGTTACCAGAAGTGTGTCAAACTATAATAAATAGACTGATGCTACATCAAATTAAGTTATTAACTATTATTTTACAATATTTTGTAATTTTAATGAGTTATATTCTAGGTGCCTCTTACTGCTCAAGAGTGGAACAACATTGCTAATGATTTCCTATATTTGTCTTTCCTATGTGTGTTGGTGCTGGCAAACACATGTATTTCAAAACACCATATAGTCATTGTATTACAATTACAAAAGGTTCACATAGGAAAGTATATTAGATACTAATTATACTTGTATATGTGTTGACCTTGAAATAAATAGTAACATCAGTAGAGTGATGGTGTTTTAAAGAGAGCAGGCTCAATAGATGTCAATATTTTGAATTTAACCTAGATAAGGTCTTGCCAGATAAAAGTCATCATTCCAAATGTAATTGTAGGAGATAATATCTACCGTTTGTCAACAAGATTATTAAAACCTTTTACATAATCTGGACTATCTATCGAGAAAAGGATTTCCAATTATCAACTGCCCAATGTCCAATAACAGTTTGTTGAAAATATCTTTGACATAATAAGTAACAGATTCTAAATTTTTACATACCCCTATCAACTTGAGCCCAGAGATAGCAGACATTTTAATATAAACATATTGTCTTTCACAATTGTCTTGCCACATAAACCAGAGTTATATAGATATTATACCTACCAACTGTGTCATCAGGGTGGCATTTTTATGCTTCTATTGCATCTGTTAAATGGTATAATAAAGCAATGGTATAGAATGATGTAGTTGATAAAGGAATATAATTATCAAAACAATTTAAATTTGTTTATTATATAATCCTTTATTCATAACTTAGCTTATCTTTTTCCTCATATCATTCTCCTTCATCCATTTTTTCAAATGGCCTGCAATAAAAGCATTAAATGCATCTTCTAGAGATATGTTTAGAGTTGCCGACACTGGCCTACCGTACATGTCCTCTTTAGATACCTTCACTAGCCTCTTAGTGCTCCAGGGCCCTGCCTCTGAGGAACAGCTCCTTATTGGTGATCTGCTTATTTTTGGAATTTCAGGGGTATTCATACCTAGGCTTGCTGAATGAGCCTAGGTATGAATACCCCTGAAATGTCAAGAATAAGCAGATCACCAATAAGGAGCGGTTCCTCAGAGGCAGCGCCCTGGAGCACTAAATCATATTCGTGTTCATGCTGCAATTACTAAAATAGAATTATTACCAGTAAACAGTCAATACAATTGTACAGTTGAAAATTGAGTTGTATGTAGAAAACAATTTTCCCCAAAATAATTAGAATTTATTGATATTTCAAACTTTGAAATAATGAAAAAAATGTATGGAAGAAAATTCTACACATTTTCACTAAATTGTTTTTGAATAAATTCTTTTTAATTCTGATATAATATTAGTTGTTTTGGAAAGTTGTTTACATATGATATGTGTGTAAGATACTTTAAGAAATATCAAAATCGGCATTTCAAATTTGTTCATGATAATAAATACTGTTTCTGGAAAGTAAAAATATAATATTATATCTGTAAAGTTGTCTCTCCTAATTTATTTATTTTCTTTGCAGTTTAGCAACAAGAAAAATAGTGTAAAAAGTATGTTTAGAAATAACTGAACAGAAATTAATTTATAATAATAGTACTTACCACTTCAAACAAATATTCAGCTAAACAAATACAGACTACATAGGTAATAATTAACAATAGTCTCAAAACAAAATCAATACTAATTGTTTCATGCTTGTTTTGCACTTGCAGGAACTTTTAAACAGAACATGCCTGCATATCACCCCCAGATGTGGGGGTAAAGGGTTTAAATGCACATATTTTCTGTATATTATAAAAAAAATAGAGAAGTGTTTTTTTAAGTGAATGAGACCGGACGACTATTTCACCGCCCTACTAAACGATTAACATATCTGCCCAAAACAAGGGCTATTAAGTAAAATAAATTGAGAATTGTAGACAAAGTAGCATCACCATTAATGAAAACGAACGTTCGGGGCCACTCCGATACAATTTGTCCTTGAGAAATAGAACGCGTTATATTTTTCCATTCAATCTATAATCCAATTAAATATTTCAAACAATTTGCTGTATGATACGAGACAATTTAGATTGTCTCGCGCCTTGACTAACTTTTGAGTCAAGAAATTGTCTTGTCTGAAAAGAACTTTAGGCTATAAACACCGTAATGTATTTGTTTTAATTGATTTAGATCAACAGTCACCTAACGACTAGAATATGCAGGGTCTCTTGTAGCCAAAGGAACATCCTCCAATAGTAGTGTTTACTCGTTTTCAAAAATGTCTACATAAAAAGTCTGCTGTATTCTCTATAAGCAGCAACAAAATTTCATCAAAAATTAAATTGAGGTTGTATTATTTTCACAATTAGTTTGAAATTTTGTAAACATATGGTAAATTTGGTCGGTTTAGATGCACTATAACTCCAATTATTAGGCTATAACACCTTAATATAAATTGCAATTTTAACAATTGAAAAATTATAAAATTTGTCATGTCTTTAATTTGTAGGTTATTTTGGTAACACACTCTAAAAATGTGGTTTAGTTACCTTACACCTACAAATATATGCTTTACTGTAATATACTTGTTATTTTTAAAATCCCCAAAAACAATAATTATTGATTTTAATAGTAGTTAAAAGTAGTATTGTATATATAGGGCAACACTCAAACAACCCAATTTAGATGCTTGACAACTCGAGTATATTAATATAAAATCTTATATATTTCATAATTTAAATTTTATAAATACGATGCATATGATATTTTAAATTGTAGACATAGATATACAAATATCTAAAATCATAACATGAATATTAAAAAGTACAATTATAAAAATTAACACTGGACTCTTTGCCCTAGTCACTATTTCGAGTACTAGTGGTTGGTTTAAAATTCTCACTTCTTTTAATTGTACCATTAACCCTTTCAGCATTAAAAAACCAGCGCTGCGATTTCGAGATTTAAATAGAATAGGATTATCTGCTGATATGCTGTTATGCTGTTATGGTCAACTATATTGGGTAATTGTCGTTGCTTAACTTCACTCAACTAAAATTAACATTGGTGTAGAACGATAGGATTTCTTTGTAATTTCTTAAAGTTCGCTTATGATGAAATAAAATAAGAAATTCTTGCAAATAGGGATTGTTTTCTATCGTTTATGCTCACAAAATAAAAATTCTTACCAAAGAATTCTGAAGTCTTATTTAATTATATTATATTATGGTAAAAAATATCATTCTAATATGTATTTCATATTTTTTATGTCAGCATAGCTGTGCTTTGTTGTAATTAATGTAGAAGTGTATATTCAACAATTTTTCAATTAAAATTTTTTATAAGTAATTTTTCTTTTCCACTTGCTTTGGATCCAGCCATCTGTTCCCTTTACCCTCATTTTTTTTAAAACTGTATGCTGGAAAATAGTAACCAGTTATGAACAAATGCTAATTTTATATTTGTGCTGCATCAGTTATCCATTATTAGTCCTACAAAGAAACGATATCATAGCATACATTAGTCCTTTCAAATTACAACGCAAATATGCCAGCCATTGTTTAACTCTGAATTGGAATTATGTCATCCTTTCAATAGCGCCATTATTGTTTTGCATACAAACAACTGGTGTCTCCGTGATAAATGAATTGATTTCTATAGTCTACACACCACACACGAACTGAAACTATTCATCGCATATGAAAATAGAACATCTTATTGATTTTAATATAATATTGTATATTCAATATAAAAGATTATATACAAATACGTTCAGCAAATAAGTAATTTTCAGTTTTTGAGGAACGAATAAAAATATCTATAGATCAGAAGGGTGTGTAATCATTCGCTTATGTAATGAACTCGTATTTGCAAGGAAATGGATAAAAATTAAAATATTTTAACTAGATATATATATTTTGTATATGTTTCCCGCCAATCGTTTTGTGGTATACACATCACATCAATAGGATTTCAAGTCGCTAATTGCAAAACATTGATTGTTCACAGGAAGAAAATAAAAGAAAAAGGTTGATTGTCAAGTTGTGTCAAAATTAATATTGTATCAAGTACAAGCATTAAAGAAAGACTTCTCAATCAACGGTATACGTGAATAATTACATATTTTATTAACGAGCAGGTTAACATACAAGGCGTTTATCGAGTGTGTTAATTGTGTTTTTTTCACATCACATCAGAATCAGCTGTTGATAAATATTCGACACGCCATTATAATAGCCTTTATAGTATCTTTATGATTCGTTCCAGAATATCTATTGTGGATGCGCATGAATATTCTTATGTTTTATTGAAATTATCTTTACACATGTATGTATTTTACATTTTTCAGAATTTACTTCCAACAATATCATTTGAATTTCTCCTGAAAGCTTTTTTTTAAGTTTACCGAATTAAACTCAAATCATCTGAGAGTATATATAATATAACAGAGATATCTGTTTTATACAGTGGGATCATAAAAGGTTCATATATGTCTGAATTCGCGCATTGACATATTCGTTATACAGTTGCCACATTTTATAATAATTTTGTAATTTCATTGCTATTCCTGATTACACAGGGCTTACAGGAGACTCGGCCACCAGCGTGCATTGTAGTAAATACTTTATTTTGAACGTCGATGTCAATTTCGTTTAGTCGTGACTTTCAGAGATAAACACGAGAAGCTATTATTAAGGATATTTTCAATAGGAAACTTAACATTTCAACCTGCATTTGAAACTATAACAAATATGTGCTATTGTATTGACGTCACAAACGGTCGCTTAAACTACACCTATTGTGGTGTAGAGAGCCTGCGGTCTGGCTCTCTACACCTCTATTCGGTTTTCATTTATTCTAGGTTTTCGTAGTCTATCACTAATATTGCGTATTGACCATATTACGTATGGGCTATATTTCCGATGGCACATTGTTAGTTATATGTAAGCATAGTGGCAGCAGTGTTACTAAAACTACAACGTGATGAATTTAAACACCTGTATTCGTTATTCATATTACAAGTAAAATGGTTAAAAGAAAAATCATGCTTAAATATCGATAATATTATCGTTCCATTTTTTTTAATGCCCACTGTACTTACAAGACACTTGTTTCATAACCAGACTGGTAAATGAAAATTGTCGCCTTCTAATCTTATAATTGTTAAGTATTTAAATTATCCGATCTCTATAAATATCGTTCTAATTTTATTGACCACCAGCCTCAACCTTCAAACCGATTCCAAACATAATTAGACCTAACATAATTAGATATTTCGTGTTGTCACTTTTTCCGTCTAAAAATACCCCCACTCATATTTATAAATTAGTACCTACGTAAAACGTCTGCTGACGCTCCGCACTAATTATAATCACGCAAAACCTTGAGCGAACCATCTCTAATTTAATGCAGGTGTAATTGAATTAGCGCCGCCATGTATGCTTAATAATTTTTACTATCCTGTGCGAGAACAATGGCGCAAAAATCACAACAATAAAGCATAAAACTTCCAGGCTGTGTTTATTTTTCTTATTAGTGCGAAATTTATTACCGCAATCGATGATGCCATTGTCCAGGTGAAATAATCGTGTCGGGATAGAAGAGGAATCACCTTGCATAATCCACACTTTCACTTGTAGTTCACGGCGTCCGCAGAGTAAGCGCTTCTTGGGAGACTTTCACCATTTTCACGACGTTTGAAAATCTATTTTGTTTGGAACAAGATTTTTCTCCGCGCGATGGGCAGTGATGAAATTGGCGCGCGCGTGTTGTTTCTTTATTGCACACGCAAGATGTTGCTTAATTTTTATATTTATTGGTGACATGTTAGCAATTGCGACGATTGTAAAATGATGCGTGGTAAATATTGAGTTTAGCGGTGTATGACATTTAAAAATATCAAAGAGCATCTAAATATATACTCTTCATTTGTATTGAGGTTTTTTGCAATCCTTTTATTTGTTGCTTCTCTTTATTGAAATTTACATACACAAAGGTAACATTTTGATAATTATTGGAAAATAAGTTGGAATGTAATGACAATTGTACATTATATCGTTTATATTATATAACAAACATGTAATGCAAGGGAATATTTACGACCACCCGTATGGTCGTAAATATTCCCTTGCATTACATGTTATAGACCGGTGTGAACTTATCTTATAAGATCGCATCCGCTAAATCCGCACGGTGGCGAATTCTTTGAGGGTTTATACTGATCAAATCCAAATTTTGAGAATTGTTTTTGTTTATTATATATATTGTCTTTCCGACCGTAATATATCAATTGTTTGTATGCTAAAATAAAATAATAATTAAGGATTATTTAAGACCATTCATGGTCACAAATAACAATACGCACTACCAACTGCGAAAAATATAATTTGTTTATGTTGATTTTGTTATAATGGAGGAGTGGGTGCCGATCTCGGCGAACGGGGATGATCTTGTGGTGAATATTAACGTGTTATAGCAACACCATCTTAATATTCTATTATATAATATTACTATCGGTGGTGTTAGTTATAGACATGCATATTTCAGGTTTTTCCCCCGCCATTGTGCTGAATTTGGGTTTATTGCACCTCGGCAATAAATGGCTTAAATACGAAATAGTTTGAAGATTCAGGCACCAATTAAGTGAAAATACAGCTATCGACAAGATAAATATATCAAATCAATTGGCATCTGACATTGACATATTTATTAAATAAAGTTCGTCCAACATCATTTTATTTATTAATTATTATTTGTTATTTTGTCACCATGAACACTTTAATGGGAAGAGCCCTTTGCACTTTATTTTTATTTATTATTTTATTTCAACATAAACCCACATTAATACATGTTGTAACATAAATTATTATTTGTGATGATGTATCAACCATGGTTTCAAAAAATTATACAGTATTTGAAAACACTATGATAATTCTAAAAAAACAAAGTGTCATATAGGCATATATTATTTTATTATTTTATTTTTAAGTTTCACGCTTATAACTCGAGTGTATTGGTTATGATCATTTGAAACAAAACATGTTGCATACCGTTTTTGTTTAACATGATCATAGTTCATAACATATGAGTGTACCAGAAAAAAATGGGAATATCGAGTTATGGGCGTAAAACTTAAATATCAACAAATAAATAAAATAAAATACGTGCTGCATGAGACTTTTTTGAAATTGTCATACTGTTTTAAATATTGTGTTAATTGTTGAAATCAAGTTGATTTTGAAACATGTTTTTTTTCTGTCTCAAGTCTTACAAAAACAACATTTTCGAGTATATATCATATATGCATCAATACGCATTAAATGGTTAAGTAAATGTTTACAGAAAAACACCACTTTCTTTAATACTATATGTACTTTTAGAGATTAATTTCATTAGGTTTAACAACCTAGGTACTTTATAGAATATACAATCTAATCAAATTGATTGTTATATAACTACTTCTATCGCCCTTAGACCTAATTCACTTAGTCTACATATTAACATATTACCTTTACTAATACATAACAATAATGTTAATATTATTGTGAAGTGTATTAAGTATGTTTGTTTCTTACCGTTAGTATATTATTAACATACGCAATTGAGAGTGTGGGATATTTTTTTATGGAAACTGGAAGTACCTATACAAACGGTATGCTTGTAAGGATTACCTTGGATAGTGCTAAAATAGTAAAACTACTTTGAGGAAATTAAGGCTGCATTATGTTTTTCGGCACGTGGGAGTTATCCAGTACCGTTGACAAAAGATGAATTTATTATTACCACGCGGCTTGTAATAAATGTGCTTGTTAAGGTCTCGTCGTAGGAGGAATATGATTAATAAAAGTAATGAAAAATACGACAAAATGAAGTGAAGTTACAACATGTATAAATATTATTTTGCATGTTAATGCAATGTGATAAAACGTTTAATTATTATGTTATTCTTATATTTTGCTTTGTTATAAGTGTGCTCTGCCTGTGTATACATCTCTTTTAATTTGACCTGAAGAACAATACAAAGTTGTACTTGTAAGCCGTACAGGAATTATTCGTATTTCCTTCTCTTCGGTCCATCTGGGCCAATAACGTGCTTTTGTAGATACACTTCGACCATTACGTTGCTCAATATCACGTATTAATTAACCATCTGCTCTAAGCTGAAGGTGCTATAAACTTAGATTACTTTTTTATGTCGGTTACATTATTTTAGTTCATACAAACACTATGTTACAAAATATTTATTAAATAGTTACTGAGGCATTAAGTGGAATAATCCTAAAAATTGTTATAATTTAAAAAATATTTTATATTATTACTAACGATAATAATAATAACAATACTAAGTTTTTAAAATTTGAGGATTTGTCTATTTTTGCTCACAATACCCTCAAATCTTCTGTGGCCAATCACAAGCACAATAACTCCCATTTGTTGCATACTTACTTACGTTGTATATATAAATATTATTTCATATTATTTCATTAAAAAGAATATTTATTTATTACGATACATATGATAAAGTAGTGATCACAGGCTACCTCAGATATTTTAAATTGTAATTTACCTGCCTGTTTTACGCACTTACATTTTAATCTTTCAAGGAAATTAGTTTCTATAGATTAAAGATAATTGAATAGCGGTATTGTAGAATTGATAATACAGTTATGGCTTGCCTGATATTTCAACGCACTCAACCCCTGAACACGAACAAAGTACCAACAGTACCAACAGAATTTATTTGTCTGTATAATCTAATGTATGTACTCGGCTCAGTGGCCTATTGTTAAGAGGCGTCGTCCATCTCGTTGGATCATGGGGAGCGTGCGTTCAAACGCCATCGGGGCGAATTTTCGCAAATAACCTTTTACAGTTCTTCGGAGGTGTTCTGCGAAGTTAAGGCAAATACCGTGTGATTAAACTCCTTTGATCTTTCCCCTTTCCAGCGGGAAAAGCGTCACAGCTGATATCCCTTCTAATATCGTATTTTTTATATTGATAATAATTTATTAAAAACTTTTTTGAGCGAAATATTTCAGCCGTTTATAAATTACACGTTTTTTTAAATAACAAACTGCCTATGTGCTCCTTAAAGACTTCTTGCAGTCAGTACATTTTTATCAAACAAGGAAGTTGAATATCACTATATATCAATAGACACCATAGAATTATTTTAAGCAACCATGACAGCTTAAAATGTTTATCTGGAAAAATCGTTGCTGCGTGTGACTTAAAATTGCATAAGTTCATATGCATAATTTTTATTTTAATCATGTTTTAAAATTATGAAAACAAAGGGGTTTTCCGAATGATTTTATAACGGGCCGTTTACACAAAAATGTTATAGCGACATAGTTACTATGAACATTGATTTCCTACAACTTTAAATAAATTAATCATAATCGAAATACAAAAGGAATTTTAAAAAATTGTCGTGAATAATTTCGTAATATAAAATAAAAATATTTATTAATTTTGAGTGATAAGAAGTTTATTAAAATTATATTCCACAGAAGTTTTATTTAAATAATGATTACGAAAAAATAAATAATTCAAACTAAGGTAACGTTTGAAGGTTTTTTATACTTTTTTTGTAGTATAAGTATGGTAAACTGGCATACTCGTAATATACAGTAACGATGTATATATCGTACAATGCTTTATGTACTATCAATAATTTTTATAACAAATAACAAAATTAGTATCTACACGAGAAATAATAATTTGATTTTGAAGCGAGGTGACAGTTTTTAACACTAATATATCATATTACACCAACTAGGCAGATGCGATTGCGATAAAGCTTATTATTACTACAATAAAATGAATGTCATAAAGAGTTCCATCATATATTGATAGTAGTTGAAAAATTGATTACCCAAAATCTGATTTAACATTTATTTGTTCGGAAAGGCTATATACGACACAGATAAATTCCTATTACTACTGATACCAAACTTGTACTTGTTGGGAAAGTATTGTCAAATGCCACCGCAGAATCAATCCACATAATTAACGAATTAATTTCGTTCATTGTACTTCATTGTACTATGTACTATAATCCTATTCTGACGAGTACTTTTACGAAAGGGAATCTCAGGAATCGCACCCCTGTTACGTTACTGCCTTATACGCAATTTAAATAAAAATTAATATCGTACCTTGCCTCAAATGCATTTTTTTCAACCATGAGTTTTTATGCTATTAAACCAACTACATGTTTACAGATATTTTTCCAAATGAACTTAATGTTTTGGCGGGATGCTGCCTATTAGTCTTGGCCCTGTCCGTTTGGTACTACTAGTGACTAGTAGTGACACATGCTGACGTCACGCTCATAATAATAGTATAGCGTGACGTCAGCATTTGTCACTACTAGTCACTAGTAGTGCACTAGCACCAAACGGACAGGGCCCTTGTCTCACGTTCTAAGTACAACGGCGAGATAATGGACAAGTTTTCATCTTTGTTTTTAAATGTTTCTCTTAGGTTGCAATGACTTTCGCTTATTTCTGTAAGCTTAATCATGGAATATAATGTTTCATCTTATTATTATATGTGTATAAATTTTAATTTTAATTTACTATTAAATGTGTCCCGTCCAATTTTAGCTTACATATATTTTTATTGTCATGTTTTTAGTTTTTCAAATGTCATTTATTAATTGTATATTCTGTTGATGTTTACATTCAAAACATGTATTTTGAGTATATGTAAAAATAAACTTTATATTACTATTATTATTATTTAATAGTCACTATCTCAATCACAAAGTAGCCATTTGATGTACAATTGGCAGAGGCAAATGTCACGATGTATAACAACAAATTGTCTAAAATTCCATAGTGCAATTATAACTACAAACGTATTTTATATTATTTTTGTAAATATAACTATTATACAGCAATTTGCGCTGATTTTTTTGCTACAAAGTCCAGTACATTAATTACCTACTATACATGCGATGTTTATTAACGCCAGCTTGTGGAAATTAGCATCTCATTTACATACGCATATATTTAGATGAGAAAATAAACTAGATCAGTCGATAATTTAAATTACTCCGCATGGCAAATACTAATACGTACTAAAATTTATATTTGCAAATTTTAACCATCCATACGATATTTATTTGTTTTCCTTCTCCGTAAAATGCAAATCGTACTCATAATGTGGCGATTTAGTTTGAAATTTCATAACAAACACGTGTATAATTTTGAATAAATTATCTAATGTCACGAAAATAAACCTTCACCCAATAAACACAAACGTTTCACAACCGTACGCACATAGTGAATCATAACATACAGGTGTCACCTAATGGAAAAACACTTAATTTTTTTTCTAGTCTAATATAAGTTTATAGATTTTTAACAAATTTAATTACTAGATTTGTAGAGATCAATATGATCCATGCGCAACTATAGGCGCCTTAAGATGAATCTCGGAAAACGAAATACGATTCAATGTTGACCTAATCGCGCGGTCTTTTCTAGTCAACATTTTATAATTTTCTGAAAATATGTTTGGATATTTCACAAGTCTAAGGATGATTTGATCCTTTGTTAGGACGAAGGAATTCATTTTTTGCCTCGAAATAGTTGTAAAAAATATGCAAAAGTAGTCAATATTTGCTTCAGAAAAGTATATATTTACTCCGATAATTAAAATTAAAAAAGAGATTGTAGTTTCTTATTTCAAGTTTTAATAAATATAATTTGATAATGCTTAAGTACAGTAATATAATTTATAGTAATCCGTGCAATTATCACAAAATGCTTCATTATTTCGAAATACATTTATTTCTCGGTGCGCATCCCGCCAGTTTTTCCTGCAGTTCTGTTAGTCTCACAATGCGTTTTTGGGATAGATTTTGAGCTCGAAAAAGATTCGCCCTAAGCCCTGTTACCTAGAAGAAAATGATCGTTTGTAACGTATTAGCACATCGTAGAAACCGTTTTATAGTATATAAATACCATTTCCTACAGAGCAGCGGTTTACCTCATTATAACGTAAAAATGCGACTAATTACGAAAATTATAGTGACTATACTAGTATCTTTTACATATACGCACAAAGTTTTTAATAACGTCATTTTTGGCTGCTTGTATGGCGTCTAATTTTAGTTTCGTAGGAAAATGTAGGAAACTAAAAATTTATTGCATTCATAAATCTATCTATAATATTTATGTATTGCTCAATACTATAACAAAAACAATAACAAAACAGTAACAAAACTACGTATTGCAATCACCCTTGATGTTGAATCATGGATTTTCATAGGATAATACACGTGTGAAGTTGATGATAATAACTTTGAACAGTTTTTGGGGTATTACCTTAGATCAACATATTTTAAACGTTGTTGATTTTTTTTAAATTATTGGGGTATTAGATCGAAGAGAAAAACAGGTATTTGTTAGAGTTTAGAACAAGAATTTTATGGCTTGTAAGAATATGTATTTCATCAGTCTGCGCATTTCTAGTGCATCCAGACATACAACAGAACACCGTCGCGTAACAAGGGTGGAGGGCACCACGCACATTTAATCCAGTAAGAATTCGATTATTTTATTAGTAAATTCGTCTTCGTTTGGTAACTCGAGGATTTTTAAGTTGACCAATGAGAACGTGCTTCATATTTTCGACGAAAAAAAGAATCACATTGCCATGATAGAAATCTGACGTATATAAATCTTAATCAAATTCAGTAGCGGTCTGCTATATTTTTTTATTTAATTTTGCGTCCAATGCATCGACCACCAACTTCTGTATTCAGATGGTGAACAACATTCCGTCGCACATGAAGTGCACCATCTTGCATATGTCACGTATAAAATCTGCTATGTAGTGGAAAACCATCGAGATAATGCTCCAACTAGTTGTTTGGGAAATATTGCAGGGCGTGATCTAAATTTTGCCCGAGTCATTAACAGCTGGGTAAGATCAGCAAATAACCTTCTACTCGGGAACCTTTCACCATATAATCTTACCGCAGTTAAATTATTTTGTCGCACTTCGGCATAAATTACCTCTACCACCACTTAAGGGATTGCCCTCATACCATCTTGTATTTTCTATTTTTTTATTCTTATGACAATTTGGTCCTGTTTGCACATAGTTATTGTTTTGAACATATTCATATGTAATTCTTGCTGATTCTTCTTCTAGTTCTTGTAGCATTTTTTCTAGTTCTTCTTTGTTGTTCGCTATTAGGACATGTTATTCCTGTAGATGCTTCAAATGATTTCCGTTTATGGATGTTGATTTTGCTAGTTTAGTTGCGTGAAAATGTCCTCCAGTAGTAAGTGAAGAGCTTAGATGATAATGTGTCTCCTTGCATTTGCCTCTATTAATTTTAAACGAGTTGTTATTTTATTTTATTAAGTGGCATGTGTATAGATGTGTTTGATGATTTGGTGTGTCTGCTGTCCATCCTCGCGTTCGTTAATACTTTCATTATAGCCCAATGTTTAATGGTATCCTATGCTTTCCTAAAATCTACAAAAGCTAGGCATATATCCAGGTTGTATTATGCTACTTTTTCATTACATTCCCATGGCCAATAAATGGTCACATGTGCTGTAATATTTCCTGAAACCGGCTTGTTCGTCTGCCTGTTATTATCTTTGTAAATAGTTTATATACTTGTGATATACGGGACATAGTTTTTCAAATTTTTGTCTCCTTTCTTGCGGAGAAGAATCTATTGCATTATTCCAGTTAGGAATTTTGCCCTGTTTCAGGCACTCGTTATACAGTTTACATTGTTTGTCCCTAATTTTTTTAGCATTTCTGTTAGGATCTCATCATCTTCTGGGGATTGTTGTTCTTCATGTGTTCCACTGTATACTCTATTTTGCCTTCTGTGGTTTCTATGATGTCCTCCAAGGCCATGTTCCTAACTGCTCTGGTGTCATCGTCTTGATTTTCATTTTCCAACTTGGAGCTATACAGATATCTGCAATACTTTAATTTGTCGTGTTTTACTTTGTCGAATGATTTACTAAAATCGATAAGGCATAAGTGTACATCGCAATTTACGGCTGGAACTCTGAATTAAGACATTCAATGCAAAAAGTGCTGCATTTATTGTACCTGTGTCCTGAACCAAATTATAGACTCTGGTAATATTTCAACTAGAATTTCATAGGGATGTGCTGCTTTGTCGTTATTTGTTTTTTGCATTACTTCGGCTTTCATGATGAATGAACTGTTCTGGACGTTGTTCAGATGTACCATTGAGCCTCAAAATTAAATCATACCCTAACTTCGTCGCAATAAGAAATTGTTATACGACAGTTGACGATGTTTCGTTGCATGTCTGCACGCACCTTATTAGTAATACTGTATTCGTTTGATAACCCTCAACCAGGTAAATAATTAATATTTGTTCTCAAACTGCAAAACTAATTGTTGCATGTGTACTTCCAGCCATCATTTCCGAACTTAGCCTAGTAGTTGTATTGGCAGTTACAACATTTTTTACAATTTGTAACTGCTCAGTGGCTGCCATCTAATACTGAGCATTGGGGAATGAGTTCATACACCGTTGTGAGTTTTCTCTGAAGTTACAGTGTAAATACCAGGTAATTACACTCCCTTGAGCTTCTTTCTTTACTAGTGGGGATCCCTCGGGCTGCTAGCTATAAAAAGAGAAGTTTTTTTTATTAACTGGCTAACGATCTTCAATCCATTTATTTAGATCAATGTATATATTTGCATATCCTTACTTTTTATAAAGATGTTGCCTTTAAATTAAGTTATTTTTCCGTCCATTTATATTAACTTTGCAAAGTTAATATAAATGGACGATTACACTCATTCTATAGGGGAAAGCTCTTGTGCTAACAGCCTTATAATGATATAAGTTTTTATTTTCCAATGTCTAATGAAATTATTGTCATCATAAAATTATAACATTGTTTAAATATATATTTTTGTTTCAGGTAGGTGGATACAACACACTATTACTTGTCCTTCTGTGTTACAATCAATGTGAAGTAAGTAGTATTTAGAATATCGTAAGATGTATGAATGTAATAAACTCAAAATGGGTTTTGACAGTGGTAAACAGACCACAGCAAACATTTTGTGTAGGATTATAGGTGATTCTTACACGTGTAGGTGTTGGTATGAATACCACAATTATTACTCTCGGCTATGTGTTTGGAATATGGCTTACTGATATTTGATATGATTATTAATTAATTACTCCTCTTTAGTTTAGGTAACAATAGCTAAACTAAACAGGAGTAATTAATTAATAATCATATCAAATACAAGTAAGGCATATTCCAAACACATGGTCGAGAGTAATAATCGCAAATAATTTAGAATTTTGACTTTTCTTAACGTCTCATGACTAAAATTGTCGAAATAGGCCCGTATTTGATGATGTCTCTGTGTGTGTGTCTGTGAACAAAATTCCGGGAAAACTGCTTAATTGATCGCAACCAAATTTGGAAATCGACTGAGAAAGTGAGCTAACACTAAACTTGACAAAATGCATATAGCACGGCGCCGCTCCAAAAGGGATAAGTGATGTCGTAAATGTGAAAATTTAAATTTTATAAATATATCAAAAAAATAATTTTTTTATTTTATATTATAATTCATTCATTCGCAAAGTCATGTGGTGCCCTCACCAACCATTTTATTCGATTACTATGTGTTTATCTGCGACGGTCGATTTTGGAAGAGACACATTGCACATTGCAGTGTTTTACATACAATATTGAATGTGAGTGGCGTTAATTGTATCCCAAAGACAAATAGTACCTATTATCTGAGCCTCCCGCTTGATAACGGGTGTGTGAACCACTGCGACATGCCTGCGTGTCGTATCTAAATATAATTCCTATTTTGTCAAAATACCTAAACACATGTAACAATGCAGAAATATCACCCCTAAAAACACTTATGATGGCACTGCCTGGCACATTACGCAATAGCTCATTCCTGGCTTTCATTGATATTTTGTTCGGTGCATACTCCGCCCTATCCATTCTAGTCTTTGTGTTTAATCTTAGGCCCACCCTATGTTTGTGCTGCAAGTTGAGAACTAGGACACGTATTATAGAATCAGCCTTCGCTCCGAACGGCTAATCCGGGAATTTAAGACGTTTATTAGAGGTCTTTATTAGATTGATGCATTGTCTAGTCTACGAAATAACCAGGACAAGAACAAAGGAATTAAGCCATTAATTTGCTTCACCGTGCTCGGACGACATATTGTCTTGATCTAATACCATTTGATTGAGAAAACCCCTGGCGAAAGTGCTTTTTAAATTTCACTTTTAAATTAGTTGGTAGAAATTGAACAGGGTAATCAATGACATTTGTATTGTTTTGTTTTCATTTAAACTACTTGGAAAAAACTGAAAAAGCTTAATACCTAACATTATCCATTATATTATGGCAGGTGAATATCACTTTCTTTTTAAGAATAAATAGCTATTTAGTACTGCATATACGCTGTTTTCGTTTATCACTGTGAGCGGCTCCGGGCTTATTGTTCTATCCGTCGTGCAATCCGCTCCCGATTCGCACAATTCTACCTCATCCCGGCGCACGACCGCAAAACTTGGAGCGACACAGCACGCCACGGGGCGGCTGGTAATGTTAAACGAAACCACCTTTAGTTTACACAATAAAATATGCGCGGTAAGCCTAAAAAGAATGAATTCAGCAAATACGACAGGAGTGCGATTTCTCAAACCACTAGATTCCGACGTATTCGTTTAACTCTCAAAATCGCTCCCCAAAATATGGACAATTCAAGATTTGAGTTCGTTCAATGATGGAATTTTATTTAGTGTATTTTACGCGAATAAATTCCATAATTTTACGAGCTACAGCTTAAGTTCTCCGTAATTTCCCTAGCGACTTTGACAGTTAAACGAATACTTTCGAAAATAGTGGTTTCAAGAATCTCACCTTAGATCACAAAGCATCGTTAGGAGCAACAGTTGGCAACATACTTAGTTTAAAAATAATGTACAGGACACGCTGACGGCGAATTTATCATGTAGTTGTTTAGAATGTTCAGCAATTCCGTATCCATTTTGAATTTTTACTTCCATTTATCGATTTCAAGAAATCTTAACGTTTTTCGTGACTCAATAATGAACAAACTGTCTATGAAAAAAACGTGTCTATAATATCAAGCAATTGAGTAATTTATGATAATTACTATAAAATAAATAGTTGTACGCGCACATGTCGTTAGCAGGGGGTGCTAACGACTGCACTACATCGGCGGGGGGCTTAACGAACGGGCGGAATGGGTTCAAATCTCGACCCGGGAAGTCGGTACTATTTGTCGTTGGGATTCAATTAACGAGACTTTAGAATATTCGAGGACGACTTTCACATACACCAACACACGGCAGAAGGACCCGAAGGTTGATAGGCAGTTATAGATTTGCGCAAATACAATAACTATTATTACAAATATAAGTACTAGAGTAATTAAAGCCAATCGCGAACTTCACACGGCAGAAGCATCTCCGAAGTAGCCAGTTACAGATTTGTAACAAATACAGTAACTACTACTACTATTGTACTCCCTCTGTTCTAAATTATGGCATACATATCTTCAAAATCCTTGATTATTGAAATATAAAATTGATGAGTTTTATTCAAAAATAATATTCCTACTACTTTTATAGTTGGCTGTGCTTAAAACAAATATTAACATGTTGTTCCTGTTGATAAAAAACACAACTAGCAGACAATCAAAAGCACCTCTGTTTAGAAGAAAATATGGAAGGTATAATCAAAGAAAATAGTGCTGTGTGTATAAGAAGCGACTGAAAAACTAAGCTATTTAACTAGCGCAATGGAATTTCACAGTTCTTACTGGTACATGTACAAAAGTAGGGAACAAATTGAGCCGCGGTGTTACTAACGAAGCTGTAACTAATTCAACGATTACCTGTGTCAATAATGTGTAGTGAAAGGGATCTTACCATAGACCGAAATTTAGTTTTTAAATGTTTAAATGTATAAATTATTAAGTTAAACGTTAGTTTCAATAAAATTTATCGAAGCAACATGAATTCGTTTGTTGTGTATACAATAATTATTAATTATAAAAAACAGAATTATGTACCAACATTTTGGAGTATATCATTACTAAAGTGCAACACAATATAATCTACTTCCATACATGCCGCGTGCCGCTTACCTTATAGCCCCACAAAACCCAATAAAACTTCATAGCATAATTTACATTAAGCTGAAATTGAAGTTCCAGGCATAAAAATCTTAATATGCCAGCACTCGTTTCGAAACGAGCACGCTCGATCACGAAAAGGCACGTGTCCCCTCGCTGGCGTTTGGAGGCGGCGAACTACGCAATCCGCCGAATTTAATTGATTTAATGCCACCGCGGAAACGCTGCAATCGACGCCGTCTCTTTTTCCGCTTTATGCGTGCGTACACTGCGAATAACAACACGACCCAGATTCCCAGTTACATAAACCACTTCCTCGTCTTTATTGAAAATCAAATTAAAATAAATTAGAAAACCTTTGTATATGTGAGCGTATTGCAACACACTCGTCCAAATAAAAAAACGTGCGGATAAAGAGAAACCATCCTGTGTATAATATTTTAAATTTTATTTTTAAAAACCCAGCAGGATTTCAATTAACTTTCCCTCGGAATTTCGTGCGCGGGAAAATGTTACGCGGGAACAAATTGCTGTTACGTAATGCGCATTTATCCTATTAGTCCAATTAATTTCCTAAAACTAATTATTTCGAAATTACACCCCAATAGATTTATATCTTCCGGAGGCTGTTTTAATAAATTACAAAGCAGGACAGAGCAAATATTGGAAATCAGAATACTCAATACTTTAGTCCGGATTTTCTAGGAAGGGGTGCTGTAAAAGCGGCTGTTTTAACTTTAACAACGTGTATACCAATGAATTTGAGTTTCTGAAGGGCGGGGGATATCCCAAAAATAAAAGGCAATGAATTGTCATTGTATTATTATTCATGGTGTCGCACACGGACGAGTATACATCCCTTGTTATACCAATCTCTAAAATCTTTAAATAGTGTATTCCTTGCCCAAATAATGAGGATTACCTCCTATACTTATTTTTCAAAGTGCAGGTAGAGGTCCACAAAATCTGAAATAAAAAATCAATAAATGGTTATAAATTTTGAATAGAGCAATAGAAATATAATATTCGGTACATAATTAAAGTGTTATAATCTAATATACACTCGTGGACAAAATTATCGCATATTTGTACCAAACTTTCGTTTTTCTAAAAAAAAAATATAAATAAATTAACGAGCTGATATTAAAGAAAGGACCTTATTTTACAAGTTGGCTTAAACCTACAAGTTGGATAAGCAATATTCGGCAAAAATAATTAACGATATTAATAATTTAAAAAAATATGAAGGAATATGAATTTGTAACCCGCTATTAAGTTATGGAATGTTTAAGCAATTTCATAGGAGTAAGATTGTCAATATCGCGTATTCCCTACTGGAGCTCTAATAAGTAAGAAGATTTTGAATAATATCATATCATGCATCACATTCCTCGTGTGCGGAAATTCTTAATTCCTTTCTTGAATTTTGAACGGAATTTCTTGCTCGTGTGTGACGTTTTAAATTATACCACCTCTGTTCTATCGGATTTATCGTCTGGGCTATACGGTGGAAACTCTAATTTTTGAATTTGAACCTCTTCCAGATAATCTCACTATTTGAGCTGTGTAAGGACGTGCATTATCGTGCATTAAAACCACCATCTATCGTACCCGATATATGGCAAACCATGGTCTGCCAATAGGTTTACGATATACTGGTCCACTGTCCTCCGGCCAATTACTTCTACAGGTTCGATGCGCCCCTCCCAACAAATTCCACACCAAAACAAGATGCCGCCACCTCCAAAACTATGCTCTTAACAATGGTTACAAGGAGCTTTTCTCCTATTCTTCTGTAGACGTAGTTTCGTCTATCTGGCGTTTTACGTTTTTCAATTACTTTTTGTTTAATTCCTTCGTTAGATAAAGTTACAATTTGTACAGCTTCTGTTTCATTGCAATGTCTACCCGGTGGCATGTTTTACGCTTATATAGAGCAAATACCTAACTACAGTTCACAACAACTTACGAAGCACCAGTACAAACATTTTAACACCACAAATTTTTGATTTTATTTTACCAGCAAAACGTCGAACTAACTAATAATATTCACGCAATGCATTAAACGTCAATGTTGTTAACCATTTTGTTTCCAAGGAATATTTCATATATTATCTCAGCAACTATTACCGTTTTACACCGCATTTTAAAAATTGTCCTTAAAAAATGTGATTTAAATAATATGCGATAATTTTTTCACATGAGTGTATTATTATTGACCACAAGCCGATGTAGTGCAGTGGGTGTCGGTTCTATTTCTGGTTGGGATACAATTAACGATACTTCCGAATACTCGGTTACGATTTTCTGAAGTAGCTGAAGTCCTTACACTCACATACACAAACACTAACACACGACAGAAAAACCGGAAAGTCGATAGCCAGTTACAGATTTGTAACAAATACAGTAACTACTACTTCTACTACTACAAATTATTTTGAACTAAAAGTGCATTATCTCCCTAAAAAATTACAAAAATCAATAAATAAAATAAAATAATAAAAACAAATCAAAGCTTCGCCGAAATATTGTCCTCTTTTCCTTTAGTCAATTGCAGATCCCATGGCCTCTACAGTCCTCACCCAGCCATCTTTCTACATTCTTTCCATTTCCTCCCAACTCTTATCTTGTAGATCAGTGTTTATCCATGTTTTTGGTCCGCGATCCCCTTGTGCACTTTAAAATTCAAGGCCCCCCTGAAGACTGGGTATGTGTAGAAAAATATCCCGAATGATCTATAATAATTTTTTCTGCGATCGAATCACTACTGTAAACCACTCATTCCGCATTCATACAACTAATGTCCCCATGAATCCTTTCTTTCCGTACAAAACATAAATTTTATATAATTATCATCACCCATCCACACTTTTCTTCCTCTCTCCCCGGAGCTGCATCTAACTCTAGCAAATAAGTTTTTTTTTCTGACGACAGCATTTTGCTATACATATACTTGCTACCCGGAACTCTTTATTTTGGTTTGCCTCCTCTGCCATTCTACATTTCCAATCCCACTTTCATTCTACTCTCTATCTACCATGTGCTTTTAAATTATTCTTAAACCATCATGTATCTTACCGTTGTCCGCAAACATAAATCCAAGGTGCTTAATTTTATTACCATTTCCACTACATGTCCTTCCCACTTAGACGTTTCTTTCTTCGCTATCCCTAAACGACATCCATTAGGTTTTATTCATATTCACGTCTGTCTTTCGCTTTCTGAATGAATTTTCAAGCCTTTCAATCATCTCTCAGTTCACTCCCTAATTTCGGCAGTACAACCACATCATTGCCACATGCCAGCACCCACACTTCCTTCCGCCCCATTACGATCTACGTCTATCTTTCGCTTTCTGAATGAATTTTTAAGTCTTCAATCATCTCTTTCAGTTCACTCCCTAATGTTGGTAGTACAACCACATCATTGCCACATGCCAGCACCCACACATCCTTCCGCCCCATTACGATCTACGTCTATCTTCGCTTTCTGAATGAATTTTCAAGTATTTCAATCACCTCTTTCAGTTCACTCCCTAATTTCGCGCAACAACCACATCACTGCCATATGCCAGCATCCACACTTCCATCCGCCCCATTACGATCTACGTCTATCTTTCGCTTTCTGAATGAATTTTCAAGCCATTCAATCATCTCTTTCAGTTCACTCCCTAGTTTCGGCAGTACAACCACATCGTTGCTATATGCCAGTATCCACACTTCCTTCCACCCTATTACGATACTTCGACCTGCTCCTTTTGCCACGAAGAAATTGAATAGTAGGGAGCTGATTGGGCATCCTTGTTTTACTCCCATGCACACTTCAAATATTTCAGACATGTTTAGCCCCATTAGTAACTTCTATCACACCAATTTTCCTAATAAATATTATTCATTCGGTCTACCATTTAGTCATCTAAGCAGCAACACCACGCATCTAAAATTTTATTCAAGGTTTACTGGAGAGCAAAAAATTGATTCTAAAATGTTCATTGGAGTTATTTTAATCGGACAACAAGTTATCCATTTTTTATTTTATAGCTTGTATTTAATTTATTTGAACCAGTAGCAATTTAATTACTCCAATAAACATTTGATAATCAGTTTCAACTTCTTCTATCTACACTGTCATATGCTGCCTCGAGATCTACAAATTGTGCATATCTTTTGTTCTTTTTTGCTATCGTCCGCAATATAAGTCATCGTTAATATGTGATCTACTGATGACCACTACTAAAACTCTCTTGCAGATCTGGTAGTCAATTTCTTGTTTGTGCTTCTTCTAAACTCTCGATTATTTTGACATATAATTTGTACCCCATATTAACTAAGGTTAGACCCTTATAATTTACTCACTCTATCGAGATACTGCTTTGTAGATTGGTGCATCCCTCTCTTCATCCGCCAGGAACATTCCTGTTCCCATTCAAATCTCATTCACAACTCCAAGAGTTTTGTTCCTCTTTCTTCCTGTATCTATTTCCACATAGTTATTTATTTTATTTTAGCTAACTGCTTTTCCCATTTGACTTATAAAGTATATTTTTAATTATTCCACTGTAATGCTAACTATACTGTTCTATTTTACCGCCCTATCATTGATAAATGGCCACACTTCTCCTTCTTTCTGTAAATTATTGACTACAAGCAAGACCTCTATTTGACATGACCTCTCAAAAGTTCATCCGTACTATTATTATTATTCATTTTCTTCCCATCTCTTTTTAGTTTCTGTGCTCCGTTTTGCCAGTTTGTACATTTCCTCTCTGGCCCTCTCCTCCTCTTCCCGTTCATCTCGCCAGTCCCGTATCATCACTCTGATTGCTAACTCTAACTTACTACATTTATCCACGCACCATGACCGCTTATGTTTAGTAGCTTGTTACTTTTATTGGTCATTGGTTATTGTCGATTTCATTTTGCAATGTCAATGTATTGCCCCCGTTCCACACCATATGACCAACTTCTGTTTATTTACTCTTATTTCTCTTAATTGTATCTTTTCTACCAGTTCTTCCTCTTATACATTTTCTGATGCCACGTCGTTTCTTACTTTCGTGATGCCTCGTACTCGTCCGCTCTGTGCCTCTCTCGCTGGCATCTCAATTGGAAGTTATTTGGTAATCGCTCTTCTATTTCATTCCATAGTTCTGGATGGTTCTGGATAGTTGGCTGGCGGGTAGCATAGCTACAGACACTCAAAATGGGCCCATTGTGAAACCTCCCTTTAAGGCTGCTCACTCGTCCCACCAGTCAATTTTGCGTGCAAGCTGCAAAACTCTGGCGGGTGAGGAGCTGCCAATGCTCACCATATAACGCCAGCACTCCCCTAGTATTAGATGCCTAGTGTTTACTAGAGCTGGACAGAGGCATATTACATGCTCTGCTGTTTCTAGTTCTTCAATGCACCCTCTACATAACGGGCTGTTCACCAGACCCATCGTGTGTAGGTGTTTGTTTAGCCGGCAGTGGCCAGTTAGGATGTTTGTCAATTTCTTTCCATAACAATTACTATTTGTTACTCGGTAATGATGATTTTTTAATTGTGAGATTTTTTTATTTTTTGAGTTTCTCCATTAGATCGTGCATCCTGCCCACTGTGCGGCAGGCAAAATTCATTTCGAGATGGTATCTAGACGTTTAATAATTTTCACTGTAGATCGTAGGTGAACACGTTGATTAGAATGTATGAAGGAATTTGTAAAATTAAAACTAAATTAGTGTATAATGAAACATATGTTCGTAATAATGATTGTAAACACAATTTCTTTAATGACCATCACTTTAATTATTAATACAGTAAAAATTAAGCAAATAATTAAAACTATCTGTTTATATACATTAGGGTGGATAAAACACTATTTTTTTCACTTCCTATACTGAAAAATTGGTTGCTAGGCACCTCTAGAAATTTCTTTCCAAAGACGAGCTCTGCATATTAATAGGAAGGTCCTCCTCATCACAGTTTTTTATTTTAACGTCAGTCCTAAAGGAAAATGTGTCGAGAATTGCTTTACATTCAATGAATGACAAGAGATTCATTTGCAATTGACATAAAAATTAAAAACTTTGACGAGGACCTTCCTATTAATATTAAGAGCTCATCTTTGGAGAGAATTTTCTAGAGGTGTTTAACAACCAATTTTTCAGTATCGGTAGTTGATAAAAATAGTCGGTTTTATATATATATATATATATATATATATATATATATATATATATATATATATATATATATTTATATATATATATATATATATTTATATATATATATATATTTATATATATATATATATATATATATATATATACATATATAATAATTGTTTAAATGGCGATACAATTCTAAAATTCTGGTTTTCCTGGCATTACAACTAATATATTATATTGAAACCTGAACAACAAGCGCCGGTTGGTTAAATGAATCACAAATAATAGCAATATAAAACCAGGGCAACTTATCGCGCAGCAAAACACAATTATAAATTTGAAGAAGAAAGGCCACTTAAACCTTATTAAGCGCATGCAACGTGTATTAGGTCAGAACTGGGTTAATTGATATTGTTTATGAGTTAATAGATGACGGTGCTGCACGAAAAGAATGTGTAATGCAGTGCTATGATTTAACTATTTTTAAAATGTAGGTTAATACTTAAAAGAAAACAAATGAATAAGAAATTAAACAAACAAAATGTTCTTTAATCTTACATGGCTCCGTATTGAACCATTCCCAATTAATTTCTCTGAATACTACAGAGGAGTTCCGTTATGCAGTGTAAGTGACTACTTACTTGAGTATTACTAATTGAGCAAGTATTAAAATATCAATATTCCTATTAGTTGTGACTGGTTAGCAGCTACAATCGTTTACAATAGCTAAATGGTTGCATTATGGTACCACATCACCACCATATAATTAACATAACAGTGAGAAATATCGTTGTGTAATTTACTTCATTGGTGGCACAAATTTATTTGCTACATAGTTCAACAATTGTAATAAATAACACTGTAAATCGAGCGAGAAATGGCTGTTTCAGAAGGGAAATTGTTTTTAAATAGGGTTTCGAAATATTTCATATACTGAAATAAAAACGTTAAAACCACGAACATTTATACCTCATTTATACTAATCAGTATATTTTATGATTGCTTAATATATCCACATAAATAACAAATAAATCCACAGCGTATATTGTTAAGTGTGTTCGATAATAAAAGCCAAAAAACAATTATGGCTGCCTATTAAACGATGACTGTACTTGGTTTTAATATCTGTTTGACAATGTGCATTTTGATTGTTTTTTTATTGCCATTATTTTAAACGCCATCTAAAATTGCATATTCTCGCACACGCCGGGGAAGACATTTCCACACAATAATTATTCCCGGTTATGCTGGGTTTCCCTAACAAATCGCTCGCGTACAATATCAGAACTGTAACTGATCTGGAAGAGAGTATTTTGTTTTTCTACAGTTGTTAACATTTTACTGCTCGTTGAATTGTCATAAAATGTTGAGAGGGTTAAAAGTGCTGAAGCTAACGACCTCAGTGCCCGTATTCTGAAAAGCCTAGATCAAGCCTACACACACTTGGCCGCAAACACATTTTTATAAATACTAAACGTTTGCCCTGAACGTGCATAGACTTGCTAGTATAAAAACACGTTGTATCTTCAACGAAAAACAAAAAACAAGGTACGTTAACCCTCAGTTGGTATGGTAGGGTCAAATCTGACCCCGAACCACTTTGTTTCCATTACTATTCCTATTCTTTTTGTGCAGCTGCATACCAGTTAAGGAATTTTCTAACTTCTAAGATAGTTTTAGATGCAACGTATGTGAATAGAGAGTTGCATATCGTTTCCGGGTTGTACGTTGTTGCGGGTCATATTTGACATACCATACCAAGCGTCAGCATATTTTGTTTAGAAACAATTCCAACAATTATAAATACAGGACGTAACATTACGGAAAAACATTGGTTTTCTTCGATGGAACTTATGATTGAACTGAATAAAGTCAATATAACATACACGAACTCTACGAAAGATCAAATGCGATATACTACCTGAATAATAGCCTCATAAGGATCGTCCTGCCTTATCTTCAATAGACGTAACCATTTTATCGTACGTGTCAAAAAGGCGTAAAGCAGTGATAATGTTATCATCACTACATCATACAAATGCGATTGAGGATGGACCAAAAAGGTCCATAGCTTATCTATGATACAAAAATGACTAAAAGTGTGATGACACAAAACACTTTTTTGGAAAGAAATATAGTTTATCTTTTTCTTTCAGATATTATGATGACTTGGGGTGTTAGTAATTAGAATTAAACCAGAGTGCAATATTTTGTAGAAACAAATGTTTATTTTTATATTTATCACATAATCAGTGCCAAATATTACAGACTCGTCTGATTTCTTCCTTATTTATGTGATTTTTACTTTAATATGGATAATTTCACTAGTAATGCTTAATTAATATCCTAAAGATGTAGCAATCATCGCCCCAAAACTTTTACCGGCAAAACCTTGGACACAAAAAAATCATAAGAAAATGTGGTCAGTATTGACCCACCATACCATAAGCTGCTGAGGTAGTCACCATACCAACTAAGGGTTAAATGTTTGCAAATTTTCATTTCTCAATACTGCAATTTCATTTTAACAGACGTTAATTCTACAATCATTTCCTTGGAAGATGCGGTACTGGTAAGATATGCTTTGGTACTTTTGGTACTAACATTTCAAGATTTGCCGAATTTTCTTTATTAAACGTAATTATAATAGATGTACATTTTTGGGAAAGCCATACCTTTTTAACTTTGATGCAATTTTATGTGAAATCTGAAAATCAATACTTTTAATTTTTGTCCGTATAATTAATTTCTTTTGTTACCGGATCATATCTCAATTTAAATTCCTCATAAGATTCCATTTTGAATTGAGACAAAAATGCAGTGGAAGTAACTGTAGTAACCAGAATTAAAAATAAAAACAGTTATATAAAATCATGAATTTATCTATTTCAAAGTTGAACATTGATTATCATAATATTGTACTTCAATCTTTGTGTAATAATTGTGTGTTCAATTTATTCTCGCAAGAATATAAGCCATATTGTCACTTAGCACGCAAATAGAACGCTAATTGCACAACATGAAGTAATTACTCTCAAATACCCGTTTCGAATGAGACAGCAAATTTCAATCATGAAAAGATTGTGATTAGTTTCTAGTACAGCTCAAATGCCGCTCGTTCAATTTAACAGCGGGGGGAAATCATAGTGTATAACAGTTGGAGAGTCACATTTCCTCTGTGTGTATCAGGAAATGTACGTCAGACTACAGAAAACTCCGTTAAGCGATGATAAAAGAAACACACTTAAGGCTAATGCAATTATGATGGCGTAATTTTATAAAATTTTAAAGGAAATAATTATAACAGTAAGAAGCGGGAGTAAATAATATTCCTTTTGTTCTAGTTTTGCAATGCACGCATGTGTAATTCGCGCATAAACGTCTTCGTATTGTGCGGGTATACTACGGAGGGCAATTAACCTTGTTAATGCCCCACCCGCGCATGATGACCCCGTATGAAAATTACGGCATTAAAAAAGGTATCTTCATCGCTGTGACCTTAATACGATTTTGATATATCATTTGTAGAATAATTCTTCTTGTAGATTGCGACGTCAGGAAGGTACCAATTAAAAAAATGCCATTGTGGTAAATGTGAGCATCTAAAACTAAATGAAATGGGGCCTCAGAGGGATTAATTTGGCTAAATTAACTAAGCATTTGTTAGAGACGCAGTGGGCGCGTTGCCAGAGGCTCGTATAAACCGCAGTCGACTCGTCCAAAAAGTGACAAGATACTTAATTAATTCTAACTTTTTATATTGTTCTTTATGATAGTACAGGAACTATTGCATAATAATGGAATAATAAAAATTAATTGGAACAAAAGCACACAATGTTGAATAATGCGGTAATAAATGTGCATACTTTCATATGAAATTGTGTGTTAACCAATTATTGCCGTTGTGCATGTAATATCCTCTTAAATTAATAAATGCAAAATAATGTATTGCAGTTAACAATTATGCATTTAATTGACTGTTGGTAAGCGTTAAAACAACAAAAGGCCTGAATAATTGTTCACTCGGTTAACTGCCCGCTGATGGAAGCTTAGAAATCACCGCATTGAAATTAAAAATGACAATATGAAGGCGCATTGACACTAGAAGACGTTTACCTCTACGGAGCCCAGTTATAAATATATTCCCGGAAATAAGCATTTTAGAAGATGGATTTTATGCCTACGATTTGCACGCACTGCTGCTCCAGACCGGCATTGTTATGTGACAAGTGCTGGTTAAGAAACAATTTCAACTGGCTGAAGAGATTAATAATACGTGAATATGAAATAAGCGTGGAGGAAGCGCGCGTGCCGGTGAATTCGTGGTTGTAATTAAAAGAACATTTGGGAGGTGATTTAATCACAAGAATACATTTTGTATTTTAAATCAAATGGGAAGAGGATTTCTCCATTGGGCATATATATGTATTGTTTTTATTGAAATTATAATCATAACTATCGCTTAGTAATAATTCGCAATGTTCCATCTATTATTTCTTTTGTAATTCGTATACAGTTTAAGAACCAGAACAAGACATATAAATATGCTCGCATGATTGTTTCCGTGGATTCGCGAATAGTTGATATTCACTGATAAATATTTATATTGTGGACCAAAAGACTTCCGATTGATAGGCTGTATAAAGAATTAAATATATACAAAAACCAAAATTATGTATCAACCACTGTATCTTTATATAAAGGGGTTTATTATTATTTGTTTTTATATATATTTTTTTTATAAATTATGTGAAATGCCCGCTGTTCGACGGGGATATTATTTCATTACAAAATAGACACATTGCTACTTTTAATATAGTGAATAAATATATTTTTAATTGTAAAAAGGCAAATTATTGCTATTACTTCAAAATACACAATACTTCAATTAAATAATGAATAAATACTATAAAACAAAATGTATCAGCGGAAATTCCAACCTGCGACCCCCACTTTTTAAATGACGACAAAACATAAATGACAGGTCAGTCGGCTTCAAACCATTGTCTTCATTTTTATATTATAGGAATATAATTAAGCTAATATAAATATACAATTATATTAATTTAAAATCATTCATTTGATACTAAAATTTAGAGTCATTTATATTAATATAACTTTATTTGTTATATTACCGAAAACTCGGCGTGGGTTCAATCTCTTATATGCGTTTATAAAATTGTGTAATCTGTCATGCAAGAATTGCAGAATTTGTAAGATCCAATTGAATTGGTTAATTCTGTGTCAATTCTTGATAATGTAGGATAACACTAAAGGTTGAATACATCACCTTTATGAGAACATGAGAATCTCTCATACAAATAATTACGCACACCGTGCATTGATAGAATTGCAGTAATTGTGCAACAGCCGCACATTTCTAAAAAGAATAACATTATTACACAGCGGGTGAAGTCTAAAAAAAGGGGGAATGTTAAGGAATTTATTACAGTCCGTGCATAATAAGAGTTATTTTTGCATAAATGTAGTAAATTTCTAACATGACAAACTATTATTTCAAGCACACGATACCATACTAATAGCACGCACGGCCTTTTTGTGGAACGAATTGTTGTGCTGGCGGATATAAAATCACGCTGCACGCGCATTATTTTGGAAATTCATAATGAAATGATTTTGTAATCTGAGGCAGACAATTTAATTGGCCACGCTGAATTTCCCACTTGCTGCGGGTTCGCGTTAATTATGAGACTAATTAACGGAGGGGAATTAATCAAAAAGTAAACTGTTTGCGGTTGCGGCTTTAACAATGACTTTAACATTATTGAGATTTCCATAATCCACTACTTCATAGCGAACATAGGTACATCATGAATTTGAGGGTAAAGCTAGATAATGTAATTTACTTGGGAAACTTGGTGGTAACTTGCTCAAACAATAGCGGATAAATTAGTGCTGACAGGAGATAATTTTCAATCTATTGCTTACGGTAATAGTAATATATTTAGACCAGTTTTCTAATTTAGTTATACGACAGTCTTTCAAGACCGACGTTTTATTGCTTTTACAAAATAGTACTTGACGTAATGTTTATTGTTGTTTGTTGTGTTCTCATGATCAGTCACATATAGAGACAGTGTTATCTTTAAAACTTAAAGTACATTAAAATGAAATTAAATTGTTATATTTCATAAATATCATTCCATGGATTTTTGTTGATACATAATTTATACATATAGGTCTATATACCTGTATAAGGCACCTTACACGATCAATATTACTGTCAATATTTTAGAATAATGACAATATTACTGTACGATAATATGTTTAAAATGCTCATTATTCTAAAATATTGCCAGTATTACTAATCGTGTAATGTATATTAATGATGTAATGACGAGAATACTGATCTTTATCCGGATAATTGATTACTTGATAAATATAAAAGGAGGATTGAAGCAAATATTGACAGTAATATGATTGACAGTATTATTGTCCGTGTAAAGTGCCTTTATGATAAAAACGAATCGCCGCTTAAAAAACAATTGATATATAGTATAAAATAAAAATATTTGACACTCGAAACAAAATTTAATATGCATCCAGAAATTTATTCAATATAAATTTGCTGTTCAAAGATACATAATTAAGTTTTCTCAAATTTTGGTCATAGACGTATAACCGACGCTTCTACACTTTGTGACTTGTGAATATGAAACAAAAAACAAATATTTAAGTTGACCATCACATGTTAATATATTCATCTCATGTAATTTTATAAATAGTTAATTATCCCATCGTAGTCGTATTTACGAATAACATCTGTTAAAATCACGCATATATTATTAACACATGATGAAATACGTATTGTTACTTATAATAATCGATAATTATCTTATAATGGGATTAATTATGCTTGCGTACATTGCAATGATTAATTGTGGCATAGTGGTACACTATTAGTTACAGGCGGTAAACAATAACATTCACACAATTCAGCTTTCCAATCTGTTGTATTATTACTATAACTAGTGTATATTTTCCGTCATGTTAGGATAGCCTACTATGAAATTCTTAGTAAGTTAATCAAAAAAATCACCGTTGTTAACCACAATAGTGTAAATTAGTATATCTATATAGATGTCGCTATCACAATGGTAATAAATAGCAAGGCCAGACGAAATACACATAGAGATTTTAAAGGTTCTCAAAGACGATAAGACAACTCACTCTGTATAGATGTCAATTTATTTAATAACATATGTAAAACTTGAATTATAGCAAGATAGTGGCTGTGATCAACCTTCCTAGTAATACTTAAAACATCTAGGGCGAAATATTGTAAAGACCACAGGACCATCAGCTTAATGAGCTACGAACTAAAAATATTTCTGAAGATCAGCCACAATCGTAGCTACCGTAAATGCGAAGAGTGATCAGTGGCTCGCAGATTGGTTTCCGAAACGGGTTCAGCACCAGAGAGGTTCTTTTCAGCAGTCGAAGTCCTTAAACGACTATGCCGAGATATTAATACGGACGTCTATGCTTTTTTTGTAGACTATAAAAAGCGTTTGGCACAGTAAATCATCACAAACTAATTGATTTTTTAAACAAAAAGACGAACAGGACATCTGCATTGTGTCTAATTTATACTAGAACTTAAGAGCAATCATTATTATATTATTATAGGCAATGAAGTATCAGAGGAGGTAGCCGCATAAGGAGCGGTGCGACAAGGATGTATTCTGACACCTATTCTTGTCAACCTCTGCGCCGAGATGATATTTAGAGATTAGCATTAAATGACATAAACATTGGAGTAATCTATATAAGTGTGAATCCACCTCCTAGCATTCTACATATCTAGATTTCGATCTTGTTAGATCAGTATAGCTTAGCTAATGAGGATGAATTCACACGCCAGATGGCATTCAACTCCCTCTAAAGAGGAAACGTTGTATTAGATTGAACTAATCGTTGGGAGTTTTATTGTGAATAATTATATTAGCTACTAGCATAAAAGAAGATTTATCCAGTTTTGAATAACTTCCATGCTGGTAGCTAATATTATTGTTTCGTCTGCATACCTCAAAATATTCACCACTACACCCCCAAATATTACTCCAATATTAGTGTGTAGTTGAACAACCGCAGAGCGCAGCTTGTCAATGAGTCTCAAAGTGAACGTGAAAAAGACAAAAGGGCTCGTTGTAAGTAAAATGCGAATAACCAGACAGCTGGTTCTCAAGGTAGGGAACGAGATAGTAAAGCGGGTCAACTCGTTTAAATTCTTGGAACTCACGTAAATGATAAATGGGGTATATAAACAAACATTACAAACCGCATAGAATAGGCTAGAAGATCATTTAGGAGCATAAGAACAGTCTTGGCCAGTATATTGATACCTACAAATCTTCTTCAGAATCAGATTCCTGCGTTGATATGCGTCAGTATCATTTTGTACGTGGTAGAGGAATGCACACTAATTGAGGCAATCTGTAAGAAACTTAAAGCTTTTGAGATGTGGGAATTTCGCAGTTTGAAAGAATCCCCTGGGTGGACAAGATAACAAATATAGAACTCTTGCAACGAGTAAATAAATCAACAGCAATATTAAAAGAAGAAAATTGGAATATATTGGGCATGTTCTACGAAACGAAAGTATAGACTCCTGCAGACCATAACCCGGGTAAAATTCAGGGCAAACGTGGTCCGTGCGGTCGTAGTATCTCATGGCTCAAGAATCTTTGCCAATAGCATGGATAGAGTAAAACATCACTATTCAAAATGGCTTCCGATAAAGTCCAAATCATGAAGCTGGTCGTCAACGCTCTAGGAGTGCAAGACACATGAAGCAGAAGAAAATTGATGTTAATGACTATTTGTGATAAAAAAAAAATTGCAGAGGAACTAGTAGGAAGTTTGTAGTGTATTAATAGTAATTTTTATTATTAGTGCAGGATAGCAAGTTTCCCAAATGAGCGAATAAGTTTACAGCACGATCCAAAGGCGAGTGCTGTATTAAGAGCGAATTCGGGAAACGGCTTTATCGCACGAATAATGTATCTTATTTTTTGTTCCAATAAATTCTAAATATTTATTTAAAGTTGTTGTGAGAAATAGGTTATGTCACACTACCAATTACATATGATTTAAAGTCTATATTTCCTTTAAAATTGTATTTATTCAGTACCATATCGTTAATTTTTAATGATATTTGATGTATACGAGATGTACGCTGTGCTTGCATTCATTCTCATATTTATAAATACACATTTACATTGGTACCGAATTTTAAGTTGGCAACACTGGCTACTTCCCGCACTAGTGCGGAAAGTAGTATTTCCCGCACCCAAATCAATGCGGGCTGTGATTTGTCTTAGGACATGAGTACAAAAATTAAAGTTACAGTTTTTGATGCATCTGCAATAATACAAGTGTTTACTTATTTATTATCAGTTTCTTTTGTGTTTGTGAATGAATTTGTCTTTAAAATGAATCTATAATATATCTATATTAAACTGAAATAACACTTGCTCTGTGCCAATGTTTCTAAAATATTCATTCGATTCACGAAAAGTGTTTTGATACAAATATCAAGAATAGCTATAATAATAAATAGTTTAAAATTAGCAATGGTTTAAAAAATTGTAGCGTAATATTGAAAAGGTAAAATATGTTATTCCTTTACACAAAATCGATTTCAATTATTATATTTCGATATCAGCCATTTCCAAGTGGTCTATATGGACCCCCAGAGACCGTATGCGACCTGCAGGGGGTCCATATCGGTAAAAAAAATAATTGGGGGTGCATGAGATGTAATTGGGGGTCCACGATCGTGGATCTCATTTAAACAGACAAAATTTTCTTTGGCAAAAATCTTAGTGGCAAATTGCATCAATCTCTCCAAATAGTCATAAACACAGTGAACAAAATTCTGATCAACGCGTTGACTACAAGGTTATTTGCTCATATTGTCTGAAGAAAATTATGAGCACTTTCATCGATTACTCATTCAATCTGAAGTACGCTTGCTCTCAAAAGACTTATGTTTAGCAAGATTTTTGTTTCTCACTTTTTGAGACTGTTTTGGAGGTTTTGGATGCTAAAGATCCCATTTTATAAGTAAAATTAGTCAAATGGAAATCAGACATTGCTTATTAACAGACTTGTATACTCAATTTAATGAGGTTAACGTTCAATTACGTTTCAGTTACACAGTGACAATTAAATAAAAACAAAAAACAACAATCATTGCAGCTTTTGTTGCCAGAATAAAACTAATGGAGCAAAGCATTGGACGCCGCGAATTTGTACAGTTTTCTAATTTGGCGCATTTTCAAGATAATGACGTTTCAGCCTAGGTTCCAGATTAGAAATTACTCGCCTACTAGATTTAAGGTTAAACCTGACTAAAATGAAATTTTACTATCAATACATCATGCTCATCCATCTTATTAAAAGTATTGGTTTTTGTGTGTATTTATTTTATATAAAAATGTTATTAGATTTACATTTGGTGACGTTTTAATAAATAAATGAGTTACTATAAAACTTAAAACATATTTTTTATTTAGAAATTGTCCAGTCTACAGTTAAACCTATCAAATTAGTAGGAGTAGGTCTGTCAGCTTCAAAATACATTTAAAATTGACGAATTAGTACAAAATCAATATTAAGAAAACAGGGGGTACCCCACTAAGCAAAAAAATCGTCATGTGATCTACGCGACAAAGAAGTTTGGAGACCTCTGATATATATGATAAAGTAATGTGTACATCAAATTCGACTTACAATTAACAACGAACATATGCTAATTATTGAAGAAATTATTTTGCCATGAATAACTATATCCTATTTCAACTAGTAAAAAATAGCTTGTTGAAATAGAACATAATTAACAGCAAAGAAGGGAGTATCGGTCCGATACAGTATCTTGTACTCATATGTAACTACAATTGAGTTAGCTGTCCCAGCATGCACAGATCAGCCTGTTTATTCTCGAGAAAATTTTAAATTTATATTATTATATTATAAATTTAATTTTAAATCTTTTAATTGATATGATAGGTTTGATAAAATATGCAGTGATTATATTAGATATGTTAGATTTCGAAAACAATTTTAATTAAAATATCTGATGTGTTTTGTACACATTTTGTGATAAAATAATATTTTGACACATCTAGGCTCGGTTGTATAAGCTAACTATAACCCGTGATTATATTGTTAGATTATATAGTTGCATAAATTTACATAAGTTTTTAATATTCCACTTCGTAGTCACATGTACGTTAATATATGGCAACGTCGCATTATGTGTCAAAGTTGTCAAAAGAGGGCAATTAAACATATACTCTATTTTAATTATTAAATTTTTAGTGAAATGTATAATAAAAATAAGTTTCACCCAACACGCAATTAAAAATATAACCTATTTTAATTATTTCATTTTCGGTGAAATGTGCTACTTTTTTTATTTGGGTATGATTTATGCTGCTGGATATGATAAAATTCTTATCTTGTTGCCGTTGCTTTGATCTTGTGGAGATGCGTCATATTTTAAAAATAAAAATTCTTAAACCTCGTAACAACTCAAAAGAAGAAAAAAATACGACACAGGAGCGCCACTTAAGGGCAACAAAGCAAGTGCCTTTTCGAAAACGAACTTGACCGACTTCTATTGTAATATATCGATGGCGCTTTACATCTCTCTTCCACACTCGCTACTAAATGTATAAATAGAAAATTAATATTAATGTTATAACTATTAAAACTGAAGTATTTAGCTAATATAATTATTTAGATTTTATATAATGGATTAATACTGATACGATTAGATTAATCGTAATTATTTTGTAACTAACAAATTATATTGTTTTCTATATTCATAAAAACATATGTTGCGGTACGTTATGGAAGGAAAGTATTACAAAAATTAAAAGAATGTTTTAGAAATAATATATTTCAGACTTTCCAATTTTTATAGTTTTCACGTGTTTGTTATAAAAAAATCAATTTTCAATTCTGGCCCCTCCTACACTAAATTTTATGAATTAAATAAAGCAACTTATATCCCCAAAATAAGTTTTAATAATAATACAACCAGAAAAACAAATTTTGAAGGGAGTTAATTTTTTTTAACTAGGTATGTTCCACTGATTTCTACGAACAATTTTTAAATGTACGTATATTTTTATGGTTTTTTGGACGGGGTAGGCTATGCATCACTCGTGCCCCTTGGTATGGACCAGTGGTTTTAACTCCTTCAGATTAACTCTTTATTTGAAAAGGAATAAAAAATGTGATTAGTATAATACTCGTACATGGAATCTGTATTTTATCATTGTAATTCTTTTTAATTGTTCTTATACTTAAAATTTATCTAATTGTACTCTTCTTGTCTTCATTTCGGCGAATTCACCAATCAATTCATCAAAGTTAATACTAGAAATATTATACTAAATTGATATTATTGAAAGATTCGATAGTTTCTCTTGTGCTAGGCTTGATCATAGGTGATTTTTAATTAACTTTTATTTGCTGAAACTCCTCTTACAAGAGCAGTCCAAATGGGAATAGTTGGAAATATACGTTGGGCAACTACGATATTTTGATATGACATAATCAATTCAAAGTCATATATGGTCTGTAATATGTCTAGGGGAGTTGCAGATGTCGGGTTTTCAATCAGCACTTGAAATTTAAACTTAAACAATTCAAATCTTAAAAATTATACAACTAACCCCCTAGGAGGAAAGTTAAACGCCATCTGGCGTTACCACATCAATTAGCAATGCACACCCTCATCTCGAGAGACAATGAGCGTTGCAGTTTTGAAAAACGCGACAGCAGATGAGAAATATTAGAATTTATATAAGTGTGAATCCACCTCTTAGCAATCTACATATCTAGATTTCGATATTATTAGACTTACAATAAGATAAGATCGAAATCTAGATATGTAGATTGCTAAGAGGTGGATTCACACTTCAAATCTGCAACGTTCATTGTCTCTCGAGATGAGCCAAACAAAATACAAAAACGGACATTTTTATTTATACATAATGCCAGTTTTTTCAGCCAGAACATCAAAAACGTTGTATATTTTCATTCTAAACAATTCTTTATGATTCAGGCTATATTCTTCTTTAACTCGTCTATTGCGTCGCTGAGAAAAGTTAATATCTATAATAATTGTTGATGCGATTTTTCTACCATCTGCAAATGTAAGATATTGAAGATTTTAATTTTTATGACTGATGGTTAGCTACTATGGTGTTATGGCTGTAGTAGGGATGGAGGAGGTAGACTACTATTTTTGGACAGGTTCTTAACAAGTTGTTGAAAGGCATACAGTTTTTTATTTGATATAATAGGAATTTTTATCTTTGTGTGGCCTTTCTGACCCCTCCCCTACCGTCTGAGCCCTGGACACGTGCTCCTGTTGCCCCTGCCTAGTTACGGCCCTGAGTATGGGTTTGCCAGCAAAAAATAATAATGGCTACAGCCGACTTTACACCCGCGAATAAAAACATATTGTATTGTTTTTCCATGTATAAACAATGAAAAACATGATAAACTTGCAAAACGGTATGTTATCGAACGATAATAATGAACAGTTTTGTTTCGGAGTAGAAATTAATTATTGGCGTTGTCAGTAATTTTATTGATGGGCTTTGAACTTAAATTAATAATTTTAATTATAAATAAAGCAAATTTAAAATTTACAATTCTCAATTACTTATTTTTAACTATTTATATAAATTATAAATAGTAAAAAATTACAAAATTTACTATATTTTTTATAGACAGTCATCTTTCTTACATAAATCCTTTTTTTTACTTCAAGTAAAAAAGTTTAAACTTTAAAACGGTCCTTGGGTCGTCCGTCCGTTAACTATTTTCGTGGTTTAAGGACTTAATATTTTAATCATACTTTTTTTTAATAAAATTCATAAATATGCCCTAAAAGCAGTCCAAGCTTTTAGGGCATATTTATGAATTTTATTAAAAAAAGTATGATTAAAATATTTAAGACATTACAATTTTTTTTATTTCTTAAAAGTAATATGCACTGGTTATATCAGATATTTTTTCGGTGCTGAATACACAAGAATTTTATCGACCAGTTATTTTTACGAGTTTTATATAGACGAGTGTATTTTAAGTGTGATAAATAAACGACCTAACGAACAATTACATCCCCATTCTTTTAGAGCTACTTTTCCATTGACCAGATGTTTTGACAGATTTATTGAAAGATGTCAAATTTCTATGAACTAAATCTGCATTGCCCTGAATCTCCGTATATTTGTGGCTGTGGTAAAGTCACCGAAGCTTTTTTGGCGATAGCTGGAAAGCCCATATGGCCTCATCATTAGTTGAAACTTAGCACATGATTGGTTGATTGAAAGAGGTCTTTATTTATTAATATACATATAAAAAAAAAGACCTTTATTTGGCATATCAGCCCAACCCTTCCCTTTACAAATTCCAGCCGCAAAAAAAACAATACTTTCACAGAAAGAACTAAAAAATAAATAAAAAAAGAATACAAATTAACATTTTCTACCCACTAAAATAAACTAAACCCTCTCTGCCCTCGCCAATTCCCTTTCCCACGTCAGCCTCCTGCAGATTTTCACGCCTTTCCCATCCTCTCCTAACCATTCGTTCAGCTTTCTGTACTCTCCCACAACTGCTTTCACTCCCTCACATTCTTTGTTAAGGTGCCACCACGTGTCACTCCCCTTCCTACACAGCGCACACGCGGTGTACCCCAGCCCCATCCACACTTTTCATCCTTGCTCTTCTGACCCACACCTCGCTTTTGCCATGCATACTTTGTCCTCTCTGCTCCACCCTTCCCTGGCTAAGTAGCTCGGGAGTCTCCCCTGCACTTGCCACTCTACGTAGCCAGGGTTGTATGAGCTCTCAGCCATTCTCACTTGCCTTTTTTGCCACTCAATATCCCTCAGTCTCTCCCTTATCTCAGTTCCTAGGCTACCCCTTTCTCTCAGCTTCTCCTCTACCCACACCTCAGACATACCCACTCTTTCTTACATCCTTTCTCTATTCTTCCTCCATCTATTCTCTGTTCTACTCTTAAACCTCATCCATACCTCCCCTACCAGTCTTTCCTCGCCCAAATCCTGCAATCTCAAGCTCCACAACCCTCACACACGACTCCCACCACATACTCATACGACTTGTCTTCTGCAACAGCACTGCTCTCGGTGTCGACCTTTCGAGCCCTAGCAGATTCTTCAGAAACCAACCTTGCTCCCTTTCTATTACCTCCCATTCACGCAATCCCCACACTTCCACTCCATACAACAATATAGGTTGTATACACGCATCCCAGATCTTGCACGCCATTACGAGGTTACCACCCCACAAGCTCCCCCATTTTCTGCCCGCAATCCCCCAAGCCATTCTTGCTTTCGCCTGCATACACTCCACATACATCCTAAGCCCTCCTCCACAGTCAAACCAAAAGCCCAAAATTTAAAGCCATTCACTCTCTCAATCAGCCTTTCTTTCCATTTCAGCCCTTCGCCCTTACCCCTCCTGCCCCTATTCCTAAACAACATCCATTTGGTCTTTTCCACATTCATCACTAGCCCCCTCTTATCCAAGTACCTACCCATTCTTTCCAACATCTCTTGCATCTCTTCCACTCTCTTGGCCACCAGCACCACGTTATCTGCATACGCCAACATCCACATCTTGGATCTACCCACCACGAACCCTCCTGCCTGTCCTCTCCTCAGCTCCTCCTCCAACTCGCTCGTATACAGATTAAACAGAAGGGGGCTCAGCGGGCACCCCCGCCTTACTCTCACATTCACCCTAAATTTCTCAGATATTTCTCCATTCACTCTTGCATATATATAATATAATAATACAACATTTTGTGAAATCATGTACACAAACAGATTTCTACGAAAACCGCGACGTGGTACCAACATTTCACACAGACAGATGACATTTTTCAGAGATGTAGTCGTAGAGTGTACTTCTGGAAACGATAGAATATTTTAATTAGAATACAATATCCCTACTTCGTACGATAAATGTACAAACCGTAATTGCATTGACGGTTTTGTCAATTGACTACGATGTACATAATTATGTATATAACTCAAATGCTAACATAGGCTGTCAAAATAAGAAGGTTTAAGTTTAGGTGGGCCGCAAAAACTTAATATTCATTAAAACAATATAAATATCTGTAAAATTCAGACACTACAACTTCAATCAATCTCGCCTTCACATTTGAATTTGGGTAGTTATTAATTCCATATTTACTAAGAAAATTGAAGAAAAGAAAAGGAAAAGTGTGATGTGTCGAAAGAATTAAAATCTGCAAATCTTGATCCAAATTCAGTTCTAAGACTTGACATTTTTAATGCGTATGTTTGCATCGTCAAAGTTGTATAGTTACAGCTCAAGTTGATTTGTTCTTGTTGCATGTCAGAAAGTGTGTTAAATCTTAATTTTTCAACAGCGTTTCCCATAGAACTATCCTACATTTGAATACTTTAACTTTGTCACACATATTCGTAATGATCAGGGGTAAACTCATTTCGAATGTATTCGTTTAACTGTCAAAGTCGTTAGACAAATTACGGACAATCCTCGATGTTAGCTCGTAAAATTATGTAATTTCGGTTTACCAGCCTTAAAAAGCACTAATAAACCAAAATTCCATCATTGAACGAAAGATAATCGTAAATTGTACGTATTTTGCGGAGCGACTTTGACTATTAAACGAATACGTTTACGAAACTAGTAGTTTCAAGAATCGCACCTCTGATCATTACGAATATGTGACAAAATTAAAGCATCAAATGTAAGCTTGTTAAAAAAAGTTAAAACAAGTGGTTTTAAAAATCGTACCCCTGATCGTTTCCCTCGTAGTGTTAAATGACAGTGTCTTATTACATCAACCATGGAGATAAATCTTGTAACCATGTAGAATCAGAAAACAAGCTGTGTCTTGATTTTTAGTTATTAAAATCTCACATGTTTCTTATTTCAATTCCCAGAATGGTGTTCCTGCTTCTAATTTCTATATTTCTATATACATGCGAACGTTGTGCAAAACATGGTCGTTATTATTATTATTGCAAACGTTTTGTTGGCTGGCGCGCAAAAATATTTTTTCTGGACCGCGAGTTGGATACCTTTGATGTATATCATAAAATATAATTATATCTAAGACCACGTATTGTGTATATTTTGGAACGTAATTTATTAAATTTCGCTTGTTCGATTTTTCTTGTTAACTAGTCCAAGATTTGCATATAATTGATTTTTCCACCAAGTTTAATCCGAATCAGGTCGTTCGTTCTTAACATATACTACCCACATACCTGTAACATGTACTGAGACAAATAGACATGCTTTTACTCAAAGCAGATGCTGATTTGCATATGAAAAACGAAGTTGATTGTCGAAGTGTCCCATGCGTCTGAATGGTGGGCAGCAAAACATTGGTGCATGTTCTCAGTTACACACTATTCAACAATAACATAGGATGATTTTAACTGTGTTCATTATTAATCACACTTAATACATACACAAATTAATAGAACCAGCTATTTTGAACTAAAGGATACATACATTTATTCTTTACTTACTTTACGTTTTTTTTAATCACATTTGTTACATTTTGCAACTAGTTTTTTCTGGGTTTTACAAGCTCTTTCATCGTTGCGGTTATTAGCATGTTAGTTTGTAAGAATGGAAAGCAGAGATGTTATTTTTATTGATTTTATTTCTCAATGCATGATTTATGTTTGTTTGTTAATTTCAATGTGGGTTATGTGATATTGTAATATGTGGTTTATTACTGTATACTTTTGTGCATTTACGCCACGGTTTTACTAGCCAGTGATTTCCAGATTTTCTAACAAAGCCACCCACAGTCTCCGTTCAATAAAATTTTATGGTTGGCATTTTGAAGTATATTTTTATATGGTCCATAATCCCGCGATTTGGGTTTTGCAATACCTAGTTAAATTGAGTTGTTGGCGGGTACGATGCTAGATGACACAGATGCCAATATCTAATATCGCTCCTGATAGAAAAGTGACACAAGTAAAATTTAATTTATATGTTCAAAATCAATCATATGCTCATATACTTAATGTAGATACATAAATGAATAATAATATGACCTTATGATCATAATATAATATATAACATATTTAATAACAGTTTGTCTCGTAATTTACATTTGACGATGGTCATCATTAATTTCTCCCAATCATCATTCATTTCTCCTTCTGGCATCTCTCTGTCAAAAATGTCGTCCTAACGGACCCTAACAACAGTACTGTGTTTTCCAATCCGACAATATTTTGCCACATCAAATGTGGGAAAATCAGTAACCTTTGCGCTTTTGCATAAAATTTAGGGGCAACTTATCTCTCAAAGGCGCGAAATTTGCGATAAAGCGTTCAATATGGCAATTTTGTGTGCTAAAACGACCATTGCAAAACCCATTCTTGCATAAGGTATTATACCATTTGCTTTACAATACACTATTTAAGTTTTACGGGTCGTGTATTTGAATTGTATTAATAATTACCTTTTTATTCATGTTTTTAAATTCTCAATTATCACGTAGAAATGCATGTTTGTGAGATGAAATATATTTGTCTCGCCATTTTGAGAATCTAGAAACTAATAAAATATTTGTTGGTTGTAAATTGTGTCACTACCACATACATTGAATAATCCAATTAGCAAATTAGTTATGCGTACGCATAATATATTCGGGTTGTTATATGGTTATATAACCTATAAACGATTCCACAAATTCAAGAAATTATTCAATTCCCTTTATAAGTATGTTTACAAAACACTTCAAGTTTTCATAAACTTACAACATTATCTAATCGTTTCCGAGGATAACTTCAACCTTTAAGTAAACACTTTAACTAGCATGGAACTTATCCTATCAATAAAAGTTTTGCAATATTTTGTAATAAATAAACATGGGGTAGTGGGATTCATTTAACGTATATACTCGATCAATATATTGCTTATTTACTGAATATCTCTTAAGTTAAATATATATATTCCGAATTTCAAACCGCCGTCAAAATGGCGATGTTTTATATATATATATATATTAAAAGCCATCAGTGTCTGACCCATTTTAAATGTAATATTTACATACAGGGGCATTAGTTTTCAATCGATGGTGCTCCAAATAGTCATCCTGTAAACAGTATTACTACCATTTAACGTGTAGATATATATATATATATATATATATATATATATATATATATATATATATATATATATAAACGCAGACAGTTTTAGAGCACACATTAATCGATCCTACTGGGAGTAGCAAGTATATTTATATAAAATAATAATAAAAATGGAAATATAATATATTTTCTAGGATAATATGAGTTAAATTATACCATGAATAAACATTTAAATTTATAACAACGTTAGGTTAGGTGTCTTTAAAACAGACGGCTACAATTTAAACTGATGCTATTGCAATTCATGACGTAAATGGTTGAGACCTAAGTAATTCTTGACTGAACTGGTGTTTGCCAGTTTAGAAGCTCTAATCTCTGAATCGCCAAGACGCCTTGGATCGCCAAACGGACACATTTCAATTGTGAAATGCAAAATTTTACATCACTACTTTTTTTTTACGAAATTCACATATATTTGCTAGTAGTAATAATGGGGTCAGTTTTATAAAAACGACAGTGATAATTTAAATCGTAGGATTTATCTATTTTTTTATTAAAATAAAGTATTTGAGGTTCTCCCTTTACTGTTGGAAAAGCCCTTGGGTTAAAAGATTATTTTTATTATTTTGAACAAGTCCCAGTTTGTTGGCTGTACTTAAAGGTTTGTTATTATTAATCAATATGATTCAATCCATTCAGTATATGGGGAAATTTAAAATAGACTGATTATATTATCTGTTTGGGCCCTCTTTAATTGCTAAAAATCAAACGTATTTATATATTTCACCAAATCAATGTTATTTATTTTGTTTTGTATACCTTAATTAAGTAGCGAAATCGCTAAATCGGATAAATAAACTTACTTTATTTTATCCTAAATTGTTATTGTAACTTAACTCCGTAGCAACGATTTAATAGCAGTAGTGTTGTTAAAATATTTTTTTAACAACATTTCTTTTTTATTGGTCAAACTCAGGTACAATATAGTAGTAATATCTGGGCGTAATTACCGCTAAAAATAAAACGAACAAAATAATGTATGGAACACACTACCTTCTACCACATTAACATACCAATTACTGTGTATTTTCTTCAACTTTCGACTTGTCGTTGATTGTCAGGTTAATTGTAATGCAAAATTTTACAATCGGCGACAACTCAAAAGTTGAAAAAATACAGTTTTCAAATTTAATTCCTACTGAGTAAACAAACTATGATCATGCATACTACTCTAGACATTTCGTGATTTATAATTTATAAATTTCATATAACAAGCATACATTTATGCAGTTTTAGGGTCAAATAAAACGTGTTACAAGACACGTAACGTTACTTGAGAAATTTAAAGAATTCAAACATTCTCTTGTAATGTAAAAACCCTAATAACGTTACTTATTACGTAAACTACTGTTTCTAACTCTAAATCGCTATACTTTATTCAGTATTGCGCAGTGATTTTTTGTATACAAAGTAGGAATTAACATATCGTAACAATCGTTTTGGGACGATCACATCTTCTTTTGTATCCTAATTAACCTTAGTAAAGAATTAATATGTATAATTTAAACCTAATTATGCTGATCTTGTGGTCTTCTGATATAGTAAAATTGCAGCTGAGTTATCTGTTTTGTTGTCTTTATATTTATAAAATATATCTTTATATTCAAATTTGTATTTTTTTATTTTTTGTATTAGTAACAGCCATCGACCATCGTGTGTTATTATAGGTATTTGTGATATGTGTTTTTAAGGACTTGCTACTTTAGAATATCGTCTCCGACCGTTCTAAAATGTAGTTAATTGTAGCCCAACGACTAATGGTACACTGACTACACGGGGCAGGATTCGAAACCCTTCCGCTCATATCATATCAAAAAAATCTTCTATCTCTATAGGGCTATCAGCCGTGAGGCTTTTCCGCCGGTCAAGGGAGAAGCTCAGAGGAGTATAATCACCCGGTATTTACCTTAACTTCACAGAAAACCTCTGAAAAACTGTGAAAGGTGATTCGCGTAAATTCGCTCCCCGCTGGGGAGCGAACGCAGGCTCCCCAATGCTCAGTACGAGCCAGACGACGCCTCTAACCACCGAGCTAGGTCATATCATATAATATATATATATATATATATATATATATATATATATATATATATATATATATATATATATATATATATATATATATATCATAATATTATTAAATTACTTATTATAAGTACAAATAACTTTGCAAATGTTATTGCAAAGTTATTTGTACTTATAATAAGTAATTTAATAATATTATGAGATATGTAAGTATATTTGATAGTTTGAAGTTTAAAATAAATAACAATCTTTGCAAGATTTATGTCTGAAATATGTTATTATTTTATTCTGATTTAAAGTATGCAATTTATTGTACACAATTCAATTTCATATTGAGTTCGGAGGTTTTAGTAATTTATTAGTTCGTGTTCGAGAACACATTCAATATACTTTAATTAAATATCCTGTTACTGTACAATACTAAGACGATATTTATTTCTCTATATATTCAGTGGAAGCCAGTAAAAATCTGTTAGTAATAATTAGGTAGCTAAAATCTATGAATAAATCCGTTATAGTTTCTACGTTTTAATGAGCAATATATTAACAAATTAGTTTGTTTTTAACACCGTTGATGTGCAACTGCTGTCCTTTAAATTTAAATGATTCCGTTAACCTGGAAACGCCGGCTGTGATTCACCAGCGTAATAATGTTTGTTCCATTTCAGTAAATTGAATTTAAACTTAAGGATCGACAGCTATGCCAGTGGACTCGTTCATTTACACTTCAGGAGTTTCTACAGCTTCCGCATGGCGCGTATTGATTGCAGACAAATTAGTAATTAACGTCTCATCCAGAGCGACGAGTTTCGTGGGATAAATGTTTTATTTGAATTAACGTCGCACCAACAAATTATTAATTACGCGACGAGTTACGGCCGCTGCCACCCCCAATTTTCATGAATATGAAACGCGATCGCGCGGAACTGTTCTGTTTAAATTAACGCGAGCCGGCTTTCCCGAAAATAAACTAGGAACGCAAATAAACCGCGCCGCCGTTTTAATTATAATCTGGGTCACGTGTTCTTTTCACTGTTTCCGTGTTAACGTGTTAAGGGTATTATGTATGTAAATAGTGCGCCATTTTGTATGACGCAAGACGGTAATGCAAATAAGATATAATTTTAAAAAGCTGTGCAGATTTAAAGGATGTAAAAGTAATAGAGCACTCACTAGATTGTTGTTGGCGTAATTACCGCTATTTACTGTTAATATCGAGGGTCTCCTTAATTAAATGTTAATGAAGTACTTACAAATCGTTTTAATTCTAAGTAAAAATTCCTACGTTGGTAGGATTATGTGGATAAGTTTTCTACTAACTTTTATTATATAAATTTTTTATTCATAAGTTTATAAGTGTACATTTGAGAAGACTGTTTTAATTACTTTTGTTAGCCTCTATATATAAGTATTTAAACTGTGCTCTTAGATTGTATAAAACATCTGTCTGGAAAATCGGCTTATTACTTATTTTCTCAGCAAAAAAGAATCCTTATAAACAGAAAATTTCTGCTCGACTACATAGCCGTTCAATTATTTCTTAACCCTAGAATACTAACACTACGTCATGTAGACGTGTTGTCTGCCAAAAAGTAAGCATTTACAAATCTGTTATTCTGACTTACTCCCCAACAATTAGTTGGTGACCAAGACTGAAAGTGTTAACTTTCTGGCTTAAGCCTAAGACAATAAGTTCAGCTGTTTTCTAGAACCTACCTCGCTTATTGAACGTATTGTTAGTAATATGTGTATATATTTACACGTCAAAAAGTTGTTGAACCTCAGTTTTGTGGCAACAAAACCAAGATTACAATGACAAGAAAGATTTAGATTACAAATTGTTTACCATTTGATGTCAAGACGACAGGAATAGAACGACTCACAACTTCTAAATTAGCTCCAATCAAGAAAATCTGGGATAATGCAAAACTAGTAATCGACCTGATTCATATATAACGATAGACGAGCAATTAGTAGATTTTAGAGATTTAGTAGATTTAAAATGAATTTTACGTCAAATCGTTGACTCATTATTTAGAAAGGACCACTATAAATATCACAGTAGACTATATTATTGTATTTTATAATTATGTAGATACATATAAATAATTATAAGTGATCCTGAACTGTTACAAAGTTTTTTTATTTTTATCAAGTCTCAAAAATCAGCTGACCCTAGGCTTATTTTTGAGGCGTCAAGATGACGTGCTGTCCTAGAATGCTAACACTACGTACATTGTTACGTAGTGTTAACATTCTAGGATTAATGAATATAATTTTTAATTTTTAGCTAATTCGTTCACATTAGATGTTGTGGGTAGAGTAATGTAATGTCAAGTTATTTGCAAAATTAGTGTCGGTGTCAACTGTAACTAATTTTTTATTAAATAAACATCTCATGGAGACATTTATAACCATTAAAATCTGATCATTACTGATCAATGAATAATTTTGTTCACACTAAAGTTACTACGGTTGACGGTATTATAGCAAAGATCTCACTCACTAGTGTTTCTGAAGTTTTAATAACTGAATGTTACTTAATTTGTAGTGTACATGATACACACTGAGCTTGACATGATACACGCTTTACTTTTTACTTATCTATTAGGCTTCATCAGAAGCAGAAATTTGTAATATTTTTAGGGCCATATTATCAAAAATTATTATTTATAGTTAATTCACCTATAGAGTTTTATTTGTAATTAACTCTTGTGTAATACATTTTATCTGAATGTATGTTGCCATATAATCGTTAAAATATGCGATTGTTACAGTGCCTACTTTGCTATAATTCATTATTAAATGATAAATAAAATCAGTTTTTTTAATCTCTATTTTGTATTCGTGTTTTGCATATATTTTTGGCCATTTTCAATCTATTCCGATGATTAAAGAAATTGTGAAGTACTTTTCTATGTAACTTTTCACTCAGCTCAGTGGTTAGGCGCATCTAGCCCGTCTCGTACTCAGCATTAGGGGAGCGATACTTCAAGCCTCGTCGCGGGCAAAATTTCCCGAATCACCTTTCACCATAGTGTAATATATTACACTATGCCTTTCACATTTTTTTTTAGAGATTTTATTTATAGTTAGGTAATACCGGGTGATTAAACTCCTCTGAGCTTCTCCCTTTACCAGTGGAAACGCACTCGGACTGATGCCTATTAAGATAGAAGTTTTTTACCCAGAAATATCTACGTTTACAACAGAAACGGCCTCAAAGCTGGGCTTTTCTAACACTATTATGCCCTAAAAAACTATTAGCAAAATACCAAAAACAATATTGATAAAAAAATAAATCACTCTTTTCATTTATTATGTAAACGAAGAATTTAATATAAATTTACTGGCGAGAAACCATATAATAATAATAATAATAATTGTTTAAATAAATAATATTCATATATGTAGCCTGAAAACCAACAGCACGAAGTCCATAAACCACAAAACCATTACATGTTATCAATAATTCATTTCTATATTTTTAACTTCCTGGAGGATTTAGTACAAATTATGCTAATGACTTTTTGCGTAGCAGCTCAAAACTTTCCCCCGAGAAATTAATAAAGTTCATAATTTATTGGAAAATATTCCTACATCTGTAGCTTTTCTTTCGCGATAGTTTTAATTGCTGCTATAAATTATGCACCTCGCCATGCAACGGCAGTAATTGAGTTATTGCAATCAATTTTCTTCAATTATCTGTGATTATTTATTTATGCAATGACAGTATTATTAAACATATTATGAAGCAGTATGCTTCTAAAATAATAACTCAATAATATAATTTGTTATTTTTTTTGTTCAAATAGTACGTAGTAAACTGTGATTATATAAATTAAATTATTAATTTGCAAACATAATAACAATAACATCTGATGCAAACAGGCCTCTGCTGCAATTCAAAAGTAAATTTTATTAATTAATTACATTATAATCGTTTCTTTTATGTCCAATCACGGGATGAAATAGTAAATAAATGAAATGTTTAATCTTATCGGGGAAAATAAAAACGATTTGTTATAATGTTTATTGTATTTTGTTGATACGATGTGATGCTGATGGTATTTGATGATAAAGAGAGCGAAATGACCACATAGTGGTCACAAAGTAAACTTAGGGGCGCTGCTATCGCTAATAAATTTAGGGGGTGATTTACCAACGTATACAGACACAAATAACTAATATAATACAATAAACAATTAAATATATAAACAAAATTAAATAGACAAAATATACAAGTTTTAACATTGTAAGATATATAAATATATACATTGGGGGAACTGTGCTATAACAATTTGTAATATTCATGCATTTAATTGAGCGATTAAAATCATTAAAGGTGGGTTTATAATGACATAAAATAATAATTAATCAATAAAATAATAAACTAGACAAAACAAATCAGTTTATATAAGAAATATTTTGTATTATTTATGATGAAAATATGAATGTTTACTTACCATTTAGTTCTTAGTACTTATTTGATAACAATAAACAATATTATTGGAAATAAACCTCTGAAATTGACTTCTTATTGATTATTTTATTTATTTTTTATTATTTTATGTCAGCATAAACCCACCCACTTATATATTATATTATAATTATCAACATAATTTTAATCGAAAAAGTTAATTTTTACATTGGCGACTCTAATCTTAAAAAGTAAATATGGAATAAATAAGAAACTATTTTCTAAATAATGTGCCCATAAACTTATATAATCTTTATTTCTAAGCAAAAGTTTGATTTTGCAAGTTAAATACAAGTTTTACAGAAATACTTTTCGCATTTATTACGAATCTATAATTATTCGTTTGTCCGATGCGGATAATAAAGTCAATTTGCAAATTCGATCCGGATATATAAAGCCGTTTTCTGACTAGCTTATTGACAGACATGTGTACATACATAATTTCGAATTTTCTCATAATAACAATATCGTCCATATACAGTGATGTCTTCAGAACCTAATAATCAGCCATGACTTACCTTTGATTGTTATTGACTATTGACTATCAATAGTTGTAAAACTATTGGGCTATTGTGAAACTATAGGGGTGTCGATAGTTGTAAAACTACTGGGCTCTCGATAGTTGTAAATAGTCATCTAAAAAAACGTGTTTTTTCAACAACAAAAACACACTATTTCTTGTACAAATGAAAGAACTTACATCCTCATGAACCTAGAATAATCACCACAAGACAAACAAAAATTAATTCACCAAATTTTTACTACATAGATCGAAACATTTGATTACCAAATATCTATTTAGTTTTAAATTTAAGAAATTAGATGATATGCCCAAAATTAGTCCATACATATTGTATTTTCATTGAATATACTATAAAACCATACATGTTGAACAATATGACAAGCTTTTTATCCATGTACTCGAAAAATATATTAGTTTAGCGTTTATATATATATATATATATATATATATATATATATATATATATATATTTCTAGTTTATTAGGGTAGTTCAGCAATAAAACGCTATTTTATTTGAAGTACACTTTACTTCCTTTTGCCAATATTTCGTAGCTTACATAGCTACTTCATCAGGGCTCGGAGTATGTGAATTAGCTATAGATGTAGATACAGCGTACAAATGGTATTTACATGAAATTATTATTTAAAAAATTATGGCTGACGTGAACTAATTTACATTTGATATATAAACAAATAATATATATATATATATATATATATATATATATATATATATAAATCTCTTGTCGGAATCTTTGATGTTTTCAAGAATAATTTGGTGAGCTTGAAAGCAGTGAAATGTATATCAAAATCACAAAAACTGTATAGCGTAATGCAAGTTACCCTATACAAACTGTTTTCGCTGAGTCTCAGTAATTTATTATGACTATACATTTTATCATTAGTATGCGAATTGTAATTAACTACTATGCACCATATGTCGTCTTTACTTTTCTGCATTTCCATGATTAAATATAAATCAATGACAAAAATCACACCGATCAGCACCACTCACACAAATAAAGCGTGTTTATGGTTTTCATATCTGTATAAACGCTAATCCATGTTAGTACCAACATAATCCCATACAAACAGTTCCATAAAGTGGGATTCTGTATTTGCATTGTATTTTGCTTTTTTGTGAAGTACAAAGTAAACATTGTAAACGCAAAATAGAAAAGATATATATCATACTACTTTTATTATTTATTTATAATCTTTTATTTTTGTTTCAGGTAAGTCATTAACGAGAAAGAATGTTAGATCGAAATTGATGTGGACGTAAGTTTTTATATTTATAACATTATCTACAATCATGATTTCTTAATCGATTTATTCGCGATGCAAACTATTTTGGAGCGAAAGAGTAAATAGGCGAAAGGTGGTACAACGCTCAGTTGCATAATTGCAGTTTCGGATTCTCCTGGGGATCTGTACATTTTTTATTGCATAATGAATCGGACACTGATACAATTTCCAAAGGGTGTCCCTACAAGAGTGGAAAATTGAAATTTAAAATTCAACAGTTTTTTTTTTGAGAAAATACCTAAATTTTGATGTAATCATAACGACATGTGGGAACTATGTATGAAACTACATATCTGATAAATACCCTCCTCGGCTTTGCTTTTTTTTAACGAAATATTCACGGTTTGGCTTAACTGAGTATTTCAGTGATACAGTATCTATTCTCCTCTTTCAAGGCTTGGTTGGTCATGTAACTTAACCTTTTAACCTCAAAAACCCCAGAGAAAAAAGTCCAAAGGCGTTAAATCGCACTATCTAGGTGGTCAATTCTCCCAAGCGAAAGATGGCCATGTACCAGGGAATGTCTGGCAATAATGCCATCGTTTTGCGGGATGTGTGGCAAGTGGCTCCTTGTTCTTGGAACCACCTCTTTGAGATATAAACCATCCACTTGAGGAACCTAAAAAACTGGGTTATCATGCCCCATCGAAAACGTTGTTGGGAGCGGTATTTCCCGACAGCGTGTTCGAAGAAAAATGGTCCAATGATGCCCCAGCCCAAGATCCACACCAACAGTTTTGGTATAAAGTTCCTGCTCATGAAACAGTATGGGCTTCTGTATCCAATATGCGACAGTTTTACTTGTTTACAGAATCATCAATAAAAATTTGACGCAATTTGCGAATCATGACAGTCGAACTGTCATAAGACTTTACTGTCAAAGCATAACAGTAGAAATTGCGCCAAATTTCAATTGTCCACTATTGTTGGAACAGCCTTTAGAACTATACGTTTATAAATGTCGGTTTTCCCTTAAATTTAGCATGTTGTTTGGCAACAGACAGGCACTCTTCTAAAGCACAATCCATATGGTATCCCGGCTTCAATACTTAAAATAAAATTTTAATAGTTTTAACGAGAGTGTAATTTACTTTTTTCACTGATTAAACAAATTAAAGGTGTTTTGAAATAATTTATACCACTAGTAATAATATGTACACCAATTTCAGCAGGAAATAAGTAAACCCATACCGATATTGTATGATTCTCCTTCCTATGTAAATTATTTTATAGTAGTAGTAATTACTATATTTGTTTCAATTGTGTAATAACTGGCTATCAACCTCCGGGCCCTTTTGCTGAGTGTTGCTATGTTGTATCTGCGAGTTTTCTATAGTGTCAATTATTCTATATTTTTATGTATTATTATATATTTAAATGTTTAATATAATGTAATTAATGTAGTCACCATTACTTCTTAAATGTAAAACTTGATTCAAAAAATCATATTTTAAAAAATTACATTAATCAAATATCAATTAATATCACCGTGATTTTTGCGAGCAAATATACCTATTGTTACTGCCTAAATCCATTCAAGCCCAATTATATTGTCACGTCCTTGCAAAATTCGGTCACATCAGTTTGATTGTGTTTTTTGTACGTTGTTGAGGGGATTTAGTTTCAAAGAGAACACGTGCATGTTCACATTAATAGGATTTCTTTCATTTAAAATAATGCTGAAATATTTCACATAATTAAAAGTTATTAAAAATGCTTGTATAGTGTACAAATTATTTTAGTATTTAATACATATATTTTCTACTATGCATAACTATGATCATTACTAGTGGTCATACTATATACGTAATATATTTTTCATACAATAGTATGAAAAATAAATTACGTATATAGTATAGTATAGTTTAAATTGTAATTTCTTTTTCATGCAATAGTATGAAAAATAAATTACTTGTATAGTATAGTATAGCGTCAATTGAAATTTATTCCTTTTGTATTACTCGACGCAAATTTGTAGTAATTCCAAAAATTCCTCCAATATTATAATTATCGTTCGATATTAAATGCGAATAAAATTGATTTAATAAGGGCCGAAAGACTTCGTGTCGATATCTCATTTAAGAAAAAAAATGTAAATGTGAAATTATGTAATTATATACCCAGCTCAGTGGCCGAGTGGTTAGGGCGTCGTCCGCCTCGTACTGAGCCGAGTTCGATCCCCAGTGGGGAGAGAATTTTCGCGAATCACATTTTCAGGTTTTCTGTGAAGTTAAGGTAAATACCGGGTAATTAAACTCCTCTGAGCTTCTCCCTTGACCGGCGAAAAAGCCTCACGGCTGATAGCCCTATAAAAGACAGTTTTTTTGTAATTATGTATAAAAATGTTTGATTTTTTATTTTCTTTAAATAAAGATATTTAATTAATAGATTTATTTTGTCTAAGAAAATGAATAATACTGGCAATACCAAACTACCGTTATTTATCGCTGAACACCATTATTTAAAAATCAGACAAAATAGTCCCGGGTACCGAAAACCGAGATCCCGGTGTTCTAGTTTATAGTTTTGCAATCCTTAAACTGCTTTAAATCCACTATACGTATTATATAAGGTACTATTTTTATTGTATTTGACGTCTACTATTGTTTACGCTATTGCATGAACATGGCTCGGATCTTCTACGATTTATTTACTCCTTCTGCCGACACCGTGTTACAACGCTTATCTCGGAATTGTTTCTGTGGGGAACGCTTCCTGGACATGTTTCCAGAAATTGTAGGAATCGTTGCTTGTAGTTTAATTTTTAAATACCTCCCGACTTGGAAGTATCATTTATTTCTTTGCGATAATTTGTATGTCTTGGTTTCCTATGAAGCGGCCACTTATGACATCTTTTATACATTACAAAAAACGTTTTAAATATATGTAAGTGAATAACTTAACATTTTTCATGAATTCATTATCTTTTTGCATTACGTTGAGGTATTAATCTTTATGGGAAACCATATTCATTTGTGTATACCTAAAATTATTTATGTGACGTAGAAATGAATAAGAATAAAGAAATAGAATAAAATGACTGCTTCCGAGGGAACCATGGCATTAGAGAAATAAAACAAAATATCGATATTGTATACAGGATAGAAATTAAGTAGCGAATCAATTCAAAAACACCTTTATTTATGGTTTTTCCGAAAAATTGGTCAATTTTTAATGAATGTCAATTTTTTTAATTATTAATAAGTGGTTAAGCGAGACACATATGAGTATTAATTTTCTGGGAATTTTTTTTCTGAACTATTCATTTATAAAACCATCTGTCCGGCTGAAGTAATAATCTCTTCTATTACAGCCCAACTTACTGTACCTATATTGGATTGTGAACGCGTGTACTTTGTGGTAATTCATTTTAAACAATAAATGTGTTTTATCAATTGTGATCCTCATTTCTGAGTGGCCATGATAATTGGGTTTTAGCATTGACTAAAGATTCTTATGATAAACTACCATAGACGCCGAAAGACCACCCCACTATTTTTAAATAGCATCCCCTGCCGAGTTTCACGTTAATTTAAAGGTAATGAAGAAAGAAACACATCCCCATAAACCAAAACTTGATATCTTAATTTTGTTCAATGTTATGAGGGGTTGACTACTTAAAGAAAAAATAAAATATAATGAATTTAATATTTTTAGCACGTTTATTACAATTTTTATAACATATGTTCAAATTATCGACCTTCTTCAGTACCGCATTGACCTAAACGCTCGTAAATGGAATTTTGAACCATCAAGAGCACATCCCTAGTGATATTGGTGGTTTCTTCAAGTATGCGAGCTTCCAAATCCTTTATTGATTCTGGTTTTGTTGCATACACTACTTTTCAGAAACCCCTAATTTCACCTCTTCTACCAATCCAACGCTTTGGAAATTTGCGGCTTAAAAAGTCTCGGACTGCACGACTCAATTGTGGAAGTGCACAGGATGAACCACTTATTATCAATACCATTAGGGCATACGACACGTACACTTGGAACCACTTGATTCACTTTCTGTCAACATCACAGTTGTACACAAGTACTATTTCACAATATTCCAATCTTCTTTCGAAGTCACCTTCGTTCAATTCCAGAACTAGGTGAAACTTAGGAAAATAGTTATTTCTTTTCAAAATTCTGTGGACAGAACTTTTACCAATTGCATGTACCTGAACGCTTTTAATAAAGAAGTTCAATAAAACACAGTAACACTTCTTCATTTTTTTCTGGAAGTATTGCAGTTTTCGGTCTGCCAATTTTCGAAAGATCTTTCACAGTTCATATTATTGAAATCTTCGAACAGTTCTTTCGACTGTTGATTTAGAAATCGGTGGTCCTTGATGCATGCCGCACTTCATCGTAAGATCTTGCTCTATTCCCAAAGCCACGAATCATTAATAGAGTGATGCTTTCTTTTTCTGTGTCTGTTATTTATTACATGATTTCAATTGTTGTTGCAGTGTTAAATTTGCACTTATCTTTTTTTATTATTTAGTTAAAACTAACTTGTTTTCTAAAATTTGTTTTTATTAACCCTAAAAATGTCACAAAAACTGGCCTAAAAAAAGAATCACTCTTTTAATGATTTTTTTAAAAATTATAATGACTTGGAAAATTGCATACTTGAAGAAACCACCAATATCACTAGGGATATCTTGATGGTTCAAAATATTCCATTTAGGAGCATATGGGTCATTGCGAGACTGAAGAAGGTCGATAATTTGAACATATGTTATAAAAACCGTAATAAACATTAAAACAGTTTATTTTCCCATTTAGCAGTCAACCCTTCATAATTCTTGAAATAATGAAGATATCGGGTTTTAGTTTATGCGGATGTGTTTCTTTTTTCATTACCTTTAAAACAAGGTAAAACTCAATAGGGGTTGATATTTAAAAATGTTGGAATAGTCATCCCCTAAAAAAACTCCGCGTTGCATGGAAGTTCTAAACTATCCAAGAATGTGGTTTTTATGATTTAATTTTTTTGCTTCACTCAAAACTTCTAGATGTGTACATTATAATATTTAAGAAAATTGTAAAATAATTAAAAGTAAAACGGTTATTGATTTTGGCCCATTCTGTAGTGTGACTAGGGATTGCAAAAACGGTATCCCGGTATTCCGAAATGTGGGATCCCGGACCAAACAAAAACATCTCTCTTTATATCTATCAGCCCGAGGGCTGAACCCGGAACATTACCACCAATTTTTAAAAACCAGTACTCATCGATAAATATCGTTAGTCAATATTATTTATGTTCTGAATCAAAATAAATCTCTTTTATGTTAATTTAATCTAGAATAATAATTAAAATAACGGAGAAATAGTCTACAATTCGCACGGTACAAGAAAAAGCTGCTCTTGAATGCAAAAGTATGTAGATCTGAAAGGAAATAAAGAAATTTCTATACTAATTATTGTTTTTGTTATTCATTTGCAATACATAAATAGCAACACTCATATGGCATCCGTATCCCATTTTTTAAAATAATTTTATCGATTAGTGTTACAAAATGATTACAAATTACAATTGACATAGCATACTATTAGTGCTAACATGTACATCGGTTTTAGCCGAATATAAGTAAAACCATACCGATTTTAAATGATTCTCCTTTCTATCTAATATTTAGTATTTATATGTTTAAATTTTGCATTCAATTAATGTAATTACTTCTTAAATTTAATGCATTACCAAATTAAATGTCTCAAATAAATCAATATTAACTAATTTTAAATATTCAAACTATCTTTTACACGAAAAACATAAATAACACCCTCGATTTTAACTATAAAATATATAAAAAATACCGAAATACTACTAAGTGTGGTGTGCTGGTATTTATGAGGGAATTCATTCCACTGACATTATTATCCCTGTCATATAAACCATCTTAAACCTATTGTACATTTTTAAACTTTGTTAAGATGCCCTCGATATGATACGCATGATAAATTTAATGTACGTAGCGGATAGTGTACATTGCCATGATGACTATTTTTTTAGTAATATTAGATCATAACATAATCTTGTTTCGAGCTTTCGTGTGTGCGATTATTCAGTTTTAAGGACTTAAGGGTGGGATCAACTTCTTTCGAGTTAGTTTTTGGATATTATCATTCTAGCGATTCTTCTTGGCAGTAGTGTGCAATAACATATCAAGTAGGATTTAAATAATTTTATCGATTAGTGTTACAAAATGATTACAAATTACAATTGACATAGCATACTATTAGTGCTAACATGTACATCGGTTTTAGCCGAATATAAGTAAAACCATACCGATTTTAAATGATTCTCCTTTCTATCTAATATTTAGTATTTATATGTTTAAATTTTGCATTCAATTAATGTAATTACTTCTTAAATTTAATGCATTACCAAATTAAATGTCTCAAATAAATCAATATTAACTAATTTTAAATATTCAAACTATCTTTTACACGAAAAACATAAATAACACCCTCGATTTTAACTATAAAATATATAAAAAATACCGAAATACTACTAAGTGTGGTGTGCTGGTATTTATGAGGGAATTCATTCCACTGACATTATTATCCCTGTCATATAAACCATCTTAAACCTATTGTACATTTTTAAACTTTGTTAAGATGCCCTCGATATGATACGCATGATAAATTTAATGTACGTAGCGGATAGTGTACATTGCCATGATGACTATTTTTTTAGTAATATTAGATCATAACATAATCTTGTTTCGAGCTTTCGTGTGTGCGATTATTCAGTTTTAAGGACTTAAGGGTGGGATCAACTTCTTTCGAGTTAGTTTTTGGATATTATCATTCTAGCGATTCTTCTTGGCAGTAGTGTGCAATAACATATCAAGTAGGATTTTTATCTCCAAACTCTAATTCGACTGGACTAAAATACAATATCACAATTCGTGCCATAAGAAAGGTATGGACGTGATCCCAACATAATAACATGTTTATATCGTTTGTTTGCGAAGTGTGTCTTCAGAGAATCGGCTGTGGTTTCGTTAGGGTGTTTAGTTTCAATCCTAATATAGATTAATGAATTTGCCACTAGGTGATCTGAAAAAATCTGATATGGGCTGTTTTTATTTATTGTACTAGTTACAGTATTTGTTACAATTCTGGATATCGACCTTCGGGTCCTTCTGCGTGTATTTGAGTTTGAGTGCTAGTGACTTGCTACTTCGTCCCCGAATTTTTTAAAGTGTGGTTAATTTTGTATCAAACCCCGGGCAGGGATTCGAACCAGAGCCGCTCGTTTAGAAAACCGGGCGGCTAAGCACAGCAATACATCGGCGCGTTTTTAAATTAGATTTATTTTTTTATTCAAATGTTGTTTAGGACACATCAAAATTGTGCCGTGTTTAAGTTATCTAGCATCTTTTAGTGTTTACAGTGAGTTTTTGTTTCTTTTACAAGTAAGTTTTTAATCTGTAGATGTATGTATTTAGTTTTAAGTTTAAGATTTTTAAGTGCCTTGTATTATTTGTAAAGACAAAGACAAATTCTATCTGTAATTGTATGCAGCTTCAAAAAATAAATATATTCTATTCTATATCATTGTGAATATATGTAAGGCGCTTTCGTTTAGCATGGTTTAGCATTACTAGTCACCCCATGGCGTGCAGAATCGCGGTCGTGCGCCGCCGGTTGTAAAGGCAGAATAGGTATATAGGTAGGTTGTATAGGTAGAATAGCGCATCGGAAGCGGCAAATAGAACAAGAAATAATAAGCCCGTACCAGCCCAGGGTGATAAACGAAAGGCGCTGTAATATTTGTATGTATTTATATTCTCTTGAGATTTTTTTTCCAACGCCACCGTTATTGACAATTTTCATATGAACATTACTACTTATTCTTAAATTGGCCTTACCTCAACATAATATGATTTACTGCACAATAATAACCTACAAAAATAAGTTTCACCGTTGATAGCTCTTTAGTCAACTATCGCTGTCTAATAACTAGACTAAATACTATTGATCGTCTGCTAGTATCGACAAAATTTGCCGCAGAGCTTCAAAAAGTACTCTTTTCAGTTAATTTCCAGTATAGTTGGTAACTATTTCACAAAACCCTAGTAATTCGCGAGTATGGCCCAATTGTAAAATGTGTTCTGTCCTGTTAAGCTTTATGTACAGTCTGCAGTCACTAAATTTCATTCAATAGTTTTTCAACTATCGATGGTCCGATTCTCAACTATAGTTCGATGTTGACATCACTAATTCAAAAAGAAAAAGCGTCTATCCTTATAGGGCTATCAGCCATGAGGTCAAATGAGAAGCTCAGAGGAGTTTACTCGCCCGATATTTACCTTTACTTCACAGAAAACTGTGGTTTTGTGATTCGCGAAAATTCGCCCCTTCCAAATCGGGCTCCTCGAGCTTAGTACGAGACGGACGACAGCTCTTACCACGATCTCCACTGAGATTGGTCACCAATTCATTTAACATAATTTTAATTGATTACTGAAAATATGTAGTACTTTTTCTTATCTAATTAATTGAAAAATAACTTTTCCTCGTTATAAACTTATTTACCATAAATATACCATACGTAAATTTTATCTCATATTTATAAATAACGAATACGTTTCTTTAAGTACGTAATAACATCCATATTCTGCTACCAGCAATGATTGATATCATGTCAACGCAGGCATGCACAATTCGCTTTTTGTTACATCATTATCCAGACTTTCATCTATAATTGGAAACTCTTTTTGTTGCCGTACGTGCGCATAATCCAAACAAAGCTACACTTTCGCAATGTCCGATTGCGCAAGATTGCCACTTTATGCATACAAATAACAACAGTCAGTGAATTTGATTGATAACGTGTGCTATAAAAAAAACAACAAAGCCAAATCTTGCACTCGGCGAATCTGATTGATAACGTTTGCAATCCAATCGCTAAAACAAGCATAAAATAATTTCAATGCGCATGAATTTTCGATAATGTATGTGAATATTGATAACGTATCAATAAGTAATGTTTGTAATGTGGAGATACACACACCTGTTTGCGGTGGACAAATTCGATTTAATAATGTAGATGTGCCGCCGTTTAGTCATTCCTCAACTCGCGCCGGTCTCGCAATGTAGTGTGTGCCCGATCACGTGTCGTTTATTTATTGTTTAATAAGTGTGCTGGTGCCGTGATGGTTTTTAATAAACGCTCAACCATTTTAGCGGTGTTACTTTCAATAATTACCGTTGTACCACATTCAATCTACACCGCGGTTGGTTACTGCGCGCCCAAATGAATTATTTGAATCGGATAACTGCACGTTGTCCCTCATGTGCTGTTGCTCGATTAGCTAGTGATAATTGTTTCAGTAATCAACGCGAAAAAGTGACTGTGTGACTGACAATTTGCTTAATCATGTGATAACCGGTGATGTGTTAGTGCGCGTTATGCTATCAGTTGATTTTGACTAATTCGTTTTATGTGCTTCCTAATCATGTGGTATCCTTGCAAAATATTTCTGACCTCGATCAGTGATAAACATCAGAGGCCTGGTAATTGCAAACAATTGTTATCTCTTTATTTTATTTATACACTGGGTATTTATTATTCTATTAATATCTGTCAAGTAACCTACACAGCTGTTTTGGAATCATCAAAGTAATAATTAAGGGACCTTACGATGTGCTTGAATATGTATGGTCAATTTTTGTATTTTAGGTGTAATAAATTATTTCATTCATCGTCAATTCAAGGATTTATTCAGTGCCTGAATATTTAATAAGCTTATTAGTAATGACATGCTTATCAATAATGATTTGTAATAAAAATTGGAACTTTGGCATAATAATTCTTTGGCTAACGGCGGAAAGTGCCATGAATAATGGGTCGATAGCCGAATAAAGATTGATTATATATAATTGTACGTACCGTAATTTCTTGTTGCCGAAGGTCATTTTGTGATATTAGCGGCAATTAAAACAAAAATTGTATGCGCTTTATTTATTTTTTAATATGGAACAAGAAATTTACTATTCTTGTTCCATATTAAAAAAAAATAAAGCGCAAACAATTTAAATATTTAAAAGGGGCATTGAAAGAAAATAGTACGAGGTATCATCAACAACTTTTTATTCTATAAAAGTTTTATTTACGTTTGGTTTAAAAATTATACTGTCGTAGTCATGGCCTTGACGGCTGATACTCACTCGAAGACGTTCATGCTCACACTAGCACGTTGTTAACCCTTCAAATTTTTCTTGAATGGACACCTTTAGTTGGTCCAAGAACCCAGGACGATGTTTGAAAACCTTGAGGTACCCCCACAAAAAAGTCACAGGGACTTAAATTCAGCGAGCGCGCGGTGGACACGGATTGCCTCGCATTGGGAGATCACTCGTCCCGATCGACGTATTATATGGGCCATAGCTCCATCTTACTGTCTTCTAGGTTGTATTCTTATTTGGCACAACAACTTTAAATAACTTTAAATAAATATTTAGTATTTATTCGTACAAAAAATAAGATTCATTATTCGTGCGATAAGGCCGTTTCCCGAATTCGCTCTTAATACAGAGCTTTATTCGCTCATTCGGGATACTTGCCTTCCTGCACTAATAATGCAAATTACTATTATTTCAACATTTAAAGCATAAATACCCTTTTGTTAATTGGCAATGTAATTAACCAAAGGGTCTGACATGATTACATTTACGATTATTTTGTGCAATTATTAAAATACATGTCTGTGATTGCAAGTGAGTGTAAGCGAATCACCAACATATTTAGTCTTAGTAACATTTAAATATTATTTATGTATTTTCAAACAACTGAAGACTATACACCGTATTTTGTTGTCCCATCCCACGAGTTTCCTTCGAATACTAATGCTGTATCGCCGGCATACGATATGGTTACACAGTTTGATTTTAATCTAATAGTGTATTTATGTTATCTTTAAAGTAGATTTCTAAAACAATGACTAGTAATTTATACTAATATATCTGTATGTACTTGAAACCATTACTGTGACTACTAACTCATTTTAAAAACTATAGATCTATTGATAAAACGGGACACTTATCTGTTTATCTATTTAAACCACATTCAGGAGCAGTTTTTTTAAATGCGCTATTGTTATTATTTTTTTATCATAGGTTAAGTACCGACAATTTATTAGATTTGAGTGAGTATTTTTTTTACAAATTTCAACCAATAACATTTATTTAGAGTAGTCGCATAAAAGCCTATACTCAAATTCGTCGTAAACCTTCGGTAGATTTTCTCTAAACGTTAAGGTGGTACGTATAATAAAGTAATCAAATCCACATCAAATTATATCAATTGACAGGTGAACTTGCCGCATTTATGGATAAAGTAAATTGAAATATAAATAATATATTAGATGGTTACTAAACGTTGTTTCGAACCACGCGCCCCGACAAGATATATGCATACATTTATTATTGAGCCTTGAGTGTTTAGTTATTACATCTTTATACAGGGTGTTGCCTTACTGCAGGGGTGGCCAAAACGTTGTCCGCTAACCTTTCCTAGTCGTCCACCGGCCTGATATGTACAGATATTACATATTGATTTATCAATAAACTAATTAGTTTGTGAGAAGATATCATTATTTTCTCTTATTAAATTAACTTTATATTGACTATGTGTTTATTTTAAATTTAAACTTATTTTTAGTTTTAAATTACTATGTTTCTTATGATCACTTAATACATACGATGTTGGTAGACCGTCGTCTATAATTTAAAAAAAACAGGTCGTCCAAACAGATCCAACATTTGGCCATCCCTGCCTCACTGCATGCTAATTACTTAAGGATATATTGATTAGTACAAATAATGAATATTATCTTATTTTTCCAAAGTGCATCCCAGAGGATTAAGATCCGAATGTGATAAATTTCAATAGATGTTAAAATGTGACAACCAATCCTACATTTAAAGTCAATGTTAGTTAACTTTGCCATACATCTTGACAAATACAATAGTAAACTATTTATCAAAATGTTGAGGGTACGAATTCTGTAGTGGCCAATAGGGATTTGCGGGATCGACTGGTGTAATTAAAAAAAAATGATATTACTAAAAAATATTGTACTTTCTTTTTTATTAGACTTACTTATTCTCACATGACTCAAGGTGTAAACAAGATCTGACGACCGGCTGTGTGACATAGTTAGTTGCTTGGCATCTAAATTATTACTGCATTTCCATATCGTGTTACATTTTATAAAACTAGTTTCCGATAATCTTCTAAAAATAGCCTGTAACTTCACATTGTGAAAAGTAATGACGTGGATTCTACTCCCCTTGCTTGTCAATATATCTAGATACTTCGGTTGAAATGGCAATCCATATATTCCCAAATTCCCAGTAGTTTTATGTGAGCAACTTATTCCACTTCCCCGCTCGAATATCGGGTAATGGTTACAAAGTGCGATGGGTGCCTTATAAAGCAGAAGTGTCTGTTGCTTTTCAGATTTGATCTGAATAATGTAACACCGCATCAAAACAGATCAATACGATAAATACAGCGTGTCATATAAACAGGAAATTTTCACTGCACAAATTTAGATTAAAGGTTCGTTCTAAATAAGAGCGGTGGGTCGGTAAAATTGTTTCAGCACTACCTTCATTCCACCACAGCATTATGATAGTTCAAACATTTGAATTGTACTAATTGTATTCATAAATTACGTTTAATTGTACCAATAATACTATAATTCTAAAGATATTCAATACCTTATTAACAATAGAAAATATCTGGTGTGGACAGCACACGACTTTTCGAATTAATTATTTAATTAATATTATATAACACTTTAAGATATTTCTCAAAAATCATTCATTTTAAATAGTTGCGAGTAATAAAATTAAATTATAAACGTTTATAAAAATCCATCTTACTACTTTTAACGTCTATTTTCGGGGCTCGCGCAGTGCCCGATACGCTTGTTTACATTTAACCGTCATATGGTCATATTTTTTTAATTTGTCGAAAAAATAATTGATATAAAAATTGTTTAGAATCAAATTAGAGATTATGAATCGATCAATTAATTAATTTGTAAACTATCTCTTTTGGCACAAAGATTTTGTCCAAATCCCAGTCCGCCTGAACCAAACCCAATTTTAAAATTTGACCGGCGGAAAAGACTTACGCCTATATAGATAAAAGCTTTTTTTTCACTAAACTATAAGCCGACGATTTAAATATCTCGTATTTGCTATTAGATATTTCCAATTAATTAATTTTCTTTATTATCATTAACTAGTCATTATTTAAAATTTTTGGCGGAGTAGTACTTTTATTTATATTGTATTTTTATTTTTATTTTTGTATATTTTTGTTGAGGTTTGTGATGTGGAGGGGCAGTGAGGGAAATGCCAATAAAGGTCTTTTTTTTTAGTCATTATTTAGATAAACCCATTATGTTAAAGCAAAATGATTTTTTTTAGGTGCTTTTTGGATAACACGAAAGTCCTGAGGTGCGATTTTTGAGCGATCGTTATCACCATCCGTTTAGTTTCATAGCGATGGACTAAACGCATTAGCTCAAAAAATAATGGCAAATATAAGAACTGTCAAGTTTTTTAGTTGTACCAAAGATAGCGATCACTGTTCACGACGCGAAGGGCCAAAAATCCATATCATTCGCAATAATAGTGAAGGTCTGCCGATCGCTATATTCATAACGATTGCTCAAAAATAACCCCCCCCCCCCCTGGCCACTATAATCGTGTTCTACGAATTATGAACTTGTATTGAGCTTTTAGTAAAAACTATGCAAAGAAATATTATACAGTATTTGCAATTTAATAAAAACATTTTGTTGGTGGCTTTAATACTCATTTCGTAAGATTTGATGGCTTTTTACATAACTACGAATTATAAACTTGCATAAATTGTACGCCATGCTGTTGAAAAGTTTTTGCTAGATGCTCAAAACAATTCGCGCTATAAGTGTACAGACGTGATCCCAAACTTAAATGAAATTTGCAAGATGTATATACAGCAAATTTGTATTTATTTTTATGTAGGAACTTACAACTGATCCATACTTGAAAGGTATAAACTGTATTACTCCTATGAAACCGACCTTCTACATTATTATATTAAAATTATGGTAACAAAAAAAGTTTCAGAGGCAACAACAAAATATTTTTATTAACTTGTGTAAATGGTAATGCAATTTCACAAATTAAATAAATTAATAAATTTACGTACATCTTTATCTCACAATATTCTCTTAGAAATTAATATATTATATAAAGCACTAAATGAGTATTGTATATTGTAATAGTATAGAAATGACATAAGTTTACCGTCGTCCATTTTGCTCTATAAAATAATTATATGAAATCAGGTGGTATTAACCCCTTGATTTCATATAAATACAAAAACAAATTGTAAATTAAATTGAGCTTTATCATTATTGTATAATGAAAGTATAATCACAAAGATAATAGTAGCTATTATAGCTGCTTTCGTTTATCATTTGTAACTGCTACAAACGGTTACCGTTTCTTCGTCGCGGAACGATAAAAGAACGTACGGTTGGTACGGTCGTCATAACTCTGAATTTTCTTGGAAAATTGTATCATGTATAATTTCCATAATATAATATTTACATACATATTGAAATGTTGAATGGGTTTTAATCGAACCCAGAACAGCTCCCGAACGATAAACAAAATCGGCTTAGAATGTACTTTCTTGTGTAAAGTAAGTAAATCTGTTTCCAAAATTATATACCGAGATTCGAACCTGGGCCGCCCATTCGTAAAGCGAGGGTGCTAACCACTGCTCTACATGGCGTATATAGGGTGTCCCTAAAACATGGAATATATTGGATAAAACCTTTATGTATGAATTTTGCAACAGTTGCTCGGACACGTCCATTTTTAATTTTTAATTTTCAACTTTTAATGTAGTGTCATTTTTTCGACCATTTTGAATGAACAATGACGTCATTGGCAATTGTTTCAAATGACGACATTTTTTTATTGCAGATTCTGAAAGGGATTATTTTTCAGCGTTCAGCGTTGTATATTATGATATAGGTCACATAAGGAAATTTCCGAGAAAAATCATTTCAACTGTCAGAGTAAAAAAAACATGAAACGCGAAATAACATTCAATAAACAGCTAAAGTAAATGCTCAAACTTCGCTACATTTACAGTTAACAATTAGCTACTTGAAGAACAAATTCGTTTTCAACATTTTCAATAATGTCTGGAGATATTCGTGCTTTTTGTTGTTTAATTAAATACTATTTCGCGTTTCGTGTTTTTCTTCACCATGACATTAGAAATTATTCTCGGAAATTTCCTTTTGTGACCTATATCATAATATATCGCTGATCGTAGAAAAATAATCCCCTTCAGAATCGGCAATAAAAAAGGGGGATGCCATTTGAAAAAAAATGACGATGACGTCATTGCTCATTCAAAAATGGTCGAAAAAAAATTGACACTTTCATTAAAATTTAAAATGGACGTGCCGAGCAATTTTTGAAAGGTTTTATCGAATTTATTCCATACTTTAGGGATACCCTGTATATAAATGCTGTTGTTGAACACCAATCAGTCTCCAAAAATGCTGGATCTTCCTTTTCCTGTAAAACATACATTTCACATTATTTACTATTTATATACATCTATTGTAACTGTAAACAGGAATAAAGAAATATTAAATAGCACTACACACATCGATTGTAGAAATTGATTAAGTCATATCTCAATCTAACAAATACAAAGCGTTGTAAAGTAGACATTGTAAACTCGAAATATAGAAACACATTTTAAATTATATACCTTATAAATCATTACACTATCTTTTTACACAAAAGAATTCCGCATGTTATATTTGTAGAAACAAGCCATGTTATATATTGCATTAGATACAATACGATAAAATTCTGTGTTGTTCCACAAACAACAAATCCCGTTTGTGCGCCGCTTCGCTTCAAATTATATTCTCCTGCAGTATAAGCCAGGTCAAATGTTCAAATAAAAGTTTCAAACACACAAACGTTTTTGTTTGAATTCAGTTCAATTAATCTCTCATCCACTTTGCAAAGTATATTTAATTTAATAATATATATATATATATATATATATATATATATATATATATATATATATATATATATATATATATATATATATATATATACGGCGCTGAACATGTTTTTAATAGCAATAATTGCACTTGCGACAAATATCATGTGTCGAATTATATTCACGAGGCAAATAATTTGCCAGTGTGGACGCGGCTTTAAATGGTGTTAGCACTACTTATTGTGATGTTCTTGGTTAGAACTAATTTATTAAGCAGTTGAAAGCCATTCTTCCCAAAATTGTATTATTACATATTATGTTTGAAGATTCTAAGCCATATTCTCTGAGGCATAAATAGCAACATGTGTGCATAATCTTGGCAACGATTTGACTTGTGCAACCGAACGTAAACCACATTTTCAGTTTGATATATTAATGGAAAACATATAAATCTATTAGCAAATCAGACAAAAAGCATAGACACTTTTATATTACCATAGCACTTTACATTAGCATACGTATCAAAACTGCGATTCTTCTTCTTCTTCGGGTGCCTATCCGTTTCGGATGTTGGCGATCATCATGGCAATTCGAATTTTGTCTGTTGCAGCTCTGAAAAGTCCCGTTGTTGTTGAGTGGTACCAGGTTCGAAGGTTTTTTAACCACGATATTCTCCTTCTTCCGGGCCCTCTTCTTCCATCTACTTTTCCTTGTAGTATGAGCTGCAGCAGTCCGTACCGTTGAGTGTTCCTCATTATATGGCCCAGGTATTCCAGCTTCCTTGTCTTTATTGTTATTAATATCTCACATTCTTTTCCCATTCTCTCCAATACCATTTGGTTCGAGACGTGTGCCGTCCACGGGATCTTAAATATGCGGCGGTATAGCCACATCTCAAATGCCTCGAGTCTCTTTGCGGTGGCCTCTGTCAGAGTCCAGGACTCCACTCCATATAAAAGTACTGGAAAGATGTAGCATCTTAATAATCTGATCTTCGTTTGTATATTTAAGTGATGAGCTTTGAATACTCTTGCCATTCTCAGGAACGCAGATGTAGCTTTTTCTATCCGGCATCTTATTTCAAGAGTATGGTCCCACGTTTCGTTTACTGTTGTCCCTAGGTATGTGTATTTTTGGACCCTTTCAATCAGTTCGTTGTTAACTAGAAGCTGTCCGACATGGTTGTTGTTTTTCGTTATTATCATGTACTTCGTTTTTTTGACATTCAGCGCGAGACCATATCTTTGGCTCACTTCCGTAATTCGGTCCATCAGCTCTTGTAGTTTTTCCAAGCTGTCTGCACATACCACCGTATCGTCCGCGTATCTTAAATTGTTTATATACTCGCCATTTATTTTAATACCTCCTCTTATTTCTTCCAACGCTTCTTGAAATATGCGTTCTGAATAAATGTTGAACAATGTCGGTGATAGTACGCATCCCTGTCGTACGCCTCTCTTGATCTCGATGTCGTCCGAATGTTCTCCTTGAATGCGTATTGAGGCAGTCTGCTTCCAGTACAGGTTGCTGATTATCTGTAGGTCCCTGTTGTCTAAGCCTATCTCTTTCAGAATATCTATAAGTTTGTTGTGTTGTACTTTGTCGAAAGCTTTTTGGTAGTCGATAAAGCATATATGTACATCACAATCCATATCCCTGCATCTCTGTACCAGGACTTGGACGCTGAAAAGCGCTTCTCTTGTTCCTAGGGCATTCCTGAAACCAAACTGAGTACGGCTGATATGTTCTTCGCATATCCTAGTTATTCTTCGATGAATTATTTTTAAAAAGAGTTTTAGCATGTGGCTCATTAAGCTTATAGTCCGATAGTCGTTGCAGTATTTGGTATTATAAACTGCGATTATGATTAATTAATTATAATACTATCTACTATCTATTTTTAATTTTACTATCCTAGCTGTGCTATATTAGGAAAATACTGTTATATATCCATTGTGTCAACATGAAAAATGTTTCAACATTCATTTGAACTATGGTATAATAGAATAATTGTTACTTTAATTTCAGGTAATCACAATGTCGTGTTTTATAATTCGAAATTTTCAAAATATAATATTATTTCTATAAAATATAGACTCAACGTATTCGAATAAAAATAGCCCGTATTCTAATTCAAATAAGTTTTATGAGGGCCTCGTTGCACGTTTTATGTAATTATTATGCCTGGTTAGTTAATAAGAATTTAATTTCTCGCATATTTGCGGACCTGTAGTAAAAACTATCCCAAATATATGTCGCACAGTAAAGTATTTCACGATAAAAGTTGGCCAACATTATATTAATAATTTTATAGACATACAAAAAACTTTTTAACTAGTAAATATCGAGTAATAACAATATTATTTAATATTTATTGTAATTTAAATACATATAAAGTATATTTTTAATTATAATTAGAATATTATTATATATTTTGTAATTTTGGATAGTAAAAATACTTATGTTACATCATTTCATATATATTGTGCACCTCGCTACTGGTTTTAAGGTGGCCGGTATTGATTGATTTAAGAAATATCACTGAATATCGCTTATTTATTGTTTGTGTTACTCAGTTTTTATTTTTGAAATTTACGACCACATTTATAGGTATGTATATAATGTTGATGACGCACAAAGACTATAAACGTATGTATTCTCATAAAAAGGTACTATAGTTAGTTCGTAATACATCTTTCTTAATTGTTCTAAAATAACTTTTTAGGTTTCGTGTCAGACGTCAAATTGCACTTTTTAAGAACCCATTAAAATAAAAAATCTTCCACATTCCTCCCGAGTATATTTTAAAACGTGTTGAAAATATTACTTCTTTATTGTTTCAACATATATTTTAGTTTACCAGAAGTTTTATCAAATAATTAAGATAAATACTGAAGATTCGATTGGTGACAACTTTATTGTTCTGGAAAACGAGCTTATCACGAAAACGACATGGCAATAATTTTTCTCTTATTATCAAGAAATGCTCTGAAAAGAAATTAGAATTCCGTCGTGCTCTACGATACGTCGGACATTAAAAATGTGGACGGCTTGGAATTATTTTTTGATGTTTTTTGGTGTTGTTGTTTTCATTTACTATTTTGAAGTTTATATAAAATTATTAAAATAATTTTAGCCAACTTGTATCGTGAAATACTCCACAGTGCGTCCATCAGAATCGAGAAAATATTGTAGGTGGATTCGCCTTAATATGTTTTGTATATTACAAAACCAAATATAATGTGCACTATTTATATCACACGGGTATTATTAACGAGTGGTTATTATTAGAAAAGGAAGATTTAATGAGAATATAAATAGTTCCATGAAAAGCACTTGCACTTATCTGTAGTACAAGAAATAGTATTATCAACAATGTAGAGTATTAATTGTAATCATAAATGCTAATTTCGAATTATCTGGATTTTATCTGTTTCAGATGATAATTAGTTTATTAATTAATAATCTTTATTTGCATATGTCTTTATTATCAGTTGTAAATTTGAATTGCATTATCTAGATTGAGAGTCCTGCCTTTTGTGTTGATATGCTTGGTGTGGGTGAGCGTTGTTTGTAGGTTGACACCAAGGTACTCGTATTTATTGACAAATTCAATTTCTTCTTTGCCTAAGAAGGCTTTGTCATATTTCTCGAGTTTCAATATTAATAAATTTTTACTTTTTAGTTTATTGGCCTCACAGCATAATGCCAGTAGGTTTAGTCTTAACTGTAGGTGTTCAAGACTTTCTGAATATATGGCCAAAGTTATTTGAGTACATAATGGGTTTTGTTTTTGTGGTTTTTATAGATTCTGGTAGGTCTTGCACAAATGATAGAAATAGTGTCGGGCTCAGGGAGTCTCCTTGCAGCACGCTGTGCTCTTGCGGGATCTGGTTGGAGACCTCTTTTCATTTGTATATTTTGAGGAAGTTTATGTTGACAATTGCTCTAATTACATTATACAATATTTTCCCTTATGACCCTCTTTCCATATTTTCTCTATGTCTATAAAAGTCACGTATAAGTTTGGTAGTCGATTTCTGTATTTCTTCTATTGAAAGATTTATAGCATCCCCGCAGCTGACGTTTCTGCGGTTTCTCGAGTTGCTTCTGTGGTGGAAAGTTCTCTACGTGAGCTATAACTCTTTCATTGATATTTTTGTCGACAGTTGGATTTGAGTTGCCCCTATTAGAGTTAGGATCTCTTAGATCCCCTTTCCCTTTGTATAAATTTTTTATATTAGAGATACTTAATGATTTTGAGATGTCCCCTGGTTCGAGGGTTAAGTTGAAGATGCTTGACCACCATTTGGCTAGGACGGGAGAAACTAGTATGATACGCTCGCTGGCGATGGTGTCTAGCCCTGCCGCGTTTTTCCTCTTCAATGTGCTGATTTTCTTTTTTTTTTGTCTGTTATTGGTTCATTGTACCAAACAATTTCCTTTTTCTGTTTCTACACTCTTTAGACTGCCTGATGTTGGGCTCTGAGAGCATTAGTTTGAAGTGTTCTTCCCATTTATTACGTAGGATAGAATTATTATTAGCTCTCGGTCTGCTGTTTCTGGTTTGCCTTTTGTAACTTATTTAGCAGTGCACTTTAGTCGTGGACGTTTTTCTTGCTTTTGACCATCTGATTGTAATGCCTGTGTGCCATGTGGTACGCAGAGCAGCAGTTACTGTTAAGTCTTCCTGTCTTCAGGAACAAGATTTTGACCACCGTTTCTTGTTTTGGTTGTCAGTAGATTCTGAAATTATTTAAGCTAATACTACACTCTCAATGAAGAACTAGAAACAGCAGAGCATGTAATATGCCTCTGCCCAGCCCTAGTAAACACTAGGCATCTAATACTAGGGGAATGCTGGCATAGTATGACCAGCATTGGCAACTCCTCACCCGCCAGAGTTTTGCAGCTCGCACGCAAAATTGACTGGTGGGACGAGTGAGTAGCCTTAAAAGGAGGTTTCACAATGGGCCCATTTTGAGGCCTAATTGTCTGTAACTACGCTACCCACCAGCCAACTATCCAGAACTATCCACTTTCTGATATGTTCTTACCCTTACGTATATTACGTCCAATGATGGATTAGCCATCACTTTTTCCACATCAATCTGGTTTCGTGACCCTCTTAGATATACCACTCCTTCCCTTTGAGGCTGACTCTGAGCATAGTAATGACTCTTTGGTGCTTCCTTCTATGATTGTGTAGCATGGAATAATTATTACTATACCCTGAAAGTAGTTGAATGTAATCTGCACACAATAGCGTTGTCAATAAAATTTCCATTTGCTGTATCAGTATTGTCGTATTCTTATGTAGTAAAATAAAAGCTGAAAATTATGAAAAATGATAAAAACGAAAAATAATTTTAATTCTGCTGTTTTACAATCGTAACAAAATATGTCGGATTTATGATATACCCATGCCAACAATTTAGACGCTGACGGAAACAGGCATTCGTAAATATAATATCCACTATGGGAGTTTTATCTTCTACTCTTTCAAAAACATACCGCTGGTCGACGGAAACCAACATAATTAAATGCATTCCGCTGGAAGTGCGCTTTGTGATGTGTTTTTCGGTGGATTTCCTACTCATGTGTGGGCGATTCCGCCAACGGATTTCCCGGCTTATAATACAGTCGGTGGTTACAGACGTAAAAAAACCTACAAAGATACATACAATATATCCAGGGATTAATTCCCGGATGGGGACAAATTATTAGTTTTATTTTTTCACAGAGAAGTCACTATTTTAAATATGTTGCTTTTTATTAAAATCCTATACCTCAACGAAATTGGATAAATAGATTTCTGGCTTGCATACAAAATATAAAAATTGATAGAGAAGTATATTTAATATTTACTTTACAGCAAATTGTTATAAGAAAAACAGAATCAAAATACATTGAAATTAAAAAAGTCTAAATTTAATATATGCGATCTATATGATAAATATCATAATATCAGAAAAATCTTCAATAGAAATAAACAAACATTCGGATGAAACAATAAACGAAATAGTAAAAAATCGCCAGTAGAATTTACTTTATCATACGTAGCAATTTTAATTTTGTATGTTTTCTTTGTTAGGTCCGGTACTTCTAAGACTACCCTCGCCTATGTCCTGAGCGAAATGTAACATCAGTCGTTTTGGAAAATGTCCACTAATTAGAGAGTGATTATGTGATTTATAAAACAATATTGATCGTCGTGAAATTTTACTATTTGAGTGAAATATTCAGTCGTTTTCCAAAACGCCAAATAGTACTGCGGCATTCTATATGAAAGATAACATTTGTATTTTTACAAAACGACTAATTTTACATTTCACCGTAAAACAATAGACTTTTCGTGTACATTGATTTTGTTAGTTTCAATATCATTCATAACTTTCATAACCGCTTAGAATAAAGCACGGTAAAAAAATCGCTTAGCGTTTTGTATAAATTTTACGCTCTAACTACAAATTAATCAAACCCATGCAATAAACTTTCCCGTCATCAGTTTTTTTCCACTCTTAAAAAAACATATAATGAAAGTTGCTCATTTGTTTGTTAATGAACCGACAAAGTAAATTTATTTTCACCCTTTTGTTCAGCATGCCGGAATATGCATGCAAATTTCCTGCCGCGCGGGGGCATTTCCTTACAATAACACGTTGGTTATTGCACGTTTATAAATCATAATTTCCATAATTTTATTCAAAAAACGAGCAAAATTTCATATAACATTAATGAAAGTGTAGCATTAACGCGTAACCGATTATTAAATAAAATCGACTGACATGGATGTAATTATTATTAATAAGGCTGAGGAAATTATTTTAAACTATGTGTGAAATTACGATGTCAATTTTAATTTATGCCATGTTTTATTTATAATTGCTCTTTTGGTTTATTCATGTACGTAATGATTCAGTCGGAATTGCGTGTTTTAAAGAAGCCGTTTACGTCGTGAATTAAGGGGAGCGGCACCCTCTTTATGGAGGGTTTGTTATTGTAAGCGCACCTTGCGAGTATGACAGAGTTATTTCTAACCTACAATAACATCTTTCTAATTCATTTTGTTTTGTAAATATGTTTATAATTATTGTTCAATTAAATTGCTGAATAATGGGTGAGTTACATTTGCAGTTCTTATAATTGTATAATAGTCTGCCAATTCATGTCAAAGCCGCAGAATCAACCATTTTAATAGGGTGATTTGGGTGATAATAATGGAGTGTATGAAAACACTATCGTCTATTTGTTTTGTTTATTTGATGATGAGTAATTGATTATAATAAAAATGTTAAATGATATGTTATAACTTGGGAAGTTCGTATTGCTTGGGTACACTGTCGAATACTCACTTGAGATGGCGAGGGTGGAGATACAAAACATGTGTGGTGGAAATTACCTTCTACTATATGCCACCTTAATTGCCAATAGTTAATAATTGGTTTTGTTGCAAATTACGGATGTATTTATATATACATCTATGTATGAGACACAGTAGGCCCACGAGGGACCGCAGTGCGCACAGCACAGGAATGGTTTCTGTATTCTAAAATAAAAATAAATTGGGGATGGTGGTTTGTTTAATTTTCTTTCGGTTAATTTTATGATTATTATTGTTTTTGTTGTTATCTGTACATTGATTCATGTTATTTTGAGACCTTTATTGGTGTAGCAATTTGCTAAATAAAGAAATCTATAATATTTTAACTTATCAAATGTAATATATTTTATTTTATCCTAAATTGTTATAGTAACAATTACACCTGCACAACGAGTTAAGGCACACTAGTGCTGTTATAAATTTCTTAACAGCATTAGTGCTGTTAATTTGTTATAACGGGTCAATATACATTGTAAATAAATGATAATTGTCATACGGCCATGTCTAGCCGATTGTAGCATTTTACATTTATAATTTCTAAATGTTATATCGCACTAGTATTTCTAAAGTTACACCACCCAAAAAACTGTGTTTCTGGAAAAAACCGAAGCTTTATGGCAATAAGAGTGATACAAGTGCGCTCTGACGGGCAACCTCTGAAGTTAGCTTAATACACTTTTGATTATTGATAGAGGGATATTTTCCCTATTCTTACATGGACACAACTCAAAAACACATAATTTTGAATTGTGTCACTTTAGAAATACTAGTGCAACAAGCATCCATTTGTGCATATTTTTGTTTGTTTTAGGATAAAATAAAATGTGTTACGAGACATATCACACATATCAGGTTTTACATTACTTGGGAATTGTATTCCCTCGAAATGTAAAAACCCTAATAATTACTTGTTTCGTAAGTTACTATTAAAACATATGTTTTCATGTTTTTATAAAAATTGCACCTGGGGAAAAGTAGTTTTAGTTACGTAATGATATCAGAAAAATTCTAGACATTTAAATATAACCGGTGTTTGGACAAAAGGGCTTAAGTTAGGAAATGTAAAGTTTACAAGTACCAATGGAAAGAGCAGAATTTGTTGGTTAAAAAGACATAAAACCCTTATTTCGTAAAAATTAAGACTTAAGCCCTTTTGCTAAAACACCATTGATATGTCGATGTATTACATACGTGTCAAATAAAAAAGTACCATATCATAATACCCGAATAAATACATACAATTAAACTTGTTCAGCCACACATAACAGAATATGTTGATTTGAAAAAACGTTACCCTGTCTTGCACTGTGCATTCGTAATTAGAGAGTGCGTATTGATTTACATCACCGTCGATTTACGATGGTGCATGTGTGTTAGTTACGTACTAGACCTATAGATCGAGGCGTATGACGTGAGAAGTGCGAAATATGCCACTGGGATTTAGACTTGACCCACATTCTAGGTCACCGGAATTGATTTACGCTCGGCGAAGGCGCCGCTTGCGCTCGCCGCGAAACTTAATCCGTCGCCAATTTTATACTGCAATGAAAATAAGAATTTGCATTTAGAGCGAATCCGAAATGGTCGCTGATGGGCACATCGAGGAATCGTGTTTCGATTTAGAGCGTTTAGCTGGTGTGAGAATATTTATTTTTGTTTGTAATGTTTAAATTAATACACTTGGATATAATAATACCGTTATTTAAACGATGACTAATTCAGTTCGCGCAGGTTTATTCCTTAATCTTCATGAGTTTCCCAAAATGACTAACTTTCAATAAATTGATTACAAGAGAGTTGAGTCAACCCTCGTTAAGGTGAGCGACTAACTACGTCTGACTAATTCACCACTCCGTCATTACCATTATCACATCATTTATCCTAAATCCTCACGTTGAGTTGTAATGAATGAGCACTCCAATATGACGAATGGCCCACAGCTATCCGTTGTGACAAATCGCGTTCATTTATCCAATACGTAATGGCTATGTAATGGGAAACGCGTCCCAAAATTGACACCACTACATTTACAAATAATGCCTAATTTAATGGACTCGATAATCAGCGGATTGGTTGCAGAAAAAATGTATCGTAAATACAAATTAATTAGTATTTTTTACAATGAAGGTACATAATTAGTTTTATGTTTGCAAAACGTAATCCGATATTTAAATGTCACATCTATTAATTTGTCAGACACAACTCTATAATCTTATTATAATCAAGAAGCGACTTATCTCTTATATAAATGTGCATAATCCGCTATATGTAAATAGATATGTTATTGAATTAAAACTGAAAGAAAAAAACATGAAATATTTCATCAAATTCACACATTCTCACCGCTACAGCCCGAAAACGGTAACCGCGACAGAAAAACGTCTAACGTCAATCTATAGGGCTAGAAATACTCTATATTCTCACTCACATATAAACAATCAAAAGCATTTGAAATAGAGACGCTACAGAGTTGAAATTGGGGAAAAACCTGAAATTTCATCATATTCACATTATCTTACCGCTACAGCTAGAGAAAGGCGTCTAGCGTCAATCTGCAGAGCTAGAAATACTCTACATTTTCACATGCAAACACAGCCTTTTTCTAATTTAATTAGAATCAATTATACTTTTACTAACCTACATAATTGTTTATTGATATTAACCGATGAAGAACCGCATAGTTCTACAGAACGAGCGGTATATGAAAGGTATATATGGTAAAAATGGAAGATTAATATGAAACTGTCTGTTTTCACTCAGTGATAGCAGTAAGTAGTGGTAGTAGTAATGAAATAGTATTTACCACTATTTTCAATATTTAAACCTAAACCTTTTTAATAATCGTTAGGTGTAAGGGTATATATTTATTTTGTTCGTGTATTTCTCTCCATCGTTTCCTGTCGTATGATAGTTGTTGTATCTCCTTCTATGTTACGGCTTTTCTTTGCATTCTTATTATGTTTCCTTGGTCTTACTCTATAGTGTTTTCCTGTTTTTGTATATTTTTCTTGGTAATCTTTCCTAAGGCAATGGCATATAAGTCGACATCACCTAAGCTGTCCTATATTTTTCTGGTTTATTGATTCTATTTGTAAGTTTTGTCGGTATATTTCGTTTATTGTATTTTATATTTGCATTTCCATGGCATTTATCTTTGTTTTGTGGCTTTCAGACATGTTCCATGATTCGTACATTTTTCTCAGTTTTCATCATATTCAAGATTTTCCCTGTTTTCCTCAATCTCTAGTTTATATTCTTGTTTATTTTCCGTTTCTTTCTTATCGTTTCTAAATACTTTAAACTTTCCTCTGATTCATATAATATCGCTCGCCATTTTTTGCTGACTTTCTAATGCGTGTGTTCATTTTCCACTGTCCTGTGTTTATCGTCTTCATATCGTTCTTTCTTTTTTCATCCAGTACTATTGAGAATAATAGGGGCCTTCTGACACATCCTTATTTAAACCGTATTCTTGTTGTGAACATCCTTGACTCCTCATTGTTTGTTCTTATTATATTTGTATTATCTTTAAGCATGCTATTATTATTTCTATTGTCTATTCCTTTATTTTCTAGATCCTCCCATAAGGAACGTTCGACAGAGTGAGAAGTGAAGATATATATCTTCACTTCTCTCTCGTCGAACGTCTTTTCTAGGCCTATGAAGCATAAATATATCCCATTTTTCATTTATTAATTTTTCATTTATTTTCTCAGAATATCAGGTCCTGGGCGCTTCTTCCTGTCTTGAATCCAGATTGTGTACCGTACGTGGTCTCCTCGATCTTGTCATATCATAGGCGTATGTATAGTTTTCTTTAGCCAGTGTATTTCATTGGGAGTAATGATGTGGAACGCCTGCCAGGGAAATGTCGTAGCGGGTATTCGTTTAGAATATATTGGGTGGTCTGTTGGCTGTTTTCACAGTCGCATACCGGTGACTACCATATTCCATGTATGTATCAGATAGTTACATCTCATATGGCCACTACTGATGCGGTTTCTATATAGATTGAATCCCTGGATCTTGTTGTTTGGGTCTGTAATGATTTGTTGGTTGCCTACGTCTGGCGCTGCCCATAACTATCGCAACTTGGTTTTTGGGTCAAAATTGGTCGGCTTGGTCGACTGTATCTTCTTATCTTGTGGTAGATTTCGCAGGTCTTGCTGGATACTTTTTGTCTGCCACATACTTGGTTCATTCACGGTTAAGAGTTGTTTGTACTTGATGTTTGCCAGCACTGGGAGCCAATCTGTGGGTGTTGATTTAACAGCGCTGCTGATAGATGCATTCAGTTGCATGCTGATTTTATGAACATGGCTACTGTTCTACCGATTGAATAAGTCAATGATAAAGCTGTTGTTCTCAGCGTTTTGGCTGATCGCCATAAAGACTCTGTAAATTTTTGGGTGATGTTATTACTAGTTTTCAGCTTCTGGCATGTTTCGTCAATATCCGTTTAATATGTCAATGACCGATCTAGTGTACACATATATGGTGCATGTTGGTTATGTCGAACAGTGGCACTGCCGAGTTCTTTCCAAGACAGTCGATTGTTCAGATGGAATGCCGATACTACGGTATTATTGGGGTTAGGGCAGAGTCACCCTTTTTTGTAATACGATTTCATTACGGATAAGTCTTACGTAGTAGGTCTTCAGCTACTGTCTGCATGTTGTACAGCTACTGCAAGGTCATCTGCGTAAACTAATTTTCTACCATTGGTCTGGGGCATATTGCTCACGTAAAGGTTAAAAAATAGCGGGGTCAATACTGATCCCTGTGGTAGGCCATTACTAGTGGGTCTATATCGGCTACTTCTATCATTAATGTTGACTCGGATTCGTCTATTTATTAACATATTTTCAATCAATCCTATTATTCTACTACACGGGTATTACTTCATCCAACATGAGCAGCAGTCTGTCTCCCCAGACGGTGCGTAAGCTGAAGTTAATTCTACAAATGCCACAGAAATTTTTGGGTATCTTTGGAAGTCAGCTTCTATACCAACTTCCGTTTAACGTTCATAGTCACCCCGAATATTACGTATTCGAGCAACTTGAAACAGAACAAAAATAGAACACTATTCCTGAACGCAAACAGTTAACTGTCAATTTCTCTTGGATAGGCAATAACACTACCTTCATATGCAAATTCTTTAAGAGCAAGAGTAAGAGTAGGAGGTCTGTGGCGCAGTGGTCTAGGGCGATGGTCTGAAGTCATTGCGTACGGAACGTTGGTGGTTCGAATCCACCGCTAGCTGGGAAATTTTTCCACAAATAATTTACCCGGCTAGAATATCATGGATGTTGTATAACGCACAATAGGTCCGTGAAGGGCTGCAGTGCACACAGCCCAGGGGCGGGGGCTGTACTCACTGTAAAAAGCGCTAAACGAAAGCAGCATATGTGTGATAGTTATGAGGGCAATGACTTGGTCACAACAGCTTCGATCTAGCCTGAAGCCAGCTTACTCAGGTGGGATGATGTTGTTGATGCTTTGGGCAGTTCTATTTTAAATTAGCCTTTCCAGTAATTAATAGCAAGTGCTTAGTAATAATATAGGGCGGTTACTCGTAAGGGCTTTTAGCGGTTTGCCCGGGTAGAGGATTCCTATCACGTGCTTTTTTTAAATTTGCCAGCAGTGTATTTGATGCTAGAATGTTGTTGTAAAAATCTAGTAGCCATTTTTGAGCTGTATTTTAGGTGTTTTATACTCCATCGAAATCAGGGGATTTATTCTGTTCAGACCGGTCTGGTAAAAGATCAGACCGATATGTAGATAACAAACTCCCCTCGTGTATATTTGCAATACATTAAAAGTAAATAGCAAATGAGTTGCTATAAAATTTCATTCATTTGCTATTAAATATTGGATTGTTACTAGTTTCATTCATCGGAGGAGCTCGAAAATGGCTAGAGCTTAGCCAAAACTAGTTGCAAAGTGTAACTGAAGTGTGATAAAAAACAAAGTAAAAAATCGTTTTATTTATCATTTGCTATTAGTAGAAACACAATTAAAATAACTTTTATGATTATTCATTGTTTGCTTAGATCAGTGTTTCCCAAAATGGGCGATACCGCCCCTAGGGGACGCTGGGTCGTTTCACCGAAAAAAAATTGTAAAAAATGAGAAAATTAGGAAAAAACATTCGTCCATGATTCATCTGAGGTCTAAATATGAAGCCTTAGTAGGCACTTCATTTCAAAATAAACACAAAATTCTACTTGAAACCGATGACTGCTGTCAGTTAGGCGGCGCTGAAAAGGGGGCGGTAGGCTTAACAGTGTAGGAACCTATTGGTTAGATTAACTATGGGATTTTTTTGACACATTCTATTAGATGTGAAAAGGTTTAGACAATATACGAGAAGTACGAGAAGCAAAAAATACACAAATTTGAATTTTTGGTACATTTTTTTGAATAGAATCAATTCTACATTTTGTAACCTATATAATTGTTATTATTATTAACCAATGAGGAATTATATAGTTCATTATTTGGTTAGATGAAAGTATTTCCGACACATAAATTCTAGTAGATTTGGAAATGTTTAGACAATATACAAAGGAGTTTACAAACAACACACATTTCGATTTTTAGTATATAAAATGCTTTATTCGTATAGAAATTTTTCAGAAAGTAGTGTCTGTAAGGTAACAATACATCTCGCACATAATTCTGAAATTACTGAATACTTGAATTTTCCAAATCAATCTTATAGTGCTAATACTTAATTATGACTATTATTTGATTTGTAAATACATATGTTATTAACTACGACTCTGACCATAATATTGTTATTTTTCTTTCTTAAGGTTTTACGGCCGTAAATATATTTCTAAACTAGTATTGTTCTTTGTTTATAGGTGAGTTTCCCGCTGTTTACCGCCACAACAATGAAATGACTTTTTCTCCAAGTAAGTGTAAACTTTTTTTACCTACATAATAAATGCAATCTGGTTAAAACAAACGAGGTTTGTTATATTGCGCTAACTTTATATTGGTGTAAAATAAACATTTCGCGTTGGGTATAATTCGTGCGATTGAATGATGAAATTGGCGGAGTTGCGGCTGCACAAGCGATGAAAGCGATTTCGTGCGTCACGCATAGTACAATGCACGTGGTAAAGATTTTCCGACAGCGCCTTCAAGGACTAATGCCTGCATTAAAAATGTCTGCTATGGGAAATATCGCAGGTTGTATTTTAATCCTATATGCATATCAATTCATATTAGATTTATTTGTGGATTTGCATTTATTAAGGGTTGACATTGCTAACGAATTTTAAACGTCTTAGATTTTCATGTGTATGTAACAAGTATGCAAAATTGAGCTTTAGCGGACGAATCAGGATGTTTACGTAATATATAGATGAGTCCGATTTAGCATTTTGTGTACGTGCAACATACAATTTTATTTAGTCTACGGAAACGTTGGGAAATTCCGAATAAGAACTCTACCATGTGATATAAGCAGAATCAAATTAATCACATGCTGTTGCTGTTACACAATTTTGAAAACTAATCAATTAGTCAACATATAATATGATTTTAATTTTAATTAATTTCAACGAGAGTAATGTTATGCTGGTGATTAAATTCGAAGAAATCGCGGAACAATACGAGAACCATACATTAATGATAAATTGCGATAGACATTCAAAGTGTAGACTATTAAAAAATGAGTGACAACCCTCTAAATTGTTGTCATGACAACTGTATAGGATTGGGGTGCGATGCGATTCTTGAAACCACTCGTTTCGAACATATTCGTTAAACTGTCAAAGTCGCTCAGCAAAATACGGGCAATTCACTATTAGAGTTCATTTTTGGGTTATTAGTGTTTTTTTAAGGCGAGTGAATCGAAATTCCATAATTGTACGAACTCACATCGTATTTTTCCGATTTTGACAGTTACGCGAATATGTTCGACACGAGTAGTTTCAATTAGCGCACCCTTGGGGGTGTAAGTTCAGACTGGTCTGTTACCTGTGTCAACCAACAACTGTTGGTAAGCGTTGGTATGCCCCATGCTCTGCAAATACTAGTGTAATATTGCCTTATGTCAAATGTCACAAATTTGTCAAAAATAACGTTATTAAGTGAAATAGGTTATTATCCTGTCACTCTTGATAAATTTGTGATCATGTCAATGAGGCAGTATTACACTAGCATTCGCAGAGCGCGTTTCATATCAAGGCATAGCAACAGTTGTTTATTTGGTTGCCATTGGTAAGACCAGTCTGACTTACAGAATAGATCACCAGGTCCTTTTTGGTAATATTATGACATCCTTTAAAGGACTGATTACTAAAGTAGCATTTTACGGACTGAAAACTGTCCGGAGAGTATATATATTTTACTACTAGAGCGTATATTAATAATGTGTTTATTGTTTATTACATAAATAAGCTATTTTGTTATTAATGGATTTTTACTTTCCGAATGGAAAATATTGTTTTAGCAAAAACGTCTTTGCGATTTCTAATTAAGATTGTGGAAATATGCGATAACTTTCCGGGAACACTTTCCAAACAAGTTAGAAAAAAATCATTTTTTTTACGTATTATGCGTAAAATAACCGAAATAAACTTTTGCGATATCAATGTGTGTATATATGTATGGATGTCCGTCTGTCGGTGATTGAAATTCCGGTAAATAGGCACAACAGATTACGACCAAATTTGATGAATCTAGAAAACTAGAAACAAAAATTAAGGGTCTATTGTTGCCGAGAATATAAATTTTTGTGGCTCAGATTTTTATGCATCAAGGTATTAAAAATAGCGACAGTAAAAGTGGGTTTATACTGACATACAATAATAAATAAACAGTCAATTTGAGATGAAAATTTTTCATTTCATAACATTGTTTATTGTGACAAAATAGGTACTAAGAACTAAATTTTATATATATATATATATATATATATATATATATATATATATATATATATATATATATATAATCTTATTTTGTGACCATAAATAATGCAAAATATTCACTGATTCGTTCTGTCTAATTAATTATTTTATATCAGCATAAACCCACTTTAAAGCATGAACAATACTTTTTGTTACGACGAATGTAATGGACTTTATAACTATAATGGTTACTTAACAACTATAACCTTCATGCAGTTAAAAATATAATACTACTCTATAAGTATTCTTACAACAATATAAATCTTTTGTTAATTCGTATTTATTTTTAACAAAGAAACAACAAATACATTATAATTATCGTCCTTTAACACTACATTGAAAGAATATCAAGTAGTTGCTCAATTTAATCATACCAAAGCAAAGTATTTAATGTTTTCTATTTTATGACGCACTGTTAATCCTCACAATACACACAATAGAGGCACGTCGTCTTATACATTAACACAAATCCAATAAAAAGAGCGTGAAACAATTAATTAAACCTATTTTCCACCATTAGCCCCGTTACAGGTGACAACTTTTGTTGTTTAATTTTTATTCTTTACGAGTCTGATGGTTTCAACTAATGTGATTTTCTAATTCACATGCAATTACCATTTGAATAAATGCATGGTGATTTGGCTGCTGTATGTAAATTTTTAATGTAATTACAGGCAGGAAAGTTTTTTCTTATTTGGTGAATAATTAAAGCACAATGCGGGCAAATCGATTTTCATTCCGCAATGCGTTTTTAATTGCGTGCGAAACACGAGTGGTTCCTGATGGATAATTATGAATTGTGGACATGCGGATCCGGTTAAATGATGCAATGAAATAATTTGCGTTTATTAATTATAACCGGATTGATGTGCGCATAAATCAGTTTCATCAATCGGAGTATTGATCATGAGTACTTATACGAGATCATATAAGTATGCCAATATTTTTTTTAATTGATGCTTGAAACAAGAAACTTTCACGGCAGGGGCAGTCACGAGTAGTATTATGCAATGTGTTTTAGATTTTAATTAGCACGAGTTAACCAAATTACTCTAGTTATAATACAACATGTTGCTGATAAATATAAACTGGCTAAAAATGGCAGATCTGCGGATTTTTCACTGGTGTGTACAATAAAATAATACAACCTATCTTTGTAATAGAATTGTATTTCGTTCGGACGTGCATAATATGAATGTGAAGTTTTCGATCTTTCAAAAAATCTTTTACTGATTTATTATTTATATAGTTTACTTTTTATTTGCATGCAAGCCTGTCTCTTAATAAATTTTATGTTAAGTGATAGAGCAGATCAGAGAATCTGAACTTCGCCTGTTCTTTAAATGTAAATTTGGTTATAAATATTACTTCATAGAAAAATAAAGACAGTTTATTATTATTATTATCGCCACCCCATATAAAATTCATGTAATGAATCAAAACAAAATATACAGTAATAAAAGATACAGATACAATATTGATGATAGCTCTTGTGAGCTATATATCTTTAATTCTAAAATTAATAAACTGCAATTTAGAACAATAAAAAAAATATAACTTAGGCATTGTTTAAATAAAATAATTTAGTAAAAATAAAAGAAAGCGGTTTTGGTCTATGATTTTTTCAGTTAAGTACGTATATATTCAATTTAGGGGTTGTAAAAGAATTTCACTATTCTAATGATATTTACTGTGGAGTCAGCATTATTTTATTTACGCTTATTGCGTAACTTATATAATAAATTATCATTAAAGTAAGGGTTATTATTGCTGTAATGTGACGGTGGTTCACATTTTTACTCACAACCACATATAATTGTAAACGCAAAGTTTTCAAATGCATATACCTTTTTTAGGTAGAGAGCTGCGTTTCATTTAAATGTTTAAATACGTTGAAATTAAATGTGTTTCTCCATGCATATAATTCGCAAATTGTTAAAAATGTACGGCTTGGCTGAAGTGCTTTAGCTTATATTTTCCCCCTGTTTACCTTTCAATGTTTAACTAAATCTCTTCTTTTAATTTAAAAACCGAATGTACATGCATGTTTTAAAATTCGTATAAAGCTATTAAGCTATTAAGAAAGTTTATTTAAGGGCGCAGTGATTCTTAAAGTGTGAATAGTCATCCTCCCGAGGTCTCGTAAAACAAGGGTAAATCTATTAATTAATTATTGATTTACTTTAAAAAAATATAAATTAATTTAGTTTATAAGCGTGAATTCACCTCTTAGTAATCTACATATCTAGATTTCGATCTTATTAGATCTCATCGGGGCTGCTCAGCTATTGAGGATGAATTCACAGCATCCCAATTGGTTTATAAACAAAGTAATGCAACTTTCTCTCCAGAGAAGAAAGTTGCATTACTTTAATTAATTTAGTGTTAACTTTCCACACTAAATTATACCAAAATCTTTCTACCCAAACATCTTACTTTTAAATATAATAATATAAATAATGATAAAACAGAATTTTAATTTTATTTTAATTTATATAGAAAATTCTTTCTTATAAAAACCCCAGTTCCATAACAGGAACCCAATTCTATAGGTTTCTTATAAACATTTGTCTTAATAAATTATGTATAAAGTTTAAATATTTTGGGCAGTAAGACGTTTGTACTGTTTTAAAGCTGTGGAGATGGCAGCCAGGTGTTCTTGTATTGTAGTGAGAAGAATAAGAAGGAACAAATAAAGTGAAAATGTGTTAATACTCATACAAGTCATTCTGAATTTTTAATTATGGTTCCGGAAGTACTACTATGGGACAGAAAGTTCATAAATTTTATCCTAACTTCGTATAAATTGTGGCTTTAATTTCAAATAATAACAATTATCGTTTACAATAATCAACCCAACAAAAGCTGACATTTTATGTATATTACATAGAATGTCAGCTTTTGCCCATTATATGATATCTAATTATCATATAATGGGAAAAAGCTGACTGATACCCGATGCCCAATCATCATGTTAATTATCCCCCCAGCTTTTTTCACCCCGAGTGTCCAACTATGTCTATACTTTGAGTCTCAACCAAATTCAGTTTCAGTCACGGAGGCATGAATGAAAAAGTTCTTTATTTCGATAACTAAAAGAGATAGAGGGTTCAGCTCGGTGGTTTCTATTAGGGGAGCAATAGTAGTTGAGGAAAACCCTACTAGATTGTTGCGTGGTTGAAAAAAAATTACGTTCACCACCTATGCACTGATCCAATTTTTTATCTATATGAGTATCTCGATAACTCGATTTGAAAACGCAGTATCTCGATAACTAAAACAGGTAGAGGGTTGCATTCGCTTCAGCTCGGTAGTATATTTATAGGGAGCAATAGTGGTTGAGCATAAACCCGCTAGATTTTGGGCGGTTGAAGGAAAATTAACCTCATTCTACAGGTGACATACATCATAAACCACTCTACGTGTAATATTTGTTCTTATTTATTTAGGAATACTAATGGAATGCTTGAATGCCTGTTGGGGAAATTTAAATATTTGAGCTTTGCGTTTCTACAATTTTAAAATTTTAATCCTGTAACAGAAATGAGATTTGAATCCATTGCAACAATTTCAAACAAATGTACTATGTATAAGCATTTTTCATTAACTATATTTGAATTACAAACAAAAATCTCCCTTTTAAGGGTTACTGTTTATTGATCCTTAAATAACAGATTATTTTTCATGTTCTGCCGTTTTATTCTGAATACAAACTTCACAAATTGAATTCATTTTTGTTGAACTAAATACATGTCCATACATTTACATAATTTATTACTCTATAGAAACCTATTTCTTTTATTCGAATTTATTTATTAGCTTTTATATATAATTGACCGTGATATAAAAATAGAAACGTGGGCGTTGTTTTTTATTTTATACTAAATAAATAAATATTGAATAACTAGGTGTCGTCAATACATTACCTACGATTGTTGCATATACAAAATGACCTTAAGATTTATTTCGAGCTTTTTTTTCATACTAAATAATAACATGGAATTTATAAGTGTCGCCAAAACACAAAATGGGCCGATAAAGTTGGAGAACATCTGATTTAAAGCATTATATTTGGCTAAAGAATTTTTATTGTAATATGTCACATCTGTTGTGCTTTATTTGTAGCGTCCCACATGAATAAAACAAAATGTAAACACGGAAGACGGAAGTAAACATCTGTTCAGAAGTTGACCTTGATTCAAAAACTGCACGATGCTGCACCAGTCACCTTTCAGTTCAATAACATGACATGTCGCGCCAGTGCTGTGATTGGATTTATGATTGAGCCACGTAACTGCAGTTTGTAACAAATTATATAAATCAATTAAAACCATCCGCAGTAATTGGCGAAATTACGTCGTCTTATTTAATGGCATTAAAATAATTAGCGTTTGCAGTTATCGCGATAATTTTCAAAGGCTGTTTCTTAATTTAATGAAAGCCATAATGAGCAAGCCCGATTAACTGCAATCATTTCATCAATATACTAATTACGTATGTTTGTAGGCGTTTATTACAGGTTGCTTGTTGGTTAAGTGCACTTTGCCTAATTAAAAATGGACTTTTATGTATTGATTGGGAAAGATCTAATTATAGATGTGTGGGCGATTTGCGTAGTTACATGGCGCCATGTAGAAACAAGAATATAATCATAAACTAGAATTGTTGATGTATAAGTTTACATTTAATATTAATTTAAAATAACTTAATAATTCTTAAGATGTTCAAAATATTTTAATGGTACAGACCCGGCATGTCCACCCTACTGCCTAACAAACAAGAAAATCCCAAGAAAACGTAAATTTTTAAACTTTATTATTATTACTAAAATACCATTAATAATACAACAAATACAATTTTAACATGTAATAAGTTTATAAGCGTTGAATGTAACACATAATTAATTATAAGCGATAAATTTAAGACGTAATTAATTTATAAACGATGAATTTAAGACATTCTTTAGTAATGATAGATTCAGAATATCATTCTCATATAATTGTACGTACCACGCGAAAAATAAAACTAAGCCAACATATCTGATGAAGAACTCTCTGAGAATTGCATTACTGTCTCAAGAACAATGTCAACCATCTCAACAATTAATTTAATATTGCTGTCCAAAGGTGGGTTTATAGTGACATAAAAATATAAATAAGGAGTCAATTTCAGAATATTATTTTCCATAATTGTTAGTATTCTTATTTTGTGAACATAATTAATACAAAATATTCATTATTTCCACTGATTTGTTGTGTTTAATGTATTATTTTATTTGTCATTAATTATTTTATGTCAGTATATAGCCTTTTATATAGTTGCTTTATTACCATCATTATCCCTATTTTGTCCACTAAAGAACTGTTTCATTTCAACACTTTTACTTTTAATAACATGTGTAACATCTTCAACTTGTTCATCACCGCTTTTTGTATAATGACTATTAATTTGAATAACACGTTTAGCATCTCCACTTTTAATATGGCCATCTTTAATTTAAAAAAAACAACTTATGTTCTAATAAAATCATTTTTTGAATAATCATTATTATTACTGTTGATACATTTTTTATACTACTTGCATCCCCATGGTTATCTCTATATCATCATATTCATCTATAATTATATCATCATATTCATCTATCATCATATCATTATATTTACTAAAATCAAAAAAAAATTGAACTGGTGAAATTTAACCTTTGTAAATATTTTAACTTATATCTATCCTATACCTATCGTTAGTGCTAGTTTACTTTATGTATCGCCCAAACTTCTTCTATGGAAGCTTAAATGTTGGACAACTCTGTTGTATGCTAATCTTTCAAAAGTGTTTTTAAGCGAATAATAAATAAATAGTAGTATTAAAATCTGCAATGGGACGCCTAAAGATTAAACATATTTCAATTATTTGTAATTTTATATCCGCTATCAATATAATTATAATGTTACACGTTTATTTGAAATTAATATTATTATTATTATTATTATTATTATTATTATTATTACATACACCCGCAACACACATTTTTACATCAGTGACAAAACGTACACAGTCAATAACTGTATCCTGTCCACTACTTTGGTTAGTGTCAAATTAGTATTTCACGTAAATTTATTGTTTCTTATCATATTAATTGTACGTTAGATGTATTGAAACTCAACTTATTATCACTTCATATTATAATATTGCATGGTGGGCTTAACGTGAGATCTGTTTTAGTGCAGTACAGTTTGCGATTTATTCTAGAATTTAGTTTTAATAACTGCAGGCTAGGGACAATTCACCTTTAAGAATTTTGATGCTGCATGTCAGATACTGTTACTATATTTAATATGTTTTTATTTCGTAGAGGTTATATTGTCCTGACATATATAATAGTCCATGCCATACAAGAATTAAATATTTGACCCTGCAGAAAAAAGCGCACTCGTTACAACAAACAACTTTGGACAGAACGTTCAAACGCAATTCACATTACTGAACGTACTCCCGGTTAATCTATCAGCTGGATAGGGCAACATTTAAAAAATAACACTCTTTCCCCCTAAATTGTAATTCTCGCACAAATGTTCACATGGTGACGAAACAGGGACTTTCTCAAAGCGACTTATCTGATACATTGTTTCATGCACGTTGCGATATTTATTTCGTAAATAATTATAATATCTCTAATAGAAATGCAAGAACTTTCCGAAAATGTCCATGAGCTTCCACGAGCTATTAAAATCCAAATTTCAAATCACTACGGGCGAGTATATAAGCTCCACAGACACTTTTTTATTCCTTGATGATCACCACTCATTATGTTCAATTATTTATAGAAATTATTGATATTTCTAACGTAATCAGTCACATGTAAATATTTACCGTATTTTCGCAGAAATTGACCTTTATGCCAGTAAATTAAGTTATAATTGGTCAGATTTTATTTAAATAATAAATCAAATTAAATTTTTCTCTTCACAATTTTAAAGAAAATATAATAAATAAACAAACAAATAATAGTAAACTAGAATTTTCTAGAAAATTTAGAAAAAAATAGCATCTACATTTCAGTATGTTTTTCATTAAACATTAAACTAAATAAAAATGCACTTGAATTATGTTACCAAGGTTGTTTTGAAAAGCAGAGATTGTCTGTCCATCTTGTATAAGACCTGAAAACCGCCGTTTTCTTTTTCAATGTTGTATTGTTCTAATGTCAAACTGTTAAATTGTTATTGAAAAGGAAATAAAGACACTTTATTATTATTATTATTAATTATGTTAAAAGGTGTATTTTAATTAGAAAAATATAAATAATTTGTTGTTTTGAGAGTGGTTTAATAGCTTGGCCGTAAATGGGTTAATATAAATCCGATGTCTTGGAGCACCACCCTTACACTTTTCTTAACATAATTAAATATAATCAAATAGAATAATAATAACTTTCAACTAGTAGTATATTGAATAATAGACGTTAATTGTATTAACCTTGAAAATAAACTAACATTAATTTCGTAATTAATGGCTCAATTAATAATGACTTACATAATTTACTACTAACTTTCATTAACTTTACCAATAACCACATAGAAAATACGTCTACTAAAGAGCAAAATAATTGATTTTTGTTTCTGCAATCATAATTTTCATATTATCTATAAATGGAACATTATTAGCTAAAGAGAATGACAATATTGACATATGTACATCTACCAATTGATCACCGACTAAAGTTCAAGATAAGACAATTTCTTAGCTCAAAAGTTGTTCAAGAAATGAATTCATATATCCTCCTCCCAACAATTTGTCCTTGACAAATAGGACGCATTATATTTTTCCATTCGATCTACCATCCAATTCAATATTTCAAATAATTTGCTGTATGATACGAGACAATTTAGATTGTCTCGCATCTAATTAATCTATAATCTAATTTTCTGTACACACATAATTTTCATATTATTCATTAATGGAACAGAGAGAGAGAAAACAATCTTTATTAGGCTATTGGCCAGTGGCCTTTCCGCCAATTAATGGAACATTATTGGCTAAATTATGAGTGAAATAATAGTTACATATAGCTACCAATTGACGTTCTGAAGCCCAACTAAACAATTACAATAATTTCCCAATGTTTACCCTGAAGCCATGTTTAATAAAATTGGCTGTTCCATATTTTTTTTAATATAAATTATAAAAAGCTCCCTGAAACTATATAATAATGTTATGCTCTTCTTCTCCCCATAATATTAAAGTTTTTGTTCTTAGTTCTTACCTCACCTTTCAGGAAATATTTAGAGTACTCAGCAAACATTAGGAACGAGATTTCTTTTTTATAATAATCTAGTTATTGCCGCTGTCGCATTGCGGGCACACTCAGCAGTTTACAAGCCGCAACGCCAAACTACCACCGTAAACCGGCACCGGGAATTTTCCACGCGAAAAAAGGTCAAGGTTGATTCGCTTTTATCGTGATGAAAATTTTAAGTCCTTTCAGCAGGGGAACTTGGCCCAGTCCGGGGATCGATGGGATCTGGATGTAAGCCGCTGCAATTATTACTATTGATTTTTATAAAAGTAGGGATACCATTGAAATCATAATAGGTTATAAAATGCATTTAATATGTGCTTATCAATTAATTTTATAAAATTATAATGTTAATGTGATACATGGTCTTCTAGAATTATATTACTTCTCCGGGCAACAGCTGTCCTTTTTCCTAACTCTGCTATTCTAACTACAATTTTCTTACGCTCAGTTGTTTTTGAAATCGGTCTTTTTCTTCATTATTACACATTGCATATGTAATGTTACATTAAAACAACAATAATAAAAAAGTTTTTGCCTATTGTCATGAAACGTCGATGACGCCGATTCATTAAAAAATGTTTATATTTTTAATCAATCGGCGTCATCGACGTTTCATGACTGTTAATATGCGTCATCTTTTCGTATCGCTTCCTTGTTTTAAGTCCTCGTATGTAGGCGTTGCAATACCGGAACATATTTTAATATCCCTTTTTCTCTATAAATCTCAGAATACCGGGACCAAATACTACTAACTTTCATTATCTCTATGAGTTACCATTGGTAAGAAAAATTCTATGAACTTTCGGTATTTAAATCTCTCAATATCGTGATGAAATATAATTATTTTTTAAAACACTCCAAGTTTTACATAATTTACGACGATATGGGAAACATTGAATATAGCTAACATTGATTTTAAATCAATATCTGAAAAAAGAAATTCTTCATATATTAATTGATTTTGAGATACCATTATATGATGAGAGGGAGTAAAAAAGAAAAATGTTAAAACTTCATTTTTCTTTTTTACTCCCTGTCACCATCTTCGTCATGATTATTATCAGACTGTTGAGCTTTCACTGTGTTGTAACTGCAAAGTTGCAGATCTGATAGGTGACTTTTGCCTGAAATGAACTTATCATTGGTTTCCGTTTCATTTCAAATACCATCAAAAGAACACACAAAGAAATAAATGATACAATATATGACAGTTGACAGTTCTCATTTTACTCAATAAGTTTGTACCCGAATAATGCGCTCTTTCTCTAAATTATATCACTAACCTTGCGAGATTTAATTTACACAATATAGATTTATTTTGATCTAAAATCAAATAAATAGGTACAATACCGAAATACCGATATTTTACGACGAACACCGATATTTAAAAATGGGCAAAATTGGCCAGGGATCCTGGTTTTCGGTATTCCGGAATCCTAGTCGTGTTGTTATCTATATATATATATAGATATATGGCAACATTAAATCAATATATTGCTTGTATTATGTGTTTATGTCTTGTTGTGTCGCATGGATGAGAATGCGATATCGTGTATGCTGGATGCTCAGGTGGTGTTAATACATAGGATCGAGGAGACCATTCAATTAACCCTCTTCTTCCAAGCAAAGCTTCATGGAAATGCTCACCTAAAAACAGGCGTACCTGTAAAGTATAGTGAGAAAGAGCTTCATTTTGAAAAAATACATTAGTATATTTTTCTAAAATTCTCGGTAAAATTTTTACTCGTATAAGATGTAAATATAATTCACCATTAATATTACCTTGAATGAAATAAGGCCCAATTATTCATCCACTCCAAATACCTGCCCAAACGTTTATTCCCGGTGATCGAAAATCCTTCTAACTACATGGGGTTGTTTATCACAGTAATATACACAGTTAAGGCGATTAACTCGTCCGTTAATGCGGAATTTTGCCTTATACGTCCATATAATTCGATTAAGGAAATCATTGGGATTTACTTCTTGGACAAGAAGATCAGAAAAGACGTTACAAAACTCTAATTTTCCATCTGGATCGTCATCGTTGAGGGTATGGGTTATTCTAGGCCGATAAAATTTGAAACCAATTTTTGATGATTCGATTAATAGATCCTAGAGGAATTTCTATTTGTCTTGAAATTTGACGCTGCAAAGTACCTGATTCTTCTAGAAGTATATGGTGCACAGCAGCATTCTCAATAGTAACCGGTTTTCGAACGACCATGCCTTTTCTATTCAAGTATTTTGCCATAGGTGTCAATTTTTTTAATTAATTTCAATAATAAAGTTCGAAACAATGCTGATCTTTGATACATTTCTATCCACTTCTGTTGTACCAAAGTTATAGCAAAGTCATCTGTGTTGTTCCCTTTATATTTATAAAACGATTTCTTAATAGAAATTCTTTGATGCAAATTTAATTTTGCCAATATGACAATTTTTCTGTTATAAAACTAAAATGATGCAATATACGTGTTGTCAGAGTTCTATTACTTGCCCTATTACACTGTATAGAAAGTGCCATTTAGTGAATTCATAATGAAATGTTGATCGTAACTTTTGGAACACTAGTCACAACAGACAGTAGTCTTAAGTCTTATTTTATAAGAAGACGCTAGTATGCGATAGGGTATTCTGGATACTAGTTTTACATTGTAGGCAGTGCCCATTGTGTAAACTATTGTCCCAGTTTTAGAGACATCTGGGGGCGTCTGGGCGGATTTTTTGAAGTTGTCTCGGTTTTTTGAAGTTGTCCGGGTTTTTAAACTTTACGCCAAATTTTGTAAAGGTTTGTAAATATTTATGTTTTCTTTCCGGTTTCTCTCCTGTTATCTTCAGTCGACAAAGCCTAGTATGCATGCAAAAAAAGAAAAGCTTGAAAAAGTGATAACCCATGATAGAAATAAGAAATATACATTTTTCCATTACGTAAAACTTAGATAACAGACTTACGGAAATTTGTTTGCCAATGAAAGAATATTTTGTTTAGTAACTCATCAGTGGACGACAAATGTGATTGATTTCAGTTTTCAAAGATTAATGTTTATCTATTAATGTATTTTTAACTTTATGGAAGATTATTGATGTTATATATTATAATTTATAATTTGGTTTTTATGTACTGCCTCTGTAGAGTACAGTACTCTATAGTGTTTATTTAAGATTAAAATTAAAACTATATTTTCTTTTATTTGAAAACAACGTATAAGAAAAAAAAAGTTGACTTAACGAAGGAAAAAACGTCCGGGTTTAAAGCTGAAAGTCCGTGGTGTTGAAGCACTTAGTCCTTGGATAGTGATTTTACAGATGGAAACCCTATATGCATACGGCCACAATTTCAAAAATGTATTACATAGCATCATCAAATTGTATACAATACATGAGTCATTGCTGATTTTGAGATTGGCTCGAGTGTAGGAAAGCCTTAGGAATTTACTGTCAATACACTCAAGTTTTTTAATTATAGAACACTTATATTTTCAACAAAAAATAAATACATTTTTATTAGGATTTGATATCAAGAGGTACGAAGTCTACATGTTTAAATGAACATTAGTACTAATGGTTTCCATATCTCGATACCTATATTTTATTTATTTATTAAATCGAATGCCTATCTACCATATTATTGGTGTAAGGCTCTAATTTTATACTTTATATAATATATATTATCTACATGATGTACATTTACGTTTTGATGTTTTTCTGTATGTTTTTCCTACTAAAGAATGTCCTTTTCAACATATTAAACATTTTACCCGTTTCCACTATCACTCTTGTTACTCTGTCTATTTTTCTATTACTTTCTATTATAGCTGCTAGGTATTTGAAGTATACTTGTTCGATTTGTCTTTCGTTTAGCGTTATTGTTTTTCTTAGATATTATCATGCGCTTTGTATTTTCTATATTTATGTTCATGTTGATTTTTATTAGTTCTTTATTTATGGTTTTTATATTGTGTTGTAGATCTTCTGACTCCGCGAAAATCGCGATATCGTCTGCGAACATCATTTCAGTTATCTAGATTTTTCAGGTTCCAGAATCCCATCTTTATAGTCTTCAGATTTTTTCTTGTCTTCTTCATTACTTCTTCTAGAACTATTGTGAATAGTAGTGGGCTCAAGACGCATTCTTGTTTAACCCCACTTCTCCCCCTGATTCTTCATTGTTTGTTTTTATTATATTTTTGTTGTCCTTGTACATTGATTTAATTATTTCTATTGTTCCTCTATCTACTCCTCTCTCTTGTAGTTCCTTCCATATGTCTTCCCGTTTCACTCTGTCGAAAGCTTTTCTAAATCTATGAATTTTATTATATATTTCTTTAGTAAGTTTTTCGTTTATATGCCTTATCGAGAATATTAGGTCCTGGACGCTTCTTCCTGTTCTAAATCTGTATTGTTTCATGGTATGCTGGTTAGCGTGATTCCTCTGTAGTTGCTGCACTTTCTCTTATCTCCCTTTGTGTGTGTTGGTATTATTATGCCTATGTTCCATTCTTTTGGTATTTTCCTTGTTTTTATTATGCAATTAACTAATTGGGTTCTCTGCTTTATTCCTTACTTTCTCATGTGCTTTATCATTGCTGGTATTATGTCGTCTTTACCGGATGCTTTCCCTTAACTATCTTTTTTGTATCATTTCAGTACATATAACAAAGCCATAATGTTTGATTTAGCTCTCAAATATTGAGTTAGTAATAAAGTTAAAAAAGAACTATTTTTACATATATAAGTGTGAACCCACCTCGTAGCAATCTACATATCTAGATTTCGATCTTATTAGATCTCGTCAGTGTAGCTCAGCTAGTGAGGATGAATTCACACAAAATCTCGAGTGGTTATATACAAAAACAGTAGAACTTACCCTCGTAGAGGGAAGTTAAACGCCATCTGGCGGCACCACATCAATTAGCAATGCACACCCATATGGTAATAACCGTCAACATGCTCATTCCATCAGGTAGTGCCCTCTATGGAATAATATTCCAACACAGTGCTTGGGATATCATTCTCTGGAGGGCACTACCCGGTGATCCTGATAACATGAGCATGTTGACGGTTATTACCATATGGGTGTGCATTGCTAATTAATGTGGTGCCGCCAGATGGCGTTTAACTTCCCTCTACGAGGGTAAGTTGTACTGTTTTTAACTATTTTTACTTTGTTCGGAGGAGCTCGGAAATAGCTAGAGTTTAGCCGAAACTAGTGGCAAGTGTGATTAAAAAAACAAAGTAAAAATCATTTTATTTATCCTATAAGTACTATGAATGTCTTATTGACTGTCTAAGGTTTTCAATATGACATTCCTAGTACTGTCAGTAGTTGCTTCAATCCTCCTTCAATATTTATCACGTAATCAATTATCCAGATAAACATCTCTATTTTCTTCATTCCATCATTCCTATACTTTACACGATCAGTAATATCATCAATAGTTTAGAATAATGAAAATTTTAAACATGGGTGCCTTTATAAAAAATATTTTTGGAGCGCCCCATACTACTGCCTTTTTGCCAATCCCATGCATCTATTATATAGAGATTTGGTTTCTGTGCGACGAATTACTCTATTACCATTATATAAACGAGCCAGATTTCGCGCCAACTAAAATGCACTGGCAATTAAAATTCTTCTGGGCGCAATTAATATTTATTGAAGTGCTTTTAAATTTAGCGAGGCGGCAGCGCGACAGGAAACTTTTTGATCGTGAAATAATGGCACGGAAATCTGTAATGATGGCGGTTGCCATATGGCTGCTTGAGTAGTTTAGTTAGAAGCGTAAAATTATAATATGGAGTATATTATGGGCATTAATTTAGATGCTCTTTATGATTTGCGGGCGATTAATGGTGTGATTAACGAACCATAAGTTCTTGTGCATTACTAAGTACAACTAAGTAGATTCAATGATAATTGGTGTGGAGACATTCGTATATTAAAGTGTTAATATTTAACAAGATTGCTTGCAAAATATGTTACTCTTTCCATTTTATTTTATTTAAACTTTAATTGTGTAATGGATTAAATAAGGCTATTTGTAAATTACTTATTATAAATTTTCTGCAAAATTCAGTGACTGGTTCATGTTGTTTACTTTTTTATATGCGAGCCGCATTGCACACTCCAGGCTCACCCAAGATGATATCTCCTCAGAATATACCTCCTATACTTCGTCCCAAGTAGCTCTTGTATAATTTAAGGAGGGTATCACTCTCGAAGAACGATAAAGCTATCGATAATGTATTGTAATTGTGACCCCGAAACTGAAAAATCAGCATGTTGCTGTCGAGTTTCATTATTGACGATCTAATTTACTAATAGCGATTTGAAAATGTAAACCACGTCAGCTGATGGAAGCAAGGCCGGACCCTAGCATAGACAAATGAGATGATGATTTAGAATATTTATTTATTTTTATATTATTTTGAATATTCAAATGAATACATGTAGTGCAGAAATGTTTAATAATTACGAGCAAAATTTACTTTCATTAATCATAGTAACAATAGATCATTTCATATTTAATGGCTTCTATTTTACTTTTATAAGCAGCCTGTTGGATCATTTCTAACTGGAAGCAATCTGCTGTCATAAATTACAAAAAGTGCATTTCACTCAATAATCTCGTAACTAATGGAGATACTGCGAAGTTTACGAGCATGTTCTTATAAGGAGTTCTAAACGTATACAATTTGAATTATACATACTTTGCCAAGTTTGGCTGGTATTTGAATATATTGCCTAATAATTAAGTGCGATATTGTATGTTTAGTGATTATTACAAGGATTTAAAATATAATGTCTATAATATGTCTACTTACAATTTAAATTCAATTATATGTTGGTTTTCTTCATGCTCTCTGAAATTTTGAGTTGAAATATTATTTAGCACTAGCTCTACCAATATGTAGTTATTTATTTTGCTAGTGTACGTGAATTAATTATGTCAATAAATATTTGCTATATAAAAAGTTGGCTTTATACAAACATAAATTAAGAAATCATAATAATAAGGAGTACATTTCAGAAGAATATTTGCCCTAATACTGTTTATTGTGATAAAATAAGTAATTAGAACTAAACAGTAAATGATTAATCTTATTTAGTGAGCATAAATTATCACCAAAATAATTCTTATTTCCACAGATTTCTTTTGTGCTGTCTTATTTTATTTTGTCAGAACACCCAGTTGGAATGTATTACTGTGGAGAGCACCAATCGGTAATCTTGATGTTGATCTTGATTGATAAGTATGTTGACTATATTTTCGAATTTTCTACATGGATATTAACTTCTAATACATTTCATTGATATGTATAATGATCTCGGCAGTGCGAAACCACCATGTGACCGACCTTCGAAACAAACTAGATTTATGCTAACATAAAATAAAATTAGAAAAAATTAGTGGCAACAGATGATTAGGACAGTTTATACCCACAAAGTAATGCATTTACCAGTTAGTTCTTGTGACTTAATTTGTCAAATAAACAATATAATGGAAAATATCCCAACAATTATTCTTATTTTGGTATTATTATTATTTTGTTATTATTATGTATTTCTTTCATTATACAATTATAATTCTTCAGATGAAATACTATCATGATTAGAGAGATTAAATTATAAAAATAATAAATTCTCCAAAATTGCAAAATACTGATGAATACTAATACGCTAAATCTTGATAAACAAAATATTGATAGTATTACTGATGATCTAAGGTTTAGTATAGATGGATTGAACAGAATACTGACATTAATAAATACTGACAGTACTAGAAATGACATTATCATCGACTCCGTAAGGTCTATTCATCAATACTACACCTTACGCGATCAGTAATACTGTAAATATTTTATAATACTGACAGTATTATTGACCATGTAAGGTGCCTTATACATTTAGAAACAAAATAAAAATGTAACACCCATCACATATAATTATAACTTCATACAGAGAACTTTCTTTATAAATATACTTTAAAGTTTTGTCTAATTATAGGAGCAGAGCAGTATCTTGTTCTTAAATGTAATACTGTTATTTTAATAATACAAAATTGATATAATATAATTATTCTGACAAATATTTGCTCTCGTTTCAGTTGACACATAAAGTGACATTTTATTCATTTCCGTAATATTTCACGGCCAAGTGTATCAAAGCCTGTCTACCTTGAATAATTATTCATAAGTGTGTTTCTATGTTATACAATATCCAGTGTGGAGGCAATTACAACTTATATTGCGTTAATTATACAAGACGGAGTGTAATTTTTAACGCAGCAAAAATACCAGCCGCTTAATTACTGAACATTCTACATTTATCAATCGCTTCATTATTAAGTCACGTGGAAGAAATAATAGTATAATAATTCTGTTGTGATAGGTGATACATTTTTATTCCAAACTTAATTAGCATTGAAATATAGGGCATTAAAACACAAACCTTCTTCATTACTGAATAGCCCATTAACGAAGAGAGTATGTGTATTACGAAATATCGTAAGGTTGTATTGTCGATATAAAAAATTAATAATTTACTAAAGGGAATTTATACAACTGACAGTGACGAATTATACAATTCAAGGGCTTGTGGCGACAGAAAGTTGGAGGATCCATCTATTAATATATCTATGGGTGTTTCAATGTTACGACCTACCAATATTATTCATTTGACTATTAGGATCATAAAACCATAAAACTATTACGTGTAGGTGTAACAGATGTAGTATTTACAGCACGGCGCTATTTCGTATTTTATTTGTGTTGAAGGTAATTCCAAGATAACTTACCTGTTTTCTAATAGTGTTGGTTTAAAAATTGTAACAACTCAAAATTTAGAATGAATGATTCCTTGTAGTTATGGGCATTATCGAATACAAATATCTAACTATGGAAAGTCAGGAAGCTAAATGTGTAATTTCCAAAATCGCTGCCGACTATAATTCAGAAATATTTTAACGTAGTATTAGGCCCTACTCTCAAATTAGTGGGGTTTGTAAAATTTTCAAAATTACTATCGAGCTTAACTGAGAAAAATACTACTTTTTAGAGCACCGCGGCAATTTTTTTATCAATACTTTTTAATCTGACAATTATTAGTCAGGCTATCGATATTTTCATTTATATTTTATTGCTATCGATAGTTTTTCCGACACGATTTTTTTCCAAGCATATTTATTACCAATTCACTTACTATGGGAAATAACACGTGGCGTTTAATAAAGTCATAATAATACATAAAAATCGCGCAGTAAAGCCGGCTTATGCAAATAATTTTATTGCAAATTGCACTTTGTGCGTGAACTTGCCATTACCTAACGAGCCGCAGTATTACGCAATACAAAACGTGAATGACTTTTACTCTCTTTTTTTTCGGTGGCAAAGATTAAACGGCACTAAATCATCCTTGAACCGGAACGCGTTACGTTTCCGAGCCACCTCCATGGCCTGTAGTAAACCTAGGAAATAATTAATCCAGCACACCACCACCGTGCTGGAACTAAAACGCGCGTTCCATTTCGCCTCAAATAACAACTCGCGTTTTTTTTTTATATTCGACTGAACTTTATTGTGATCATGTCGTGAAATAGTCGTCGCGAACAATAGCTTCGAAAAAAAAATTGCTAGACCATGATATGGTTAAATTAGTTTGTTGCCGGGAAATGAAAGGAACAGGATTTTGAATTGTTGCGAGAGAAAAAAAACTGTGTGTGGTTGTGTTGAAATCGTATTTATTTACACTCGCTTAGGTTTTTATAATGCACTGGTGTAATCAGTATTTGTGAAATCTTTTCGTTTCAGTCGTTTTTGTGTCATTAGCTAACAATATCTGTTATAATATTTATTGTATACTCGACGAAAAACTCGCCCCGTAGTTTTTTGGAACTATATTGTTGTTATAAGTTTTATACATTATTTTTTGCGTCTTTTATTCTAGAATGTAATTTTTAACAGTTATCATTCATCAGAATAAATGAAAATCTTTTTATTACGAAAATGATTAGTTGTTTTATAGTGCAGATAAAAATATTGAAAATTAATTAATATTGTACTGCACATTATCATATTAATTATAAGATATCGATTTTAAAAGTTATTTTCTTCTTCTAAAACAAGTGTTTCTATTATTCAAATTTCCATATTATTTTTTGTTCACGCTTTTTATTATCTATTTTTTAACAACGTGTGCAAACTCCATCTAAAGGTCGTTTTAGACAAGACAATTTCTTAGCTCAAAAGTTGTTCAAGAAATTCATATATCCTCCTCTCATACAATTTGTCCTTGACAAATAGAACGCGTTATATTTTTCCATTCGATCTACCATCCAATTCAATATTTCAAATAATTTGCTGTATGATACGAGACAATTTACATTGTTTCGCATGTTGACTAACTTTTGAGTCAAGAAATTGTCTTGTCTAAAAGGACATTAAGGCTAAATATGGCCACAGGACCGGTAGTGAACAAATACCGTGGCGGAAAGTTGAAAAGAACTTGGAAGATTTTCTCATTCCATTTCTATATTCGAACCTATGGCACGCGTGCCAGTGGTGGCACGTGTGAACAATTTGCTGGCACGCGAAAATTTGCTGGTACAGCGTTTAATTTAATAAAATTCTGCAAACGTTTGTTTTGATCTTATTGGTGTTCATTTTTTATTTTTACTATTACTAGTAGGTTGGTACGTTAGCAATCTTAAATAAGGATTGCATTTTTTTGGCACACATACTGAAAAAGGTTCTGGCATATGCTATCGGATCCAATAATATTGTATTAACATTCAGTCTGTAAGAAAGACGGTTTTCCAAACGTCAAACATCTTTTTTGAAAGTTAATCCGTTTTGCTGGTTTGGTTCGGAGATTAATAGTTAATAATTCTATCAAAATCCATCGAACCTCAATGCCCTCCGTACTGTTTATGCATAAATACTCTAGAAATTGTAGCAATTTCTGCCCCAAGTTAGTTAACTTCTTTGGTTAACAATTCGACTTCATTCCATTTTTTGTACCAGCAGATATTTCTTATTAAGGACGGAAATGTTTAAATTGTTCTTTTTATACTTGTCTCTCGTGTTAACCGGCCTTTATCACCTAGTTCTGATATTTCACGGTAAGATTTTCAAGTTTTAAGATTAAATTTAATCGAATAGCCACAGAAATTGTTATACTGGTCATGATTTTAAACACACTATACTAGCAAATTTGAGAATTCAATATCAATCAACTAAAGCTATGTGAGATTCCAAATGCGCTGAAGTTAAAGTAAATCCGACCACGCAATCAGACGTTTGTAACATGTTCATTTCACTTATGACTGATTTCTAAAATATATATATTACAATTATATTGTTATTGTCGTTTAAAATGAACTATGTTGATATATTAAATATAGTATACATAGTAACATTATTCTTATAATATACAGTTTTTATTGCATTATTGTCAATTTGATGAGTCTATGTAGATTTTGTCTTTATGCATAAATTCATCAATGTAAATAAATAATTCGATTGTAATTATAATTATTACTATTTGCATATACATTTTTTATATTATAATTTAATAATATCCAAAATATAAATATTATTATTACATTATACTGCTTGCAATAAAATTAAATATAGTCAATTTCCCGTATAATTAGTAATTACAAAATAAAAATGAAGGAATACCTCTCAATCACATTATATAAGAATATGTTAAAGTTGACTAATTAAATAGACACGTGCAACCCGTCAAATAGCGAAGTTCAAGTACACGATCTTTATAGATTTGCATACTACGTCATCCGTAAACGAACTATGAATCACTGGGCTAAATAAATACAGGAGTGTCGCTGTTGTCTGCAGCTTAGTAGCCACACCGTGCACGCACACAAAAGTATAAACAATACAAACCTATTTAAAATTACAAACGGAGGCTTATTGCCATTCACGTCGGTCACTACGGTACCGTGTATAAAAGCCACGTCCTGATTATAATATCAACATGTAAACGTCGTAAGAAATTAATATATTTGCAAATTACATGCTAGCAAAAAAAAAATGTGTGTCGAAAGAAAGTACGGAATCCAAGCGTATTTGTTTAATATATTGCTGAGCGCTCGATATGGTACATCCGTCATTCACTAAACTCATTTGCGTGAATAGGGTCAAGTTTTAGTCAAGCATGAAAATTTAAAGTAAAAGCCTGACTCTAATAAGTAAATGTATATGCCGATATTCAATTAGTACTAACATGTTTATTTTAATAGAAATAAAATGTAATATGTAAATCAACCATACTCAATACAGTATATATTTGTTATTAAATGGGTAGATATTTTCTGAAAGACTATTACAAATGAATTATAAATAGTTTCGTTTATAATCGTCTTTCAGAAAAAATCTATCCATTTAATAATCAATTTAGCATGGTGAGCATAGTTGATTTACAAATTACATTTTATTTATATTGAACTGAAAACTACACATATAGCATTTTATTAGAATTTATAAGGTGCCATAGGTAATATGAACAAAATGTCTTTATACCAATAACTATATACATCAAATAATACAGCAATGTCTTCAAACATCAACAAAATCGGCTAAAACTAAATGATAATGTTAATAATAATAATTAAAGGGATAAAAGATAGAAAGTATTATTTAATAGGTATATAAACTTCACCACTACATTCAAGGGGGATCACGTCAAACTTTTCATATGGCGCGAATTGTGAAATTGTATTGAGCTTTTAACAAAAACTGTGCAATGAAATGAAATATTTTTTACAAATTGTTTTGTTGTTGGCACTGAATCTTATCTTTTTCTGCTAATTATGGTCATTAATTTTTACAAAATAAATTTCAAAGCCAACCACAAATTATTTTTATTAATTTTCATAAATCGTATCTGATTCTGGTGCATAGTTTTTGCTAAAAGCTCAATACAATTTAACAATTTGCACCATAAGAGGAGTGGGATTACGTCCCTTAGGCTAGGATCATGTTTATATTTACCTTTTGTCGTAAAGTGTGATATTGTATTTGTAATATCGCTATCCCTACACATTTGTCTTTCTATTTTTTTTTTAATTTTTAACTTTTACGATCATCTCGATAATCCGATTTTAGAGGCTGGGTCGATAAAAAAATAATGCAACATATTTTGTTGTATTTTTTACTGATCTTAGCATAAACCATATGTATAAGATGGCAGAAAGAAATTGAAAAATGTTCATTCTAAGTATTTTTTTTTCGGCGACTAACTTCTATTATTATTATATTTGACCAAGTCACGCAATCGATATGTAATTGAAAAAAAATGCTTAATTTTTATAACAATATGATAATGTAAAATGGAAAGTCTCTATCCCTACACATTTGTCTTTCTATTTTTTTTTTTTAATTTTTACCTTTGTTTTTGGTAAAACCTAGGCATGAACATGACATTTCTAACAAGTAAATAAATTTTTTTTGTTGTTTCTGAAACTTGTTTAATATCCATAATTCTTCTATACAGGATGTATCTTCTCAGTCTACCAATTATGTCCCACAATTCTTATATAGTTTTAGAGCCAACAAGACCGGTGTGAACCATTGCCATTGCTTTAAAAAATGCCTTCAAATGTCATAATATCAACATGTAAACTTCGTAAGAAATTAATAAAAAAAAATGCCTTCAAATGTTTCAATTTGCATCAACATAGCAACACTTGTTCTCTCGGTCATTTAAATTTTTGCTTAATTATTTGTGTTATTCTATAAATTATAAAAAATACATGATGGCAGCACCAATATTATTCTTTACATAAAACATTAGGCAAGACTAATATAGATTATGCTTAATATAAGCCAGTAGTATGTTTCACAATAAGGAGATGTGAATACTAAAGGCTGATTGACACTATACCCAATTAAATGCAGGGCCTCTATCAAGTACATACAACTAATAAACCCCGCAGATATAGCATATAATATAAATGTTATTGTATCCCGATTATTATAAAATAATGTGAAGAATAAGAATATCACTCATGAAAGTTTGAATCGCGAATTACTTAAATCAATTTTGATAAATAATATTAAGAAAACGATAAAAATTGTACTACAATTCAAATCTGCAAGTCCCAACTTGATTTTAAATATATTGCTTACACGTGATATAACTCTGACCAGATGACCTAGAAAATATATAATTATGCTGATATATTGTTTAATTTCTTGATATTTAAATAATGGCGTGTCGGTATTAAATTTGCTATACCAAAACAATTCTTTTGAGACCGGTTAGGTGAAAGGTGTAGGCGGAAGTGGTACTCCATCAAGTGAAATAATTAAATGCCTTTAGGTGCAGCGTTTAGTTTGTTCTCGCGTTATTTATATGGGAACTATTGGATAAATTCATCCTCCGTCAATATTAGTGTCCAATATATCAATTTAATGACTGAAAAGAGTACAAAGTGCGCTAGAATAATGATGCACGGGTGGCCCAGACACGCTAGTGCTCTATGGAGCGTTTTTTTACAGTGCGCTCATCACAGACATGGTATTATGTGTTTTTTAGAGGCTATAAATCAATACGCCTGTAATGGCTTTTATAGGGGTTATGAACGATATTTTGGGTAATATCGCTAGAGACATTTTAGTAGTAGTGGTAGAGCATTATGAGTGTAAGTAAATTTAATAATACCAACCTTATTAAATTAATTTACACATAATCATAATGCACTACTACTACTATTTTTACCTACTACTACAACCATTCAATCGAAATAATCAGGACCGGCTCTGAGAATGATAAACAATGTATGTAATTTTAAAATTTAAAAACTATGTGAGTGAATACACCTCTTACCAATCTACAGATCTACATTTTGATCTTGTTAGATTTCCTGCATCTCAATTAGTGAGGACGAATTCACAGATATTACCATATGGATGTGCTTTTGTTAAGTTTCTAGTTTCCGCCAGACCGCGTTCACACTTATTCTATAGAAAGTCACATTACTTCAATAGAACTGTTGTATGCTTTGAAATATATTTTGTAGGAATTGATGAGTATAATTTATATTAATGCATGTAATAAATTAAATATTACAAAATAATTTTCAAAGTCAACAATAAAGTGTTTTTATTATCTTGCATAAATTGTACGTTATCTAGATTTGACTAAAAGCTCAATAAAAGTTCACAATTCGTCTAAAACTATAAGCATTATCCCACCCGTCAACAATTTAATGCTGTGTTGTAAAGGAAGAAAGTATTAATTAAAATGTATTGTGGTGCAATTTATATAAACCTCAATAAAATAGTGTAGCAATAAAATTGTGTAGAGCAGTGTTTCTCAAACTTTTTGGTCCGCGACTTGCACTTAAACATCTCAAAGGACCCCTAAAGAAAGATTATGTGCATAAGAAATAAGAACTTATCTATGGTACATCTTTGAAATCAATTTTTTATTTGTTCCACCCCCACTTTGAGTGTCGTTTTAAATAGTGTATGAGGATAGTTAAATTGTTAGCTATGAATAAAAGTAATAAAGCTGTTGGGCTTTCATGGTACTACTGATAAGAATTTTCCCACGGCCATGATTTAGTTTCCGGGCCAAAGTATTTAATACCTACTTAGTCTAGAAACGATCGAACTGTCGAAGAGTTGAAAAGACATAATTCGCAATCACATTTAACTGAGAAAAAATATGATCGGCACGGCAAAAGTATTGCATATTTGGTTTATTGTATCGATAGTTATTATTTCGGTAGACGGCTATAGAGACTAAATAGTTATAACTCAATAGTTTTATTTGATAGGGCCTACAAAAGTGGGGGTCGCAGGTTTGAATTCCCACCGACACATTTTACTTTCCGAATACAGCACTGCTGAATAAGGAAGGTATTGTTGTCGCAAAAAAAAACGTTCGAATTGCGAATTTTTACTTTTTTCACGTTTTATACGTATTTTACCAATATAGTCGAAATAAACTATACATGTTTTATGTATGTGTATGTGTAGGAGCAAATCTGAAAACGTAAAAATAAGGGAAAACACGTAATCGTGAAAAAACGTTAAAACGTGAATCGTACCGAAGTATCTTAAATTTTGATTTAACATTAATTACGTTATTAATTTGGAACGTCGTTTGGTGCCCACACCAGATATATTTTTTATAGTTTTAATTCATTATTTGATTATTAGATTGGATTAAATAGATTGAAGTATAAAACTATTAAAGTATTAACAATATTTATATATAATTTAATTAAGGATTTCCTTTTTTACTATTAAATTTTTTTTATTCGTTATTGGTCGGGCAATGAGCTTTGCCATAAATACATATTTATATTACAACAAAATTTAAAATTCTGAACTTATTTATTGCGTATCGTATTTGGCTTATAACCTGGAGGCTGTGATTCGATTTCCCAAACCGATCAACTTTTTTAATTTAAAAAATTAATCTTGTTTTATAACTAGAGGTAGGATTATAATAATATAATACAAGGAAATAATTTAAGGGGTACATTTTCCATTATATTTTTTTATTGACACAGCGTCAATCAAAATACAGTAACCCTTTACATTTATAATCAATTGGTTCGTTTTTTTTCAAATTAATAATGTTCAAGGAAAAAGACTATTTAAAGGCCCAAAGCTTAAGCAGTTAGTAGTACAGTTAAGCCGTTCATACAGTGAAGATCTCATTCTGTAGTTCAAATTGTTTATATAATACTATATTATTTACACACCAAAAATTTAAAGGCCAACAGATTTATCAGTTAGTAGTACTGTCAAGGTGTTTAAACAGTTAAAAACTCATTCAGTAATATAAGTTGTTTGAAATAGTGACCGGTCCTAGTTTGGGTGGTCTTTACCCACCCCACCTTACTTAAGTATTTTTGTCTAATTTAAAATCGTCCGTCGGATGACCGGAATGTCATCCAGTAAACAATAAAGGGAAAACGCTCTCTCACAAATTGATTTCTTATTTTATTTCAATATATAACCACCTTTATAGATATATTTGTTAGACGGATGACCTATATTACTTGTAACTTATCTAATGCCGCCCATTATATTAATAATTATTCTCTATATAGAACACAATTTCAATACCATAATTATGACGATTTATGGCTGCAATGATATTGCAGCTATAAATCCTGATATTCAATTTCAATTTTCGATTACACAATAAAGCCAACTATAAAGCATGAAATTATACACCAAACATATCCAATCAAGTGATTATTTATAGAATATTACAATAAACTATTTAACGCTTCAATGAAATATATTAATGAACGATTATTGTTCAGTAAACGTAAACATTGAATGTTATAATTAAACAATAAACGCCCTGCCAAGCATAAGGGATGTTAAAATAGGTTGTGGTTATAAATCTCTGGCTAGACTGGGATACCATACAAAATGCGGCTTTAAAAAAACTCGCATACCTTAATAATGTTTTATTTATATTTTTTAAATTTAAATGTAATAACTAAATTACACATTTTTCATAGATATTTAGTATGCCAGATAATAGCTACAGTTAATAAATTATGCCATAAAGTGTTTCATTTAAATAAATTTGATGCATAGATTAAATTAATAATGGTATTGACATCATTTTATAGATATTAATAACATACTTGAGCGCTTATATAATAGTCCTAACAGGATTAAAACTCAAACACGTAATTAGACTTCAGGTGTTTATTTAAATGTATTGTAACTACTTCTTTTGCATAACAATGATCAGGTGGGCAATTTTTGAGCGATCGCTATGAATATAACCATGGAGAGACGTTCACTATTATTATGAATGATTTTTCGCTCCTCCCTTCCTGAAAGATAATGGTTATTTCTGACGGAACTAAAATCTTGGCAGTAGTTATATTTTACAATCATCTTTTGAGCTAATGCTACTAGTCCATCGATATATCGATATGAAACATATACGCTTTATAGCGCATGGCAATAACGATCGTCAAAAATCACACCACTGGGGTGCGATTTTTGACCTATCGTTATTATCATGGGTTATGCATATACTTTTCATAGCGCTGAACTAATAGAATTAACTGAAAAATTAATGTTAAACATAACTAATGTTAAGCTCTCAGGTCTGTCAAAAATAAGTAGAAATTTTGAGAAAAAGTTCTTATGACCTAAAATATTTTTCTTTAACTAATAAAATAAATCTACCCAGTTCAGTGATCGGGTGGTTAGAGGCGTCGTACGTCTTGTACTATGCATTGGGGAGCCTGAGTTCGACTCCTCTGAGCTTCTTCCTTGGCCGGCGGAAAAGCCTCACGGCTGATAGCCCTATATAGATAGAAGTTTTTTAATAAATCTAGAAACAGTGAACAATTGAAATAAATTATCCTTGATGGCATTAATCACAAAATAATGTATGTCAATATCTCGATAACGAAATGTTTTAGGCAATCCTATTTTTAGTAGTGAATGACATGACATCAGATATCTTAGAAACATGGCACAATATTTTTATTTCATTAAATTTTGTGCATTATTAATAAGATTAGTGTATTACCTAATTATGTCTTCACACGTGTGATATACACTATAAATTGTATCATTTACATACAAAAATGCATTTTGTATTTTATATTAGAGCATGAGAATAGCAACATCTCTTATGTAAATTAATAAAACACAATCACTTTGTTTGTATAACACAACATATGTATGTATGTAAATATTGTATAACGAAGTAAAAGTCCCAGCATAAACATCTCTTATCGTTTACGAGGCAAAAATGGTACAGATCCAATTATCGAATCACTATGTGAACTATAAAAATTTAATACAAATATTTTACAACAATTTTTGGGAAATCAAACACAAAAATGCAGACTTGTAGGCAGTCTGCTAGCAATTCTTTGCTTTTTATTCAGCGCGACGAAAATAGCTCTTTTAGTCAATGCCTCCAGGTCGGTGTAACACGCGTTTACGCGTAAACTCACGGACAATGAGCAGGCATAATCAAAAATTCAAGCATGGGCCGATGATCTAATCGCTACTCCTCGACCGTAAATTGTCCAACCACAATCTCGTAAAATTACGCACTTCTACGACAACATCTATGTGGGCAAGACCGAAAACAACGTAAGTCTTGTTAAATAATTATAGTTATTAAGTCATTAAAACTTATGTTATTTATTATATTAAATTTGTCAGTATTGTTCAAATTATCGTGTTCATTAATTAGTAATATTTCATATGTAATCTTGGTACACATTTTAAAGATAATGGGCGGTTAAGAATTACGGTTAGGAATTATATATCTGGGGCTATTTTCCAAAAGTTGATAAGTCTACTTTTGCATTATATCAATAGCCAGTATGTTTTCTATAAACTGACATGTAAAATCTAAACAGAAAGTAGGTATATGGACAGTTAAAACCTAATATCTCACAGTTTCAAGACGCCCGATGGCAAATTGTGTTTGCTCTCCTGAAAAGTTAGTAAAAAGCTTCTGCCAAATAGCCAGAGATATTATTTCCTATAGCGAAACATTATATCTTCATATCTCTCAGAATAGTAAAGGCGAATTTTTAAAACTAATGTTTCGAGGTTTTATTCATAGTTTTACATCATACATACATCATTCATACATACATACATACATACATACATACATACATACATACATACATACATACATACATACATACATACATACATACATACATACATACATACATACATACATACATACATACATACATACATACATACATACATACATACATACATACATACATACATACACTTATTGTTTTCTATTTATTTACAGTATTACTAAAGAACTATTAAATATACAGAAGTTCGCTAATTAAATGCCGACGCGGTACTTTTGGGGGATGGATGAGAAATATATTATTTTTAGAATCTGATAAATAGTTAATCTGGGAATAAAATTATAGTATTGCTAATCCTTATCGAAAAAAATGTTGCAAACAATAATAATTAGATTAATTATGCTGATTTTATTTATATATAAAATATAATAAAATGTTCCTTATATTTCCACCATTTTAACATATACCGGTAATACAGTTTCACAGTTTTCTAAGTGAATTTAGTCAAGTATTCCTGACACAGTTATCAAAGTTTTGACGTTGATGGTTATAAACTTTGCTAAATATGGCAAGACAATTAATTTAATTTACAAGCCAAAGTAGAGTTGTTGCTTATATGCGGAAATAATTATAGAACCTGTGGAAGGGCGGCTGAAATATACGAAAAGCATCCCGAAAGCAACAATTATTTTTTTAACAGGTATCTCGCAGTTTGAAGCAATTTACTAGTAAATTGTAATGAATTTTTAATAATGAACGTCCAAAACCTATAAATAATTTCGATAATTCAATGAGTAAAATGCAAACTGTCATTGAAAATTCTCATATTTCTGTACGAAAATCTGGAGGAAATTTAAGTCTTGGGAAATCATAAATACGTAAGATAGAAATAATAGGGGTATTTTATATTGCTGCCAGCTGTCTTCTTACTCCTAATCGCCATCCTCTTCTATGCATGGCATCCTCTTCTTTCAAACCGTGAGAGGTCATATCAGATGACATCATTCCATGACCTACATGGTCTTCCTCTCTTGCGCCTCCCAGGAAGGACCTACTTAAAGATACTAGCTGTAAAATAATTAAAACATCTTAATGTCTTTAAACTTTACAAGATCGGGATAACTACAGTCGCTCTGAAGTTTGTGGTACAAGATCAAATATAATATTTTCCAAGAAGATTATTTTTACATATGAAGCTACATTTAGCATAAATAGTGTAGTTATCTCTCAAAACTGTCGTTAGTGGATAACAGAAAATACAAGTTTTTTCGAGTCCACTGCAATAATCAATATTCTCAACAATGTATGTGTGTAATTTTGAACAGACACATTATAGGGCCTTACATTTCTTGACAAAGCTTAATTCCGAAAGATATATGATACAAAATTAATTTAACAATTTACAATTAGCTTCAAGAAACTTTCTTTATGGAGGATACACATAGTGCTCATGCAGTGATTTTACAAAAAACAATTTAATGAAAATGGATTTATTCTATATTTCCATGGCCTTCTCGCTCATCCGACCTAAATCCAGTTGACAGCTTTGTAAAGGTTGGTGAAACAATAGAATTTATTCTGAGAGGCGTTTTGGTATTTTAAACCCAAGTTAGAGACGGTGTAAGGTATTTAAAAAATAATCTGAATATCCTTGAATGTGTATTTGGCAGTTTTGATAGACGCATGTTGTATTGAAACGGAAGGGCTTCATATCGAGTGATTTATTTAATTCATTATAAAGAGAAGGTCATCATATCAAGTGATTTATTTAATTCATTAGAAGAAGGACGTCATATCGAATGATTTATTTAATTAATTACATTGTCTTATATTATAATTACCAATAATCCACAACTTTTTTATTATGAAAAAAATTATATTTACACGCCAATGAAGTATAGTGGTTAGCACCCCCGCTTAGTGAACGGGCGGCCCGGATTCCAATCCCGGCCCTGGTAGTCGGTACAATTTGTCGTTAGGATACAATTAACGACACTTTAGAAGTAGTAATTCCTAACACTCGCATACATATACACTAACACATGGCAGAAGGACCCCCGAAGGTCAATAGCCAGTCAAATTGTAACAAATACAGTAAATACTACTATACGTGAAATTGATACATTTTTATACAGGAAGGACATTATATCGAGTGCTTTATTTAACTCATTATATTGGTTTTATTTATGTGTACTACTACAACGAGATAATGATGTCGGTACTAATTTAGATTAACATGTGTTGATAGGCATGTACATTTATGTTCGTGTCATTTCATAATATAACAAAACTATTTTAAGTATGAAATATGTGTCAAACATTCATTGTTCATATAATAAAATGTCAAGAAATCTGCAATACATTCACTTTTTCATGGCTTCGGAGAGACAAATGATCTTTTAGTTTATAGATTTTACACATCGCGAATCATTAAAATAGCACATTTGATACACAAACCCAAAAATATGCATTGTTGTACAAATACACATAAATCGCTCATTGTGGGGAATATTTCAATAGCTTCTTTTGTGCATTGGCAAACTCCAAAGAAATCATTCAGCGTCGAGATTTACGACTCCCGAACGTTTGCTTTCGCTAATATATACAATTCGCGTGATTCTACAGGAAGTCATCAATTTGAACGTGATTTTCGCGAATTCAGCGAAATGTATGTTTTACACAATGTTATAAAGATGTGCGTGTTTTGGTTGTTTACCGCGTCAGGTTTCCTGTGCGGTTTTTATGGGAATTGATTCGGTTTATATTAATAATGGTTGTTATTAATTGTTTCAGGGGTCCTGGACATGACTGCCACGGAGAACACAATCCGTTTCAGCGTCCACACCCTGGACAAAGCTACCAAAGCTAAAGTAACTTTAGAAAACTACTATACTAATTTAATCACCCAGCACGTCGAACGGAAACAAAGGTAAGGCAGCACATTATTATTAATTTTCGTTATTTTAGAGTGTATTATTACGCATATGTTTCAATATTAATTTCTTTTATACTTGTAAAACTTATTTGTTATATGAACAGATATTATTATGGATCAATAAATAAAAAGTATGATTGTATATTTTAAGACTGGCTAAAAAGTAGCATAAGACACTATTTATCATACGTACCATTATAAATCTTAAACAATTTATGTATTTTATATATTTTTATATTGTATGCACATAACTATTTTCAATAAAATACTACTAGTACTACTAAAACTTAACTTTAATCATACAAACAAATATTTGAGATGCTATTAGACTGTTTTAAATAATTATTTAAAATTTTAAAACAAACCTATATCTTAAAATATACAAAGATATATTTTATTTATTCGGCCGTTAATAATATCTTACATAATTCTATAAGCCTCATATTAGTGAATGTGTCTTGTCTTTTTAACATATTTTCCGCAGAAGGACACTAAAACAGTACTTCAAATAATTGTGCATGAAAATAGTACTTTCTAAATACTTCTTATTATTAAGTTAAAATTTAATGTAGTCATACACAGGGACGGTTCATAGCATAGGCAAATGAGACAATTGTCTGAGTTCCGGATTTTGGTGCCGACTCGGCGAAAACCAGCTGTTTTCAGCCTAATTCATAATATTTAAAAAATATATTTGGTATTTACCATACGCACAAAAATAATCCAACTCAACATAATATTATCAAATAGTACAATATACTCCTAAAACTTTACAATTCTCCTCCTCCCTTATTCCCTCTCCCTCACCTACTTTCTCTCCCACGGCAGCGTATTGCATATTCATACGACTTTTCCATCATATCTTAACCATTGAATCACCTTTCTGCACTCCCCCACCCACTCTGCTTTCACACCCTTACATTCGTTGCTTATATGTAACCACATGGCGTGTCTTTGCTCCATCAACAATTTCCTTCCTTCTTTTGAACCGTACCTCGCTCTTTCCACACATACTACCTGCTCCACCCTCCGCTATTATGTAACTTGGGGGTTTCCTCTGCACTTGCCACTCCACATAACGAGCCCTCAGTCATACTTACCTACCTTTCTTTCCACTCAACATCCCTCATTCTCTGTCTAAAGTTCCTAGACTAGTATGGTATATAGTATAGTGAGTATAACAGACATACTCACTTTTTCATACATTATTCCTCTATATTTTCTTCATCCGCTCTCTGCCCTACTCATACATCCCATCCAAACCTGCCACACCAGTCTCTCTTCGCCTAATAACTTTAATACTCCCACCACATACTTATCCGATTAGTTTCCTGCGGGAGCACCGTCATAGGTGTTGATCTTTCGAGCTAGCTGAGTGTTCAGAAATGAGCTTTGCTCCCTTTCGACCATATTACATTCTCGCAATTTCCACACTTCCACTTCATACAACATTATGGGCTTAACACACGCATTCCGTATCTTACACGCTATTACTAATTTACCATCCGTCCACCTCTCCCATTTTCTCTTCGCCGTACTCGCCTTTGCTTGCACATACTCCAAATGATTTCTAAACCCACCTTTGCAGTGGAACTAAAAGCCTAAATACTTAAAACAATTCATTCTCTCGATCATTCTTCCCTTCCAATTCAACTTTTCCGCTCTACCCATCCTACCCTTATTTCTAACCATCATCCTTTTGTTTTTTTTTCTATATTCACCACTAACCCGCTCGTATCCAGATACCTTCCCATTCTTTCCAGCATCTCTTGCATCACGTTCATTCACTTCGCCACAAGTACCACATCAGCCGCATATTCTTCCTACCACAACGCCTCCTACTTTCCCTCTCCTTAACACCACCTCTAACTCTGTGTACAGATAAACAGGATAGATCTTTGAGGGCGTCCCTGCCTTACTCCCATATTCATTCTAAATATCCCCGAAACTTTTCCATTCGCTCTGCTTTTGCCCTTGACTCTTTGTATATCCTTCTAACCCTTTCCACCGCTTTTTCCTTCCATCCCTAACCTTTCCATACACTCCACTAGCTTACCCCTCGGAACCGAGACATATGCTGCTTTCAAATCCATAAAAACCGCATACATTCTCCTTTTGCACTCATGCACTTCCTCCGCCAATTGCACTAGTGTGAAAATCTGCTCCATCGTTCCCTTCCTAAACCCACACTAACTTTCCGACAGCAACCTGCTTCTGTGCACTTATCAATCCAGTCTGTGTTTCGCCATACTCATGGTTATCTTGTATCCCGCACTGATTAATGGGATTTCCCGATAGCTTTCAGCTCCGAGGCTACTCCCCCTTTATGCATGGAACCACCACACCCACGCGCCACCCTTACGGCACGTCCACTCCATACCCTAATGATTGACTGCAGCAGTGTCTCCTTTCCCTCCACTGGCAACCTTGTCTACGCTTCTGCCTTCAACTCGTCTTCTCCCGACGCGTTTCCTAATTTTATCTAACCCACCACTTCTAGCTCATTCCAAAAGAACTCCTTCCATCCACCTCGCCATTGCCTTCTCCCATTCTGCCAGGTCTATGTTTATTATTTCACCCTTCGCTTCCCTTCCTTTCAAAATCTTCCACAACCCCTTCTCTGACACACACACACACTCATTTCGCCTCTTTTCCACCTTCTGCAACTCACGTTTCCCATATCTCCATTCCACCACATGGCCATTGTCTTGGGTGGGCGATGGGGGCTGCGTTGAGGAGGAAGAAGTACGGTAGCCACAGCGTTTGCTGGTTTGATGAGGAGTGATCAAACCAGCAAACCCTCTGGCTGCCGTACATCTTCCTCACTAACACTGCCCTCATCACTCTCTCCAAGAGTTGCATCTCCCTTCACATCCTTTTGGATTTTTCACATATACTAACATTTCCGGTTCACTCTATCCAAACCCCTGTTGCCCCTACCTCTCTTCCTACTTCCTTCTCGTCTTCCCCTCACCGCCACTTCCTCCAGCACATGGTCAATATTATAAAAAACGATTGTTTTGTCAAAATAATGTTGTTCATTAAAAACAAAACACCGTAATTACAACAAAATATACCCAACAGGCACAGAAGCGTCGGCCGGCAGTTGGCAAAGTGTCTTATTGTTGCAATTGTGCCAATCGTATATTTTCCGGTAGCCGACAGACGAAATATATTAAATATATACCGATAATTTGTCGTTGTAATGTTAGCGGTCTATTATATGTAGAAACAACATCAATTCGTGTCAATATACAGTACAATACATCTAGCAAATAACTGATGTCAGGACAGAATTTATCAAGGAGATATATTTAACACACTATCAATATTTTGTAAATTTCATATAGGTGGTAGTGTAAACTAGTCCTTATAAATACCGTGTTGATTATCTGTAAGCAGTCGGCTGATTACAATTTAGAGAGACAAGATCTCGTAGATAATCGTAAGGTATTGAACTTTTGCAAGTGCCGGCATCGGCAAAAAGACGGCAGATAGTCAATAAGTAAAATATCGTGCAGATTATTGTCGTTCGGACGAATTGATACAGGCCCGCTTTTGCCTGTATCATATAAATCGTCGGTTTGTCCGCCAACACATTTTTTGTTTTTGTTGGGTAGATGCTATAAAATATAACGAAATTTAATTTATTTTATCGTAATTTATACTTTCTGATAACAACGTTTGTTTTAGATGTGACGTTATAACAGTTAAAAGTTCATAGAAAGTCCATTGGCCAATATAAAGAACTCTAATTACAATTTTTAGTTACGGCATTGTTATGTTTAATGAACGTTATACTCATTCTGAATGTTGGTAACATATGAGCATGTGAGAATGAAAGTGGTATAAGTCACTTTTGAAGAATGAGAAAAAATGAGAAGATTTTGCGTTTGGTGTTTATGTAAATCGACATACGCAGTTACATTTTTATTTATGAATAAATTGATTACAAGTCTGTAACTGCGCACGCCGATTTACATAAATACCAAACCCAAAATCTTCTCCTTTTCAAAATAGTTCAAATGTAACTTACGTCACTTTCATTCTCACAAATATTCCAAATATTTAGGAATCAATATTTGAGATATTTGTAAAAATAATATAAACGTTCGAAATTTGAAAAGATAAATAAATACGTTTTATCTGTAGACTAGTAAATTGAAAAGAGATCAAGTTTGTTGTATATAATGAGCAAATCTATCCAATTTTTGACTTTATGAGTTACAACATGAAAATCAACATCTGATTAATTTTAAGATACCTAACTTATGACACTATAACACAAATCATAATATGGTAGATGCAAGAAAATGAACAATATTATTTATATTGCACATTGTTTGGCTTATATATGTATATTTATTCTTATTATTTATTTTGTACACAGGTTAGCAAAATTAGAAGAATCATTAAAAGATGAAAGTCTCTCTGAAGAACAAAGGCATGAGAAGCGATTGCAGCATGCGCAGAAAGAAACGGAATTTCTCAGGTTAAAAAGATCTCGATTGGGCGTTGAGGACTTCGAGCCGCTCAAAGTAATCGGACGGGGTGCTTTCGGCGAGGTCCGACTAGTGCAGAAAAAGGATACCGGCCACGTTTACGCTATGAAAATTCTACGGAAAGCGGATATGTTGGAGAAGGAGCAGGTGGCGCACGTGAGAGCGGAGCGCGATATCCTAGTGGAGGCCGACCACCAGTGGGTTGTAAAAATGTACTATAGTTTTCAAGATCCCATCAACTTGTATTTAATAATGGAGTTCCTGCCTGGCGGGGACATGATGACGTTACTTATGAAGAAGGATACTTTGTCCGAAGAGTGCACGCAGTTCTACATCGTAGAAACGGCGCTAGCAATAGATTCGATACATAAATTGGGTTTTATTCATAGGGACATTAAACCTGACAATCTATTACTGGACGCCAAAGGGCATTTGAAGTTATCTGATTTTGGGCTGTGTACGGGTTTGAAAAAATCACATCGGACGGACTTCTACAGGGATCTGAGTCAGGCGAAACCTTCAGACTTTAGTAAGCATAAACAATTATTCTGAAACTAAACACATACTCATATGATAGCTCTACATCATAAATAAAATCTGTATTTTTATTTTAGTAATTACTTCAAGTCCAATGGATAGTAAACGGAGAGCGGAGAGTTGGAAAAAGAATCGAAGAGCGCTAGCTTACAGTACAGTAGGAACACCCGATTATATAGCTCCTGAAGTATTTTTACAAACGGGTTATGGAGCTGCTTGTGATTGGTGGTCGCTGGGCGTCATCATGTACGAAATGTTGATAGGTTATCCACCGTTTTGTTCAGAAAATCCTCAAGATACTTACAGAAAAGTGATGAATTGGCGCGAAACGCTTATATTTCCGGCTGAGGTTCCCATTTCTGAGGATGCCAAAGAAACTATTATTAGGTAAATTTAATATATTATTATTATTTAAACAAAAATTATGATTTATATTTATATGATACTATGCATTTTCCTCTGGCTCTTATTGGCGAGTATTAGAGATTGCACTATACACGCCCAGGAAGAGAACTGGACAGGCTAGTTTGTAAAAGAATACATTTTGTTAAAATCTTTAATTTACAAAATATAATTTCAGTTTTTAACATAATAGTTATTCATATAACATGTACGTAAAATTGAGATTTTTGGGGTATTCTGAATATAAACACCCATTCAGGACGAGGTGCCAGCTGAGTCCGTAATATCACATATGTTTTAGAAGACTTATATATGTATATCTTAATGAGTTAACTGTCTTCATACTAAAATTATTATTTTTAGATTTTGTTGTGAAGCAGAAAGGAGACTGGGAAGTCTAAAGGGTATAGATGAGTTAAAATTAATTCCATTTTTCCGCGGGGTGGACTGGGAGCATATTAGAGAACGGCCAGCAGCTATACCGGTTGAGGTCCGATCAATTGATGACACTTCTAACTTCGATGACTTCCCTGACGTTAAATTAGAAATTCGTAAGTTACCACTGATTTATTTAATTAACCAAAACTTAACTGAATTTACCGTGTTACAGCTGCTGCACCTTTACCTCAAGATGGCGAAGTAACATATAAAGACTGGGTATTTATCAATTACACATTCAAGAGGTTCGAAGGTCTTACACAGAGGGGGACACCTACCAAGAAATAGTCAGCACTATCGATCCATACTTAGGATAAGAAGAAAGAGCATCCCTTATTTTTAGAAAATACAAACGAAGTAGCTTGTTTATATTTTACAACAAACAAAAAAAAAAACAATCGTAGGTGAATTAGTTTTTCACACACAGTTAGATTATAACCCAAATAAGTTGAAGGTGTTTTCTAAAAATAAGTCCGAAATTACTTGTGAATAGGTCTGAAACAGTGTATTTGAAGTCACTGCTTTGTTTCTTCTTGTATTTGAGCTGTGAATAAGAAAAGAATATCGCAGCAAATTTTACATGTATAATGATGTTGGTTAAAATACCCACTTTTGAAATGAAACAAAAAAAAACTAATCCTAAATGTTAATAAGTAGACATGTTTAAATAGATATTTTTACACTAGTTCTTAAAATTAGTGGCTTAAAAATTAAAAATAACTTGTTAAAACATAAATAATCCCTAATGTTATAAGCCGTTATAAACTTAAAAATTATGAAAAAATATGATTGTGCTCGTCCTATATTGCTTTCTCATTCCATAAGTTGTAATTGCTTTTCAAATGTGATTTCTTCCATTATATTACCTCTTCCTTTCCACCGTTCATAGCTGTGCTTATAAAAATATGTAGTATAAAAGTTTCTTGCTGTGATATTTTACCTGTTTAATTTTATTTCAACAACATCATTATAAATGTAAAAGTAATGCATATATATTGTGAATATGTTGATTTGTTTTATTGTTATATGAAGTGATAATTTCGATTTGTTTTCTTTCCCTTTTTTAAATGTAGACTATTTGAATTTATTGGCAGACACTAGGAAGTGAGCGCGCGTAAACTTAATATGCACATTTGTCTCCCACTGCTGCTGTAAGTGAGATCGTTTTCATTTAATTTAGATACAAGTTATTTTTGATGTATATGTAATTAAAAGTAACTTCTATCGTTTTCTTAGGGGAGCATTTTATTCTTTCAATTGTGATAATGAATATGTATATAAAAATCCCAAATTATTGTGTACACAAACAATATTTTTCTAGTAACTTAATCAATCAAGGGATTGTGGTTGAAAAGTATTACTCTTGAAAGAAAATTTCAACGGTATTCTCCGAAAATTTTGTTTATTTTTCTCAAGTACCAAGTACTATTTCGTTCATACTATGGATGGATTCCAGATGTACGATTAGATTTCATGTTGTGTGTTTTACGGTTTTCGATTTGTTGTACGACATATCAAGACTAAAATGAGTAATGAAATCGCTGAAAGGTGGCTGTAAAACAGTCGGTGTTTGCATGCGCGCATTCGTTTTTTTCGGTAGTGATGATGAAAAAGTAATTAACGACAGTTTTAGGCTATTCTTAGCTCTCTAAAAAAGTAACATTCTACACCTTGCACCTATTTCACATATTAGTTTGAATTGAAATTCGTTCGGTGCATAACTTAGGTAGATTTAATTCATGATTTTTTTTTGTTATTTATTACAATTTGTATTTTATAGTTGGTCTCGCTGACAGGACTTTGTAAATAATATTTACTTCAAAATGTGTATAACATACAGAAAGTTTATTAAACTATGTGCTTTAAACATATTTATTTGCAACTACCTATTTTGTCTTTGTATTTATTAGAAGTGGACTTAAAAACCAATGTCTGGCCACATCAATTAGAATTCCACACCAAGTAGAATCATTGAGATAGTAAGTAAGGAGTTAAAGATTACATCTGGACCCAGTGACGTCATATTAATTGGACACCGATATATGATCAAGTTTGGTTTGTGTATTACACTATTTATATTATGTGTTCAAATGTTTGATTAATGTTTCTCAAACACAAGTAATGGTTTTTTATTCTTGGAAAAAACCGTGCAAGCAAGTTGTCAGCGATTTTGGAAATGTCAAGTATCTTCTCGGCGGGCTATCTCAATCAAGTATTGCACAATATAGTCGATAACATATCATATTTACTAAAGTCCCAGTATGTCAATTTCATTCAATTATCGATAGTCTGATAGTTTTCCCGCCTATCGATAGTTTTTATTAGACAGTGTCAATCATTACGTTAACGTTTACAGCGTGATCCAAATAAGAGGAACACTCATCACGATTGACGAAAAAACGATTGAATATTGTTTAACTCAGTATCACGTAAACTATTTTGTGTCATATTTATAATATAACATTCATTTCCGGTTTGACCGGAAGTGCATACAACGTTCGTTTTTCAAATGACACTATATACTTTTCTTGCAGTTTTTATATTACTCGGTTAATTCTCTTTACGATCGTATAAAAATTTGATATGGATATAAAAATTTTATATGGATATATAAAAGAGAGAATCAGATCGACTGCTTTAAAGTAAAAGTAGCGATAGCCATGGAAACTCTGAAAAACGGATACAAACGTTTAATAGGTTTAACAAAATTATAAATATCAAAATACAAGACACAACACAATTATCTAATCTCTTCGAAATTGGTACCGTTTTGAGCAACACTTGATTGAATCAGTTATCAGTACAACACCAGATATCCAAGCCAATTTGCAAGTATACAATAAGCAAACAGAGCAGGTCGCTAAATTTAAATACTTGGTACACCGAAGACCTGGATCCAGATCTGGAACTAAGAACACGCATCGAAATAGCCAGAACAACGAGAAAAGTATTTTGCGAGAGAAGCCTAAACCTGAAACTAAGATAACGGTTCGTTAAGTGCTACATTCACTCGGTACTGTTGTATGGTGTTGATGCTTGGACGTTGAAGATCAATACTATGAACAGAATAGAAGCGTTTGAGATGTGAATCTTTCGAAAAATTTGGTGGAGCATATCACAAATAATGTGGTTCTTAGACGCATGGACAGAGACAGAGAACTATTGGCTACTGTGAAAAAACGTAAGACAGCGTACCTAGGACATATCTTCAGAAGTACAAAATATAGCATTCTAAAATTAATAATGGAGGGCAAGATAGAGGGTCGCCGTGGTCCATGACGAAGGGAATGCTCGTGGTTAAAGAACATAAGGGACTGGACTGATCTGGACTCCCACTCATTGTTCAGAGCGCCACAATACCATACGGAATGTGCCATGGAGAAGGCACCTAAAGAAGAAGTGATTATAATAGTTTACAAAATTCGTGATTTGTGGTTCTTACTTGTTCCGCATATATTTGGCCATATGCAAATCTAATTTTATTTTTTAGTTCCTGTAGATTTTGAGGGGGTTCTGCGTAAACCACAATCTTTAGGTGGCCCCACAAAAAATAATCTAATGGTGTTAGATCTGGGGATCTTGGATGCCAATACACGGGTCCATTAGTTACTATCAAATGTTCGTTGAATAATTCACCAACAATTCGGATATTATGAGCTGGTGCTCCATCCAACTGAAAACATAAATTTTGTATCAAAGCCAATGATCTTGTAATAGTGTCTAAAATCATCATTCAAATTCTAGATAGATTTCAGAATTCAGGTTCATGAAATTTGTCCTAAAAACAATAAATCCATGTTCCAAATCCGAAATTCTCCAAGAAATAAATCTTAGTCTTCGATCCAAATCCTTTGTACGCATGAATCTTGGTGCCGTTTAAGTATCCTATGAACGAATCCAAACGGAACTCAATTTGCTGTGCCAAATGTCTAATAGACGAATGAGGATATATCCCCAGGTACTTTAAGATTTGCAGTTTCTTCTCTTCGTCAATGACTCGGTGCTCCCTACGTTGGTTCCGAAAACCAGAAAAGTGTCAATTTTTTCTTAATCATTTTTCCATTTTAATAAAATAGGCATGGTGGATTTGGAAACCTCTATGCATATAGCGTAGCGGACCCCTGGAATTACGTTTACATTCACCAAAAATTAACAGCATATCAACTTGTTTGCTATTATTGATCTAGAAGTAATAAATAATTATTCAATTAATAAATATTGACAAATCAACACGCAGTGGTAAAATGCAACTAACAAATTTCAAATTCTAAACGAAAATTCGATTTTCTTTTGTTTCCATGGCTATCGCTACTTTCACTTTAACGTTAATGTCATTATCAAATCTTTAAACGCAAATTCACTGAAAATTAGTTTTTATAACTATATAAAATTGTTATGCGATCGTACAAAGAATTAATCGAATAATATAAAAGCTGAAAAAAACGTATATAGTGTCATTTGAAAAGCGAAAGCTGTATACACTTCCGGTCAAATTGAAAATGAATGTTGTTTTTTAAATATGCCACAAAATAATTTAGGTGATACTGAGTTAAAAAGTATTTAACAGTTTTTTCGTCAATCGTGAATAAAGAAATTACAGTGTTGTTCCCTCTTATTTGGATTTCTGTTTTGTATCAGGTCTCCCCGACGGTGATGATCACTATTTTCGGCGCGTTGTAAACCTCTTTCTTTCTTTCTACACATCTTCTTCCCTCTTTCTTACCCTTCATAATTAGTTCCAGGTTTCGGGATCTATTTCCTCTTAGAGTATACCCAAGATATGTCGTCATATTCCTGCGCTTTATTGTTGTAGTAGTTCCCAATGTACTTTCGCTCTTCTCAGCACTTCTTCGTTTGCTACATGTTCCACCCATCATATTTTAAGCATTGTCCTGTGGATCCACATTTCGAATGCTTCTAGGCGGTTCATTGTACCTACTTTTAGGGCCCAGACTCGATAAAGCAGTCTCTATCTTTTTTAACGGTACAGACTTCAGCCCCCGCCCCTAGACGGTGCATTGCGGCCCTTCACGGACCTTTTGTGCCTCCTACAATAACATCCATGATATGCTAGCTGGGTCAACTTTTTGTAGACAAGTTTCCCGACTATCGGTGAATTCGAACCAGCAATACAATAGACCGTCGCCTAAGAATACTACGCCACGGACCGCCTCCTCTATCTTAGTTTTAGGTTTATTATCATTATAGAATAATGATTTTAGCTATTTTATGTGTTGTTTCACCTCCCTATCTGAATCTAGTTGGTCGGCGATGAGACTTCCTTGGTACTTGAAACTGTGCACTCTCTATCTGCTGACTGTTTAGTACTAGGCTTGTATTTGTACCTTTGTGCTCAGATTCATTTATTGGCGTTCAAGACAATTTATTCAGACATTCTATACTATCATAGATAATACTTGAGTCCTCCGCGAATTTAATTGCGTTTATTTTTAATCCATGCTAGTCTTATATTTTTCCATTACTCGTTTGAAGATTTTATCTCAGAATAAATTGACCTGTAGCTGGGAACAATATGTAACCTTGTCTCTGGATTGCGATTTCTTCTGTTGTATTGTCTCCCAGTCTAATTAAAGCTTTTAGCCTCCAGTACAAGTTCGTTATGAAGATTATATCTTTGTTATCTAGTCCTATTACGTAAAGTTTCTATAAGTTTGGAATGTTGCAATTTGTTGAACGTTTCTTCAAAGTATATGAAGCATATGAAGACGTCTTTATGCTGGTCTCTACTTTTGTTTTAAACCTTATAGTGCAACAATGCCTCCCTAGTGCCTAAGTAATTCCTGAATCCAAACCTCTAGGGAATTTATTCTTGATTCTTCTCTGTAGAATTTTGAGTGTGTGAGTCATAAGGCTAATCAATCTGAAATCTACTTTTTCATGTTTTGGGATCGTGATTAAAGTAGATTTTAACCAATCCGTTGTTATGTTGACTGTGTTATAACTTTTCAATGCTGTATATAACAGCATTGAAAAGTTCTACTATAAGTTGCATGTCATCTAAATTTCAAGATTTCAACAATTCAACAGTTATAACTTATAACTTTATATACGAATCCCAGACTTCTAGTTCATCTATAATAGGGTTGCCTTCATCGTCTGTTAATAGTATGGGCATTCCTTTCCTGTATATGCTAGCTACTTCGTTCAACTTCCGATGAATATTAAAAGTATCGTAATTTGAATCTAATTCATCTATTTCTTCGCAGTTTTCTTTGGCAAGGCGTATTTCTTTTTTTATTTTGCGTTGGACTATTTTTGTTATCGATGCTCGGCGTCGACGGAGTGGGTGAAGGAAGCTGCAGTCCGTCGCCGGGGTCAGCTCTTCGTAAGACAGGCACGGGGAGGGTTAAAAACCGTCAGGCCGCCTTACGGGGAAGATAGGATCAACGCTCGGCGTCGAGGATGTTCTTGAAACGGTTCTCTGAGTCGTGGTGAGAGAGAACCGTCACAAGAGGGAGATGGGGCACAATTATCAGAATAAATCGATCCTCTGAGTCTTGGTGAGGGAGGATCGATTTACCAATTTACCAATTACCAATTAAACTCAAGTATCGGTTTCAAGGCGATAGTCGGGTAATACGAATCAGTCCTCTGAGTCTTGGTGAGGGAGAACTGACTGCCGTTTAGGGGTGCGTGCACGTTATTTATAGGGGGCGAACGGGCCCCATACTCTTAGCATCCGCTGAAGAGCGCACGCAGCCCGGGTTTTACCTACCCTACTGAGCGTGGAGCAGGGGTAAGCGGCATATTCGCCGAAACATTTTATATTCATTAGGGATATTCTTTTCTATTCTACATTGTTACCATAAGGTCGAGTATCTCTTTAGTCATCAATATTGTTGTTGTTTCTATTGTTACTTTCTTCATACCTAAAACAACTATTTCTACTCTTTAATGCATTCCTATAATTCTACTACTCCTTCGCTATTTTCTGTTGTTCATTTGACGCTTGTCTTAGTTTACGTTGAGTCTCTACTTCTTGTAGTTTAATTAAAGTTCATTCATGAACTTTCCCCTTCTGTTTTATATTGTTCTTTTCTAACCGGATTTGTATGGTTGCTATTACTAGATTATGGTCTGAAGAAATATCGGCTCCGCGGAATGTGGTTACTCTTTTGACGGCATTTCTGAAACGTTCATTCACCAATATCTAATCGATATGATTTTATGATTTGTTGATGCAGATTCGAGGTTCTCTTTTGGGCGATTTCCAAGTATACAAGCCACGTTTTGGTAGTGCATGTATTAGTGAATAACCATACCATATTCTTGACATAACTTGTATAATTGTTCTCCACGTTTGTTACTGTTTGCCAACACCGAACTTTTCTTATTAGGCCTTTCCATCTTCCTTGTCCGATGATTGCATCAAAATCCTCGATAACATAAGATTTTCGTTCTTAATTAGACTTGTCTATGGTTTTGGGAGTCCATTAAATTCTTCTACCTCCTTCGTCATATTTTTTTCTGATTTTGGTGCATAAGCTTGCTATTTAATTGTAATACCATGATTTGGTCGATTTATCGTGTCCATCTGGTTGGTGGTCTTCCTCTATTTCTCGCAGTATTTCTGGGCTCCATTCCAGATTTTTATTGTTTATCTATGGTCCTTTAGCCAAGTCTAATGCGTCGTTGAATTTCGCTGGTTTGGTTCTCTCGTCCAATCTTGTTCATGCCCTGGTTATTTGTAGCACTCGGCATAGGAGTATTATCTACCAGGTAACTATTACTCAAGACCAGGTTAGTCATGGAAAGCCCACAAAGATATGGATCGAGATGGGGGAGCTTCACCACCGGAAAAAATAACGAGCCTGATGCTGGAGAGTCAGATCAGAGGGTACGCCTTCACAACCTTCGCCCAAAGAGTCATGAAGGGAAAATACAAGGATGATCTACACTCAAAGACCTAGACGCCAAACATGACAAACGACGGCATGAGGAAGAAAACAAAACGAAACACCACATTGCGCATAGGACAGATACACGAACAGCGACCGGATGCCCAACAGTCACCCATAGGGCGCTTAGAGTGCCTTGAAGGCGGACAACCCCGCAGTGATAGAACGTTTTTGGTTTAGCTGGTAGGCGGCCCGGTCAGAACGCGGGATGAATGCGGCACTACCCGTTCCTGAAACAGCTAATGGAGGTAGGGAGGCACGGGTGTCTTTCGAAGATTCCACCTCACAGGACAAAAAAAGCCGTTGGGAGTCTTGGTTAAATTTCCTCGTCTCCGTTACCTCACGCCTCCCAAGTGTGGAACAAGGTTCGCAAAATTTCTGGTTGTTCTGTCCCTGTTCACATTAGCGGTTTGCTCACCAACGAGGGACTAGACACCGACCGCAGAGTTATTGCAAATGATCTAGGTGCTGTTTACGTCGATGCTTTAGGGGATAATAACTTAGGCGAAAACTTTCTGCAATTAAAGGAGAGACTTGAATCTAACGACATATCTTACTCTACACATGAACACGGCGAGTTTAATTAGCCTCTGACTTTTGGGAACTTTTAACTGCACTGGGAGAAACTATAAGCACAGCTCCTGGACAGAGTGCATAACAATATGCTTTAAACAGTCCGTTAAACAGGTTCAAACTACTAATAAATAAACTTTATTTATTATTCTGAGACTAAATCTATTCAAGCGGGTTTTGAGTCCTGTCCAGTTCCCGGTAATATGGAGGAAATTAAGTTCCTATCTTAAAGCCGCGAAAGCATTGTAGACTGCCATCTAGATATCGACCAGTTTCTCTAACAAGTTGTGTATGCAAATTGCTGGAGAAAATGATCAATAAAAGTCCTGTCTGGTATCTTGAACAAAAGACTCTGCTGTCGAATATCCAGTTCGAGTTTAGACAAAATCGATCGACATACGACCACCTGGTACGGCTACAGAAGAGTGTTACGGATGTTTTCCTTCAAGGATATTATCGTTTTCCCATTACCTATTTTCTCTCTTCATTTCCGCACTTGAATTCTGGATAGGAATAGACCCGCATTTTTACACGAAATGGAAGGACGGTCAGTTATGAAGGAAAGATACAAACACTACATCGAGATTTAAACTTGGACCTGTTGTGTACAAGCTCGGAATTTTACCGCTCCACAATACCAAAGCGCCTTTCGTTTATCACTCTGTGCTGCTACGAGCTTATTGTCTATTGTTCTATTTGCCGCTGCCGGTGCGCCAATTCTACCTCGGCCCTTACAACCGGCGGCACACGACCGCAAGATACCGCGCGCCACGGGCGACTAGTAATGTTAAACCATGACGAAAGAGCCTCAATATATCAAGTCATTATTTCCGGATAACCATATGTGCAGACAGTATACAAAAATAGTCGATTAAGACTTCACATCAAAAATAATATTGAAGCTCATATAGTTAAAATTTTATTGTAAATATAATTAACACTTATATTCTAACATTACAGAAGCACCACAATTAAACATGTATTAATTAAAAAATAACGTCAATACTGTTAAAAATATTAAGTCAATTAAACGAGTTTCTTGATATCATTAAATACTTAATTATCAGCACATCAAATTCAATACAATATCATAAAGAAAATGTAGACAACATTGATAATATCTATTATTTCTAAATCGAAAATGGAGAGCTAAAATTAATAATAATGTTTTTATATAAATGTTTTAGAACAAATCAGTAAAATTATTGGCACTTAAAATATATACATTAACAACAATTAAGTTGCACCTTTTGTCATTGGGCTGATTTGTTAAAAATTGTATAAAAATATGACATGTAGAAGCTTTATATGTGTGTATATAAGGCAATATGTAAGGCACTCTGAAAAATAAATAAATACTAATAATTATTTGTATTAAATCTAAATTTAAAGCTATATGAACACATTGAAATAGATCTCATTAGCGCTGCATTTTATCCAGAATAGGGACGACCATATCAAATTTCGGTCTTTTGCCCGGATCTTCATTCATGCATATTTTAATCAATTTTGAGAGATGAGGTGATATGCCTGGTTTGATTGATACGCGTAATCCTTCTAGTGCGATTTTCATGCCTACTTCCATTGGCGAGTGATCTGCAAATGGCACCTCCCTTGTTGCCAACTCCCATAATAAAACAGCAAAGCTCCACATATCTGAAGCTTCCCAGTTGCGGTCAGATATTTTCTTTTGTAGGCCTTCAGGTGACATCCATCCAGGGTAATAAATGCGACCCTTCTCTTGGAAGGAGAATTTGCAATCAGCCATATTAATACGAGCGGTTAAATCTTCATCAATCATAACATGTCTGCTGTTGAGGTGATAATCAGGTATTATACGTTCTAAACTATGGAGAAAAGACATGCCTCTAGCAATTTGTGAGGCAAAACGTAAAGCCTGTGCTATATCAACAACAACTCCAGAACTTTCATGCAAAACCTTATATAGCGAACCAACTGGCATATACTGGTTAATTACAATCAGAGTAGGTGGTGCATTGCAACAGCCAATTACCGGCAGAACATTTGGATGTGAGAATATTCTCAATTTTGGAAACTCCTCGTTGAAATCCCGAGAAATTCGCGATGTCACCTTACGAATACTAAGTACCTTCGCCACAATCTCATTCTTTTGCCAGACACCTCTATATGAATCACCACTTGGCGTTGAAGAAATACGCTCCTTTTTCGTCAAATCTTTCACGTTGATACCCTTATACCGACTTAAAGTGGCATCTCGTGATCTTGTTTTATAACCCAACCAGCTTTGATCTTTAAATTTGATACGTTTCAAATCCTGCCCACCTTCAACGGCCAAGTCATGAAGAAGTTTCGGCAAGGAGCCCTTAGCTTTTTCCAGCGGAGTATCACCGTATTTGTTAGCAACTGAAACAATTGCCCCCTGTCTTACTAAATCCTCAGCGATTTCTTTGTAGCCCCAGAAACAGGCGTAGTGGAGCGGGGAGTTGCCGTGTTCATTTGTAAAATTTACGTCTGCTTTTTGACGAAGGAGCTAAAATGTATATTTGTGTTAATTTGATGATAACATTAAACATAGTTAATGAATTATGAATATAATAGTTTTGTTACGGCTTATAATTGTTATTTTATATCTTGTAACAAAGTTTTATTTTGTGAATATGTGAATCAATTTTAATATTCATATAATGTTCATTGTTGTAAAAAAATCGATCTTTATTGGGCACTCGATCAGGGGCTTTTCCGCCGATAAAGGGAGAAGCTCCGAGGAGGTGAATACCCCGGCAAATACCGGGATATGAAGTTGAAGCTGGGTATCAGTGTATTTGTGTGTGCAAATAAAATATTTGATTATTAGCTTTCAGAGTGATGTCTTTTGACAGATGGTAACACCGATTAGATGGAGTTCAGTAATTAACTAAAAAAAACGATTGCTAATCCGTAAACCATAGCCAAAAAATTGCCTCAAGGAATAAAAACCGTCCATGCTGATATTTTCAGCCACTGCTGTTGATAATATCGAACCATAGTTGCTAGAGAATTTGGGTTTTCAAATGTTTACCAGATGTACAATAGTCCGATAGTGTCCCAGCTATTGATGTTTTTTTTTTTCATTAAATACTGCACATCACTAGTAAAAACGTATATTATTTGTTCATGCTCCACTTGGTTTTTAAATAAGTCGGTATACAAAATATTATTCATATGTTAACATGCTTACCACAAGAACAATGTCTCTGTGTCCATGTGCTGCTGCTAAATGCAATGGAGTATCATCACCTCTATTTGTAGCATTAACCCTAGCTCCCCGGAGAAGTAGCATTTCAACTATTTTAAAATGGCCTTGTTTTGCACCCCAATGTAGTGGGCTGAAACCATGATCATCTCTGAAATAAGTAAAAATAATTCATATTATTTAAACAGTCACAAAGAAATTAAAAAATATAATAATAAAGTTCAATGTGTTTATCTAGAGGTTTTGAGTTGTTGGACCCACTGAAATGACACAACATTCTGACTGCTCTACAGCTTCTGATGGTATAATTGTTTTCAATGTATATTAATGTTCATCAACTGTTAATGCTGTCAATCATTTCCCATTTTTTGTATTTACTGTACTACTATAAACAGAGCTATCTGATGTAGATTGAATCTGAGTGGACCAAGGTATAAATATGACAAATCTCTATAAAGACAAAGTGAACAATAATAATACATTAATAATGTGCTCCAGTAGTTATAAACTTAAGACAATGCTTCAAAGTTGCACTTGAATTTTGGCTATGTGAAAACACAAAACCGTAAAATCTTTTTCAAAATATACATTTCTTTATTATATTAGGTTTTATATTGATCCATCCTACAGAATTTTATCCAATGTTCCCTTCCAATTATTGTTATGTATGTACAAATGCAAGAAAATTATATACATATTTTGTTGGATTAACAAATAAATTGTCCACATAGAGATGTTCTCTAAATGAGAGTGAACTTTATCTGTTTTAACTAAATTATTTGATGTTATATGGAAAACCTTTATTGGCATTATCTCCATTACATTATTTTATATAAAACATATTGCTACATCATATATACATGCAAATACAAATTATTTTTAATATTTGTAACTAAAGTGAATTGCGTAACTTAAAAATTCACGAAGGTAACACAATTATCTAAACTAATAAAGCCAAATCAGTAGCTCCACTGAATTATTCTTCTCTTTTCCATTAGCCATTGACAGAACTCACAGCCTCTATTGTCCTCATCCAATCATCCCTCTAAATTATTTCCATTTTATCTATATTTTATACCTCTATCCTGTAAACTACTCATTCCACATTCTTATAACTCATATTCCCATGCATCCTCTCCACCCATCCACACTTTTCTTTCTCTCTCCTTGGAGTTACATCTAGAAAATCGGATTTTCAACATTTTCATTCATATAATGTGGGAGTAACCTTGTCTAAATTTGCTTGTAACAGGGATTGTATGTACTTTTGTTTATTTTAATTTGTCTCTCCTGTCATTCTACAATATCCAATCCTATTTTCATTCTACTCTCCAGCCACCCTCTCATATATGATTCTTTCTTCGTCTTTTAAGGATAGTCCTTCCAAAAATCTCGCGTCCTTCTCTAGCCCATGTTACTGTTTGATACCTTTGTTTGCGCTCCCTTATGGCTGTACTAAATATTTCTCTTGTTAACCAATCTTCAATTATCTGTTTCAGTTCATTCGATGAATTAGCCAATACAATCACATCATCCGCATATGCCAGCATCCACACTTTCTTCAGTCCTACTACAATATACCTCTGGCCTACCCCTACTCGAAAACTTTTGACAAATCTGCCACGAACAAATAGAATAGTAGGTGGCTTATGGGGGCATCCCTGTTTACTCACATACGCATCTTTCAGGTATGTTTACCCCACATCAAGTTTCATTATACATGTCTTTCATTCTGTCTATGGTTTGTTCATTTGTTCCCATTCCAGCGAATCTACCAAACAACTCTCTGTCTACCCTGTCATATGCTGCCCTAAGAACTACAAATAATGTATATACTTGTTCTTTTTCTCTTGACCTCCCACTGCTTGCACATCTGGTAGTTCATTTTTGGTATCTGCTTCTTCTGTTGTAACTTTGTTCCCCATATTAACTAATGTTTTACTCCAATAATTGCACCACTCTCCATTTGCCCGGAATGTTCCTGTTCCCTCTCTAAATCTCGTTCCAACAGCTTCAAGTGCTTTGTTTTTCCTCCTTCCCCTATAAATTTCCACACTACACTAGTTTATTTTCTTGTTATAAATGCTCATCTGAGACAGTCGTTATTTCTTATGCTGTTGGAATAAGTATGCCCCGATTTCCATCCTCAAATTATGTTTGAGAGGCCATATTGGAGGCTAGTTTTTGTCTGCCCTGGGTATTCTATTTCCCCAGTACCTGTCGTCATATCTAACAAGCCATCCCCTATCTGCCACCTGGGGAGGTGCTCAATGGGTGACTAGCAACCCGAAATATGTACTATCCAATCTTTAACAATGTGTGCACTGTTTAGGTTCATTGTAAAGTGTAGGTGTTTTTTTTATCCTTTGTATGTTTATTTTTCTATCAATTTTTTTCTGTCCTATATTATTGATCATGTAACGTTATTGACTTTTCAAACTGAATATATGAATGTGCCATGCCACTGGTACTAAATTAAAATAAAATATCAATTATTTTATTAACAAACTGTTATTTTCAACTAGCATGTCTTTTATACCTAAATATATTTGTAATTTATAAAATATTGCACAATAAATTTAAATAGAGCAAGCCACACTCAACATACATAACATCATGTATTTGTGATAAAAAGGTGGATGTGGTAAACCTACATACATGACACCATAAAAGGTGGTGATTGTAGTAAGTGATTTATTGCTTACCCTTGATTCATATCATGCTCTGTGTCATCCAGCCATACCCTAACTTGTAGGGCATTCCCTTCGCGGCACCAGTGGAATATGTCCTCCATTTCAGCAGAAACAGCACGAATTTCTATAAATAAACAATAATGGGCGTTCACTTTAAATTGGCGTCAATTAATGAAAACACGTATTAACAAAATTTAGCATGTTTGTGCACTTACGTTTGAGGTATATGGTACATAAACTAGTGTCTAGGGAAGGAAAAAGAGGAAAATATTGGGTAAACAAATAAGGAAAATAAACAGATGACTAAAATTATGTCATCGCCATTAACCCCACTTTCAAATGTCAACTGCTAGATATACCAACCTATCAAAAATTAAGTTTATATCGTGAAACCGTCATCGTAGTGTAATTAAACAGTGGCGTTACAAGTAACCAATATTTTTAAATATTTTAGGTTTAAAGGTAGATAGAATTCGTAGTCAACTTCACGTTCTAGTTTGTTAATATAAACACCAAGTGGCATTTGCTGGCGGCGTCATTAATGCAGGATTCATTATAATTTCTTTTTGAGTTAACCTCAACAACGCGTCAACAAATTTATGGTCGTATTACTATTACCAGTCAGTAAAAGCAATACAAGTGTGACCTGGCATTATCACGATCCATTTTAAATTTAATAAAATAGACTGCAGTTGTTTACTTTATTTTAGGTTGAGTCCATTTGATTTTATTCAAATTGAACACCCTAATATTGATACTGATGGTATGGATAATCTGGAGTAAGTGTATTAACCTCCAATACACACAAATTTAGAACATTTGGATGCTAGCTTATTGATATGGCAGGGGGAATGGATAGTTAATATGCTACTAGCAAATGTCAATGGTTTCATCATATTTTGAACATTTAATACACAGCAATGGTAGGAATCTCTACTGGTGGACTTTTATATACAGATGTTTCGGCTGAAGAAGTTCATGCAATGTCTACATTAACCACAAATGCACCAACATCAGCTGATGCATGTCTAAGCATTGTCCATAGTTTGGTCTGCCATAGACAGGGTGGAGAAAGTGAAGGATTTGCAAAGAGAGCAATTGAATCTCTTGTAAAGAAACTAAAAGAAAAACGAGATGAATTAGATTCTTTAATAACAGCTATAACAACAAATGGTGCTCATCCCAGTAAATGTGTAACCATTCAACGAACATTAGATGGACGTCTGCAGGTTGCTGGCCGCAAAGGATTTCCTCATGTTGTTTATGCTCGTATTTGGAGATGGCCAGACCTGCATAAAAATGAGTTGAAACATGTGAAATATTGTCAGTTTGCTTTTGATCTCAAGTGTGATTCTGTATGTGTAAATCCATATCATTATGAAAGAGTTGTATCACCTGGCATAGACCTATCTGGCTTAACTCTGACATCTCACCAATCCAATAGCAATACTGATGCACCACTGCACATAACATCTCCATCACATTCCAGCCAGGGAACATTCATTTCAAATCCAAAAAATATTGTACCATTACAACAATCTGTAGTTGAAACAATAACACAGACCATAGTACAGGTTGCAGTACCACAGTCATCAGCTACACCATCTCAAACTGTTGTTGAAACTATAGCACATACTATAGGTCAGGTCTCAGGCCCACAGCCTACAGTCTCTCCAGCTCAATCTTTCATAGGTGCTAGAGGTACTTGGAAAGGGTCTAATACTTTAACATATACACAGTCAATGCAACCTCCAGATAACATAAATCATCACAGCACATATTGGAGTCATAATACTTCTAATCAATTGAGGAGTGATGTAAATATAGCTGGTTTGCTTTCAACACAGCCAGCACCAGACTATTGGTGCTCTGTAGCATACTTTGAACTTGATGCTCAGGTTGGTGAGACTTTCAAGGTACCTTCAAGTTGCCCTAATGTTACGATTGATGGTTATGTGGACCCCAGTGGTGGAAATAGGTTTTGCCTAGGAGCTCTCAGCAATGTGCACCGTACTGAACAGAGTGAGAGAGCTAGGCTACATATTGGAAAGGGTGTACAGTTGGATTTGAGAGGGGAAGGTGATGTTTGGCTAAGGTGTTTAAGTGATCATTCTGTATTTGTACAGAGCTATTACTTGGACAGGGAAGCAGGGCGGGCTCCAGGCGATGCAGTACACAAAATATATCCAGCAGCATATATCAAAGTTTTTGATTTGCAGCAGTGCCACAATCAAATGAACACACAGGCAGCTACAGCACAAGCAGCAGCTGCAACCCAAGCTGCTGCAGTTGCAGGGCACATGCCTGGGCATCATTCTGTTGGTGGAATAGCACCTGCAATAAGTTTGTCTGCAGCTGCTGGTATAGGTGTGGATGATTTGAGGAGACTATGCATACTTCGACTGAGTTTTGTTAAGGGTTGGGGCCCAGACTATCCCAGGCAGTCCATTAAGGAAACACCATGCTGGATTGAGGTTCACTTGCACAGAGCATTGCAATTACTTGATGAAGTTTTACACACTATACCCATTGATGGCACCAGGGGAATAGAATAGTAGTTCATAATACTTGTTATAATATCATTCTTTTCATTACTAGTTATGAAGCATTTCATTTCATTGCTACCAATAGGGCAACCTTTTTATAATGTATAGTAAGCTATGCTATGCTTAAATGAACCTATATCCATTAGCATGTGAGTGTACTAAAATAACACTACCAAGTGGTGATAAATTATGATGCACTCCTTTAATGATTCTTCATGGGAAGGGTACCACTGTGTTTATCTCAATTTAAACTATCAGGGCTAAAAACAGTTTCTAAAGTATTTTGCGTTACAAACTATAAATAAATTTTCTTGGACATATAACCGTGATATATCTGGAGAGCATACCTAAAATGAAACTACAAATCGCTGCAAAGTTGCCACTATTCTGGCTTTGTCCTAGTATCTACTAAGGTGCAGAGAAAAGAAATGTCTCTATTACCATAAGTGTGAGTTAATCAACTGCGTCGTCACGAGCTACGAACCCAGATAGAATAGATAGTGATCTCCGACAGATGATGATTGACATTTTATACAATATTTTTAATATGTTATTAAATAAAATTAATTAGCAGATCTTACTATATTTAAAACTAAATATCAAACATTTCTCCTTGCTCTTGTACCTACTTCATTGAATTAAAACCACCTTATATTTCTTCCCACAATGCTTTCCCCGTCCTTCAAGTGCCGTGCGGCCTCAGAGCGTGGTGATCAACAGCATGACTTGTACCTTGCCAGCAGCCTTTTGAAACAGTGATATAGTGCTCTGGCCGAACCATTGCCGTAAGATTTCAACCATTTGTCTTCGTCTGACTTCTATTTTTCGCTGTATAATATTTTGGAGAAGCTGGTATTTATCATTTCGTGTCAAGTGTCCAAGGTATTCTAGTCTTCTGTCTTAATTTGTCCAGTTATTTCCAGTTCCTTTTGGAGCCGCCGGAGTACCTCGTTCCTTACCTTTACCGTCCACGGTGTGTACTCTTCTACGTCCACATTACCAATGCTTTAATTTTGTTGTACATGGTTTCTGTTAATGTCCATGCTTCAACCCCGTATAGCAAAATGCTGAAGACAGCATTATGTTAGACGAATCCGGAGTGAAATACTCGGATCCCGTCCTGTTAACACCTCTCTCATACATTTAAATGCGCCTCTAGCTTGCTCAGTTCTGTATAGTATTTCCTGCATGTTGTTCCACTTCTCGTTCAAGTAGCAGCCAATATATTTATATGACGCCACCTTTTCTACTGCTTAAGTTCCGACTGTTTGTATGTTCTGCCGGTTTTGCCCAATTTATTTCACCCCTGCTGACGACCATCCATTTGGTTATCTTTACATTCAGCTTTAGTCCTGCGATGTCGCTTTTGCGAATATCCTCTCCCAATATAAATTAAATATCAACGGAGATAAAACATAGCCTTGCTGCACTCTCCTCGGTATGTTCATCTTCTCCGACAATTCGCCTTCTATGCGCATAGCTACATTCTCCTACTAGTAGAGAGCAATTATACGGTTATCTCGTTTATACAGTCCTAGTTCCTCAGGGATCTCAATCATCTTATCGTGCTGTATGGTATCAAAAGCCTTTTCGTAATCAACAAAGCAAGTATTGAGGTTGAGACATCGTTGGATTAGAACCTGCATGCTGAATAAATCCTTTCTTGTACCAAAACCGTTACCTTAAACACGTTTTAGCATTCGACTTCTTGGATAACGGGATAAAGGCGAACGCCTCAGTGTTAGGTATTGAGTTCCTGGGTATGCGGCCGTTGCTATAAATAAATAAATAAATACCTACCAAATGTAGTATTTATAATATTTTATTTTAATAATTAATTATCAAAGACAATAAGGTAAATAACCTTATCACACATATAAGAATATATTAATTAAAAAAAAACTACTCTTCTGGGTTTCAGAGACAGAAATGGTTCTATTTTTTACAAATCCATGCTTCCCTGGCATTTCATGATCAATGGAAAGTAAGACTACTTCTCTCAGCTATCGTTGAACAGAGATCATTTTAAAATTGTTTTAAGCTTTGAGAAACATCTCTCACCAGTCGCAAAGGAAAGTGGCAGTGTAAAAAAATTCTGATAATCAAAAACACATCGACAATTATTTCTAAAATCTGAATAGGATTGTTATATACTTCAGGGAATATGACTCGATAAGACAATATTTAGTAATTTGATAACTAATTCCCAATCTAATCCATTAAACTCAAACAAAAAGCCAAATAGACACTCACATTACTTTAATTACTCAAACCTTTCGTGAATGGAGTTGTAGAGGTGATCTAGAATGGCAAAATAAAAATGTATTTTAAATTGTTGCTTAGAATCCGCCAAATCCGTATCAGCTCTGCTCTTATGTAAAATTTTACGCGGTCTCTTTACGTGGCGTCTTCTTCTTCTCGTGCCTATTTGTTACCGAGTGTTGGTGATCAATACTTTGTTGACGGCTGCCCTGAAGATACCTGTTGTTGTTATGCCGTACCTCGAACTAAGGTTTTTGAGTAACGATATTCTTCTTATCCCCGATCCTATCTACCGATCACTTTCCCTTGTAATACTAGTTGGGTAATCGGTAACGCTGGTTGTTCCTCATTATATGGCATAGATATACTAGTTTCCTCTTTTCACAGTTATTAGTACTTCTACCTCTTTCCCCATTCGTTCTAGTAGTGTCTTATTCGTCAGGCGGTCGACGGCGTTGTTTAAAAGTATTAAGTTTTATAGAAATCTTCATTTGGTTGTGGATTCAAAATCCACAACTGTTAATTGATTGAATCATTGCAGATAAGCAATTGAAATAGTGAATGAATAGTTTGGTTGGTCTTGTAACTGGGTGGGTGGTTCTCCACATGGTATAAGTAGTATTCTTTTATACAGCCACATATCCAAATCTTCGAGTTTTCTGCTCGAAGCTTCATTGACTGTCCATGATACTACCACATATAAAAGTGTGGGGTAGGCGTAGCACTTGAAAAGTCTAGTCTTTATCGTATTATTTAAATCGTGACTCTTGAATATTTTCGCCAGACTGATTCTACCCCCCATGATCCCATTAATCATTGATTGTCCTACCCAAATACTTTTATACTCTTTATTATTTGTTGGTTTATAATCAGCTGTCCTTGTGGTGGTGTTCCTTTAGTTATTATAATGTGTTTAGCTTTCTTGACGTTCAACTGGAGCCCGTTTTCCTGTCTAGTCTATTCCATTCGTCAGCCTTTGCAGTTCTTCGAGGTTTTTCGTGAATACTATCGTATCAATCGTACAATCTGATGTTGATTCTTTCTCCATTTATTAATAATCTTGCCTCTATGTTATATAATGCTAGGCTGAATATTTCTTCTGAATATATGTTAAACAAAAGTGGCGATAAGACACACCCCTGTCTCATTTCTCTTAAGATTTGCAAGTCCTTGGACGTTTCACTGCTCTCTGCAATATTGACTCCAGATTAGGTTTTTGATACTTCTTAAATCTCTATCAGATATACTAGGGATGGGATTATTCCTAGTCGCCCGCCTTACTGATATGTACACATTTGCCCATCTCACAGAGCGATCACTTAATGCATACACCGTTTTTAGATCAGCACCTATAATTTAATGAACAGGTGTCCCATAGTGTTCAAAAGTTTTGCAACCCCTGATGTATAACTATGTTATTCAGTATCTCTATCAGTTTGCTGCGTTGTACGCCTTCTGATAGTCGATGAAACAGACGTTTATTACGCAGTTCATATCTCTACACGTTTGAAATATAACTTGGATGCAAAATCGAACTTCTCTCGTACCAGTTATTTTCCGAAAACAAAATTCGCCCATGTGTTCTTCACATAGATTGTATAGTGTTTGCTTGTTCAGGAAGGTTTTTAGACGGTGATTTATAAGGGTAATTTGCACGGAAATCGCTGCGTTGTGTGGAACTTTTCTGGTAATGGCTATAAAGGTAGATTTGAATCACATTTCGGGGATATTACCAGTTTTGTATATGATGTTGATCACCTTTGTCAATCTTCTGTTACCCCTTTCATTTAATATTTGCTCTGCCGTCTTTGGTTAGGGATATTTCCTTGCGGACTTCTTCCCATTTGATTTCAGGACAGGTTTCACCCTCGGCTACTAGAATTTATTTTCGATCATTCCTAAAAATTCCTTAAAGAGGTCGTGCCTTCTTTCTAGTACCTCTATTTCTTTACGTTCTTCTGAGAAAACGTTTAGTCGTTCACCTTTGACTCCTAGTCAGTGAGGGCTCTTCAGCTCCCCAGTTCTTCTCCTTGGCTTATTTTGTAGTTAAAGTACCCCATTACAATTGTAATTTCGTTTTTGTGTATTTTGATATCATTAGGTTTGTTACTGAGTTATAAAATTCTTAGACCACTTCCCCGCCAAGTATTTAATTGAATCATTATCAGTCTTTTCGATACTGGGATGAAGTTTATTACAAAGCTAGCCACAAGGATAATCTACTCCATGCTGATGTTATATATTGTCACCAGAATAGAAAACTCTGTTTTTGTTTATGGTGCAATTTCCTGACCCCGTTCATCGCATATCACTGATACCCGGTATATTTATTCCCCTTCTGTCCATTTGCTATGTAGCGTTGCCGCCTTTTCGGTCTTGATTCATTATTTTACATTCCGGATATCTATTTTAATTTCTGGCCCGGGGATTCTTAGCAGCCTCTGACCATTGAAAGTCTGCTGGGCTCGAAAGCCCATATTTCATTTTGTTTTTGCCATGTTTGATAGTTCTTGGAGAGTTATTATGTGGTGAGAACTACCACCGATGCTTTCCACATCGCAGTGATAAAACTGAATGAGCTGTTCCGGCTTTGCTGCATCATTTACTACCAAATTTGAAGTATGAGTACAAAATGAGTACAATTGTACCCTTGGATTGATGTCTAATATACGCTTCTGCAGGCCAATAGGGTGTGCCGTGCAGGAACAAGCCTCAAAATTATTCCATTAAACATTAAACATTTCTTCAATATTAAATAAATTAACAGATGGCAGATGAAATTACGTGTCTGTTTATCCAATTTATAGCAACAAATCCCATTCACCATCAGTGTGCCGTTGGAAATATTTTCCTAAATAATTCGGCATATAAGTTTTAAGTTCCTTTGATTTTTAATATTATTTAAGTCCAAAAATTATCATGATTTCGTCCATATAGTTGCGAATTATACAAATGCAATAATTCATTTAATTATAGCCCTCAGCGTTCCATTTTAATTTCAAATAAACTTCGTTGTTTATCAAGCCTTATTTGTAATTTACAGCACGTGTACATATTTAATATGTTAAAAACTAGCTTGCTATCGTTATCGGATTACCCAGTCTTTATAATTTTTAAATTTTCTACTCCAACTAAACTATTATATTATTCCGTGTTACTCCCATTGGAGCATAGAACACAGTTTGGTGTTTCTTGGCAGCTTTTTACTATAGTTGCCGGCCTTATATTATTCATATTTTCTTATTTCTTCGACTATATTTTCTATTTCGTTTTGTCTTCTGCTTCTCATTTTATGTCATGCCATCATTTATTTAAATTTGAATGGTGTTTGCGTTTTTCTTTTTGCCATTTGTCTCCTTCCTTTTCTTTACCTCTTATTTTATATTCCAGCGCTGTTCTGGTTATATCTGAGTTTTTCTTTCCGTAACGTGTGTCCTATCCATTTCCACTTTTTTTCTCTTCTTGATTGTGCACTGGCGCTATAGTACATTTTCCCCATAGTTTTTCGTTCGTTATGATTTCAGTGTAATATGTTTTTAATACTCATTTGTTAATATATGTATGTACCTTTTTAATGTGTTTTAGTTAGTAGTCTACGATTCTGATGCATACAATAATACATTGCTGTTACATAATTCTGATTTTGTTCCTTTCATATATTGATATCGTTTGATCTCCAGATCTTCCATAGCATATTAAAAGGATAATCTTCTGTTCTTCTTGGTTTCCTCCCCTTTCACTTATTATGCTGCCTAGGTAGCAGAATTGACCTACATTTTCTATCTCGCTTCCAGTTGTGAACATTAACAGGTTTAAGAAAATATACAAGCCAATACTAAACGTATCAATCTATTTATTACATATAAGATTGAGCTAAGTACCAGATAATTGAAGTCTTATCAAATGGATATACCTCCATTCTAGAGATCTCCGTTATCTTCTTGCGTATCCATGTTTTTCTCGTATGATGACCATGCTTCCACATCAGTGTCCATTTTATTGCCAACAATTCTATGGCCTTGTAGATTTCGTTAGTATTATAATCTCTTATATCTCTACGTGCTGATATTGAAATTTCTTTGTTTAATTGTCTCAACTGGTCTCTGCGTGGTGAATATTTGATATAGAGTTCCCTTCGAGTGTTCATTTGTGGTTTCTCATTTGCGTGTTTATATCCTCGTAGAAGCTCTCGATTTCGCTGTCTGTATGCGTAGATGTCGGAAGGTATATTTGTATAATCTTTAGTATCGCCTGTTCAGTCTGTATGTACGAGGCGTGTTTTTCAATTAAGTACCGTTTTGATATTCCGCCGATTCAGTGCTGCGGTCGGTATTCCGCGCATGCGCGATGTGTACCTGCATCTATTGGCAAGGTTGAGACGCAATTACGGCAACACTGGTCCGTGATTACGTGGTTAGCAAGCGTATATAAGATATATCGCCTTAGTACTAATGGGATAGAACTGTATGATGTTGGATACATGTTTGTTTTGTGGATTAGGAACGCAACACCTCCATCGTTGATGTTGTTTGATCCGATATAGTGGAGCATATGCCCTAAGCGTAACATTATTTCTTATTGTCCTTTCCTCTTCTATTCGATCATTCCTACTATGTTCCTGTTTATGTGGGAGAGTCTTCTTCTAGTGCCTGTAATTTTTCCGGATTCTTTGCATCCTCTGCTTGCTGCTTTATTCGACCGCTACCATGGTCGGGGACCAGCGAGCTGAGGGTCAAACATTTTTTGGCATTATCGTCATCATTTGCGGAGGGTTTAACTAATACTCCTACCACGCTGGCCAATGCGTGTTGGTAGGAAGGGGTGGAATTACATTTCCTTATTTCCATATGTTATAGCTCTCCCGCTGTTAGTCGGTCGCCAGAGCCTCGTTAGTTTCTGGAAGGGTGTACCGGGTATCCAATACCACTCGTACAGGTGAGGTTGACATTTGGGATGGGGTTAGATCTATTTTGTCTTCTCACGACGCTAACAAGTAGATCGCAATCGACCGGTCGATCACGAAGCTATTCGATCGCTCAAGATGTCTGAACTATTATAGTGTGTTTGATATATTTTGCTTATCTATCCATAGTTCTTACTGAAACACAGTGTATAAACATATTATGTATTTCATATCTCACCCTCCCCACTTAGACTACGCCTATGACAACAAATCTATCTAGTCATATTTTTAAATAAAAGTAGATTATGTACACCAAAGTTGGCCACCCCTACTCTAAGGCAAGGAAGTGCCTTATTTGCAGCCGCCCTACCCTCACTTAGTTTTGCCTGCAGGTCAATGCAGTTGCCCGGGGTGTGGCCCTAGGAACCATACGTGAGAGCTGGGAACCCTGTGAAAGTTATCCCGACCTACCACCTGTCACCTGTGACCGGTGGGATTGAAAGGTACAATCTCTACAGCGAAACCCCATACACCCATTCCCCTCTCCTTACGTATATGTATTCCCAAACACTCACAAAACGACTTACAGCCAAACTTGACTTATCAACCCACAGAACAGAGAGGTTTTCGTGCAGGGAATGGGATATACGATACATACCTCCAAACCATTAAGACTTTGATCGAGAATTGTGTTGAGTTTAACAAGCCACTCATTCTAACATTTTTGACCAATGAAAAGGTATTCAACTGAATATTCGTTCTATGCTCGATATCACAATGAGTTCGAAACGAACGAAGGTTAATGAGGCAGTTGGTAGAGCGTATTACATATCTAAAGTGGAACTGGTCAAGGCACGTAGCAAGAATGCTAAATAATAAATGGACTAAAATAATCTTGGAATGGCGATTCAGACAATATACGGCAAGAATCAGAGGACGCCCACCAACTCCATGAATAACACAAACAATAGGATTAAAGAATCCCAAGACGAAGCCAATAGAATATATTAAGAAACGCTCATGTCCTGTAGTGGACGAATCGGGCTATTGGATGAAATTGATGATAACTAAAAACACCAATGCTCCCTACATTCTACTACTAAATCTACATTTCCTATAGGGAGGTAACATATTTTAATGTGGTGCCATCGGCCGAGGTATAGTTTCTACTCTATGGTTTCATTTCTCATTTCATTAGACTCTATACTAAGTATTATTAGTACTTATTAAAAAAATATTATAACGGCATACTTGTGTTCCATCCGCATAGTAAATAAGTGTGTATATTGCATATCTGTTGACAGTAAAAAGGCTATGATACCTTTTATACTGGCATAATATAACCAATAATTTCCAATTGTGAGGGTGGGTCTTTTGTAAACGGTTTAGGGGTTGCAATCAACGCACAAGTGACCCCACGGCACAGAACGTGTAACCCCGAGACCGCTCTCGTATTACATCAGAGTGGTGTTCGTTATCACCCTTCTTGGGCTCAGCAGAATTTTTCTATCGCTAATACCTTACGTCCCTTATTGCGAGATTGCGGGTTTCGACTACATTTCTACTGCGCGCCTCGTAGATTTCCCACTTTTCTCATATAAGCAGGTCAATTGGCGGTGTGCTACCCGACACTAATGCAGGTCCCATAGAAACTGTTCTAAACACAGATACATCACACTGCGTCTCTGCACCGCTGCTAGCTAATGCGCTGTTGTAACCTCCACCATTGCATTTACCCAACCTCTACTCCATAAAGCATTTTAGCGTAGACGAAGCTGTTTAATAGTCTTCTTTTGCATCGGGCCTGCCAATATTTGGTAGCAAACGTGTTAAAGCTGTAGTTATTGTAGCTATTTCTTCTGCAACTTTCCACACGTGGTCTGTATATTTCAGTCCATCGTCTATCTGTATACTCAAGCACTTGACGGATCCGCTCCAGGGTATAATGTCTCCTTTCAATGCCAATGTGGAGGATTCAATGCGGGCTTGTGTGTTATAAGCACTGCTTCAGTCTTGTGTACCGCTATCTCAAGCCCATTGGCCTTTAACCACACTGGGTCACCATAGTCTTATTTGCTAACACCTCCATGGATTCTATAGTATTGGTAGTCACTGCCACACCTACATCATCCGAAAAACCTATAATACTTGACGACACCAGCAATTCAATCAGTCCATCATTACACTGGAATGGTTCACGAACTTGTGGTAGGCCAGCCTTGATCTCGTACTCCATGGGTCCACGCTCTGTATCATATATAAGCATTTTCTCCTCGAGGTAACTATAAATTACTGTCAACAGTTTCGCTTTTGTTCCAACGCTTCAATTGTTTGGTTCCACCTGGCTGTTTTAAATGCATTTCAGATGTTAAGAATTAGTAACGTCGGCAGTATCGGTATGATGACTTCGAGCCGGTATCAATTTGATAACAAATAGTCGGCACGATTTTAGTTATTTGTGACAATGCGCCCTCTTTACGCTGAAGGGGACTCGTCAATTGCCGGAGAACGTTTATAGTCGCCGGGATATCGGCTCGTGAATCGTGTGATACTTTACCAATAATTGGCGAATTCAATATTTTATAAATGAACGAGAGCTGTCTCTTTGTATCAATATACTGATGCTATGAAGATTACTTAGAGTCCTCTACTGGAACAATATTTCAATGTATTGTACGAGAAATCAGAATTCACAAACGGTTTATAAACAAATAAATCTAACTTCATACTTGGAGTAATGTAAAAATCCATTTGGTGTCGGTTGCGTGCGAGTATTAGACACCCGTGGTCATTCCAACAACATTTAGCCAACTGTCGCCCAATACTTCTGTGTATGCTGGTAATATAAGTATAATTGAAATTAAGCATAAGTAACTTCCTGTTAAAAATATTGTTGTGTACACTAAAAACAACTGAAACAGTAGTAACGTTACTATATTTTTAATTTGTTAGGACACGAACCATCAATAGCTGCGGTTTTAGGTATTCTTTAGTTTTTTTTCCAAGTAAATTTTTATGAACAATATTTTTTAAATGTCAATTTATAATTAATGAGTAAATATGATTTACACTGAATATTTACTGAAAATATATTTCTCACAAATCTTATCTTAGGTTAACATTCAACTATTGTTGTTTAAATTCTATACGTGTAGTTCTAACTTGCATTCGGGTAGGCGAAAAATATTTACGTGAGGGCGTTTTTAACCTTATAAACTACTCATATTGTCCGTCTGTAGGTCACGACGCCCAGTAAAGTGTGCTTGTTTCGCGAGTGACTTCCTTCTGCGCCAACCAACTAATTTATTTTGCAAAATTGTGTGTAATCGCTTGAGATGATGAAACATGCGATAGGAGGCAAGAGAAGCGGCTAATTAAGAGGTTGGTGAAATTTATTGGGGAGAACCTTAAATATGTTGAATTAGCTCAAAATTGTTGAAACATTTATCATTAATGGTGTTAAACATTTTATTTATAATAATATGGCCCATGATCACTATATTACTACTCTTACCGGAGTTTATTTTAAAGATATTGCTCCTCACAAATTTATTTTTATTATTTCTATATCTTAATATACAAGGTATCCCTAAAGTATAGAATAAATTCGATAAAACCTTTATTTCTGAGTTAGTAAAAATTGTTCGGAGACGTCGAAATAATTTAATTGCCAACTTTTAATGAAAGTGTGAATTTTTTTCGAACATTTTCCAATCAACATCGATAATTATTTCAAATTACAACCCCATTTTTTTATTGCGGATTCTAAAGGGGATTATGTTTTGCGATAAGCGACGTATATTATGATATAGGTCACGTTTTCGGGAAAAATCACTTCCAATGTCATAGTGATGAAAAGCACGAAATGTATTTACTTAAAATGATTGATTCTTGAGAAATATGTTAAATATTAATCTAATATTAATTCATTAATTCGGAAAGTTGTGTGGTGCCCACACCATATATAATCCTGTTATCACGATAGTGACACTTTTAAACTAGGGTGACAGAACCTAAATACCAAATTACCTAATAGGCAGGCAAACCCTTTCAAATTACATAAACGCAACAAAGAAAATATGCAATTCAAACCTCAATTGCAAATAACTCTGGTTGTAAGTACTCAGATCAAGCTCAGTAGCAAGCATGGAATTTTATATTTAAATTTAGAACAAATCCCGCAAATATTTAAACAAATTGTGTTAAACATAATTCATAATATTTCCGAAAACATTTAAAGTTGGTTATGCCCATTATTGACGGGTGTGGTTCTCATGACTATTGTAATTCCTGGCATAATATATCATGTGTTTTACCAACCCAGTGTATATTTTGGTGTTTCGGCCATATTTTTTTCCCACATTCTATAGCTCTTCTATCTTTCTGGTGGGGTTGCGTGTGAGAAAACGTGAATTTTTGTTCAAATATGACCTCCTAAATAATTCGTATTTGACGTAAATGGAATTTCTTCTACATCCTTGAGTATTTGGCGCTTCAGGCCTGTTGGTACTCGTCTTCTAACTATAATTGACTATTGTGGTTTTTAGAGCATTTATGAATAGGTTTTCATTTAAGCACAAAAAACCTATTTGGCATTACTTCTTCTTTTAGCCCTTCTATTTCCATTGTCGGATATAGGCCTCTATTATCTATTTACATGTTTTTCTGTTGTTTGCTGTCCTCATCCATTGACTCGCTATGGTCTTGATGTCATCGATCCTGCTCGCTTGTGGCCTTACTGTACTCCTTGTTGTTTTTCGTGGTCTCCAGAAGGTAATTTTATGCGTCCATTGATCTGCGCCTTTTCTAGCTACGTGTCCTATCCGTTGCCATTGGAGGTCCGCTGTTCTCTCCATGACGTCCGTTACTTTTGTTTTTGTCCGGATATCGGTATTTCGCATTTTGTTTCTTATAGTGATTCCTAGCATTGCTCGTTCAATGGTGTTACCGTTTCTCCGAACATGTCGCTTACCTCTAATCTACGCTTAGTAGGGTAGGAAAACCCGGTCTGCGTGTGCCTCTTCAGCAGATGCTAACAGAAGGGTTTGCCTCCTATAAAAAATGCGCACGCTCTCTAAACGGAGGTCGTTTCTGCCTCACCCAGACTCAGAGGACCGATTCACTTTACCCGATTATCGCTTTGAATCCGAAATTTGTGTTTACTTTTACCATTGGTAAATCGATTCGCCCCAACCAAGACTCAGAAGGTTTCCTTGCAACTATCAGCTTACGCTCTTCTATCTCTGCTTGTTCCTCTTGTGAGGGTTCTCCCTCACCGCGACCCAGAGACCGCGACCTTACGAAAAGCTGAACCCGGCAGCTTCCTTCACCAACCCCGGCGACGCCGAGCTGCGATGATATTGGCCTTCTGAGTTACTCTAAGTTTCGCTGCTGATTTTTTAGTGATTGCCATTGTTTGTAGGCCATATGTGTTATAGACCTTGCGTTTTAAATACAAAGGGACATCTTTATCTTCCAGAGTGTAGCTGAGCCTGCCAAACGCCCCCCATGATAGTTGGATTATGCGTTTAATTTCGGCTGTCTGATTTTGTTTGCTTATTTTAATTGTCTGACCCAAGTGTATATACGTTTTCTATTATGGCGTTTTCTATGGACACCTCTTGCTCACTATTAGTTTTAATTTTAATTTTATTTAAGTTCTTTCTCAATTATATTTGTTTGTACAGGCTGTTCACTTCTTCTACCATGATTATCATCTCTAATGTCGCGAATCTTAAGTGGCTCAGATATACTCCATCAATCTTTATGCCTTTTTCGTCCCAGTTTAGCTATTTGAAAACACTTTCAATAGAGCTGCAGTGGATACTTTGGGGGAGATGGGATCTTCTTGTCTCACTTTATTGAGATTTATTCTTTCCGTATGTAGGTCGTCGTTTAATTTTACGTGTAGCCTCTTCATATATGTCATTTATTAGGGCGGTATATTTGGAGTCTATCCTGACAGCAATGGACCTGTCCGGAAAGCCCAGGTCTTCACACTGTCAAATGCTTTGTGGTAATCTACAAATGTGTATTGGAATATTGTATTCTGGTGTCTTTTCGATAAGTGTTCGGATTGTCTGCAGGTGATCTGTTGTACGAAGCCTTTTCGGAAGCCCGGCTTGTTCCACTGGTTGGTAGGAATCCAGCTTGGTTCTGAGTCGGTTTGTGATAGTTCGCATTCGGAGCTTATACAGGTGTGATAAGCTTATCGGGCGATAGTTCTATATTTGTGGTGTCTCCTTTTCATGAACGATGTATATAGCGATGTCTTTCCTGTTGGAGAAAACCCCCTGGGAGTCCTTCATTTTCACAACGTTTTTCGTTAGAAAGCTTTGATTTCAGCACTCTTATATTTTTGTTCGCTTCTATGGTTTCGATGATTTGCTGGGTCTAATAATCTCTTATATCTGAGCGTATTTTCTTTTTTACTTCTTTGTTTATGGTATCGTAGTTGGATGGGTTGTGGCAAGTTTCTCTTCTTTTCTGTATTAGTTGTCTTGTTTCCGTTGATAGTTTACTCTTTTTTCCATTTCTCAATTTGCTACATATCTTCTTTGTGATGTGTCATGCGCAATGTTTTTTGTAAGATCATCTATATTCATTTTTCATAGTATTTCTAGTGGTTATATTCTGTTGAATTTCTTTTTCGTATTCGTCTTTGTATATTTTCAGTAACTCGGCTGTTGGGAATTTCTCTATTAGATTTTTCTTTCTATTTTTATGATCAACTGGATGCTTCTCCGGACCAGTCTGTGTTCACTTCCTGTGTTGATTTTTTTAAATTCTGAGATATCTGACAATATGTTTTTTTTATTGGAAGTAGTATGAAGTCAATTTAATTTTTTGTTCGCCCATATGCGCTCCGCCAGGTCAATTTTGGCAATCAATGCTAGGGCTTGGCTTTTTGAAGAAGGTGTTTAGGCGAAATAGTTTTCAGTACGGATATAGTTCATTTATAAGTCTCCTCTCTATCGTTCCGCTCTCCTAGTCTAAAATTTCCAACGTATTCGGTATCCTGTGGATGTCTTATGCCTATTTTGGCGTTAAAATCTCCAGTAATGACTTTATAAAATGCGTTCTCGATGTTCTTTTAGCTCGTTTAGTTGTTCGATAGATGCGTCGTCTGCGCTACTTGCTGGTGAATAGCATTATATTACTTGGATGTTATATTTACTATTTAACTTTAGCACGAGGTATACAACTCTCTCTGATATTGCGTGGTACTTGATTACTCGATGTTTTATTTTACGGTTTACAATGAATGATACAACTTCGGTTCCATGATATGTCAATTATAGTCGTATAGGACGCTTCCCGATTTTAGGGTGGTCTTCTTTTCTCCCTTACGTCTTGTCTCGCATATTCCTACGATGTCTCATTTAATGTTTTCTAGTCCGGGTTCGAATTCCTCCAGGTGATTTCCTGTTCCCATTGTCCTTATGTTCTATGTTACTATGAAGTTTGGCCTCCCCCAGATTCTGAATTATATATTCTATTCACTTGGAGTAATTTCGTTGTGTATTTCGACATTTTCCATGTTATTTTGAAAGGTTTTGGCTCAGTCGCGCGTGCCCTTCGTGTTTGGTTTCGGCCGATCCTCTAGATGCAGAGGCTGCGTATTCGTCATATCTGACTACCCTCACTTAGTTCAGCCTATAGGTCAATACAGTTTTCCGAGGTGTGGCAACTTGGAGCCATAAGTGAGAGCACTTGAGGACCAGCTACCGCAAGCCATCTCCCTTCAATGACGCTCGATGTGACCGCTGTTGATAAAAAGGTACTACATTTGAGGGCTGAGCCCATACACGATGGAATTACTTACCGTGGAATTACTTACATAAAAATCAAATAAAATAATACCAACTAGAAATATAATCCTAACCCCTTGGACTATTCCCTCTCTTCACTCACCCGCTTCTTCTCCCATGCCAGCCTTTTGCAGCAGATTTCCATTCTCTATTGTCCATTCACTCGCCTTTCTGCAATTCACAGTGCAGTATAAATGTGGTGTATCCTTGCCCCATCTACACATTCCTTTTTCTCTCTTCTGAACCGCACCTCGCTCTTGCCATATATACTTAGTCCTCCCTGCTCAATCCTCCCCTGGTTATGTAGCTCATGGGTTTCCACGCACTTGCCACTCCACATAACCAGGCGTGTACGTGCTCTCAGTCATTCTTATCTGCCTTTCTTGCCACTCAACATCCCTCATTCTCTCCCTGGTATCAGTTCCTGGACTTGCCATTCCTCTCAGCTTTTCCTCCTTCCACATCTCAGATATATCCACTATTTCATATATCCTTCCTCTATCTTTTCTGCAGCCGCTTTTTGCCTTACTCTTACATCTTATCTACCCTCCCCCAAGCCATTCTCACATTTGCTTACACCCACTGCAAATGATTATTAAACCCACCTCTGCAGTCAAACTATACTACGTTCGCCGAAGCAATTAAGTAATCACGTGAACACTGCATACACGCTCACAATAGTTCTGCCCACTCTGTGCAGGTCATCATCATCCTAGGCCCCTTATATTGTCCTTGCTATATTTCTAGCAACTCCACTCATATTAAGTTGATAGTTTTGATTTAAAACCCTCCCAGTCCTAACCCTCCATCTAGCTCTTTTCTAAGACATCAATATCATAAAGTTTTAGAAGCCGTTAGAGCTCTTCCTTAATCTTGCCACATTCCAGAAATCGTCCGTTATCATTATTCCATTATCTTTTTCAAATGAATAAAAATATTGTTCATACCCTTTATTTCGTAATTTTGTAATTCAAGAAAGATTCACAGAACATTCATTCAAGGATGTTTGGTTTTCAGTTTGTTATTTATTTATAAATATTATGGTCGTTATTAGTGGTTTCTGAGGCGTAAAAGAACAGTTTACAGTTCAATGCATTTATCGCGTGGCATGCTGCTAACCTACTCAATAACCTTCCTTCTTCATTTGGACTTAGGCTCTACCTATGTCTACAACAGGACCACTTGATATATCCCAGTTTTAGCTATATATCGAGTTCATAGTTCATAGTAATAACAACTATTTCATCCTTTCTCCAAACTTTTATCGGTAGATTATATTTGCCCGTATTTAATAAGCTTCTTCTGTTAATAACCTCTTGTTATTTCATTACAAGAAATCTTATAATTAACGGTACTTTTGGTGACTAATGGAATATTGGTAATGGCAGTACTACTACATTTTCTCCGGATCGGATCAGATCGGATACATTATTTATGAATTATTTACTTTTATAACTATTCATTGTAATAAAATAATCAACATAGTTACGTATAAAAAAAAATGGTTGTACACACTTATATATAGAACATCGTCTTCATTGTGTTTGTAAAATCATATAACCACATTTGGTGTAAGTTTCCTCCGTCAGATTTTCACCAACAACTAATAAACACTAATAACGTAAGCCAAATGTAAAATTTAATTGCAAAATAAAGTTTTCCCGAAAACGTGGTACAAATATCTCACATACGACGGATGTACAATACACATTTTTCAGAGCTGAGCTTAAAAAGATCATTTTTTTTGATCTATCAAACTAAAATTCAACGATTTGAAATAATATTTTGAACATATATTTAAGTGTGCCAAGGATTTCTGTGAGATAATGCAACATATAAAGTAGCCCATTTCTTCAATACATATAAATAAGAAGAAGTAGTCCAAGCACTTCTATTGTTTTAATACACTTGTATTATTGTTATCTAATTAAATAGCCAGCCGCCGCCTAAACAAAATCATCGTCAATGTGATATCTGGCATGTCAGCCAGCTTATAACAACAAAATCAAGCTGAATGAAAGAAATTTGGTGACTATATTAAATACTGATTATATTATATAGCATTTCTTCATTTATTTTAATTGATGTTGTGCGGCATTTCGAGAAAAACAGACATTTAGGCTTACAAATTTTCAATTTAATTCATGGAACGTTGCCATACCAATTATCCGCGTAAAATCTTTGACGTGTAGTGAGATATACCAAACCACCACCTGCTTTTTCTACGCAAACACTTCTAAAATTAATCTGCAATTTTTCACTCGTTATTAATTAAAGACCAATTCACGTGTGGGTTTCCGCGCTGTAATAATTACTTCCCCGTGAATTATTCCAGGAGTAAAATAAAACGAACGAAAAACTGTAAACAGCGGAGCAAAACACCCCTTGCGTTCAGCATGCGCAGATAATCGCTACTGGTGGAAATATTGAATAGCGTACTACCCCTAAAACTAAGCGAGCTGCAGCAGTGTAACGCGCGACGTATCGCCCGGCGGCTATGTGCGGTGCTCGTTGTTTATGTTTTAAAAAATGGGTTTTCACATAATATGAGATTTTCGGAGCTGCTAGCGAATATACCATGGAGCCTACTAGCTCCACGCCTAGTCCAGAGACTAGCATTGCAGATTCCACCTTTTCAAGGTAAAATTACCGGGCGACGGATATGTGTGTCAAAATTATATGTGTCACAATTAGAACAATTATGCATTCATCGTTTCAATTGACTATTGATAGAAAATCAATGAGTTATATACACAAATAGAATCGCATTGGCTCCGATGATGATGAAAAATGTATCCAACACAATTGAAATATTGATGTTTAAATGGAATTGGCGACAGCTATTCGGGGGTGCATGTATATGTGGGTTAATGATTTTGTATAGTATAAATATCTCGCGGCCACTTTTTAATGTCAGTTCTGAGTGTAATTTTTTTTAATTGTAAAAGCATCGATTTATATACTTATGATAATAAGATGTATTATCATATTTACGTAAGGGAAATTATAAAATAGCACGAATTCTGCCTTTGAGTTGCAAGTGACTCAGATTGTTGTAGAATATTCATGTTTTAATATACAATTGGTGCGTGTGTGTGTATGTGTGGCATAATCAGAATTTAATACGCGATCATAGCGTAATATATATTTAAGTATAGGCTTGTCGATCGAGTAATTATAAATAATGTAGGTCTGGATATATAGTAGGTATTTGTCGCACCCGAGCTTACGGCTTCAGTACAAAATTATATAATGTAATTTCAATCGAAAATTAAATTAATATGAAGAAGTTTTATCGACTATTAAAATATTAATTGATCCTAAAGTATATCCCAGCACATTATATATTTGGATATATCTCATCACATTATATATCTGGTGAGGGAATTTTTTTCAACAAATTATATATTGAAATTAAAATTCATATTAAATTGTATTTTGAATTCTCAAAAATTGTTAAAGGGTAAGATCTGGTCCATTCTTTTCTTATGGAGCGAATTAATCAGATTTTAATATTTTAGTGAAAACTAGGCAATGGATGGGCATACTATTTTTTATAGCTAATAAGTACATGTTGATGTTGACTCTAAAACTTATTTTGTAGGAATGGATAACCGCAATTAGCAGTTATAGAATGTAGAAGATTATCTCTATTATTTCCTTAAACTAGGATTGTCATTATATTAAGCTTTATGCAAAATATAGACAATGCAATGGCATATAATTTATGCAAGTTAATAGGAATAATTATTTTGTAATAATTGATGAACTTATTTCGTTGTTATTGTTATATGTAGAATATGCGACTGAATATCTACTATATATTTAGAAGGCACGACTTCTAAATTCAATAACTTCGAATTATGGTGACCAATTCTTACATAGTAAGTTTCAGAGCCAACAACAATAAATATTTTATTAGATTGAATAGATAGTATCAATTTTACTGGCTAGTTTTTGTAAGAGCTCAATACAAATTCAGAATTCGTACCATAATAAATACAACGTGGGCGAAAATAAATTTGTACACCTTTTATCTATGTATGTAGTAATTACAGTAACTACGTAATGTTGTCTAACTTACAACTCCATATTTATTGCGATTTTTCGTTATATAAAAAGTACAAAATTTGCACAAACGAAGCTTGTGTGTTTCCATTGATTCCAATCTAGGAACATAGGGCCACAGCGTGAAATTTCCAACACTAACGTTCTTAGCTGCTTCCAGCACAGACCTTCGTTGGTTGCCTCCTTGATGGTTGCTCTCTTCCATGTAGATTTTGGTCTGCCCCTCGTTCTTTCCCCTGTGAATTTCAGTATAGCGCCACCCGTGTTGGGAATTCTGGTCAGCGTAGAATATGCCCTATCCAGGATGATTTTTGATTTGCAGCTCGACGGGTTTTTGATTTGCACGTGTCCATAGTTCGTGGTTTGATATTTTTCGGGCCAGAATCCGCGGAGGTAGCATTGCAGACACTTGTTGATGAAGACTTAGATCTATTTGCGTTCACGTTCATCTAGCTTCTATGTCTCGCATCCTCAGAGCAGTATTGACTTAACATTGGAGTTGAATATCCGAAGTTTTCTGTTGGTCTATATGAGGTGCGGGTCCATATCAGTGTTGCCAGAGACCTACTTCTTAAATATCGTACCAACTGGATGAAAATTTTCGTACATTATCGGCGATAAATTCAAATGTTTACACTTACGGCATATTCAGAATCATCAGTGTATAATAGAAAACAAGTTTTTGTATTTGTTTTGGTTGGGTGTTCCCTGATTCACTTGATGACATTGTTCTAAAATTTAAATAATATAAGTTCATCAATCTAGTATTAAACGTAGGTTTGTGCTCACCAAATAAGAAATAAGAACTAATGTTCTAAACACTTCAATGTAAACACAGATGATACTACTAAACACTTCTAAAACAAATTACAAAATGGAAGAGTATCAACTGACTGTTGGCAATAAAGTTGTATTTTATTCCGACATGGCGTCCTAAAAACAATAGTAAATTTGATTTTTATTAACTGAAAATATGGTACAAATAGCCTACAAGTTTTCAAAACATCGTATATTTGTTTATAATAATTTATTATCGTTTATTATTATTTTTTATTGAAAATTATCGTACATGTACGATAATTTTCGTACGTCTGGTAACACTGGTCCATATATTATTTAGTTGTCCAAAAGTCGCGTTCGCTTATCGAATTCGGCGCTCCACGTCTTGGCTTGCCCCTCCATCGTTTGTTAGTGTACTTTCATGGTATCGAAATTAATCTACCTGTGCCACTGGTTCTCCTCGCAGAAGTAGTTGCGCATGTTCTCTGATTGAGTTGATCCGCATCTCCTTTGTTTTATTTGCATTGATGTTTAGGCCTGCTCTAGGGGCTTCCTCTATTAGTGCTGTTTGTTTTGGCCTGCAAGCCGCTTAGCTTGTGTATTAGGTACACTAGAGCTGTTTTCGTTTATCACTCTGGGCTGGTACGGGCTTATTGTCTCTTGTTCTATTTTCCTATCACTTATCACAATAAGCAGTAAATGGCTCACCTTTCTCCGTAGTTCCTACAATTTAATACCCTATACAAAAACTTAACAAAATAAAATGCAACACTTTTCACCCTATGTAATAGAATGCCTCACAAAAATTGGGCAAAGGAAGTAAAATGTATCAATTTTCACTGTAGACCGTACATTTTTATTTGTATTCTTCACCACCACTTCTGGTAGCAGATAGGGCACTCTGGTGCTGCTGCACTTCAACCTCCTTCATTCTATCCATATATACTCCTTGCACATACACTCATTTTATAATCATGGAACTCCTGAAGCACAAAACAGTTGATGGTTTATCTATGCCCAACATTTCTTTTATCCATCATATTTGAAAATTTTCAATAATTTCCTGTTCTCTAGTTGCCCACAGTTCTGCTTCATACTTTCTAATGCTTTTTACACATCTCCTTCTCCTTAAAATTTATTTTCATTATGTATCAATCTTTCATACGATTGCCCATTAGATACCATAGCCGCATTGCCGCTACTCCAGCATTTCTACCCACATATTTCAGATGCTCATTCACACTGCTACCACTTTCAAAAATAAAACCCAGATAGAAGCTTCTTACCAATTCAATTTTTTCACTTCCTTATTTAAATTCTGGCTTCTTTGCCTTTCGGTTCCTTTTACTAAATATAACTATCTGGGTTTCACGCACATTCACTTCTAACATTTTCCTTTCATAAAACTTTCGCGCTGTCTCAATCATTTTTTCGCTTCTGCTTCCGCTCTCACTAACAACACCACATCATTTACACATGCCAACGACCAAACCTTCCTGCCTAGATAGGCAGTAAACAAATTGAACAATTATGGACATCCCTGACTCAGTCTTCAGACTTCTATTCACCCACCTTCATTCTTGTCCACGTCTCATATATACGCTCCACGTTATTGTACAGCTGTTCAGGGATATCTGCCTTTGTCATGCATTCTGCAAACTTAGCTCTATCCACCGTGTCGTACGCGGTTCTCCACAAACACCGTTTCCCGCCCTTTTTACTTAGCTCTACATCCACCACGTATTTTAGCGTAAACATATGCTCAGTTGTGCATCTCCCCTTCCTAAACCCTACTTGCGTTTCTGATAACAGTTGCTTGTCCACTATTATTGACTCAAGGCGCTTCTGAATTAGTGATGCAAAAATCGATTGTTCATGAGCGTTATACCTCTATAGTTGCTAACCTTAGCTCTATCCCCACTATTAAACACTGGCACTACATATACCTCTCGCCAGCTTTCCGGCATTTGTGTTCTTCCGTCCCATACTTTATTTATCATTTTAGTGAGCGACTCCAGCAACCACTCCTGCCCCTCCGTCCATACCTCGCCACGTAAACCATTCGGACCTGGTACCTTATTATTTTGGATAGCGCCTATGACACTCTCTATCTCGTCCCTTTGGAATTCAAGGGTCCGCTTGCGCCGCTGTATTTCCACTCCTGGTCTCTGTCTGTCGGACTTGATACCATCTTCCGAAAGTGACCTTCCCATTTTTTTAGTGGAATTCGATTAATGATTTCATCTCTATTGATTGGGGTATGTGTTTTGTATACCTCCATATATCTGCTTCATTGCGTAGATCCTGCACCTCATTCCATTCTTCTTTAAATTGCCAGCTCCAGGTGTTTGCGGATTTTTAGGTGCTTTATTTATGTTCAACATAGTGTTTCCTGGTCGCTGTTCTCTCGAATGTTCAGTACTTGTGTGAAATGTTACTTCCATCTCTGCATGGTCTCGGAATCGTCTGATGGTAGGCCTTTGTTTGTCAGCTTCTTTGAATATTTCCTTCACAATTGTCCACTAGTCTTTTATACGTATTCGCCTTTGTGTTCCTCCTATTTCAATTCGACATATTCTTGGAATGCCTTACCTGCCGTCTCTCCTATCTTTGTTTTATTTGTTTAGGCATAGCATTTACGATAGTGGTGCATCTTGCCTTGGTGTTAAATTTTGGTGTGATAATCCTTGGGGATACCGCTTCCCAGCTAGGATGTTGTTTGGCTTGCTCTTCAGGTGTAGTGTTACTCCGTCATATGCACCTTCATATCTTTCTGACAACAGTATCGTTTCCCCACTTCCCAGCAATTTTCTTGCAGTTCCGTCCCATCTGACATCGCTTAGTCCCAGGATTTCTAGCTTGTATTCCTGTATGATTTTGCTGATTTGGGCGAGTCTTTATGTCTCGCTCATTGTTGATGATGTTTCATGATCCTATTGGTGTTGATTTTTCAATAGCTAAATTCGTCATCGTTTTTTTCAGTCCGTTTTCTAATACTTCCTGCTGTTTGAGGAATAATTGTTTGAATATTTGAAGCCTGATTTGGAGTTTTCCTTCTCTTGGGATGAGAGGTATTTTATGGTCTCTCGATGGAGAACCGTTTCGAGCATTTCCCCATAAGGTGGCCTAACGAAGAGCTGACTCCAGCAACGGACTCCAGCTTCCTTCACCACCCCGTCGACGCCGAACTTCGATAACAGCTAGTTTCTAGTATGTAATATCGTGCATGTAAGGTTGACGAATGGGCTGCATATCTAGGATGTTTTGCACTGCCACAAAAGAAACTTGTTACTAATCTATAATTAATTAAAAACTTTTTATCATTAATACACTTATACAGGATATAAAGTATGGAATAAAATCGATATAACCTTTATTTATGATTTTTGCAAAAAAATATCTCGGATACGTCGATTTGTAATTTTGAATTGCCAATTTTTAATGACAGTGTTATTTTTTCTTACCATTTTTGCATGAGCACCGATTTTTTTTTCAAATTACCTATTTTTTATTACAGATTTTAAAGGGGATTATTTTTCTGCGATTATCGATGTATATTATGATATAGGTCACAAGAAATTTCCGAGAAAAAACATTTCAAATGTTAGATTGAAAAAAAAACGCGAAATAATATTTAATTAAACAATAAAAAGCTGAAGTAAATGCTGAAACCGTGTACCATTTAGAGACTGACAATGAGCTAATCGAAGAACAAATTTATTTTCAACATTTTCAATAATATCTGGAGTTATTAAATAATGATTAATATCTCCTCATTGTCAGACTCTAAATGGTGCACAGTTTGAGCATTTACTTTATTAATTTATTATTATTTGTATAAATATAAATGATTTTTCTCGGAAATTTCTTTATGTGACCTATATCATAATATACATCGCTGCTCGCAGAAAAATAATCCTTATTAGAACCCGCAATAAATAAATTGGGTTGTCATTTGAAAAATCGTCGGTGACGTCATTGCCCATTCAAAAATGGTTACACTGGACACTTTCATTAAAAATTGGCAATTAAAAATCTTTAGGGATACATACAGGGTTGTGTATCGTTTGTAAAAAATATATGAGGCAATAACACAACATTTCCCTTTCAGAATAAGTCATCTAAACTTATTTATATACAGCTTTGCAAAATTTTAGCTGTAGCGGACGGCTCTGCCGTAATAGTCCTCTAGAATGTTCTTTACCTAAATAACTAGTCCGCGTAAAAGTCTTGAAATTAACAAATTTGGAGAGCGTATAATAAAAACCAATATATTTACCAATATTTTCAGGAAAATGATAAAATATATAGGTCAATCAATTTCTCATAAACAATGCCTCACAATTCACAACATATTTATTTATTGGAACGAATCGATAAACATTCACCGTAATTATTATTCACTATTGATTTCGAATAAAACTTTCCGTATGTACTGAAATAAAGTATGATGAATAAGTTCCATTTAATTATATACAAACGTGCTTGCATCTCTTTCTAACAGTTTCGATTTTCTGGAACAGGCTACAAGGTTGTATTGCGCTTTTTACAAGGGTCTGTTTAAATATGTTATTTTTACGGCGGTTCAGGTCCGCGCGATAAAAATTTGAGCACCGGTCCTTTTTTATCTGCCTCGTTTTTTCCCATTTTATTTTACCCACTTGCTGTTAAATTTTAAAACCTCACCTAGTTCAAATATAAATTATTGTTTCTAATTCCATAAAATTACTCTGCTTTCGTACACCTACCACACCTAAGAGGTCATGATAATGGCAGATAAATCAAATTTTTCATGGCTTTCTTTTCGTCACTTTTATCAGTTTTTCCATTTTACCTTAAACTGAATGTTCGTTTAAAACAGAACTATTTTTAGTTACGCAACTAATTAATTTCCACATGATCTTTTCTACTTAAGTCTGCTGTTGCCCGGATATTTTTACATCATTTTCTCAAAAACTACTTCATCTTTTTTATTCGTTTTTTTTTCTGTTTCATTAAGACATTATTACGTAGGTTAAACCACTTTTAGTTAAAAAATATAAATAAACAAAATATGTCATACTGTTTTGAAATTTTGTTTATACCTAGGTCTTTGAAAATAAATTTTACCCAATTTTTCTTGGATTTATGGTGTAACTCACGCTGTCTAACATCTAAAATTTAGTTTTTCCAGACTGTAATATGTTCAGTATTTTACGCACCTCAAATTTATGAGTGCACCAGGTGCCAAAGATTTGGCCATACAGAAAATGTTTACGCTTTACTTACACATCTTGGGGCTCCCAAGATGTCTCAAATGCACAGAATTGCATTTGCAGGAGATTGCCCAAGAAGAGAACCGAATAATCAAGTTAACTACAAAGGATGTATTATACATAATCAGCTACAATAAAAATTCTATACCAAACTAAGTAGTTTGAAAAGAATCTGCAACCAGCAAAATGTTCAACCAGGGACCAGCTTTGCTGAGAAAGCAGCACAAATAATATTGAAAATCAATCAACAGTAGATACAACACCAAGTACGGAACAATAATAATAATAAATTTATTCATGTTAATACAATACAATGTTAACAAACGTCAAACGATATGCAAGAATTAAAAGGCATGATGAAAACTCTTATCACACAAATGGGAACCATGATGAATCTCATCACAATCCTTGTCAACAAACTATCGGAATGACCCAACTATTAAATATTGTAGAGTGGAATGCCAATAGATTGTGCCACAAGAAATAAAAACTTATCTGATAGGAAACAAAGTAGACGTTTCACTACAAAACCCTATATAAAAATATCAATATATAACCTATATCAAACAAACCACCCAGGCAAAACAGCCCGTGGTGGCACCGCAATAATTATACGCAGTAACATTAAACATAACGAACTAGAAAGTTATGCAATGGAACACATCCAAGCCACAATTATTACATTAAATACTACAAGAGAGGACATAATTGTGTCTGCAGTCTGCTGCCCCCCCTAAAAGATAGGAATACTCGAATTTTCTTAAGACCTTAGCCAACAAATGTATAGCAGGAGCCAAACGATCCCAATAAAATACCATATGCGTTTATAATGAAATCGAGTCAAGCCTGGACTTATCCTCAGATCACTCACCAATAATACTAATAGTATTCCCAGAAGTAAAAACGCAGGAAAGCCAATGTACCTTATGTTACCACAACATATACTGGGAAAGATTCCAGATAAAATATATAATATCTGATAATATCAAGATTGCACTTAAAACTCCCAACATAGAAGTGGCACTCGAAAATCTGACGAAGTTCATCCAAACTGCAGCATGGGATCAACACCTCTACCATGACCAAATATTAAAAAAAGATGAAAACCCAGTATTAATAAAAGATAAAATAGCTGAAAACGAATGCTGCGAAAGATCGTAGTCGAAGAAATGGAAAATTAAGGCAAACGAGACCAAATCCACACATGTCACTTTCACAACAAAAAGAGTCCCGTTAAACTAAACAGGGGATACCTAGGCATACATCTGGATAAACGCCTGATATGGCAGACTCATATCTTCAACAAGAGAAAACAATTGGGACATAGATGGCAACAACTATACTGGATCACTGGTAAAAAATCAAAACAAATCGTTACAAAGCAAACTACTCGTTTACAAACCAACAGCTCTAACAACTAGATTTAACTAAGAGCCTACCAAAAAAAGAAAATAACACAATGGAATTATCTTCTATGCCTCCAAATATTAATTGGACACGTCAAATCATTTTTTCACTAAATAGACAGATTGTAAATAAAAAATGGAGAAATTACGTTTTTAGAAAAAATTAATCTATTGTATATAAAAAATATATTTTCTAATTCTTACTTAATTATTATTTATTTTTAATTCCACCAGCAATATTCAGTTCTTCATCATTCTCGGTACTAATCTCGTTAATGTCACCGTTCATATTACTTTCGCCTGTAGTATTGTTGTACCTTCAAAATCTGCGTCATCTTCGATACCATCTATCGCATTACTTATTCCATATGTCTTAAATGACTTTATAATAATCACGCCTTCCACTATTTCCCATAAATGTTTCCCGCAGGTACAAATTTCTCAAATAGTTGACCGTTTCATTCATCTTGTGTTACATCACAATCATGATTTGGCTTTGCCATCCATTTATTCCACTCTTCCCGTATACAATTTTGGATACTGTAACGAGATTCCTATTTTAATGTTACCTTCGGAACATAAGACTCACCCGATATTTAATGCTTCCATGTAAAACGGAGGCATGTGGTTCAAAAAAATACAGTAACTCTAAACAATTTAAATATTAAGGATATTCCAATTTCTCGCGAATTTCTGTGTGATAAGTCTCACAGTATCAAAGCCGAAAACGTGGGTCAAAGTCCGACAGAAGTGTCGAAAATATATATGTTAACCAACAGTTAAAAAGCAACAGAGCTAGAGAGGTTAAAGTAAGAGGATAGAAGATTTTAACAGGCTGAAGAATACTAGATGCGAAATTTATTGGGAAGCCTTTAAAGTCATCCAAAAGTGATTCAAGCGCCTGGTCTGTTAAAAGCAAAGAGACTCCCGGAGTATGTTCTGTGGTTAGCTAGAGAATACTATAGTCGCTGCCAGACTAAGCAGAGCGAGGGCTAGGGAAGGGGGACCGTTACATACACGTCCACGCCATCTGAAACAGTAGAATTGTTATTAGAAACGCACTTTCCTGGTTCTCGACTCGAGTCCACATTGGCATTGCATTGCCCGCCAGCCTAATAACGACGATTGGAACGCTTGTCTCAAACTAGTAACCGACTCAAAGATAACTTGGGCCTATACAATACTTCAAGCTTTACAAATTGCAGTGTTTAGATGGCATGTATCCTGCCCTACAACAGTGGGGCCTTGGGTACATCTATCGGCAGCTGAAAAGAATTTTGAAGGCATGTATAGCATTAAGATACAGCCCAAAGGTATGGAAGGAGGTGAAGGTGACTTTCATGCCTAAAATGGTCAAAGATGACTACACTTTTACTAAATCACGTCAACATCATCCATGCTAAAAAGTCTGAAGATGCCATATTATCGACATGGTGTTGCCTAACAATCGTGGAATGGATATGAGATATGATGTTTGTGGAGAAGAGCAGTTATCGTTATGGAGGCAGTGCCACTTTGAGAGAAATGTTAACTAGAAAGTTGTCCACAACTTTTTACAGCTATGGAATGTAGTAGTCAACAGTCGAAGAATGGTAGAAAAATGGTGCACAGAACACTGTCTGACCGTAAACCCTAAAAAGACAGATGGTTCTATTCACGAAACAATTAACGCCAAATACTTTAAGGTACCGGTCTACTTTGGAACAACCCTAAAGCTGGTATCACAAGTAAAATATCTAGAAATTATTCTAGATAGCAAACTAAACTGGAGACAGCACTTCTGAACAAAGACAAAGTCAGTAATCAAGACGTTCTGGTAGTGTTGAAGGCCAATCGGGAATTATCTCCTCGTGCAATTCCGTGGATTTACACAGCTATGGTGTCCCCGTACCGAACTAACTACAGCAACACTAAAACTGCAACCAGTACAACGCAGCGATGGATGCAATGCTAGGTCTCCCACCTTTAGATAAATTACTTATGGAGAAGGAGATGAATGCTACCAGACTGCAAACCGGTAGACGTATGGAGGTGTAGTATAAGCATATAACATAAGCAGATTTGAATGGGCGTGTGTAAAGCCATTCCCCTATTCAATCTGCGGTCAGACACAATGATGCCGGTCTATCTATTTAACAGACACGTCCGCATCTTTTCGCTAAACCAAAGATAGTCAACCAATTTCAATATATATGCATATGCTCTGACTAATTAAAACTAAGATTTTCTACCAAGACGAGCAGCTTTAGTACAATCTAGCAAACTGAGGTGCTTGTCGTTGTGCGGATGAGCTCGCTGTCCGAAAAATCGAAAGTGTATTATCATTAAAACTGCCAACTAGACTTATATACGAATGATATCACGTTTTTGAGAAGGTTGCCATCCGCAACAGGTTAACTTTCCAATGGGTCAAGAGCACAGTGCAAATGAGGGAAATGCAATTGCCGATGAGCTCGGCTCATTGAGATGGCGATGCCTTACGTGCAACAAAATTCCACCAGGCGCTAATACTGCACTGATACGTTTTTGATGACTTAGGAAAGCTTACAGGAATTGCAATGGTTCATTGAACGATAAGAAACCTCAACGGAATTAAAAATACGCTGTCACGCATAAAACCTTTTGGTGTATAATAAAATGGAGTCGCAGAATTGGATGTCCAACACGCTGAGCAAATGGAGTAGCAAAGCCAAATCCTAGTCGTAGATCGTAGCGTCACTAGTTACTGATGCAATCTTGGAAAGATCTACCTCTGTTTGAGCAAGTGCATTTATAATAGCGTTAAATATAATATACTCCTTTAGTGTTAATGTGTTAATGCTAAAGAAGTTAAACTTATTAATTCTTCTTTGACTTTATTTCCCATACAATACCGAATAAAAATAGCTAAGCGGGCCGATCTCGTTATGTCGGTACTCTTATCAATACAGAGAGCAATTAAATCTGAAGATTGTATGTATATTTTATGCTATTACTTTCAGCCATTAACTGCATTTCTAGCTAAAGGGATACCTTTTATTCTTTGAATATTTTGTTCTTTATTTTCAAAATCTTCAAACAGAACTGAATTTTACCCAATATTCTTTCAAGTATTCCCCTGCAGGTAAAAATAATTCCACTAAAGCTTGATCTGCAGAAACTAACTCGTTCCGCGGTTAGGTAAAAATTCGTTTTCATCATAGTCTAAAACCAAAACCAAACAAAAAGCAGAAGAATAGACATTGCAACATATAACACAACAACACTTTCATTAGAGGAAAGGCTGACTGAATTGGAAATTGAAATAGAGGAAATGAAGTGGGGCGTATGGGGCTTCGTGAAGTTAGAAGCTGCAATGAAGATTATTAAAACTATAATCTGGTACCTCCTCTACTACGCCAGAGAAGCCGATAAGAAGAAGGGATTGGATTTCTAATCCACAGATCCCTCAGCAATGATAGTTTACCGTTAATACATTTTCAAGCGTAGCTTCCTTAATACTAAAACTAAAAAGAGATACACTTTTAAGATTATAAAATCATACGCTTCGACATCATCTCACATGGACGACGAAGTAAACATATTCGACGACCACAAATCTTTAGCCCTTGGTGACATAAAACTCAGTTCACTATAGTATGTGGCGATTTCAACGCCAAAATGGGACTAAAAATAAATAATTTCGAGACATTCCTGCGGAAATTCGGATCATATGGTAGAAATGCTCGCGCATTTTTCTCCAAAACAATCTGTACATATTAAACAGTTTTTCTACAACAAAAAACAAATTGAAGGTGAACATGGGAAAGTCCAGACGGAAAAACTAATTAAATTGACTATATAATCTTTAATAACGAAGAGGTAGTCAAGAACGTAACAGTACTCAACAATTGCAGAACGGGAAGTGGCCACAAAATAGGGAGAAGCAGAATCCAACTAGACCTGGGTAAATAGAGGGATACACCTACAAAGAGAACGACAAATCGAAGACGATCAACCCCAGTGGATACCCATAAATTCACAAATGATACCGCCGATATATTAGGAATCATTTAAACATAAGTCTAAATAAGGCAAAATAAACAAAGAAATATCTAAAACCATCAAACGAGATATTAGAAGCTATCGTAGCATGAAGATCCAGCAAACAATAGAGTAGGTCAAGGGCATGAATGTATAGAAATAACTAAAATTTAAAACATGCAGTGGAATATCACAACGAATATAGAAAAAATACTACGTACGCGTCGTTGAAGAATTCTATTATGTACATAAGCCGCTATGAGGAAGATCTAGAGCCAAGTACACCAGCACCAGCAGAAGTTATTATCAACCAAGGATCGGAGGAGCAACGAGATATCACCATCGAAGAAATCGAACTAGCGTATATAAAATAACACAATGCAACTGCCATCCTCCTGTACCAAGAAGGAGATAAGACTGTATGCACTCAATAAACTTAATTGGGACACAATAGGTATTGTCATAGATGGTCAAAAAATCATCTTAGATTTGCGGATAACATAGTTCTCATAGCCGACAACCTAGGAGTATTAAGACAGACAATAGGCGATCTCCACGATATATGCTTGAAAGATAGCTTGGAGACCAACTTTAGTACCGAGTACAGTTTAACATCGGAAATACAATCGTAGATTTAGTCTATAAATACATATACCTCGGTCATGAAATTAGAATATCCAGAGATATTCAAATACGTGAACTACTCAGAAAAATCAACCTCGCATGAGCTGCATATGGAATGCTTAATTACATTCTTAAAGCAACATTCCAATGTTTTTGCCGATCTTTGCATTTTACCTGTCCTCCCATACGGAGGGGAAACCCTAACTTAACCACTACTTCCAAGCGGAAACTATAAATTGCCCAACGGATAAAGATCAATGCTTGGGTTATTCCTACAAAACAATATTAACAGTGTGAAGATCTTTGAAGGAAAACTAAAGTGACAGACGTAGTCGACCGAATATGTAAACTGAAATGTAGGTGGGTTGGCCACATAGGTCGACTGAGCGACGCAAGATGGACCAAGAAATGATAGGAGTGAAGTCCACCAATGCGAAGGACCGACGACCTAAAGAGATGGGATACCACGGAGGCCTATGTCTAACAGTGGATAGCAATGGGGTAGGTGATGATGATGAACTATGGCTATTGTATACAGAAAAATCGATGTTTTAAGCATTAAATCCTACCGCCTATTCTTGTGCCAGCCGCTCACTCCGAAGCATTGCACTGCAAGGCTCGATTGGAGGAGAGAAAGACAACCTTGGACCCACTAAAATTATCTTCAATGATACAAAATCTTGGTAAACGCCGGAATTTACAATTTGCTGTTGAAAGATATACCGCCCTTACTCAGAGAGTTCTGGTTTGTGGGCCGATAGCATATGGTAGCCGGTCTCCTATTATTTTTGTAGAGAGTCACTTAAAGGTGATTCAGTACATTGAGAACATTTGTAGCCAGTGTTAGTCATATGCAAATGGCTTGCAGAGCCATATTCTACCAAGATAGAGGCTTTTAATAGTGAATAAATCACTTTAATATCCTAGTCCTATCGTTCTCCAGACTCAGGGCCGTAATTACTCAGGGCAACAGGGGACGTGCCCAGGGCCCCAGGGAGCCCCAGATAGGCCACAGAATGATCGAAAAGTATCACATTATATTAAAAAAACTATACGGCATTCAACTACTTTTTAGGAGCTTGTTCGAAAATAATAGCCCACTTTCCAACTCCCACTACGGCCCTAACAACATAGTAGCTAACCATCAGTTATAAAAATTAAAAGATTTAAAATCTTTTAGAATAAGTGTTGTACTATATAAGGTATGAGTATTTTCTAAACAGTATGGTGTTACTACTGTTACTATTATCATATTGTTCAAAACAGATTTCGTTAGTATAATATGTGCAGCTTGGTCAATTAATATCCGATACGCATCTGGCATATTTGTACATATGATTGAGCTTCGAGCTTCTATGTTGTCATGATGGCGCCCACATGAACCACGTGCTTCAGTTAGCGCAACTATCCATAATTCGTTATGCTAAAATAAGAAGAAGGTGTGAGATCGTGATCATAACGTAGCATGCAAACTACTAAGTGTAATTTTGGAAATTAATAATTTGGCATTATTCGTACCTTGAGCCGCCCATCTAACTTTAGGTAGAATTAGATTATGGGCGGCCCAGGGTTTCAACTGGTCTCTATCTTTGGTACCGTGCACAGATTCTTTAACTTTTTTCTTCATCACAACGGGTGTGATAAATTTTCACCTTTAAAATTATCACTCAAAGGATACAAGGTGGTCGCCATAAGATCATTATGCTTACAAATACCAGAAGTATAGAAAGTACTTGGAAGATTATAAAATGATTTATCAATCCCGGAAACTGTATCAAATGCAAAAAGGTTATTACTACAAATTAATTACAAATTTATTTGTACTTTATATGGAATAAGATTTTGCAATGCATTGACCGAACAAATAAAGCTTTACAGCAAAAGAATATGTCTATAGATCATGCGACAAAATTAATCAATAGTCTACGTTTTGCTACGGGACTACGGGACACGGGTTTTGAATACATTTTTACAGAAGCTAAATAAAGTATCAATATAGATATTACATTTTCTTAACGACGCAATGGGCAAGTTAAAAAAGAAAATGTGAATCCTGAAGATTCTAACCAAATGCAAATGTACAACGTTTTTGATGTCGCCACTGTAAAAACCGTGTGACAAATGAAAAATATATATGACAGTTTTTGTATTTTGTTTAGCTCGTCTCTAGATACAATGAGAGTTGCAGATTTGTAAAAGGCCGCAGCAGATCTATCTAGACAATATGAGAAAGATTTGAATTGAATTGAAGTTTTAAATATCAAGTTCAAGGGCTGATTGAAAACCTGAAATCTGCGTCCCTCCATATATATTACAGACCATTTATGACTTGATATGAATTAGTTGAGTCATATCAAAATATCGTAGTTGTCCTCCAAATATTTCTGACTCTTCCCCATTTCGACTGCTTCATGTGAGAGGAGTTTCGGCAAATTTAAGTAAATTAAAAATCACTTGAGATCAACCCTAGCTCAAGAGAAACTGTCCAATTTTTTAAAAATAACTTAATCAATTAAGTATTATATTGATCAAAGTATTATATTGATAAAAGTATTAACTTTGATTAATTGATTGATGAATTCGTCGAAATGAATTCTAATGTAATTACATTACATATTATATATTATTAGAACAAAAATACATATTATAAATTATTAGAACAACCAAAAACAATTACAATAATAATATTGTTATTATTAATTAAAATTTAGCTCCCTCCAAAATGTTTGCTGGTCGTACTACTGGTTTAAACAATTATTTTGGGGAAAAAAGCAGCTTTATTTTATCTTAAAATTTAGTGATGGGGGGCCAGTGATGAGGTCTTGCACAGGGCCCTAAAAAGCTAGTTACGGCCCTGCCCAGACTTAACGTCGATAAAACACGTCTAGGACATGATAGATGTTATAATAGGCAACTTACACTCTAATGGAACATGAAATTTAGTAAGCTTGGCCTGAATACCCCAGGCAGATATTGATAAACTTATTTTCATCAACCTAAACCTGTTAAGGAGTGCCTTGAAAATCGTGGTGTTGTGTGAGACTATCACGATTTTGATTTATAATTCGTTTGTTGTTTGTTTTAATTGATTGATTATTTGATTATCAAATTCTGTTAAGTTCATTATAATTGTTTAGCACAAACAAAAAAAATGTTATTCACATTCGTATAATTATGATTCTGATATTCTGAAAACATGCGACCAGGATAATTTGCAATTATCGGGTGCCCTAAACAAACAAAATTGTATACAATGTCATTAAAATGTTTTGGTTCCGATTGCATGTTCTATGGAGGTTGATCTGTGTCGAATTACTTATCATATAATATCATTATTCCCAACATTAAAACTGGAATAAAATGTCTGGGGTCTTATTAATAACATCCTATGTTTACTAATAATTAATTAAATTCTGCCATAGCGCCCGGAAACAATATGAATTCTGTGCGTTGTAATAATTTCCATGAGAGGAATTTGCTTTGTGACAGTGAACGCTGGAAGATAATATCACAAAGAGATATTGTATTGTTATGCGAATTTTATACATAATAATGGCAAGTATCATTTTCCTACATGTACTCTCTGCAGTTTACGTATATATTTATATGATAATCGGTTATACACAGTGATGCAAAAGTAATAGATAACGCCAATAAAGGATTTCACATAAATACTTTAACTGTAAGACGCGTAAAAATACACTATGAATGTACTTTATGCCCAGTGATTACGTGTAAACTCAAATAGTTAACATGTCAACAATGTGTAGATAATATACCTATTTGAGAAATGGGTCGGAAACGGTGGTAACTATCAAGAGCTACTTTTGGACACATCCCGTATTCTCACGTATGTAATATGGTCCATTTTCATTCAATTCTGTTTGCAATGAAACTATACCTATATTCGTGTACGCTGTTGTTTTCTTAACAGTTTTATTACATATATAATAATTCACGTAACAGTAATAAATAGTAATAATCATTAACAAAAACAAATAATTCAATTACGATTAAGTAGTAGTAAACATTGAATAGTTTAATGTATTTGGAGAGAGAACAACGAATATTTAATAAAACAAATAATAATTTAAATATTTGGGATTATAATATTATATTAAAATATAAGTACTAAAAAATACTGCCTTTACTGATTTAAGACTTAAGGACGGTTCATAATGTCTCGCGGTAGTGGTAACGCGGCCGCATGAAAATAATATAATTATTAAATATTTAACACGTTTACGTTTACGTTTACGAATCGCTTTCATTTCTCGAAAGCGATTCGAAAATTTCAAAGTAATGACAGTGGAAGAGTGCTAGCAGATAATAAAATAGGTAAGCAGGGTTAGTGAACAGAAGCATATCAATGAACGATAGAAGGGTAGAGTACAGAAAGAACAGATAGTAGAGATAATAATTAAAGTAGATTTGGCGAGAGACAGTTTACAATTACGTACTAAATAAGTTGAGTCAGACTAGAGCTGTTTCTCAAATTTTTTGGCCCGCAACCCCATGTTGTACTTAAAAATATCAACTCCCTGAAGAATAGGTATGTGTAGAAAAAAATGCCGAATGATGTATTTTTTTTCTGCGGCCGAATTATTTATTAGAAATAGTTCGGGGCACATCAGGCATCGCCATACACCGAGGATAACGATTTCAATTTTTACATCCCGCGTTTACCCACCACACGATCCAAAAACAACGGGCTCTATATTGTTTTCTTTCAACTCAACAAGACCATCACCCAATTGGGATGTTAAAGAAAACTTTTAGCTTTATAACTATAAAATCCCTCGGGTTGATAGCTCAACCCGAGGAATTTTCCGCTGGTAAAGGCAGAAGCCTAAAGGAGTGTAAACAACTGGTATTTACCTTAACTTCACCGAAAACTTCTGAAAAAATCTTAAAGGTGATTTCGCCCACAACGGGATTTGAACTCTCTCCTCAATGCTCAGTATGAGAGGAACACATGGTTATTTATGTGATTTTAATATTTGAATAAATTCTCGTCTTATATAATGTAGTTAATTGAAAAGTGATCAGACAACACAAAAGGAATTCTTTAATATTTTGTGACTAATTCATTATTATTGTGTATATTTTATTTCTCGATTGACTTTCTAATAAAGGTTTCTGTGTGAAAGCTATATTATTCAATTCAAGTAGCAAAAATAGTACAGTTTAACCAAGTAACGTGTTCACTGTTGACATGAATTTAATAAGAAATGACCCGTAACGAACGGAATTAAATTATGCTAGTGTTTATAAATGTTGCACCCAATTCCGTCCGCCAGCAGAAGCACGCTATTTGTTTCATTACATAATCAATTTTTATATCGCGCCCTTGAAATTTATATTCTTTAGATTTACACGAAAGCTTCGGCTGAATTACTATTCACTGGAATAATGAATGGAATTTTGAATGCACCATGGTATAGAAAATCTCCTTATTATATTGCATGCTTTAGAAATTTGAAGAATGGAAAATAAATTATGTAGCTTATTTAAATTACTAATATAAATACTATGTATAATATGTTTTAAAACTCATGCAGTTAAGTATGAAATACCGCTTAAAAATTGGGAAGTTTATAACTATGATATTTCTAGCTCAATACAGCTGAATCGGTAGGTACATTAGTAAAGATATCGATTATACTGACCGAAGAAGAAATTAGTAGTTATAATAAATAATGCACATCTAGGTGGGATCGCAGTACAAATAAGTACAACTCCGTAGATAATGCCGACTGCTTTGTAATTTTAGTGGGTTAGAGTGTACTCCGTAGACGGAGCTGTTGCAATTTTTAGAGCCATCTATATATACAGATATATCGAAATTTATTGAAACTTCTGTCAGACTAACAGATGCGGAAGTGTCTGTTAAATAGATAGATCGATATCCTTTTGTCTGACCGCAGATTCAACAGGGGAATGGCTATACACGCCCTTCTTCTAACGTTTTTCCCCACGTGTAAGTGAATCTTCTAAAGACGAACATTGTTTTAGTCACAACAGTGTCAAATTCACCCGGTATCTGTCTATGCCTGGTGCCTACCGACTGAACATGCCGCTGCCCTTGCGCATGCCGGTACTGCATACAGGAGCTTGCTTCATGAGACTGTGGAAAGTAACCTCCTCCTCCTGCCTTCGTTGGGCCCTCCGGTGTGGGCGATAGTCGCCTCTGTTTTTGCTGCTCCCCTTGCCGCCTTCAGCACCTGCTCTGTATGGTTAATATTTGCTTCGAGTGTCATCCCGAGGTAGCGCAGCGGTTCTTTACTGGGACTATCACTCCCAACAGCTGGAGGTGGGTCGCTTGCGCCCCGCCCTCTTAATCGTCTAAAGGAATACCTGTATTAACAACCACTAGCTTGAGGTGGTCCACCATCCACATGTCCATTATTCGCACCGCTTCCTCTAACCCGTTTTTCAGCTCCGCCATATCCTTCCCGATCCCTAGGATAGCCATGTGATCGGCAAAGGTTATGGTGTCACCCCAGCTGGCATTGTTAATCTCAGAGCCCCGCCGTAAACTATGTTTCACAACAGGGGCCCTAAGACAAGATCCCTGTGGCATACCCCAGATTATCGCGAATTTTTGGTCGCCCGTGGTTCCCTCGTAGGTTATTTGTTGGTCCTTGGGATGCCTAATTCCCTTAGTTAAGAGTGACCAACAAGAAATTACCCCGGGACGGCCTGTATATTGCCACGTCCGTATTTGGCTTCTCTTTCTTGGGAATGAGGACGAGCCTTTCTTTCCTTTTCCACCTCTAGCGGAACCTGCCCTCCTCCAGGCATTTGTTGGCTATTTCTGTCAATTCCGGGACAATGTGCGCTACCAAAACCGCCTTAATCAGCTCATTGTTAAGGCCGTCTGGGCCCGGGGTCCTTCTATTCGGAAACCTCAGGATCGCGTCGTTAACTTTCGCTGCCTCCTATAGCGGTACGTCTACTTGTTTGATCTAGGGCCTTTCCTCCTATCTTGATGGCCACGTGGTCATCGGGGCACTATCCAGCCTTCGTCGAGCCTGCGATTGTTAGGCTCGCTCTGCAGTATAATGTCCCTTTTCGCTGGCAGTTGCAAGTAGCAGATCGTGTGCGGCTCGGCCCCTGCCAATGTTTGCTAGTATGATTGCTAGGTCAGGCATTGGACCTGAGATTGTCCACCCCCGTCGGCCCCCTGTCCTTCTGTCCTTCTGTCCTTCTGTTACATTTGTAGCTGCCTGCTGCGTGCCCGTTCGCATTGCAGAGGATGCAGAAAGGCTCATTTGCCCTGCATGCACTGGCCTGGTACCTGGCTGACCGCACTTGTGACTTCCTACCTATACTACCCCTTCCCCTCGCAAATGGCATGGTTTTCGCCAGGGCTGTCATTCACTTGGCCGTTCCCCCTGCAACCTCGTGTATGTGTCGGTGGTAGGCGAGGCTCTTATCCAACTGCACCTCCAGGTACTTAAGGCTTTCTTTTGTCATCGCCTCGGTCCTCCATTTTATGTTCGGCTACCTGAAGCTAGTTTTCATCCAGCCACCTCCACAATTTCTCCAGGCTGGTGTTGACTACCGCACTCAGCTTCTCCTCTTTCCTGACGCTGGCCTCCAGGGCGAAGTCGTCTGTGCATGGTGCATGGCGTGAACCCCGTAGAATCAGATACTCGAGTACCTTGCCCATAGTGTATAGATAGATAATGGCCTGTATGCCGTTGGCTTTCCTGACTTGGAAAGAAGCGCGATCATAGTCTTCTTCCATATCTGCGAGAAGACGCCCTGTTCTAGCGCCTGCTTCCCTCTGAAGCGTCTCTAATGGGATGACTGGGCCTGGCGCCTTCATTTTCGTGAGCCTCCCTACGGCTACTTCTAGCTCCCCTTGTGGTGAAAGGATACAGCCACTTCTTCATTTCAACGTTGTGGGTGGTGTAGTTGTCAGGGTCCTCGCTAAGCTAAGTTTTCTTCAGTGTCGAGTTTGCCATCGTTTGGCAGGGGGGTCCGTGGCACTGTGGTCCAAGGCGACGGTATGAAGCCATTGTGTACGGAACGTTGGTGGTTCGAATCTACCGCTAGTCGGGAAATGTTTTCACAAAGAATTTACCCGGCTAGCATATCATGGATGTTGTATGAGTCACAATAGGTCTGTGAAGGGCCGCAGTGGACACAGTCCAGGGGGCTGTGCTCACCGTAAAAAAATGCTATCGTTTCCTTGTTTCCAACGGGTGCGCCCCCGCATCAGTTCCAGGCGAGGGCGCGTTATTTATAATATTGTGCGTCTTGCATCTTCTTCTTCTAACTATGCAGTTGCAATTTCTTAGATAACAATAACATCAACAATCCTTCTATCGCGTTGTTTTTGTTCTCATTTGACGAATAAAACTGTCAGTAGTAAAAATATTTGTTACGACATGCACTGACAGCACAAAAGTCATAAATGGCTTCAATACATTGCTTTTATATTATAGAAATAACATAAGAAACTGTAAAAAAATAATAATATGAACTGCATTACAAAAATGATTTAGTTTGAACTGGGTAGGCAGGGGTCTAGAGACTTACCGATTCTTCGAAAATTGACGTTATTTAAGCAAATAGTCTTATTTAACATGAACGAAAAACAATTATTTAAGTATTCTTGAAAACTAGTACTGTAGTATAGTAGAAAGGTAAAAAAGGTCAACTGCCATCCAAAAAGTCAACATCACCTGCTCAAGCGCTGACTTCTGTCATCCGGTGCACCCTGTTGGATACAACACGTGGCTCTGACGACCGTGTCATGGTGGTTTGAACTGGAGTGAAGGACGTGACAATCCACGAACCCTACCAACCCGCAACGACCAGTGTGATAGGAAACGACCAAACCCTCTTAATATGGAAGAGACACCAAGCAAGCTCTCAATGCCTGGCGGATCGCTGACACCCTACCAAGGTAGCGGTTTGATCGAACAGCGATGGGAGGGGGCTAAGAATCACTGAATAAAAAACAGGCTACCAAATCAAATGACGATAACTGCATATCTCCACACACTATACGAGAACGTTGTCCAATGAAGGGAAACTATTTTAACTCGAAGAAGAACTAAATCAAATCTATTGCGATATAATAGGCCTCGCTGAAGTACGCCGAAGAGGAGAACAACAGACTGCTCTCAAATCAGGAAGCATTAATTTCATTCAAGTTTACGCGCAACACGAGGATGTCAATAGCGCAATATCCAAAACTCCAACATACTACACACTAATAGTCGGATATCTAAATGCTATACTAGGTAAACAACTAGATTACAGAGAACTCTCCCTTGGACCACATGGGATATAGATAACAAGCAAATCGCACAGGATGTTCCATTACCCAACCAGTTGTCAGTGGGAAGTGACAGGATGGTAAGAGCAAAAATACTGGTACGTATAAAAAAATGAGAGAAGAATACTCGCCACGATAAAAGACAAAAACAAAATGCGACAACCAACATCGAGGAGTACTAACAAAATATTACAGAAACATTAAGATGCATAATACCATAGATGAAATGGACAAAATGGATATATACATTTTGAGAACAATATAAGAAGCACAGCAGAAATACAACGAAATAAAGGAAATCTTTCCACAAATACTCGAGAACTTATGAAGCGAGAAGAGTTACAGAAACACTCTCTAAATAAGGAATAAGGACCAACTAAGGACATTGAATAACGGCATATCAAAAGATGATAAGAAGAGTATGAAAATACTGAAAAATAAAATAATAATTGGACACAAAAAATGACCAAAGTACTAATAACAAAGAAGATATCCTAGAAACGGCGAAACGGTTCTACTCAAAATTATATAGCGTAAACGAGAAATCAGTTAGAGTCTGATTATGTCGCTAGCATCTCTCGAGCTCTAAACTATAGATCAGATGATGTACCCGATATAACCAACGGGGAAATCCTAAAGTCAATATCCGAAATGAAATACAAGGCGCATATGAGGACAATCTCGTGATCGAAGCGATTAAAGAAGATGGAGAAGAGTTGGTAAAAGCCATAACGGCCCTATTCAATAAGTGCCTTACAGAAAGAATAACAACCACAGCCTAGATAATGCAGTTCTCGTTAGTTTGCATAAAAACGGAAATATTTCCTATCAGCCTACTTTCATAACTTTACTAATTGTACCAAAATATTAACTATACTACTCTCAGCCAGACTGGACCATTGCCAACCTACAGAACGAGCAGGCTTCCGAGCAGGATATGGGACAAATAGCCACTTGCAAACTATTAAGACCCTAATTGAGAAATGCGTCGAATACAATAAGCCACTCATTCTAATATTCGCAGAATACGAAAAGACTTTCGATTCTCAGGCAAGTTAATAAAGGAACGCTGCGTCTGCCAGGGTGATACAATTTTCCAAAATTATTCACTACTCTTATAGAATATATGTTTAACACATCAATGGCGAAAACTTCAACCACTTGCTGTTTTCAGATGAGGAGGTGCTGATTTCGGATAGCATAGATAAGATCGAGGAAATTCTTAGAAAACTACATCCAAAACAGAGTTTATAACAAGCCTGGTTCCTGCCTAAAACCGGAGAAATTTTTTACTTAACTAGTTCTAAGTTACAACCTACAAGTACGTAGGTCATGCAATTAATATCGGTAGAGACAATCAGATACAAGAGATAGGGAGAGAATTGGACTAACGTTGGCAGGGTTAGAAAAACTGAAACACAACTTCAAATCCAACATCCCTATACCTATGCCTCAAGCGAAAGGCGTTTGTGCAATGCATCATATCAGTCTTAAACAATGGAGCAGATACCCGAACCCTGACACGAAAATATATCCATAAAGTGAGAGTAGCTCAACGCTCTATGCTGGAAATCACTCTGAGACACAGGGTTCCGGATGAACAAATACGAAAGAAATCTAGGGTTAGCGATGCTATTGAGTAAAGAACACCTTAAGTAGGATTGGGCCGGACATGACGCAAGACTGCCTAACGATAGATCGACCCAAAAGATCATGGTATGGTATGCGACCTAGAAGCTCAGGACCGAAATAATGGAGACAACTAAAAGACGTCCAGCAGTGGATGATATAGGCTGCTATATGATGATGAATCCAACTTTAAGGTCCAAATTTTCAAGAATAAATGCATGCCCAAATTACATCATCCTCGCAAAAATCTCCACTTATGGAGTTTCGGAATCAACAAATAGGAATTTGTCCTAACCAAACCAACTTAATACAAACTAATATAATTATCGTGAAAATCAGTACTAATTAGAATTAGATGTCCTAATTTAAAAAAAAATATACCCAACTCAATAATGGCCGGTGGAATTTGTCAACAATTACGTCACTCAAGCGAACATCTATACTCCTAGAGTTATCGAGGTCGACTTCGCAGAGGTTCAAATTCTAATACAGTTTGGTTGTACCAACTTCCTCTTGCTTCTTTTTCTAATAGTTTCTATAATAAGAATTACTTATAAACACGTCTGATATGATTAAGTCATTTTCTGACAGCCCCGCATACGTTATATGAACGTTATATACATCCGAATTTAAGAAGCTTGAGGTAAGACAAAATTACAACCAGTTAGTTTAAACACATGGAAGAAGACCTTACACCAATCTAACCAATCACTCAAACTAGCAATCATTAAATCTATTTACAAAAATTAAGATTACTTATAACTATAGACATATAGCATTAGTTCCTACATTCGAAAAAAAACTGATATATAAACGAATTACAAAACATGCCGATAAACACAAACTAATAAGCAGCTATCACTACTTGTTAAAAAAAACTCAACAATAGTTTTAACTGATATGACAAAACGCATTAGGGATAAAATGGATAAAGGAAAGTATGTAGTATGAGTATTGTTATTGATATGAAGAAGCCTTTGACACAGAATATAAAGTAAGTCTTCTAAAAGCTGTCAAAGAGATCAAACCGTTGGGAATTTATGTAAAAAACTTAAAATAGGAGAAATATCGGAAACAAATTCAAAAGCAATAGTGGCTATAGAATACAAACCTAATAATAAATATATAACGCCCTTTATTCCACACAAAATAATTACGTGATAAACGTATGAGCCTTCACAACATACATAAATTAAAAAATATATAAATACAACAGAGCAAAGCTCTATAAAGCCAATGTCCTATTGTAAAGTGCACATGCTTCTTTATGCACTTTAGAATTAGAACCAACTGACCATACCGAATAAAGTTAAACAAAAAAGCGTTATATTGATAATATAGCAAAATAGAAGAAAATAAATATGTTCGTACTAAACATGAAGAAGGAGTGAACTGCCCACCCTAAAAAGCCCGACGTCGATCTTCCAGAATGTATCAAACATCGTCTAAGGGAATAGGATAAACTTACGAAAACATAAAATTTGGAGGTAATAAGATAAAACCGACAAAAACACCCAAACTCCTTCACTTCACTTTCTCACCACAAGGGAGCCTATCTGTAACATATTGTTATAATGTATATATAAATAAATACTATTTAATCGTTTTTCTGTCTTTAAATAGTAATAAAAAAAAAACAGAATCAAAGCCTATATCTTGTTTATCGCTACTCCCTGCCGCTACCATTGCTAACCAACATCTTTCTTCAACCCTGAACACACCTAACCCATTTTGCTTAAACTATTCACTCGTGCTTATTCTATTCCTTGGAAATGAATAATTTAGATGTAACAATGAAAATTGGCAAAGCAACAAAATAATTAGTGCTAAACAAATCTTTATTACAATAAGTAAAATTATAACGTAATTAAGAGTATCATTTGGAGAAAATGTGATACAAAGAACAAAATTAAGATATTATTGTAAGTTAGACTACCATAACATAATTAATTGAATGATGATACAAATTTAAACTGTGGCATTATTATGCCTTCTACATCATTTTATAGTACTCAGACAATAATGTACACACATTTTTAATTAATTAAACCATGAAACATTTAAACGTAATGCTTCCTGCATTATCGATCACCAATAACACGGAAATGATTAAATGAATGTATAATTTCATTGAATACCCCCAAGATAATCATTACCAAGAAACATTTTGCATCCATCTAACCGTCAATAATCGCACTCAGTTTCACTCCAACCTGGAAACGGCATAATTGTTTATTTACTCGCGGGGCGTTTTATATGCGGATATGAAATGCATGAGCAAGGTTTTTCCGAAAGTAAGTATACACCATGCGTACGTGTAATAATCTGTTTCTGTTTTTTTTTCAGTGTTAAGCAAGAGCCGGGTTCCAATCCAGCTAGCCCCCTGGAGGCATCGAGTCCAAGTTCTATACCGCTAAGATCTCGAGGTATGTTAATTAAATTTAAATATTCATGTCCGCTACATAAAGTACAGCTTTATGTATTGGTGTTTATAATGCATTTCTAGCGGGTATAATTGGGAGAAGTGCGCGTGTTATCGATATTTTCAGCCGATTTATCATTTGGACCGACGTGTCGGATGTGGGTCATAATATTTCACTTTGTATAGTGTAGCGAGTTGTTAAAGTGTAATGATAATTTATGAACGACTTGAACTTTAAAGGGCTGAATTTTTAAAAGAAATAACTTTAGTTACAAAGAATTTTCATTTATTAGTGCTCAGATTATAGGAATATACCTGACTTATCCAGAGAATAATTATATTTGAATTTCACATTTTTTGAGGCATACTTTATCGCACTAATGCTGACAATTAATCCCACCTATATCGTGGTGTTATAGATCTTGTGAGCAATTTAAGCCTGCCTTGATTCTGTAAAAATAATACTTTGTACCAATTAAAATATCAAACTTAATGTTATTTTCGGTGAAACCGGAAGATCCATCGCCTTCTTGGTTACACCATTGATTACAAAGTGTAGACTTCTCATTTAACGGTTATACACAAAAATGTGTAATTGTACAAACTGACCAAATTTTGCATTTGGGCGTAAAATGTGACGTTGATTCCAAATTGTGTATATTGATGTTATTCCTCCTATACAAAGAAAAATATGAGGTTTCATTAAATATATCAAATTTAAAGTTATTTCCGAGGTCTGGAAGTTCCATCACCCATTTGTAAGCACCCAAACATTTCAATTAAATAATATACCCTGAATGTTTCGGTTAAATCTATAAATAAACAAAAAGTTATATTGGGATCGCATGGATATGGTCACGCAATATATTTCCAAACTCGCTTGCTTCTGCCATTCGAACGACCTCCGTATTTGTAGTAGAGATAATATAATCAAATTTCAAAATATTACACCTGCAGTACACCAGGGATTTGAATTAAAATGCAAAAAGAAAACAATGAAAATAAGTAAAATTAAAATAGAAAATGTTAAATTAAATAAGATAACAATTCGGAATATATATATAAATAAAATTAAACGACAGAAAGCTCGCGGACGATTGCAGAAGCAAGTGCTAATATTCACACACACACGCAAGTCAGAAGGACGCGAAGGTCGATAGCCAGTTATAAAATTGTAAAAAATACAAAAAACTATTACTACTACTATAAAGAACTATTTATATAAATATAAGAATAAAATATCACCAAAAACTAAAATATTTATGGGCGGTTTCTATATTCCGAAATATAACAAAATATTATCGTAAAGTATTTAAATAGATTAATTATTTCGTTAATGCCATGCAGATTTTTTTATTGGTTATTTCATTGTTAACATTCAATTCAATTAATTAATAACACATTAGTTTTGCGAAAAATGGAAAAGCGCAATTATCTTACAGTTATGTTTAGAATTAAACTTTGCATGCTTCCATGTGACGAACCGCTAAATGCAACATAAACAAGTGTTCGTGATTGAAACTGCCACAACAAGTATAAAAAGAGGTTTAAGGAAAACCCATTTGGTTTGTTATACAAGTCGTTAGGGAAGAATTGCTTTGATTCGTTTTGTACGCCGCAAGAACTATGTTTACTTTAAGAGCGATTGGAATTAGGTATTTGCTTGCTTATCATTTATATATAATTTTCCACATTGAAGTGAAATTTTATAATATTATTTTAGGTCATTTTGTTGTTTTATTTGTTGAGAAAATAGAAATATATAATATAAATAGAGATATAAGGGAAGCGAAAGAAGCAATAATTCATATTACATGAGTAACATTGTATTTTTAATGATGGTAACTCAAAATAATAAATTTAATTCATTGTGTATTTAGTTACAGCACGGAGTAATCATTTAATTATAATTTAACATTTGATAGCAATACAATCTATATGTATTGAATTAACATTAAATGTTACAAAATTAGTATTTTAATTTTATTATTATTACTTCAAACAACTACAACAGGGTCGTTCAATGATATAATTTTTAATTTAATTAATTAGTATTTTAGGGCGAACAAAATTAGAACTGCTAATTTTTGAAAACTGTCTGTGTGTGTGGGTGCGTATGTATATCAGTGAACAAAATTTCGGGAAAAAACGGCTATATAGATCGGAACCATACATTAAATAAATGTTAATTGCAACAAATGTGGTTGTTATATATAAAATAATTGTAATTTTACAGAGATATAAAAATCCACCTATTGAAATAAATAAAAATAAAAACAAATAATTAAATTTACAAATAAGTTTTTAAGATCGCAGTTTTATAATAGCCTTCGCAAGTATTGCACTCGAAATTTCACTCAATTGTCATTTATCTATATAAAATACTAATAACAATAATAATAATAAAATACTATAGACAATAAATTTATTTTGATAATACACGATTTGTTAATTCCGGGACATTTTCCGGGACGTCTATCTAGTGGGACACTGAACTATAATCCGGGACTGTTCCCAGAAAATTAGGAACCACCCATTTCTTATGGCGTGCATTGTGAGCATATGTTCAATACAATTTCATTAAATAGTAAATAAGAAAATGAAATGTTGTACAATTTATTAAAACATAAAAAATATAAAAGAAATATATACATAATTCGGAACGTTGCCGATAGTAAACTTGGTTGCATATAGAAATATACGGCTGGTAAATTAATATAAAAGCGTCAGTTTAGATTAAAATTAAGGTGACTGTCCCGGGAATTCGGGACGTATCTGAATTTCCCGGGACAGTCTCGAATTTTCAGTCCCAGTCCCCATGTTTCATAACTCGCTTGTTGGTCCCGAATTTATAGCAGTTGTTTCGAAAAACCGTAGTGTGACAACGTAAAAGTTTAAAAGCATATATTTATTTATGTAGTGTAGCGCTTATCTTTGTCTTCCTGTCACTAATACTGCAATTGAGCGAGTATAGAGTGATAAGACACTGCTTAAAGTGGAAACTTTGATCAATCACCAAAATAAATTGTATATGAAATTTCAGGGTCTTGTAAGAAGATTAAGAAAGAAAAAGATGCTTTGAAGAAATAGGGCTACTTCATAAGAATTAATTAGAAAGATTACAAATTTATTATTTTGTTTAAAAATTAACGTTGAGTTCTGTTTTATTGTTTATTTATTAAAAAATATTTATATTTTAATAGTGATATACTGCTAACATTACCTTAATTTAAAAAAAAAACCTTATATATTATATAATATTAAATATAAATTAGTGTATCAAGATTTTTAAGAGTAAGGAGTGACAAGGAGTATGTATTCCATATTCATCAAGAGTATATAATCAATATATACAGATAAAGACGACAAAACACATGACCAGCTATTTAATTAAATATTTATGAAATAAAAGTTATTAGTATGAATATTAATTGATGGAGACGCAAGATGATACTAGATACTTTTTAAATCTTACTATGTCGATTTATTCCTATTCTAGAAATATAATAAAAATTGTAATTCACGTATATACACCAAAATCCTTTTCTTTTTCTTTTATTGACATTTACATCAATCTAATGATGATCATATAGAAATTATAAGCTGATATTTTTAGAAATCGGTATGGTGTAACAAATTTCACTTCATTTATTTCATTATAGTTAGTTAGAGTTCGTATGTGTGAATTCTGATCGTCTATGGTTTCATGACACTCACAGCTTACTTGTGATGAATTTTGTTTTTTTCCGGAAACCAAACTCACATTTAAAACATGTTTTGTATTGATACAACAATTAGAAAACTATATGGGTTTTACATACTAACACGGTAATATGCTAGAGTGCATGTTTTACTGGAACCCACGGCTGCGGTTGAAATTAATTTTATATTGCAAATTGTTACAAGCTTACATAAAACTATGCATGCGTAACCTAAGAACCATTTAAATTATCGGCCGAGCATTTGCGGATTCTGCTTTGTGTGGAGAGAGATAACGCTGTGCAAAGCCGTTTCCTTACAACAAATAAAATTATTGCTGCAGAACCACAGCGAATTTATAGTTCTCTCAGAAAATCTACACCATATTTACAAATGGTAGTAAATTATTTTGTTTAAAAAGGATTTGTGTGGTTTACTTTATATGGGTTGTGCGACGTAATAAGAGAAATGGTTTATATATTTAAATAATTAAAAGGGCCAACAGTCTACGCTACAGTGTTGTAACTAAATATCTCATGTGAGCACTATACTAAATTTAACAAAATGATTATTAAAAGCACACAAATGAAAAAACTTTAAGATTTATTACTACTTCAAAATGTGAGTTTTTTTAAATTAATTTAATCGGAAATATAAGCGATAATTTGAAAATATGAGATGAATCTAATCTGGTAACCTACAGTAGGAGCAATCGTTCTCCATGGCATTTCCTGTATGAAGGAACAGGGATAAATATGAATGTATGTATTTATGTATAATAATGAAACGTGTAACATGGCAAAAAAACGCAAAATAAAAATAAATACAAGAGGAATTGGAAATATCGAAGATAAGACAAGAGGAGATAGAATAAATAACGAAACATATAGGCAAACCCTACAGATTGAATCCATAAATGGTTAATTTAGAATATTTTTCGATATATAAACCTTATGCCATAAGATAGGTTCATTGTGAAACCTCCCTTTGAAGCCACTCATTATGCCACTAATATATCCTACGTGCGAGATGGTAATGCAGGGGTGAGTGCCAATGCTTGATATGCCAAGTCAACACTCCCTTAGTACTAACAGTACTAACCGCCTAACTTTCACTAGGGCAGGGTAGTGATATATTATATGATCCGCCATTTCTAATTGTTCATCGTACCAGCTACATAATGGGCTGTCCGTCAGTCTACCTTGTACATGTGTTTATTTAATGAGCCATAGAAGGGCATATAGTTCAGACAAGTGTGTCTAATAAAGGAAGATATCAGAGGCAAACGTCATCTTCTTAAAGTGTCGTACTCCCTATGGAACGACTATCCTGTCTACAATTGTTTTGAAATATCCAAGATCCTGCGCTGGCTGAAGGAGTTCATCTGCGTTCATTACAGTGCATTGTCGTAGATTTCGTAACTACGACAGTTTTTTCGGCCTATGCTTCTCCTCCCGTATAATTTCCCATTAAGGATCAGGCGTAGAAGTTCATATCTAGATCCCCCGCATAGATGTCCAAGGTATCCTAGTTTTCGGCGTTTGTTTGCAATATTATTCTATCGTGGCATATTTTTTGGAGGAGATCTTTGCGAGTTTTGCTTGTCCAAGATATTTTAAGGAATCTACGGTAGACCCACATTTAAAATGCTTATAGTTTGGCTCTTATGTTTAGCGTCTATGTTTCGTAACCGTATAGAAGTATAGACCAGGTGTAACATCTTTCAATCCTTTCTCTAATTTCCAGACAAGTGATTTATTCGTTAATAATGGTTGCAGATTTTGGAGTGCCGCCCTAGCTTGTTCTATTCGACAACTAATGTTTACTGACTTATTTATCCAGCATTCGAGATAGTTAAATTTTTCTACTTTTTATATAGGGATTTCATTTAGCATTAGTGTGGTTGGGTCGACGTCTATCTTATAGATTACCATGTATTTAGTATTTTTTAATATTAATGCACTCGCATGCACTGTTTACTCTGTCAACCAATATCTGAAGATCTTCAGCGGAATCAGCTAGAATGGCAGTATCGTCAGTGAAACGGATGTTATTGATGGTTTTTCCTCCTATCGTAATACCTATTTGGTCTCATAAGGCTTCCTTAAAGATATTTTCCGAGTAAGCATTGAATAGAGTGGAGGAGAGTACATAACCTTGCCTTACGCCTCGCTTGATTTCTATTGTTTTGGAAGTATTGTTATTTATACTGATATACGCGGCTTGGTTCCGGTATAAATTTGCTATAAGACGAATGTCCTTATAATCCAACTGGATGTTATGTAAGGTTGTGATTAGCTTGGACTGTTGGACACGATCAAAAGCCTTCTAGAAATCGACAAAGCACACGTGCACAGGCGTTTTAACCTCCCATCACCGCTGGAGCATTGTTAGCATCGAGAATAAAACTACTCTAGTACCTAGGCATCATTGGAAACCGAACTAATCCTGGCCCGTAGCTTTCTCACATTAGATGTTAATCCTATTATGCAATATACGCAAAAGTAATTTGAGAGCATGACTCATGAAACTAATAAGTCTACAATCACTACACGTGTTTCGTAGGGAATGGAATGAAGTTAGATTCAGCCATTCATATGGGATGTGTCCAGTATCATTAATTTTATTCTAAAGCATTGTTGATTCTTTTATTTAATCCAACAATTTAAGCTCATCATCCGTGAGGATGGACGGGCCAGTTTTCGTTCTTTAGTTTGGTACAGTTGGTATGTTGTCTTCAAAAAGTTTTTCTGGTATATGTTTCTATTTTCCCATTATCTCATCTGCCTCATTTTAAGCATTCTTCGTTGTTTGCAGTAATTGTGTTGTTTTTTGAGAACCAGTGTTTCTAACATGTTCTTATGGGTATTGAATTCGTCGTGTTTTCGTTGGAGTTGTTCTATTTCATTACACTTATTTTCCATCCATTTCTCTTTTATCTTTTTAATTTCTTGTCAAATGATTTTGTTTCTTTTTGTATCCAATTTCGTTAGTGTTATTTATGGCTCTCCGTTCATCCATGAGCGTAATGATCAGTCGGCATCCATGTTTTTAGGAATTATGCGTGATTCAATCTGCGTTACCACTTGGCTGATCCCATTTCTCATACCAGTACATCTCTTCTCCACTGTTCGTACATTCTGAGAGTGGGCAGTGTTTTCTTCTATTTTACAATTTAGATCTTTTTCAAAATCATTCCTAAATTGGGCGTCTTTGAGATTTTGCATATAACATGTTTTAATAGTGGGCCGCCTGTTAGTTTTAGGTTTATAGAAGCCGCGTGTAAGTTGTTCATCAGCACTAGGATATGTTTTGACGTACTTAATTGCATTTTTAAACGTACTGTTGATCAGAATGTATCAATTTGGTTACCAATAATATGTTCTTGATTACCTCTCGATATCCATGTATATAAGCGTCCGTTTGGTTGTTACAACAGCGTGTTGGTCGCTACATATCCGCCACTGTAGCAGAACTAGTTTGTCACCTCTCTCATTTCTCTCTCCGAGTCCAAATTCTTCCGAGACTACTGGTATTGTTTCTTGTCCTACTTTGGCATTAAGGTATCCGATTATGATGATAACTTTGTTTTTTTAGTATTATTTCTTCAAGTTGCTGGTAGAATTATTTTATTTTATTTTCTGTACCAGTAGCTGTGGGGGCATATACTTATATAATATATATAAAAATATATAATATTTATATTTATTGTACCTGCCTTGAGTTATTATTACGACGCAATCTGAAAGAGGAACAAATTTCTTGATTGATTTGTCGATCTTTTTTTGTAGCTAATGGTGTAGCTACAGAAAAAGATCAACAAATCTACCAAGAAATTTGTTCCTCTTTATTTCTTTGTATTCGTGTTAGGATTCTCAGAGAGAAATAGCTTAGTCCTCTCTTCTTATATGTCCAGATCATGTCTATCGGGCTTCGCTGATTCCTAGGATTTGCACACTAAGGCAGTTCATTTTTGGTTGTATATTCTTTAATTTATCTGCTTGGTATAAGGTTTTAGTTTGTTGGTTTGTGAATATTCCCTTTGTGGCACATGGATTTCGCAGGCTGATGGCCCGAAAGGCCTTGTAGTCATTTTGAGGTATTCCTCCCTTGCCGGTACTTCCGATCAGATGTGCTCAATCTTTGTTATGTTTTCTAGGCATGGTTGCTTTACTAAGAATGTCCTTAAGGACCTTTAATGCATTAGTTTTCTATTGCGTTCTACATCTTCCCGCCCTTGATCGTATTGATTCCTCCGCCTTCTGGGCTGATTTATCAATAAATCACAAGGACAAAAGAGTGCTCTAAATTGCGTCCGCTCTACCACCCTCCATAGGAAGCCTGTTCGCAGATCAGAGATGGATCACTTATATCTTTATTATTGGTCGGGGACTGCTTATTTGTCACGCTTATTTTACAGCGGTCCTATATATCTAGAGGTTGTTCACTATCCGCCACCAGTGAACCCACTGGTAGCCTGCAGCACAGCCTCAGCTAAAGCAATAGTAACAGTAGTAAAATAGCACTAAAAACTACTCATGACCGAGAAAAGTTGATAAAATAAGAGAAGCGAAAAGATTAAACAAAGGACACAGGACAGAATTAAAGGAATCAAATGAACATAATAAGAAAATGAACACTACCCTTACACCTAACAGTGTAAAAGGTAAGTCGTTCCATATTGATGGACTAACATCATTAAAACAATAACAATGTCAAAACATAACACTGTCAAGCTTTTAGTTCTGTCATAGGTAGAAATCAGCCTTAAGGAAGAGTAAAAATCAACCTATTCGCAATAATAGAAAAGGTCGCTCAATCGCTGTATTTGATCGCTTAAAATCGCACCCCGACTTAAATAAAATCAAAGTAAATCAAATCTATTTACAAGTGTGAGATTATTTTTTATTGAATATCTGCCAAGCAGAATTCATTATGTTGCGTTAAAAGTTGCAATTGTCTATATCTGTACACATCGACGTTATGAACTTCCATTAACTGCTCTTCACTTTCAATATAAATCGAAACGCATCGTTGCTTTATTTGTCGTGTTTATAACAACTTACATTTCAACTGTGAATTAAAGCCTAATGGTGCAAACATTAACAAAATCCTTAATTTTTATTCGAAAACCGATGAGAAAATATGTAATCTTGTTGCAGAATACATCTATAATATTATTTGTATTGACTTTGACATAAATATAGTGACGATTCTAGAAATGTTTTTACCCGCAATTAATTGTATTAACGCCATTGGTTATGAATTTAATTTACCATTATATAACCCAGCAAAACCATAAAATAGAATAATGGTACGAGAAAATTTTAATTAGAAAATGGATATCCAAGCCGTATGTCGTCACAGCAAGAAACTAGAAAACATGGCAATAGCACTACTCGTTCCCCTCAAAGATCTCTCTCAAACTAGACAGCCCATACAAGGAAGACTGGCATTAAAACGACCTAATTTATATTTTGATGATCTGACGCAGTCGAAGACGAATATACAGAATGAGAGCTAGGGAGGGATAGTATACCTCATAACCGTATGAGGAAATTTTAATTAACGACGAATGATTTTTTCAACAAAAAATCAATAAATAAAAGGAAGAGAGACCGGACAGAGACTCAAAATCGAACAAACCAGGAAACAAAAGGGAGAAACGGGGACCGGGGCTGGCGGAGTGTTGAAATTATATATTATATTATATGATATTTTGGAATGCAGGGATGTATAGAAAATACTACATAGCACCATATTAACGGAGACATCACGGAATCATCTAATATATTAATGTATAGTAAGGGAGAATAAGAAAAGCATATCAAAAGGAGGAATACTCACTGGAGTTAGTCACATGCTTTAAGAACAGGAAAAATAACTATCAAGATTGGAGAATATTGAAATAGGGAACTATAGAGAATACCATTTAATTCACGTTTCTTTTTTGGTCTTATCCTCTGGTATCCGTGTTGGGTGCCGAGTTGCTTTCTATTAGCTTCTATTGTTTTAGAATTTTATCCATTCTTTTCTATTTTGCTTGTCTCCAGGTTTTGCCTTTGAGTTTAAGCGTTTCACTAATTGTGTCATTCCAGGTCTCTCGTGGCTTTCCTTTTGATCTATTTTCTATGGCTCTTACTTCCCATGCTTGCTTTACTTATCTACCATTGCTCATCTCCGAACTACCTTTTTGCTCTTCTTCTATCTTCTTTTGTATTGCTGTTACTCCTAGCCTTTCTAATTTCTAATTTTCTCTCTCTTTGTAATTCCTTCCACTCTTCTTCGCTGCTTGTATTCTCGATTTATCTTGTATTTATCAGCATTTGCGTGTTTTAAATAATAAAAACCTATTCTATGCAGATTTTATTATTAGAATTTGGCACAATCGATCAAAATTAATAGCAAGAGGAGAGACAAATAGAAGACAGAAGATAAGCAGATATAGAGAGAAAGGTGATATTTTTTATTAATTCTGGAAGGCAACGACCCAGTAATGAAAATGTTGAAGATAATAGAGGTGAATACACTTATCTAGGGGAGCGAATCATCATTAAGTACGTTGTAGTCAACGAACAGGAAGAAGAGAAGTGTAAGCTAGAATAAAATCCACTTCCTTTGGACTAAAGTGCTTCAAAGTATCTAAAGATAACAAAACTAAGAAGTTGGTAAGAATAATGACTAAACTGAATAGTAAATAGAAAATAGGGCGAACTTCAGCAGTATATAAAAATTCCTGCCGGCATAAAGATGGTTTACGAAGTTTGAGAGTTAAGAAGATGGATACATTCAGTACAAAAATCTAAAGGCGAGTCTATGAAGAGTACTAGAACATAAAAACAATGCAAACGCTCTATTGAGAAAAATGAAAGGAACATTTTCTTGAAACTAATGAAATACGATTTTTATAGACTCCACAAACAAGTATGACGAATGGTAAGATAACAAAAGGTAGAAATGAGGGAAATATTTGAACCCAATCATAAAGGAACATGGATATAATACCTAAGAGAATTCTTTAAAAGTGACATAATACGCCAAAACGGTTTACACGATCAAATAACAATAAATAATGATGTCGACATCTAGTACACCGAGATAACCACCCTAGCCAACCTAAAAAATAGAATGCATTTACATTACTTAACATTATATTTTACAATTTGTGGTTGTTGTTTATACATTTGTAAATTCTTTCCACTTTTTTCTGTTCTTTGCTTGTTTAACTGTCATTTCTTTCTTGATTATTATTTCCTCTATTCTGTTGTCCCACTCTTTTCTCGGTCTACCTCTACTTTTATTTTCAATTCTTGCTTCCCATACCTGTTTTGCTTGGTTTTTTTTGTCCATCCTAATTAAATGTCTTCACCAGTTTAGTTGTTTCTTTTCAATATTCAATCTTGAGTTTCCCCCGGAAAAATACCAAATACCAAATGAGTTATTGAAATTCAGTAGCAAAAAACTTACAGAAGAAATACACGTATAAAAAATATTATAATACACAATCTTAACAATGGAAAACGAGCTCTATGTTGTTCATGTTTTAAAAGGGCGATTAAAAAACCCAAGTAACTATAGAGCAGGGGAATAAGGGGTGGGTAGGAGGTGTAGAGTGGAAGAGCTGAACTGGAAGGGTAGTATGATTGAGAGAGTGCATGGCTTTAAATATTTGGGCTTTTGATTTGACAGCGGAGGAAGGTTTAGGATGCATGTGGAAAGTTCCATACATTCGGCGAATGTGAGAATGGCTTGGGGTATAGCGAGAAGAAAATGGGAAAGTTTGTGGGGCGGTAACCTCGTAATGGCGTGCAATATCTCGGATGCGTCTGTAAAATCTATACTGTTTTATGGAGTGGAAGTGTGGGGTTGCGTGAGTGGGATATAATAGAAGGTACCGCCAAGATTGTATGCGCTCTCAGCAATTGCAAAGAGTGGTAATTGTAGGAGAAACTTCCGAGATACTTAGCCAGGGGAGAGTGGAGCAGGGAGGACAAGTGCATGGCAAGAGCGTGGTATGGGTCAGAAGAGAGAGGAAGGAAAGTATGGATGGGTCTGGGGTACACCGCGGGTGCACTATGTAGTAAGGGGAGTGCCACGTGGTGGCACCTTAACAAGAAATGTATATTAATATTATTCAATAAATTTGATTAAAGCTCCCTTCTTATGTTATTTTTCCTTCTTTCATTTTAAGCTCACGGTTTGTTATTTCCTCGCGACTGTTTTATTTCTCCGAACTAGTGAGTCGCTATACCATCTTCATATGCTCCTTCGGCCTGTAACTGAGTCACCTACATAATTATTTTTTCAAATAAGACAGTCGCGAGGAAGTAACAATCCGTGAGTTTAAAATGAAAGATGGAAAAATAACATAAGAAGAGAGCTGTAATCAACTATAACGGATTAATCGTTATAAACACAACATTATACATTATATGCCAAGATTGTAGAAGACAGACTAAGAGAAGAAATTATTGTGCTGATGGGACACAGATGTTATGTTTTGGAGAACACACGCAGGCAAAGTTGTGGTAGGTAATGAAAAAATCTAGTCATATTATCAAAAATTAAAGTGAAAACATAACTACTGTCAACTTTTTTGTCAACCTTTTAGATTAAAAAAGATAGCGATCACCAAGCGAATGGTAAATACTATTCGTAATAATAGCAAGGCTTGATTAGTCGTTATATTCATAGCGATCGCTCAACAATTGTACCCCTGGTAGGCTAAATATTTTAAGACCATATAAAAACGGTCCATTGATTAAATAATGTGAATTTTCAATCGTTGTAACTCCATATATTATTAAACATACAATACACACTTCATATTGTGAATCCTATAATGAATAAACATTTAATATATTTCAATTTTATTTGACTAGCTCTAATCCCATATGAATGAAATGCACTTTGCAATTCCGCTCACAGAGCATGAAAGAACATACTTTTCAAGCAGTGAATAAAATATTGAAATTTTAAATTAGTTTTCCGAGATGAAGTAATGTACCGCCTATACAACTTTTTTGTCTGAAAACATTATTACTTTATGGATATGAATATGGATAACCGTGCAAAAAGAATAACATTTTATTTTACCGAAAGTACTATCCCTAAATAGTCTTTATAAGCTGATACACCTGAAATAAAACAATTAATCGTCCCTGATTATTTTAAAAACATCTCTGGAAAATGTGTCTGTCGTCTGTAACAAATTTGTATGCCACTATTGTTAAGAAAAACATAATAATTGCGTTTGTACAAAAGTATTTTCTTAAAAAAAAACGTATCTCTAGACACTTTACTCCTGTGTGTATTTTTTTCAGGAAGATACATTCGGTTTAGGCAAAGTGCATTATTTGTAAATAAAATTTAGAGAATAATTCAGAACTAAGAAGTAACTCAAAACTAATACAGTTGTCATAGGATTGATTTCCTCCTGGTTCTGATGTAAAATAGTTCCCTAAAGTTTTGAAACTGCTAATGACATCAGTAGACGCCCGCTCTCAAAACATCAATAAACCGCACAAGAACTAGTTTGGTAAAGGAAAATAATTTTAAACTTGAAAACACCCTAAACATTTAATTCGCGTTAATTAAGTCTTCCCTATATTTTTTCATTACGTTTATTTAATTTTCCCGGTATACGTTTATAATGTACATAAGTAACTATTTGTTTATATTGTGAGGTTGTTTTAAGTTCGCAAAGTAAATTTCCTGAGGATAATGTCTGCAGGTGAATAACGCAAAGATTTTTTATGTTCTACTCATGTCCTATGTACTTTACTTCAGCAATCAGAATTTCCTATTTGAAATACAACCGTGTGTTCAAAATGAGCCAATAAAACAGATAAACGTTTACGCAATAGAATTTACAGCGAAATTAACAACACAGCAAGCGTATGGTTTATTGACAACGCTTGCACTTACAGCAATTACTATAGTTATGAACATGGATACCTATCTACCGGCCATTCCTGAAATTTCCTTATAGAGAAACCACTTCCTATAGTTTCTTATGTCGCCGACCGCGTACACTTTTCGCTATTATTTTATATATTATGTAAAGCCGACATTAATATTTATAAGTGCGCCGCTGGGTAATGTGTATCTGTTAATTACAATTATATCACACTGATGCTATGCCACAGATAAACTGTGTGTAATATATCTTGTGTCTCGAATGTAATGTTGTTTTTAGATAGTAGTAGTTATTATTTACGAAAATCATTATTATATTATACTATCACAAAAACCTAAACTATTTTTTTTTTCAAATTCAATAAATGCAAATATTATTTTAATACGTTGCGTTCCGGGTACATATCGCTACTGCTAGTGCAGCCAGTTCCCATCTAAGCATTCCATATAAGTAAGATAACTGCTCGCGATTGCGGAGGAATGTGTGCGCGATATTGTGTTATTGCAGCCAGCGAATTTGTGGGCGGCTGCTTGCCTACCTGGCGCATGCATTTCCGGGTCCCGGACTCCACGCCGCCGGCTCCGGTAATGCTTTAAAACTTCGCAGAATCGATCGATCCGGGACGAATGGTGGCATTTTTCACCCTCGCCGCCTCGCTACCTGCAAAGAATACAAAACAGCCGCCTTATAGAAATTGAAAAATGGATATATTACTGCAAATATCTTTCTTGAATACCATCCATAATGCAAACTTGTAGGGAAGCAGCATTTTTATTTGAAAGTATCGTAGTGGAAGTGTAGTGTAGCCTTTTTGTGTCAATAAAATTTAGAGTGCGGTTTAAATTATACAAATACAAGAATATGGCGCCAATAAATCTTATTAAATAACGAAATTCAAACTGCATTTATATAAGCTAGTCTCAGTTAGTTAATTAAGGTATGTAACATAATATTTGTTTATATTGGATATTATCAGATTAAAAATCTCAATTTCGAATCATAAGAACATATACAACGTACAACAAATACTGAAAAATAGAAATGTTTTACGAAGAACTAAAAAGAACTAAACCGTTAGGCTTACTCTCCTAAGGAATTACTTAGTTTAGAATAGCTTACAGGAACTATTTCTAACACAAAGTGACCATTATCATTAAATTTAAGCTGTTATATAAATGTAAACTCAGTTGTAGCATTAGTTATTCTTGGACAACATAATTAATAATTCGTGTGGTATAACAGTAATAGTTTATGCAATAACTTGTATTGCCTATCCAAACTAATAAATTAGCTATCCATTTGCTACGTTAGTTATAAAACTATATATCACTTACAAATTACATCAATAGTTGTCGAGTTAAGTACGTAATTTTCTATTGTTACCACTCGCGGTAATTTCTCTTGGGGCGCTTATTTCAACATTGGAAGATATAATATTATTCCACGAGCCCGCGCGCGCTCTTCCTACCCAAAGTTAGGAGGCTGTTTATGCATTCAGAAGCAGCTTCCCGATTTATCACTCTGCCTCTATCCAATTTTAAAGATCATTATTTAAAAATGTCCCAAACGGAAGGGCCTTGATATACCAGACTGCAATAAAATGTCTGTTGTGATGCACAAGAAATTTCCCGGAGAATTGGAACAATAACGTAGATTATTTAGATGTACTGGTTAATTATTAGTTTTCATAATAACTCAAACTCAACGCTCACATGTAGAACTATACACACGCAGTAGTAGAGATATTTAAAGTTAAAAATACAACATTTCTGAATATTCTTTGTATTCGACGCTAGTGCTAAATATATAGGCTTAAAATATATATTTATTTACTGTTTGTTGACGATATATGCAAGTCCTAAATTGTTCAATTAATAATATGAGCCTGTGAGAATGAAAGTGGTGCAAGCCACAATGGAATTGTTTTGAAAAGGGGGAGATTCTGCGTTTGTTATTTATGTAAATCAACGTACGCAGTTACATTGTTATTTACGAATAAATTGATTTTTAGTCTGTAACGTCGGTTTACCTTCGTCGCCTTCCATTTTCCGTCTTCTGTCAGTGCTACTCCTAGGTATTTGAATTGTACTACTTGTTCTATTTTGTGTTGTTCTATCTTTATATTTATTTGTTCTTTCCGGTTTCCTATTACCATCACTTTTGTTTTGTTATAATTAATTTTCATGTTATACTTTTCTAAATGTCTGTTCCATACACTAAGGTTGTGCTGCAGATTATCTTCATTTTCTGCTATCACTATGACATCATCAGCGAATGCTCCTGCCGATATTTTTACAACTTGCATGTTTTTGTACCCTATATTTGCTTTTTTGGTTTCTGGTTTCATGCTCTTCATTATTTCATCCATGTATATGCTAAATAACGTAGGGCTGAGCTCGCCTCCTTGTCTTAGTCCAGTGGTTGTCTTAAATGTTCTTGATGTTTGTCCCTTGTGTATTATGGCATTGGTGTTGTTGTTATATATGTTTTGTATTAATTCGACTGTCTTTCTTTCTATACCTCTCTCTTCTAGGATTTTCCATAATTTGTTTCTTGGTATCGTGTCGAATGCTTTTTTCAGGTCGATGAATCCTAGGTATGTGTTTTTATTATTTGCAATTATTTTTTCTGTGATTTGTTTTATCGTGAAAATGTTGTCCTGTGTGGATCTTCCTTTCCTAAATCCACATTGCGATTCTTCTAGCGTTTGCTCTATTTTTGCTAATATTCTTTTGTTAATTGTTTTTTCTAAGATCTTCATACCTATGCTTAAGAGTGTTATACCTCTATAGTTTAAACATTTTGTCTTAACGCGTTTCTTGTGTATCGGTACGATTAATGATATTTGCCAATCTTTAGGTATTTTATTCGTCCTCCATATCTTGTTTATCAATTTCAGTAGGATTTCGTTAACTACAGGTTCCATGTTTACATAAATACCAAACGCAAAATCTTCTCATTTTCAAAACAATTGAAATGTGACTTACACCAATTTCATTCTCACAGGCTCATATAATAATTATAAACGGCATGCGTTAAAACCCATTTTTGTGTGTAAATCCATGTTTACCAACTTCGGTTTTCCGTTTTTGAAGCACACATTATTTCAATGTTTTGTACAAAATTCTTTTGTTAATTAATTCGAGTATTTTATAAAAAAAAATGCAGCCCTGACTTTAGGTAAAATATGTTAGTTTTTAAAAAAAAAATCGATAATAGATTAGATTAGATTAAGAGGCGGTGGCCTTTCAGGAGCTACACCACTGCGTCTTGTGTAGAGATTGTGTTCCCGGGGTGTCTTAAAGGATTTCCATGAGCTCTGTTCTGGCTAGCAGATTGCTAAGCCTCGACGTCCTTGCCCCGTGCTTGTTAAGCCTGCAGTGGCCTGTTAGCCGGCCTACTATTATTCTGACGAGTCTCCTGTCTGAGGGTTGGTACAAATCCAGTTTGTTTGTTAGGCGATTTGTTATATATTAACAGATTGTAATGTTTATCTTCGGGTTGACGCTGAAGATATCAGCTCCTGTTCCTTCCGCTGTCTATAAACCAGGAGAAAACTGCTTTGACTGGGGGCCATTTGACCAGGCCTCTCTTCCTGGTATTACGACGTAAGTTGTATTTTGTTGTCATGCTGTCTGGGGGTATGTCCATTATAGTGTCTGCCCTCAGCTCATTACACAGCTCTTGGTAGTTTGCCCCGTGCTGTTTGCTTATGAGGGTTTGGCATTGGAGTAATCTGTGGTGTACAGATCTTGCCTTTTTCAATGAGGAGCTGTGTTGGTGATAGACCTACCACGCAGGACTTTCATTGCGGTGGTGGGTGTTGTTCTCAAGCAGGCAAGTCTATGGGTGCAGCTCAGAAGCCTGGTCGCTTTGGTTTGCTTAGCTTTGAGCCACCACACTACTGACCCATATGATATCATGGGTCTTAGTACCCTAGTGTATAGCCATAATTTTCAGGCCCCATATATATATATATATATATATATATATATATATATATATATATATAGTGAAGTACTTCTTGCCATTGTCGGCTATCTGAATGAAGAATCACCAGATGTAAATATGTTAATTAATAATTTCTCAAAAATATCACTCTCCGGTGGGACTTGAACCCACGTCTCCGGCTATCGCGGCCGTCGCGCTACCAACTATTGGACATAAGAACATCTCAGGCGCTATCCACTACCACCCTCCGTGGCGCAGTTGGTAGCGCGACGGCCGCGATAGCCGGAGACGTGGGTTCAAGTCCCACCGGAGAGTGAAATTTTTGAGAAATTATTATATATATATAGATCGGTGACGTTATCATCTCTATACCAGAACCTGCCTTGTCTCCTAGCTGTTTATTAATATTTAAAAATTTGTATTATTACTACTAAATTCTTGGAGAATAAAGTCTATTATTATTATTTGAATTTCCGCATACTGTGTTAGCATTTGGTTGGATTTAATTGGCTCTGTGGTAAAAAAAATCGTACGATCTGACACGTCTATAGTATCACGACCTTCTGGATGGTATATATTAGCTTCTCCTTCATGCCAAGGTCTTCTACGTTTAGTGTGAGGTTGTTTCATACTGCAACGCTTGCAGATATAATTATCAGTATACAGTTGATGTACATGCTCCCAAACATGCTTCAGTTCAATGGCCAAATTTTCATTAATTTGAGAGAGTGGGCAGCTTATACCGATTATAGGGCCTTTCTTTTACTATCCACATGAGTACAATATCTGGCATGTTGCGGTTTACGGTAGGGACTGTTGATGATTGGGATATCCCAGGATAAAAGATAGCTGTCCGATTCCAGTACAGGGGCAGGATTTTCGATGAGCTTGTGGTTTTGTTGCTGTACATTTCTTTTGTCACCTGGTTGTGTCTGCCCAGGTATGCCGAGGTAGATGATGCTGGACATCCGGCTATGATATATTCTATGGTTTCGCCTGGCTGTCAGCATTTTCTCCATATATCTTCTACCGCCTTCATGTTGTATTTTGTATGGTTTCTCGTATTGATTACTGCGTCCTATATGGCGATTGTAAATCCTTCCGTCTCTGGGCGTAAAAATCCTTCCTCCAACCACGATTTCTCCTTATCCATATTCTCCTTCACCGGTATTGCCGGTAAAACTCTTGCTCCCTAGCTGTCTCTTCATTCCTGTTGTTAGATCTTTGCAACAATATGTTTTTCTTTAAGTTTTTATTATCTACTGACCAATGTTGTGATAAGTTAAGAATAATTTTTTCGTGTTTTCTAGTTTTCTGTAGAACAACCGTTGGTTGTCACGTTTATGTTAGTGTGTCTTTGTTTCTCGTCTGATTTCATCAATTTCGGTTTGAGGTAAGACTTTTGTCGCGTAGATACCTTAGTCGATCTATAGCGTTTTGCTCTGTTAGTGTTACGTCTGAGTACAGTTTGTAATATTATATTTTTATTATTATTCTGGAATTTCAGCACCGTTAAGAATCGAATCGTTTTGGGCCTGATAGTACTCTTCTTCTTGTATCACAATAGTATTGCAGAGGGTTTATTTAAGACAATAAGTGTACTATTAGCAAAAGGAAAGAACTTGTGAAAACAATGAGAGAGAATGGAATGACGATCAACAGACATAAAATGAAAGTAATGATCATAGGCTAACAGCACGGGGATTAAACATACGGATATTACAAACGGACATAGAACAGGTTAGTGCATTCCAGTACCAGGAGGGCCATAGACCAGCAAGCAAATATGCAGACATTTACAAAAGAGTAGAAAAAACGGTCTCATCATGAACTGCTAGAGCTAGAGCTAGATTTAGAAATAGGAACGAAATCTCTAATGAAACTAAAATTAAGATATTTAAGGTAATATACAGACCTGTACTAACATCCGGTTGCGAATTATGGACATTGTAAACAAGATAGAGCAAGAAAGTAAAATCTAAGCTATAGACACGAAATACTTAGGAAGGGCTAAGAGTATCACAAGACTAGACACCGTGATAAACTATGCAACCTACAATTGAATTCATAGAAGAAATGCAATTTGGATGCTGGCACACCTACAAAGAATGAAGGAAACCAGTACTACTAAGCAGGTATGGGATGAAAAAGCCCAAAAGAATAAAAGAGAGGAAGACCGAGACCATCGTGGGACGAAGTAATGGCAAGTCATAGAAAGGACAGGAATATCATGGAACGAAGCAAAATATGACAAAGAATAGGTCGCTCAAGAGGTTGCTTAAAATATTTTGTCGTGAGTAAAATAAATTTGCAAATCTCTAGGATAGACTACCTATAAATGAGTATGTGTATAAGTATCATATGCATAAAATTAATCATTATCTTTCTTGTCTCTGGTCGTTTTCTGACAACCATAATAATAATGGCATTATATATATATATATATATATATATATATATATATTAACTCTAACAACATAATTATATTAGTTCAATTCAGTACGAGAAGGAGTAAAACCAACTACAGACTATATTCAATTTAAGATTAATCCCAATTCTACGCTCAACGTCAGGTGTATGAATTCGGTCTTAATTAAACGCCGCCTGTGCTGTACCAACGAAGCACGGTTCAAATAAGATCCGATGGTGGTAATTGTAGCTCAATTAAACAAATTTAAAATATAAGAATATAATAAAACAGGACTGCCTTACTGTATTCTACAATTGTAATAAAAATAACGAATTGTTGTTGTTATTTATTTAAGTATTTCACTTCGTAGCAGAATAAAATAGTGCAAATATAGAGAATACAAAGTTGTGATAATCTACAATGATATTTAAACTTGAACAACCTAGCTTTGAGCTTTAAATACTATGTTTAATTTATGAACCCTCACTAATTTCTTTCGTACTCCTTCCAGTCTTTCAATTTGACAACGATATTTGGGGTTCCAAATAGGACTGGCATATTCTGGTACACTTAATAATAAGGCTTTATTAATAACAATCTAAATTGCCGTACATCATAAAGATGTAAGAAAAAGCTTAATTTCTGGTATGTGTCATTGCTAAAACTTTCCAGACGTTTTAAAATAGTAATTTAAAAAGTACCATAATTATTATAGTTATTGAGCAGTATGGCTTTATAGCATGTAGAAATATGAATATAATGTATAGGGGTCTCAAAATTAATGTTATCTAAACACAATTGCATAATGAAGGTTATAAGCCATATTCTGTTATGTATATCAATGTCCCGAAAGCATAACCTCGCCTCACAAATGTGTAATTCAAAATGTCTAACAAAATCATACGATGTCCCCTGAAAGGCTACAGCTAATGGACAGTTAGAGCAGGAACTCCAACATTTATATGTACTCCTTTATTGAATTATAATATTTGAAGAAGTAATACTCTAATAAATAAAGATATTATAATTCATACGATGTATGGGGGAAATATTGTAATAGTGCAAAATAATGAAATGAAACCCTCTTTATGGGGAAGGATCATATTAAAATCATTTCAGGAAATTGTATGTGTTAAATAGTTCTTCTACGTTTAGGAAAAAATATCTCGATATTTTCAAAACATCTTTTGGTCTGACTATTATCTAACGAACCTGAATTAAGTTTTAGTGCTAATCTGTCCGGGCAATATCGCAATTCCAATTTTGAAACAAATAATTATCACGATGTGTACGAATTTTTTGACAACATTCTTATTAATTATATTAAGTATTTTATGAAAAACATGTATCCCTAATAAAAATGTGTTTTTAGCCATGCTTAACTATCCAATAGAAATAACACTTTACCTGAGCCAATTTTTCAAAAATATTCTATTCAGGAAAAGCGCATTTGTTTCAATTTCACTTTGTAAAGAGAATATTTGTTACACATCATTTTTCCTTAATCATAATAGTCATGATATAATACTCTGTACCAGCGAAATACGGTTTTTTGTCTGCTTTTAATTTTTTTATGAATAATGAATTAAATGTTGATATTTCATTTTATATCTGTAGGCAACCTTAAGTAACCATTCTCCTTCTTGTAGTGCTTGCCAATCGGGGATTAGCGGTCATTATGGCTCTGCGGGCTTTATTGGCAGATGCTCTGAATAGTTGGACGCTCGTACGCTCGTACAATCGAACCATTACCTTAACTTCTTGTACCATGATGTACGACGTCTACAAACTTTTCATTTAAGTTCCACTATTAATTGGCGGAGTGCATATTTGGGACCTGATATAATGTGCCAAAGATATTGAAGCTTTCTCTTTTTGCATTTTGTTAAAGACTTCGTTGTTGACGACCCTGTCACTACACTCTACTTTCTAGATTGTACAGTACCACCACATTTCGAAGGCTTGGAGATTGTTTAGGTGCTATTTTCTGAGAGTCCAAGCTTCAACCCCATAAAGTAGAATAGAGAATCCGTAACAACGCAACATTCTCATTTTGAGCTCTAATTTAATATCACGATTAATGAATATCCCCAAAATATTTATGACTGCAATGATTGTATATGTGTATTTCCAATTTCTAGGTTTAGGTACTTTTGATTTTGCTAAGACTTTGTGATTAACATTATCTTGATTTTATTAAAGAAATTCTTTAGACCATACTCGTTCAAGATATCACTTAGCTTTTTAAGCAGGTGTTGCATGTCTTCAAGGTAACAAAACAGTGTAACCAGCGTATATTATATAATATTTATATTTACGCTGTTGTTCCTTCTTCCATGGTTTTTGTGAAAATGGCTTCGCTGTACAGGCTAAATAGGAGCGGAGAATAGATACAACCCTGTCTCACTTCACGGTGAATCTATATTTTCATTTAGTTGGTCCTCACCGTTTACATTCCCCCTTTGTCTCCAATATAAGTTGCTTATTATTCTAAACTCTCTCGATCAATACTTTTACTGAGTAGTAGCTGATGCAATTCATCATGTCTTGTGTGAGTAGCTTTCTCAAATAGCATGCAAATACTTCTTGATTCATAACTAAGCGTTGGAAGAGCATATTAATCCCAAATAGTGCCTCACTTGTTCCGAGTCCCACGCGAAAACAAAACTGCGTACTGCTTAAGTCTTCCGCGATTTTCTCATAAACTATGTGTGGGATGATCTTCAAACACAGTTTTAGTATATGACTCATTAGTGCAATTGTTGGATATGCTACATATTGCCCTAAGCTCAATTTCTTTGGAAGAAGTACGAAGGTCGATAATAAACATTGTTAAGGTTAATGCAAGGTATAATACCTTTTTCGTATATGTGTTAAAAAGGTCCAAGAGTATACCGATCACCGATCTTCGTCAAAGAGGTTGACTAGTTCTATCGGTATCTAGCCCTGTCCGGCCGCTTTAGCAGAATGCATAGAATTTAAGGTATATTCTAGTTTCCTTTTAAGTATTTGTAGGTTAACATTGTCCATTATGATAGTAGGTTTGGGTGTTCTTACGTCATCAAATAGTTCCACAGATATATACTTTCCACATTTCTAGTTTTCCTTTTCACTTATTATTATTTCTGTGCCTTTCAGTACATTGCCGCCAGTACATTTCTTTTCCAGTCATTTCTTCTATCTTTTTGTGCATGTAGAATGTATCAACATCTTTTCCATTCGCTCTATTTCTCCACATTGTTCGGTGAGGTACTACTTTCGATCTTTTGATATCCTTGTGTATTCTTTGTAATCTTCGACATTGTTTTTGCTCTTACTCCTTTCGACCATGAGTTTTAAAATGCCTGTTTTTATTCATGGCTTATTCTTTGTTTGCTTTCTTTGATAGATGTTGTTTGGTTATTTTTTTAAACCTGTTGGATAGGCGCCCATTCTTCCTCTTCCTCTATCTCTGGTTAGTAAGTTGGTGGTTCGCATGTATTTATTTAACCACTTGTTGAAGTTTAAGAAGTTGGTTGTCTATATAATTGACTTAACGCTGTTACTTTCTTTAACCTTACGTGAATTTTCGTTATTACAAGATTGTGGTCGGAATTAATGTCAGGACCCGGGTGCGGTTTTGAAGATTTAATTGCGTTCTTACATCGGTCATGAGGATGTAGTCAATCTGATTTATCATTTTTTTCTGGTTTATCTGCAGGAGATATCCATGTCTTGAGTCTTCGCATTGGGAGCCTGTGTGTGTTCGCTATGGTCAGTTAATTTTCCTAGAAGAATTTTATCAAGTGGTTTCCTTGAATATTCCCCTCACCGGCTCCGAAGCCGCCTTGTCATTTAGCGGCATTGCCATTCCCCAATTTCGCGTTAAAATTTCCCATTACGTCAGAGTTCTTGATGTTTCTAACAATATCTTCCAGCTGTGCATACAATTGTTCTATTTCCACATATTCTTTAGCTGTTGGGGAATATATTTGTATAATGTTCATGTTACCTGTGATTTTAGTTGAACCATACAGACTCCAAGTAGGGTGTTAAATTGAGTATTAATCCCGTTATATTTTTGTCCACGATCACTCCGACTCCATGTAATATCGTAGATTTTTCTCTGAGAATATACTGTTGTCTGTACTACATTTGCCATTTCCAAGCCATCCAGTATGGCATACTCCTAGTATATATCTTCCCATTTCCATTACAACGTTATCCAGTTGTCCCGGTACGAGTAAGCTCCTTCCATTCTATATTTCAATTTTTATGTTATTTAGTATTATTTCATTTGCTTATTATTTCTTTGTGTTCCCCCGGAGAACTGATTGGAGAATTTTTATTTTTGCAATCGTTAATTTTCGTTTTAAACATTGTCATGATGATTGCACAAAGGATATTGTGGGTGTTTAATGCAGTGGTTTCCACTTGCGTTCTGCATCCACATGTCGTTGACCATATCATGGTTCTTCCGAGGTCTCAATCCTAGGGCAAGCTCTTTCATCCGAAGCTGTTGGCCAGTAAGAGTATCTGTTTTTTTTTGTCGGCAGCGGCTCGTGGGTCCTCTAGCAGGATGCACCGCATGCAGGCGAGGATGTCATTTGGGTTAGTTTTAGCTATCACCCCTTACACCTTCAATAACCAATCAGTAATAACAATTGAAATTTTATAATCAAATTTCTGAATATCTTTTGAAACGTGGTCTTCCCCTGAATTAATAACTTGGCGGTACAGTCTAGTTTTGAATACATATTTATTATCCCGCCTATTACTTCACGTTTAAATAAAACTTCTGATATATTATCTAGATTTTATTTATAATTTCCTCATGATTAATATAAATATTTCTATATAAGGTTTGTTAAAAAAACATACTGAGGATGTAGGTTCACATAAAGTAGTTTTGAATACTTACACATTTATTATCCTTTCTATTATTTCACCTTATAACTTTCCCTGAAATAGTATCTTCATTTAATGTATAATTTCCTAGGGAACATGCAAGAGGACATTATATAGAGGTTTTCTGCAAAAATAAAAAATGTTCGACCCGGGTAGTCGGTACCATTTGTCATTGGGGTACACTTAACTACACTTTAGAAAACTCTGGGATGATTTGCCGCAGTAGCATGTCCTAACACTCACATACACATACACTAACACATAGAAGAATACGAAGGTCCATAGCCAGTGACAGAATTGTAACAATTACAACTACTACTAAAAATGTTGTGTACGATTACAATACTTTATCCATACTTCGTAAGATACATTAAACATTTGATATGGCTAGTTTACATTATCATACGTATTACAGAATTATTTTTAAATATTCCTTTATTCTTATTATTTTTACATAATTGTAATGGACATCTGTATATATTAATAATCGATTATTATTATTAATTATTCTAACTAGTCTCTAATGTGAAATTTAACTGGATCTGATGTGTATTTTAAAAATGAAACATAAAGTATCGTTTCCGTCTATTTTTTTTTATTGCACGATTACAATACTTGAATAAAAAAATGCAATTCGTAGGACAAATTAAGAACATATACATATAGTAGTTTACGTATACATATAAAGTATTTTACGTATACATATAAAATAGTTTTGAATACTTTTTAAGTTAATAAATTTAAAGTAAACTATACATTTGCATAACTTCTATTTAATATTTTTTTAATATGCTGCATGGTTAAACTGTAGAATTCTACAAATTCTGTACCTATAATACTCTTTGTAAGTGTAATATATATATATATATATATATATATATATATATATATATATATATATATATATATATATAATGAAGTGGAGCAAGTTCCAAGTTGTATAGGTAGGCTAAAGATAGCGCCCTCCGCATTATTATATCATTTGGAAGCTTAATATCGATTAAAGGCACGATAAAATCCCTCATTAGACCAGACTTGTTTTACCAGTTACTAAAGTACGTTTCGTCTGAATTCACGGCCTATATTATATATACTTTGGTCCATCCGACCTTTCATCGTAAATAGTAGTATGTTTAAACTGGATTTATATTGAAATTGTTAAATAATTAATTATTGTATACTGTTTCAAATTTTATTATACAATTCTCATATGTTTTTTTTGCTAGGATAAAAACTTTTTTATTGAGCTATCATACAATTGTTTCAATTAATATTGAACAACAGAATAAGTTTACATATGTTATGTATAATAATTTTACATAACATATGTAAACTTATTCGTCTCACTGTTATCGTTACTTTTATGCATGGTCAGAAAATATTGGGGATATATTCAATAATAATCATATACAATCAAGAAAACTGAATACTACTCATTTTAGTAGTAGTTTGATTCACGGTTGGCGTAATAAAATGTCACTCAATTATGATTATGAAGCTAATGCCGTAAGTTCGAAGAAATATACATATATACATTATGCATTGTAAATTACACTGGAAAACTTTTTATTTTTTTGCAATCTACTGCTGTTATTAAATTATTTGGAATTTCTTGACTAGCCACATGATTTGCGCATAAATGTTCCTCTATAAAAACGAATAATATTAAGAATTTTAAATATAGGATTGTTACTTGTTACAATTTCTATTAAATTTTAAAATAAAAATTAACTAAGTTTAAGTTTATGTTAATCACTATTATTTGATTGCTTGATAAATAGCTAGAGCTTAGCCCAAATTATTTGCAAAATAATAATAAATAATAGTGGTGAAAGTAAATCCGTTTTATATATAAGTAAGTACTTTTAATTTTTTAATTAATTTTATAATTCTACATTAAACTTGTTTTATAAATAAAATATATGTAATGCATAAGTGATTGTGACAAATTAATTGCCATTTATGGATTTTGTAACGGGACGTTGCATATGGCAAAACGTTGTTAAACTAATTTTCAAACTTTATTTATGACGATGATAGAGGGGACAATAATTTGGGTTCCTTGAAATCACATATAAACCCAAATCAAATTATTCCGGTATAATAATCCCTTGTTATCAACAAAGCAACGTAAAAAACGCATTGATACAGTAAATATGGATTTAAAGATAATTATTATTGTGAAGGCAGGAGGAGCGAGTTGATCGCGTGTGAATGAACTTTAGCTTATAGAACCGGTTCCATTTCTCAGAGGTACATCCAGCGCGCATACACGTGTGCATTCTCCAGCATCTCTTCAATCGGTGTACCAACCAGCAACCCCTAACCTGTTTTATTATTACAAACCCATAATGCATTCCGTGCGGAGATATCTGCGTGTGCTCCGCCGAAAAAGCAAGGAAGTCGAGAGGATGCGCGCACAAAGATTCATGTAAACCCTCCTCGTGCAAGGATATTATGTAGCCAAGGGGTGGCATGTGAAACAGGGGCGCGCATTCATTTCGACGGTATAGAATTCAATAATTCAAACCGGGATCCGTTTTAAGTTGTTGGATACTGAAAGTGGAGGTGGAGCGGATATAAATACAAAAAGAAATTAAGACATGCAGAATTACTCTTACCAGCAAGAAAGTAATCGCAACGATTATGTAATTATGTGTGTATAAATAAATAGTACCGGTTGTAATATAATTATTCTTAATTATCAGCATAATAATGCATTTCCGTATGGAGAAAGGATATTAAAAATGTAAATGCATTTGCTGTGCAGTTGCAGTAGTAAAATGGATAAAAGTGTTTGGTTTTACAATAAATGTTAGTAATGGTTTCATTAATTTACCACTTTTAAAAGTTATGCTATGGTATTAACTAACACTGAGATACGTAACGTTAACATTATTATTTATGTTATTAATTATTACTTAAACCACTTGGAACTAAAAACACTTATATTACTTCAGGATCTAAAACATTTGGGATTTTCAACGATGAATTATTATAATTTATAACGTATAGGTTAGGTATCATATAAAATATTCTAAGATTAAACAGTTGTCAAAATATCATAATTTATGTATAAATATATATTTTGAGATTCGTTTTTTTAAATTTATATTTATAATTACAATTATACATTGCAATTATATTATAGTAATATGTTCCCTCTCAAAGCCCCCACTATCGTAGGAATTGATATTGGTGGCCTGGTGTGAAGTCAAAATGGTATTTTTCGTATTATTTAATTGATAAGTCCATGGTTTGAAACTTTAATAGCAAGCTTTTGACCTCATTTCATGATTTAATTGTGTCGTTTGTAGACGATATTTTTTGGCAATCTCTTGTAGTAGTTGTTGTAGTTGCTGTATTTGTTACAATTTCGTAACTGGATATCGACCTTCGGGTCCTTTTGTAGTATTTTAGTGTGTATACAAGTGTAAGGACTTCAAAAAAAATAACCGGAGTCTTCTAAAGTGTCTTTAATTGTTTCCCAATGACAAATGGTACCGACTACCCGTCTCTTATTTCATTTACGGCTAATTCGACATATTCAAGAATTATCCTGGAGATGCTAAAATATATAGTGGAAATATCGAAAGTGGTAAATGGAGTATTAATACTATCCACTACCGGTTCCCAATATTTAATTACTAATAAGTGTTACAATCTATAAAATGGTTTATATTTCTCACAAATTAGAAGAATCTAGAGTTTATTATAGGTTGGTATGAAGTCGCCTGTTTTAATTTTAATTTATCGTTTTAGAAAGTGAACAATATGTTTATACTCAGAATGAAATTTTTTTGAAAACCGTTATAGATATTAATTCATAGCAACATGTTAGAAATCCTTATTATTTCTTTTTTAATCTTGTATTATTCTAATGTTAAATTGTTAAATTGAAATTAAAAAGGAAATAATGCGTTTATTATGATTATTATTATTATTAACTAGTATTAAGTTTAATCTATTGAGAGTAATTCTTGTGTGCTAACATAAAAAATAACGAATTCTTGTTTTTACCTTATTAATGCATTATTCAATTGAAGAATAGTGTACCGATAGTTTCAGCTCTTTATTTCATTCTGCATGAAAGTTACGTTTAGTCGCAAGAAAAGTGAAACTATCATCTTGCACGTGAGTACTTATTATATAAATAAATTGCAGGAGAATCTCCCAGTAACATATAAATATATAAATACTTAAATATACTCACGTGTGTTATAAGCGTTCGTATACGCTTGGAAACAACGACGCGCAGAAACTCCATTGCGTCACGGAGCCATTGGCCTTTTCCATTCGCAGGAGCAATTGCCGAAATCTGCCTCACCCCATCTATACATCCGAGCCATCGGCCCGCATGAGCCTTTTATACTTTAACGTGCCCATTGTGCACACGCCGAAAGAAGATTGAATTGAGAATAGCATTATTTAAAGCTCATCGCGGATTTGATTGGCATTAATTAACTGCCTTTGAGGGATTAAATTTTGTTATATATTGTAAAGAAACGTTCTATATGGCCAAACTTTCTGAACATTATTTTACAATATTATTTATTATAATATTAGACTTTTGCGACTCTTTTATCACGAACGCAAGCTTTGCCATTTGGTAATATTCGTCAATATCATGAATTCGATTTAGTATAATTGCAATTTATCAAATTGCAATTATACTTTACCTATATCTTGTCTTGGCTTTATGCAATTTTTGAATGATTATGTTTCTAATTTGTCTCTACGTTAGTTTACCGCCTCCCATTAATGCAGTTAAAATTAATAATTCTGCCCACCAATAATATTATAATAATAATTAAGACTTGTTAAAACACACACTGATTGCATACGAAAAATAACTGTTAAACCCAACATATAGTTATCTGCTAATTCAAATATTAGATGACAAAATCAATCGTAATAACAATGAAAAGGTAATTAAACTTATTTTTTAAACTACATAGAATATGCAGGGTTCGACAAACGTCTCGGGACAACGCTGTGTTTTTAGATGGCGTAATTTTTGTTTCATAAATTTGCATCCCCATTATATAAAAACGAAGACAATATTTTAAATCCGATCGACCTGTCATTTATGTTTTCGTGTCAGTTCAAAAGTAAGAGCCGCACGTTCTAATTATATTTGTATTTATTATTGAATTGAAGTATTAAGTATTTTGAAGTAATAGCTATGTTTTAAGAAAAGTTTTGATTTTTACAAATAAAAATTTATTATATTAAAAGTAAAATTTTCTGTGAAGTTAAGGTATATACCGGGTAATTAAACTTACTTACTTACTTTACTGAGCTCCCTTGACCGGCAGAAAAGCCTCACGGCTGATAGCCCTATAAAGATAGAAACGTTTTTTAGAGTAAGGATTTGTCTATTTTTGTAATTAAAAATCATCCCCGTCGAAAGGCGGGGATTCCACCTAGTATTATATTATATAGTATTTATATAGTATCGTAAACAGTACATGTTTTCAATTATATTGTTTATAGTGATAAAAATAAAATAAGTAATAACAATTAAATGGCAAGTGTATTGTGCTATATTGCATACATTAAAGGTCTAAAATAATGCTTTTTCTGCTGTGATCTTATCACTTATTTTATATCAGCATACTCCCAAATTTGCGACCCTCTTAATTTATTAAATATTTGAAAAAACGATCCCTTCTACAATGTCAAGTAGAATGTAGATAAAATTAGAATTTGAATTTACCAGTATGAAAATAAATAATTACTGCGTTTTCTTTAATTATTTTCGATTTGAAACGCCATATTTTTGGCTACAAGGTAAATTAAGATAGGTTTATACTGAAAATAAACGAAATAATAAATTAATTCATAAATTAAAAAAAATATATACAATGGTTTGGATATGTATGCTTACAGCATAAGAATATTAACTTACCGTTTACTTCTTAGTTATTAGTTTGTCAGAATAAAAACATCCTTGCTTGAAACTGGTAACTACTCTATGTTTATTTTATCAAAATGCTGACTGATTTAAGATTTACCACACCGAAGAATCTTAAGCTACCTCTACTTCTGGCTAACTGACTAACTAACTTCTTCTATTGTCTTTTACTTGATTCTCATAACCGTCTTCTCGGAACTCTACTCTGAACTTTTCTTCCTTCGTAACTGTCTTCTGAACTCTAATTTCTGAACTGTTTTGTGAACGCTCTCTCTTTGTTGCGTTTGGACATCTCTCCAATCACTTCCAGCCAAGTGTTTTCGTCACATCTGGGTGTGGTTACCCTAATCGGTGTATGGTCGGAATTTGCGTGAAACATATTAGCGCACGGAGGTTGTTGTTGTGCACTTTATCCTTACTTAACCACCTTATTATGAATATTATCAAATCTTAGCCTAGTCGAATTATTATGGTGTTGTTTTCAAATATCTAACGTAAATTTAAATGTAATTATTCTAATTATACGAGGGTCCTTTGAAAAGTTCGCGAAATGTAGTACATTTGGTAGCATCAGCTCAATTAAAATACAAGCTGTTATGTAATTTGAGGGCAATAAGGGTGGTAGAGGTGAGTTATCCTAGGAAGAATTCGATTTTTGTATTAGCAAATTCGTCTTCGTTTGGTAACTGGAGGCCTTTTAAGTTGGCCAATGAGAACGTGCCTCAAATTTTCGACGAAATGAAAAAATCACATTGCCATGATGAGAAATCTGATTATGACGTTATAATTTTTAACCTTTCTCCATATAATCTTACTGAAGCTAACTTATTTTGTTGCACTGCACCGTAAAAGAATAAAAATGGTTGAGGTTTACTTACGTCAATGTCAGATTTGTATCATGGTGATGCGATTAATTTTTGTGTACACTCTGATTGGTCTCATGTCCTCCAGTTACCATACGAAGATGAATTTACAAATAAAAAAAATCATATCCTTGCTAGATTAAGTCACTTAAGGGATTGCCCTCGAATTACATAACATCCTGTATATGCAATAGATGGTACCAACTGTCTTAACAAATATCAAATTTTACATTGACATTGACACGTAGTATCAATTTGCTGCTCCTTGAAGTAAATCTAGTTATGCGAATTTGTAAAATGGATAAAACTAAAACGCGCGCTGTTATCAAATATTTTGTGAAAAAAGGTTGGAAGGCCACAGCAAATTTAAAAAGATATGCAGGATACGTTAGGAGACTCTGCTCCATCATTTACAACTGTGCAGGATACGTTAGGAGACTCTGCTCAATCATTTATGACTGTGCACATATGGATGTGGTTATGCAAGATCGTCGATTAAAGGTCTCCAAAATTGCTAACGATTTAGGCATCTCAGATGAAAGAACATTTCATATCCTAAATGTGGAATTACGAATGAAAAAGCTTTCGGCAAGATGGGTGCCGCGCAAATTGACAATCGATCAAAACCTTCAGGGAATAAGAATTTGTCAAAAGAGTCTAGACCGTTTTAACTCAAATAAACCCGTTTGGGTTAATTATTATACCCCTGAGACCAAGTTATACTCTAAATAATGAAGATATAGGGGTTCTGCACCACCAGAGGTGTCCGTGAAGTCAGCTGGAAAAGTTATGGCGTCTTTTGGGAATATTACTAGTTGACTATCTTCCCAAGGGCCAAACAATAAATGCTGGAATTCTCTTGGATCAAAGGACATACTGGAATTCGAGAATGAACTATGATGATCTTGCTAAGAAAAGATTATCTCAACCTCTAGCACAATGTACTTGCATTGCCAACTTTAAACTTAACAAGCAGTTAGCTACCAGGACTATAACTTCAATGTGATCAAACGCCAGTGGTGCAACTCTTGGAAAATGTCTGCGCTTTATTCGTGAATTTCCTCCAAATATATTATTTTATTTTATTTTCAATTTGCGAATACTGTCGTCACTGACAAATCTTAAACTGCAATGAAAGTATATTCATAGCTTCAGTCATAACTAATCATAACAATGAATGATAATAAAACCGCTGGTTAAAACGCCTTGGTATAGTGTTTTTAACTAATACAAAAGCTTGAAAAGTATGTTTAAGTAACTTTAAGTAAGTGCTTAAACTAATTGCCCCCCAAGTTCGATACAAGAACTTTCCAAACTTTGACAAATTTTGCTATAACTTCCACAACTAATCAGCTTTGTTTACATATATTATGTATGCTTACATGCAATTCATACATACCAAATAACGTACTTACAGCATAATCAATAGGCGTTAAATCAGAGGAAATGACGAGCCAAGAGATATATTCTATCAAACCAAGATAAATGGAATTCATGCTAAATAAAATGTATGCACGTTGTTCAAAAAAATCATTTCCACATGATGATATTAAAATATTTTAAACAATATATAGAATTATATAGAATATTATATTAACAACAAACATGTACTGCATAAGCTAATAAGTATATCCAGTCATATTCAGTTCATTTTGTGACTTAGTACGAAGAAGAAGTGTGTTTACCTCCTTTACTTAATATAAAGATATAAAATATGTGACTAAATTCAGTTATTAACTTGCGCATACTTGTTGCTAATCAAATGTTCTATTAATTTTATTTACTTATATACTATTAGTTCTTTTTTAGATATATAGATTTAGCATAACGGTCGGTCTATGTTGTGTAAAAGACTATAATAATTACTAGTTAAAATATTCGTAAATATTCTCTCATATTTCCGAGAAAAATAAATCAACTCTAGTAATTAAGTTCTTGTCTAGGAGTTAGCATTTACAGATCTCGGAACTAATAATCTTATTGCTTTACGTTGCAATAGTTCTAGGACTTAATAGACTCGATGGCACCACACCATTGTTGAATTCCTTATGTTCAGTGGGGTTCTCTGAGGTGCAGAAATTATAGGATTAGGAGGATCAAATTAGAATCCATAGTACGATCTACAGAACAGAGTAGCAAGTACGGCAAGGATGCATAGAGAAAGATATAATGCAATGTATACAGGTCCACTATCGTTTGTCATTCATACCCGGCATGGGCTGAACTGAATGAGGAAAGAGAGTTAATTGCTACGTTTAGGTATTATTAAGAGGAAAGGGTAGGTAAATAGGAAATGGAAAGGAATATAGAAATTGTTGATTTTGTGATGAAAGCACAGATAATGTAAGTATTTTTTGATGATTGAGGAACTAAATGAAAATGGATGCATCCATGAACATACAAGGGGCTAAAAGAATGAGGGATATAAAATAAGTATCGGGAAGTTTATAGTTTTTAGTTGTTATGTTGAAGAGTCAAAATCAGAAATTGAAGTTTATATTTATAACATTTATTGTGTAGATTTCTGAAAACAAAATACAAATAAAGGTCGAACGTTTGTAACTTGTGGTTTATAATCGGATCGAATACGTAGCCGAGGAAAGAGACACTACTCTCCAAATTATTATGCAAGGCAAGATACAGGGAAAGAGAAGCGTACGACGACGCAGAACATCGTGCTTAAAGAGCCTTTATAAATGGTATGGAAAAACAACAACCTAACCTTGAAGAATTGCAATGATGATTGCTGACCTTCGATAGGAGACAGAACTTTAAGAAGAAGAAGGCCTATAATGCTTCTATCGGTCTCATAGATTACATAGATTATTGCATATTTTGTACATTGCACATTTGGTATTATTGAGAGCGAATTAGTTTCTTAATTTTGAATTATCTTTTAAGGTATATAATAATAGTTCAAACTCCAACTACTCGTATATCTAGATTAATTATACATAGTGAGAGAATTCTTGCCGTATTATCTGTATCGGTATCGTTATTCACGATCTATATTTCGTGATTAATTTTCCGTATCCATAGAAAACAAATCAGGTTTTGAAATATCGAAACAATTTTAAGCAGCTCAAAAATATCCTACTTTTCTTTTTTTGGCCTAAGGCTTCCCCTTCAAAGACGCCCAGGAAATCAAGACATTCTATCCGGGGAAGTGCTAGATTCCGACCCATATAGGACCGATCTACCAGTTAACCTCGATTCTCCGATCATTATATTCCTAAATATGGTATCCATATGTGTGTATTGCATCATATTTACGTGGCTATGAATAATTTAATTTTCAATTCTTAATTCAAAATTATTATTATTATTTTTTCTTTTAATAAATTTAATTTTCTCATTAGACTTGTCTCAGTTCTATATTAAAATGTTGTCTATCTCTCTCTTCATATGCTTGTTGTCTCATATGTTTTCTATGATATTTTGTATAACATCGCAGTAACCACAATAAATATTGAAAATTTTTCTTTAGCTCTTCACCTAATAGAAGTCTTAATTCCAAATATTCGCAAAGACCATCTACTGCAGAACATAAAAATATGTTGTGCATTATCGTTACAAAAATTACAGTAAAATCAATTTGTAATTGAGTAGTATAATGATCTATTTTTTTAGCCACTTTTGATAACCATGTCCTAATATATGGTATTCATTTCTTTGCCCAATTTCCTTTTAATGAATTACTCATTTATTATTTAATAATTTTTCACGCGCAATTTTTTAAAATTATATGTTGCCGTTTTTGAAGGTGTAATCGATAAGTTTATAATCGAATTTACACCTTATTTCATTTTTATAACCACTTCTAAAATTAATAATGATTCAATCTTCAATATTGCAAAATTTGAGTAAATCATAATTTGATATTCATATAATACATCGCAGTTACTTCTCAACACAAAAACATCAATAAAATTATGGGATTTATTTAATTATAAATTCATTTTATTCACGAAGGAACATTCCGCGGCGATCAGATCGCAGTTCTTTCATAATTTATATGCGAATTGACAACCCGTATATGTTTGTGCTAATCCAATATTTAATGTTATTAAATTCGTTGCAATGACACGACTAATATCAATTTTAATTCCAATACTGTTAATCTGAGCAGATCCGTATGCATGATTTTTACACATTTGCAAAATACATTTTGGTCTTTGTCTTTTGATTCCAAACATATAAACAAATCCTGCATCGAGGTCCGTAGGAGATTTTAAGGTATATTTTCTTCGTTATCTGCCGTGCCTAATTGCATTGCTAATACGAATTTCACAATGCCTTTGAATCTGTCTCGATCTTGGGTGGAATGTAGCAGTTTTGTTGCCATTAGACCCGTCCATTGTCTCAGGTTTTTAGCCCTGCTAGCTATTTGCGACGGATTCCTCTTTTGCTTTCTATATTTCCATTGAGAATAAGGCGATTGTACGTTGGGCCTCGAATTATATGCCTCAGGTATTCTAGTTTCCTTCTTTTGATTGTAGGCATAAGAGCTCTTTCGTTTTCAATTCTCATTAGTACATCCTTATTTCTCACATTTTCGATCCATCATTTTGAGCATATTTCTATATAACCACATATCAAATGCTTCGATTCGATAGATCGTTGTCAGCTTGAGTGTCTAGACCTCGCAACCATATAAAAGAAGGACCATATAGCACTTGGTGAAGCTTTCCCTTATACTCTTGTTTAGATAGTTATATAAGAGCAGTGGTACTGGGAGTAGACGCTCCATCTGTTGCTTTCTTCTATTATATCGTTGAGCGTGTATCGCAGTTCTTCAATGGATTCTGCTATAATTACTGTGTCATCTACATATAGTGTTGCTGACATTTTCTCCATCAATTCTTACTCCTACGTCTTCTACCAGAGCCACTTTAAAGATGTTTTCGGTGTAGACGTTGAAGATGATAATAAATATGACACATCCTTGTCCAACTCCTCTTCGGATGGCGATCTCTTCAGACTTCGTTGTTGACAATAACGGTTGCAGACGGCTTCCAATACAGGTTGGTAATAGTCTCACACCTTTGTCATCTAGGCCGACATTTTTCATAGTTTCGATAATTTTTGTATACTCTACCCGATCGAAAACTTTTTCATAATCAATGAATCAAGCATATGTATATTGGATTTCTCACTTATCAGCAATGCTGTAGGAGAGTTTGCATACAGAATAGTGCCTTTCTAGTACCTAGAACGCCTCTGAGGCCTAATTGATCTTCGTTCATTATTTCTTCACACCTCCTGATGCGGTTTTGTATAATGTACAACAATAGGGTGTGGTTCATAAGACTTATTAACCGACACCACGTGATTTAGCGTTAGATTTCTTAAAAAATAGGTATAAAGGTATATTTCAACCAGTCGTTTGGGATCTCTTCTCTGTCATAGATTTCGTTGATTGTGTGTGTTATGGTTGTGATGTTATCACCTTCTAGAAGTTTAAGCCATTCCGCTTCCGCCGGTATTCGGTATGGACCTACCGCTTTTCCGTTTTTAGATATTTCTTATAGCCGTGCCTACTTCGGTTTTCATTATTCTCCGATCGGTCTTCGTTGGTATATCTCCGGGAGCTCGATCTCGATTATCTTCAAATAGTTCACCTTTAAGAGGTAAAATATATGTGAAAAAGGTATCCCACATATATTTTGTCTCTTCCTTTTCGAGCATAGCTTTCCCATGCGAGTTCTTCAGTGTATAAGGTATTCGATTCCGCTGGGTATTGTCCATTCTTTAACCTTTTTGTACACGTTAAATTCGTCGTGTTTCGTTGGAGTTTCTATATTTATTTACATTTTTCATCCATCAATCCCTCATTTGCTTCCTCATTTTTCATGCGTATGAGCCTATATATTCCTTTATATTCGATTGCATTTCTGTTCTTCCATATTCTGCATTAAGTCTGTTATTATCATCCAGGTGTGCTTTTTAGCGTGCGTGTTACCTTCTAGACTATCATCTGTCTTCATTGCTTCCCATGTTTTCTCTGAACCTGGGCCTGGTGGTAAGTTCTGTACCGTTGTCTGCGCGTTCTTATTTATTGAAGTAGTGAAACTTTTCTTCTTGTGTGGGTTGTTTAGTAGTTGGCGATCAAATGTTGTTGTTGGGTGTTGGGGTTTAATTTTTTTTAGTCTGCTATTGAGATTGGCACATACTAGGATGTGAGCTGCGTCATCTCCTGGGTACATGTTTAGACTATTCGTACAGTTCTTAACCCGGCTGTGAATCAGGATGAAGTCTGGTTTCGAACTGACTGGTGGTCTGCCAGTGACTTGCAAATGTAGAGTCGCCTTTTCGGTAATTTGTACGATGTCTTGCTGATGCTGAGTGTTTCTTCTTGGCAAACGCTAATCAGTCGCTCATTCATTTTGCCTAGTCATTGGCAACCAGTAACCCGGTGCCTACTTTCGCATTCAGGTTACTCCTTATTATATTCACTTGTTTCTTAGTGTATTCTATGACGTCTTTAATTTGGCCACATTTGGCCAATCTTGTCTGTCGTTGGTGCATACACCTGGATAAGTTTCACATTTACTAGGTTTCTTGTTAGTTTCATTAACATGAAACGATCTAGGAACTGGTATATTCATGTTTGTCCAGATCCAGGCCATCGTGATTCACTTACTCTTAACACCTGTATGTTAAGTTTGTTCATGTGTAATTGTATATTATGTAATTTGCCTGCTTTGTATGTCGCAAGTCGTTCTACTGTTGGTGTTTTTCCTGTTTTTTCTTGAGATGATTCTTAGCGCCACTGACCTATTTAAGGGTGGTCAGGAGCTCGGGCTATTGGTGTGATTTGTGTTCATCATGTTTTTAATTGGGAAATAATTGTACAGTAGTTTCCTATTTGCTTTCTGTACCGAAGTACCACATCCAGTAGAGACTGTTCTAGTCTTTCCTGATGTACTTCAGATGATTTGCCGGTCCAGGATTATTCCCTTTGCATCATATCATGGTACTGGTCACTGCTGCCCCTCCAGTGTTAGTTTTGGTCTGCCCCGAGAATTTTACTTCCTCGACATCCTCTAATAACACAAATATAAAAATAAAATATATAATAAATAATAACGGAATGCTGGTGTATCGAACCTATCCGCCATCCCGAGAGACGCCCGATGGGGTACCAACAAATGGAAACTATATGCTTTGAAGTAATTTCCTACGTTTTGATGCACGCATATTTTCTTATTTTCTTCTAGTTCTATCACATAGCTACATTTACGTTGTTTTGGCATTTCTATGAATATCTAAGTCAAGTATTCAAATAATAATTATTTCAATTATTTTGGGACGGTTCTTCAGTTTAAATATTATATATTGACATTATTGACACTTACCAAAATAGTAACTCGGACCTAGGTTACTTGAGGTATATTTGCACGTTCTGCAAGAATTTAAATAATGTAATATGAGAGTTGAAAGGTTGTGGTTGAAAAATGTTAATCTCGGACCATTCGTGCATGAGTTGTTGTTTCTCCAAGATGACATGAGTTGAGCCTTTAGAAAATCTCAAAAAAAGTAACAAAAAAATTGCTCATTATATTATTTTAAGTTTAGGATTATTTTCCTGATTAATTAGTTGGCGTTGTTGTAGGAATCGTTTCATTTTGCCATTCTGGCACTATTTTCCCTTTCTTACATATTCTACGCCAACAATTTGGCAATTGATTAGATTTGAACATTTTAAATTGTATCTCCACCACGTAAAACTAGGCGAGTAGGAAGCTGGTTATAAGTTTTGAATTTCTTCTATCGTGATCAATCGAATGGCATGTCGGATTCGATTTTTCAATACGTTTACATCATTTGGAACGGGAGTACTATAAACAATTTGTTTTAACCGGCTCCACAGATACAAATCACAAATCGTTAAGTCATCAATCTCCTTGGAGGCCATGGAGCTGGTTCATTTCTTCCGATCCATTTCTATTCAAAATTCTCGTTAAACCAATTGACTTGGTGAATGGGCAAAACAGCTCTCCTGCTGAAAATATGCTGCAGTTCGATAATTTTAACGAAAATTATCCATTTCCTAGTAGAACAAGGTATTAAGCATTTGCAGATTCACAGTTCCCTCAAAAATGAATGGCCCTATTATGCCATGGTAGGTAACAGCACACCAAATGTTAACTTTAATGTAGTACGGACGATTCGTGGTTATATTATATTTTTTTTAGAAACATTCCTCAGTGCTGCGAAGTTAAATTTGAAAACAAACAGTTGGAACCATATTTATAAATGAAGCGAAGAAGGTATTTCCTCTTGCGTTTTTCTCTAAAATGACAAATAAAAAATGTTTCCCTCTTTGCAACCGAATCTCGGAACACATGGTATATTGCCATTTAAGAAACACAAAGCTCAAGCAAAAATGTCATTAACAATCGAAAAATGACGTAATCCAAGTGGCGACTGAACTAAATCTAGTAGCGGTTGATTTTGAAGTCGGTTTTATCGCTGTGTAGATTTTGTTGAATTTGCTACGAGCATTTTATCCTGTCATAACTTTACAAGTATGCTGATTAAATAAATAAAACGAAAAATCTTTGTATTTTTATCACTTGTTTATTGCTATTTGTGAATATTTCGGCTACCCTCTATCCATTATCAAGCTAATAATAGCTAGAACGTACCCGAAAATATTCGCATATAGCAATAAACAAGTGATGAAAATATCGTTTTATTTAGTTATTATAATGAATTATTACAAAGTAGACGCGGATTCAATCCAATATTTGAAGTATGCAGATTGTTTATGAGCTGGTATATAAATCAGCTGATCAAAGCACATAACGACCAGTCGCATTAACATTTTACACAAAGTGAATAAAAATTTTAATCAATTAAAAATCAAATCAAATCAAATATGTGATAGCGTAATAGTTTAATTTTGCTGTAAATATATTATAAATAAACTTTATTAAATTACTGTTACCTGCTACTATTATTTATTGTCCTTTAATTTGCGTAATTGAATATAATTGAAGTCAATAAAGCAAATAATTGCATTATGATTTACTTTAATGGTATTATTTAAGTATAACAATAACTGTTACGCGGTATTGTGTATAGTTTTTATTTTGTGAAAATTGTAGAACTTTCATTTACTTCAACAGTATTTTTTTCCTTTAGGGCAAATGAGAGTTAATTATAAGATACATAGAAATATTAATTACAAAATGTCATAAAGAGATAATTAAATCTTACACCTTTACTCAAGAAAGTACTTTAAGCGCTATTTTTCACGTTTTATAAAATTTCAATTAATCCAACTAATTGCATTGTGTACACAATCTGGCTTCTCACAGGAAAATATTATTATGCAACGATATAGCAAACTTCCCAGGCAAATCGCGCATACGCGAATCAAATAGTTCACATGGTGTTGGTGGTGTTGGGGACTTGAAAACAGGTGTCGTTTATAACAAAAGATATCCAATTATAAATAATTTATATTAATTCAGCGTCATCCTGGAAATCGATCGAGCTGTTGAGATATTGCGTATGCGTTTGTTACGTGCGGTGACAAGTGTGTAATTTATAAAGATAGACAATTCTACTATATAAAACTATAATGTTATTCTAGTATATGTATGTAGCTTGTATATACCTGGAGTAGAGGACAGTAATAGCTGGTAGAGCTGCCAGAGGCCTGCAGGAGGAATAACCGAGGCCGTTCACCTCATCGCCGAGTGCCAGAGCATTCACAAAAAGAGAATCAGTATATACTACTATCGAATCAACAGCATCATCTCTAGGAAGCGCATTATTAGCGCGCGATAATTATAAATCGTGAGAAAAATACCATTGTACATTTTCCCTCACCACACGTTACGTTAAACATTCGCACAAGTTTTATGAGTTTTTTGATACCCTCTTTTAATTGCATAGAAAAATATGTTTTATAAATAGCAACATGCTGGACAACAAATAATAAAACGAACTCATTAATATATTCCTACCGTTGAATACAAATTGACACACGCACCGGTACGGGCGGTTTATTTATGAAAGCAAGAATGCGTATGTATTTTATTTTGCAAACTTCAGGATGCTCGATGACTATTTCCAACGTATCAGGTATCAGTTGCATAAATAATGGATCAGGTTTCGTAGGAAATTAAGTTTGCAAAGTGGCACGTTGACGCTAAAGGTGCGCACTTTGTTTTACACCAGACATTTATTATTTGTGGTAATATGATGGATAAAAGTATACATTTTTATTTTCCGACAGCTCTATAAAATTGAATTTATAGCGACATGCCATCTTTATTGTTCTACCTGTAGTAAACTATTTCATATTTCATATTTACAATTTGTTTTTATATTTTCCTTTCATGTACAAAAATTGTCTGTAAGAATGAATTTACTTTAAGAATTAATAACATTTGTTCCTTTTCTACTAAAATAGGATAACCAATTTGTGTCTCAAAATATTGAAAATAAAAAAATATGAACAAAGTAAGCTGGATGAACTAAAAATGTTTTTTTTTAATGTTCAATTTTACAATTTGTGAGAGTGTGATTAATAAGAACTTATAAATAATGAATAAATGAATAAATTAAGACGCAACAAGATACATTTCAAGTGTAAGCCTGCTGTCCAAATTTGAAATCATAGACATTAAAATAAGACCATTTATAATTTACTCCATGGCACTCGTCAAAAGAAATTCATGGTATACGTATTAAGCCTAAAATGGGGTTAGCTAAAACTAAAAAGTGAGATATCGGGGATATCTACTTAATCGATATTACACATACCGATTAATTGTAATTAAAATGTGGTTTAATGTAAATTATATAGAGGGACTCGAAAGAATTAGTCAGAATTCAAACCGTTTTTCTCTGTTAAACATGATCGCTTTAATTAAACTTGTATTCACTTTATTTTCATTTCATTGTTACTAATTATGTCTTGTTTGATTGTTAAGGGTAGCTAGGTAAAATGTTTCGCACATAACAGATCTCTCCGGCTTTATTAAAACCTTCTATTCAGTCGACGCTGCAATCAGGCACTATTGGGAATTAATAACTGGTAATTAATTAAATCCGGTCACCATTGTGCGTCCATTGTGATAAAGAGTATTGTGGAAACATAAAGGAAACTTCCAGTAGATGACAAAAGGCGGTGCAGATATAATTATAATGTACTTGTACGATAAGCTGCCTTTCATAGCTGCAATTGAGAAATAATCGAAAGTATAAATTGATTTTAAAGGTAAATGAAAACTTTCAATAGCGATAAAGTTAGTAAATCCTTTAAATTGAATCATGATGTGTGATTTTAATCAATGTTGAATTAATTATATACCTCCTTTTATCATTTCGAAATTTAGATGAATATGTGTTTCTAATCATACCCGCGTAGCGTACGCTCGTAATGAAATAACTTGTTATCTCCGCAAGTTCAAGTATAATTCCCTCTCTTTTACTACACTCCGTCCTTTTAGAGAACTAATTAATCCTAGATGGTATCACGAGAGCTTAGTGCGAGTACATGTAGCATGTATTAGAAGATATAACGTACTTAACACTGCTATTACTATATACGCTGTTGTTGGAAGAGAAGGTATTATTGAGCAACATGTCGAAAGGAAATTAGAAATGATACATGACATATAAACCATTGCGCTATTAAATAATTCATCAACATAACATTTGTTCGTAATTTACAAAATCGTAGTAAACCTAAAAACTCTCAATATTCTAAGTATTCCGATCATATTTAAACGTTCATTTATTCTCAGAAACAAATTCCTCACGAGATCGTATTTTAACACGAAAAATGATCACGGTTATAGCACCGGCATACCCACGATGGTCGGCCCCTGTGATTGTTCCACATACCTGTTGATTATGCCGCATTAAAATTGAAGAAAAAATATTTTAATGATTTAGGCACACCGACTTGTATAAATTAGGATGGTTTATTCTCAAAATAGCCACAAATTGTTGCGTCTTTCCCATGCTAATAAAATATAATAATCAATTTGATTGTGTACAAATTGTTCAAACTTAATTATACCATTTCCTGTTCTGCAGGTGTAAAGTTATTAGTGCGTGCAATGTTATTAAATTAATAATTACTATAGAAAATATATTTATTTAATAGCAACTGCTCTAGTGCAATGTGTTAAATATCATCATTGTATTCGTTTTATGTCTAATGTAATTTAGGGTTACGAAATACACGACATAGTTGTAGGCCATCGTTAACATTAAACGGTCTAACGCGTTTACGGCAATTTATATTTGTCCCTTATACGAATTGCTAAAATATTTCCTGTTGTTGGGTCATTTAAGCGTATAATAAGAGTTCAGGCTGCGATTATTCGGGTTAAGGGGTTAAGGGTTAAGCTGTTTTTATGATTTGTTCATTATGTTAAAACTTGATCTCTGTAATGGTTATACTGTGTAATAAGAAAAATTAACACCTTCGATATAAAACTACAAACCAAATCCCTATGGCATACAAAATACATCTGTTTTAATAATATTATTTATGTCTTCTAAGTAAAATATATACCATTATAGAAGAAACTTCTTCTGTTTTATTATCAAAATCTAACACAATAAAAAATAATATGTGCTTTTTGTTAATTACTAATTATTACGTAAGTATTATTACATCCGTACATACCGTGCGTTCATAATTGTCTAATATGTGTTAAATGTGTGAACAGCATGTTGTCACATAGGTAATGCTGTTATCACCCTTGCTACCATCACAAATACAGCGTACGTACATACGTGTGCACGGTGCTATTTGGTTTCGTTTAAATGTGTGTCGACGTACGCCCTGATAAAAAACCTAATTTTGATTAGTGAAAATCACATCTAAACGAAATTCTCATCAATATTTAAAGGAAAACATGTGAAATGTTGGATTGGTCAGATGTAAGTATGAGTGGCAAAAATTTACCAAAATGAAAGCGCTACTCTATTTCTATTTTTATAACATTGTATCCATTTCCTTATTACCTTTATTGCAGTCTCTTTTGCTTGTATCCAGCTGGTGTCCTTGTTCTTCAGCGCTTTTGTGATTGCTGCATTCCATGTGTCTGCTCTGGCCTTCCTCTTCTCCTTTTGCCTCCGAGTCTCGCTTCAGAAATTATTTTTACTTGTCTATCTGCTTACATGTCCAAACCATCTCATGTGTCCCCCTTCTATTTTCTTTTGTACTACTGTTGATGATAGTCTTGTTCTTAGATCCTCGTTTACCATACTATCTCTTCTTGTTACTCCTTCCACGCTTCTTAGTACTTCATTTATGTCGCCTGTATCTTCGAAATTCTATTATTAATGTCAGTTTCAAATATTTCTTTACTGTTTATAATTGAACCAAGGACCTTAAATTTCCTCACCTGCTGCAGTTTTTTTTCCGTTTGTTTTAATATTTATCACTTTTTCTTGATTCGTTAGCACCCTCACCTTTGTCATGTCTATATTTACTCCCAGCATAAGTTTTCACAATGCACCCTACCAGATTATTAGATTCTTCTTTAGTGCCCTTTCGAAGTATATCACTATGTCGTCGACGAATTTTCCGTTATCACTAATGGTTTCATATTTATGTGTCCTATACTCCTTTTGCTATTTCCTTCGTCTCTTTTTCTTGATTATATCATCATCAGAGCATTAAACAATAATGGTCTTAGGATGCCTCGGTGTCTGACTCCCTGCTTTGTTCTAAATACTCTAGACATCGTGTTATTTGTCCTGATATAGTTTCTTGTATCTTTGTATAGCGCCTCCTATAGTTTTCCATTTACTTCTTTATTTTCCTGGCACTTCCATATTTGTTCTCTTGGGATGGCCTTTGATAAGATTTATCTTTATGTGCAGTGATGCACTTCCTTCTTGTACTCTAGGGATTTCTCGGAAATTTGTCTTAAAGTAGGTCGTATGCGCTGTAACTAGGCCTGAATCCACTGAGCTATTCTATTTCTCCTATTTCCTCAATTCTATCTCTAAGATTCGTTCTTTAGTAGTGATATTCTTCTAAAGCTTTTAAATTGTCTGCTCTCTCATTTTTATAAATGGGAATAATAACTTCCACTTCCCAGTCATCTTCATTCAAGCTATTTAGCATCTTTTTAGTAGCTGTTCTTGACCCTCCTCCCCTGTATTTTATTTCTTGGTATTATACCATCATTTCTAGCTATTTTCCGTATTTTGATTTTGCTTATAGGTTTGGATAATTCATCATATATTACCTCGTCTTCTTCATTTACTTTTTGTTGTGCTGCTTTCATTTTCATTTTTGTTATATAAATGGGCGTGTAGGGAAACTATCGTAATTAACCCGGTCTAGGGGAACCCATAGGCTCATTCTCTGAATCTACCTGCATAAATCTCGACAGACACATCCAAGTCGCGGGGGTGGGTCCGTTTCAATAGAAATGGTGGCTAAGTACTGTTAGGAACCCAGTATTGGGGGGTATAACGCTTAACTCTGGCCTGGGCACGAGCGAAGACCACTACGGCAGCAAAGGCGGAGAAGAGGAGCCTCGATCTGCAGAGCTGACGGAAGTGGAATTCCCAATTTTTATAATAATTATAGGGAGAATACAAGCCTCTTGATGGGTAGCAGCATGAACAAACAGTATCATCCATCGCGCCGGAAGATAGACATTATGTGTGACCCTACAATGGATAATGAGGGGCAAAACTGCATCAGTCTCAAAGATCCTCACTCTGTGATATAGAAGGGAATCGGAATATCCCACTTCACTAACCTTCCAATCCTCCAACCACAACATGAACACAACTAAGAATGAAACTGTCCTCAGTGCGGGGTATCCCTTAAGTGGGGAGATAGTGCGCATAATCCCCCGATGAACCATGTTCTAATATATGAAAAGACAGGTATTGCAACCTGGAACGTTCACAGCCTGCACATGATTGGTAAGCTTGCCAACGTCAACGCGGAAATGCATGGACTGAAAATAAATATCTTGGGTCTATGCGAAGTCCGATCGCCTGGCACAGTAACTCTGAAAATTCAGCGTTTTCTACTTCCATAGTAGTTAGCGATGACCAAAGACACCAATACGGGGTAGCAATTCTTATCTCTGCCGAATTGGAGGAATCCGTCATCGATTGCACCCCTTTCGGGGATAGGGTTATACGTCTAAAGCTATCCAGTTCTCACCGAGCTATGAACATGATACACGCATATGCACCTACGTGAAAAAACTGAGGAAGAAATGGAGAACACACTCGAAAAAGCCATAAACCTGAAAAAGAATAGCGAAATGTCAATAGTGCTCGGCAATTTCAATGCCAAGATCGGAGAAGGCATCGGTGACGAAGTATTCGGACAGTCTAGTATTAGAGAAAGGAACACTAGAGGCGTTAGGTTGGTGCAATTCTGCAAAGAACACCAACTCTCCGTGGTTAACACCTTCTTTAAATAACACCCACGGCGTCTATATATATGGATATACTCCGCTAACTGCTCAGACCACATAGACAGAAAGCAAATCCATTTCATCTTCGTAAAAATAACCTCATGATGTTCGTAAAAATTACAAAACATTCCTGGTACTGATGTCGGTAGCAACCACAATTCCATTGTCATGGACTTACGGCTTCATCGCTTTGCCAGAACCCTACCCAGAAACAAACGGAGTCGACGTCAGGAGGCTAGACAAGCCATAATTATTATTATTTTAATTAACACAAATGAGGAGAAAAACAGGAGAAATAATGGTAGAAGAAAAAGGCATAATGTACAGATGGAAAGAATACTTTGAAGAATTGATGGGAGTGGAAGTAGAAGAAAAAATGAACCAGGAAGATCCCATTTATATCATCTTCTTGTGGCGCCGTCTCCGATCGAAGGAGGGCGATAATTTTGCAGATGACAGGGTGGTACTAGCCAATAGCCTTACGACTCTCGAGCATGATTGCATCTTATTATTAAGTAGTATGGTCTGCACATGAATACCAACAAAACAAGTCTTCTCCAAAGCGGCAAAGCAAGGCGCTCTACGAATCAGTAACAGCACAATGGAGCAAGTATCATATGTAACATATTTCGGGATAATAGTTAAATAAAGATGCGATCCTAAAAAGGAAATACTCCCACGAATTGAGCAAGCTAGAAAAATGTTCACCTATATGAAAACCCTCTTCACCAGTCGGGATTTGAGCCTCCAACTCCGTATCTGCATGATGCGTTGCTACATCTTTCATGTCCTATTGTATAACGCCGAGGACGGGCATTTAACCCATTATTAGACGAATTGAAGCGTACGAAAAGTATTTGTATAGAAGGATCCTACCAATATCTTGGACAGAAAGAAGAACGAATGTACTAGGGTGGCTGAACAAAAGAACTAATGACAACAATAAAAAAAGGAAGCTACAATACATATAATGGGCATATAATGAACGCTAAGAGATCCTGCGTCTAGTCATGGAGATTGAGGGTAAACGGTCGGTAGGGAGACTGCAGAATTAAAGGACAACGGACCTAAGACGTATGGAAGAACATTGGGCGAAATTTTTCGAGCAGCTGTTTCACGTGTTGGCAGGTTGGCGATCCAACTTATAATAGTTAAGTTGGATCGCCATCCTTCGATCGGAGACGGCGCCACAAGAAGATGATATAATTGGGATCTTCCTGGTTCGTTTTTTCTTCTACTTCCACTCCCAGCAATTCTTCAAAGTATTCTTTCCATCTGTACATTATGCCTTTTTCTTCTACCAGTATTTCTCCTTTTTTCTCCTCATTTGTGTTAATTGTTGCTTTGATCTTTTCCTTGATTTTTTAGTACGTTAAAGAATTTGTTTTTGATTTCATCTGCTGTCTTCTTCCATTATATTCCATACGTCTTGGCTTTTTCTACATGTTGTTTTAATGTATTTGTTCCTTGCATTGTGTGTATGCCTTTTCTATTCCCGGTTTTTTTGTTAGTTGATGATCCGCGAGCAATTTTCGATGCTGTTCCGATAGAATAAACTACGAAGAAATAAATACACAAAACATCACAGATATCTTGTAAAATTCAATGTTTACGATAAATGAAAAATTATAAATATATTTATATAAAATAATTTATATATATAATTTATATATATATATATATATATATATATATATATATATATATAAAATTTGGTAGTAAAAGCTTTTTTTTCTTTGGATAAACGTTAAACAAAATTTTTAGAAAAATCAGACGACTAATATGTAGTCTAGAATAGTCTGAAAATAATCAGAAAAAATACTTGTATAATTTAACTAAAATGTATATAAAGAAAGAACATATACAATAAATAAAAGTCATACTTATTATTATTATTTAAAACGTGTGTGCTTTATTTAAAATTTGGTAATATATTCAATACAAATAACAAAATATAGCGCCCTTCTCCCTTAAAACTAAATTCGTCCTCATCAGATTCCCAAAACGGATTTAAATCGAATATCATGACTACGTAATGGAATATCGCAAGCTTTATGATTCTTTAATGTGTTAAATGCAATTATTCATGGTACTGGAAATGTGGGAGGAAGAAGGAAAGCGTGTTACGTAATTTCCCCATGATATACCGTATGGTCGTAAATGTCGGTTTACATTTAAATTTAGAGCGTTATAATTATAATAATTCCATTTCCATTATGATTACATTTAACAGATTCAGCCATAAGCATGCGCAGTGGTATTTGTTTTGTATATTATATGTTGATGTGAAATTCGTGTAGTAATAATTGCTTTCTGTTTAGGAGAAAAAGAAAAGGATTTTAAAAGATTGCTATAAAATAATTAATTTACCGCAAAACGAAAAGACGGAGGATATCCAAAATATCGATAGGGACGAAAAGAAACAATAATTACAAAAATTAATTAAAATTTATTGTGCTTTCGAACGAAACTAGTTCCATTCCGGTGGAAATTCCTGAAAAACTAGTATAATATATATATATATATATATATATATATATATATATATATTGAATAGTGTTACTACGGAATGCCCGCTACATATTAAATTTTGGAAAGGCATATATCGCAGGTCTGATTTTGCATTTATCTAATATAATAATCCCCAATATAGTAGTTTTCAAAATTAACTTTGTAAAAAATGTATTAAATTAAAATAGAAAGAGTTCCAAAAGTAACGATCAACATTTCATTGTTAATTCAATAGATTGCACTTTCTACAGTATAATAGGACACTGACAAATCAATTGACATAAGTCATAATGGCAATATTAAATTTGCGCGAATGAATTTCGTCGTGAAATGGTTTTAGAAATATAAAGGCAACGACACAGTCGTCTTAGCTATAACTTTGGTACACCAGAAGCGGATAGAAATTTATCAAAGACCAGCACCGTTGCACATTACAATATTGAAATTAATTTAATCTAAAACGGCGAAATGGCGAAATTACGGATAGAAAAAGGCATGGTCGTCCGAAAACCGGTCATACTATGAAGAATGTGCACAATATACTTCTAGAAGAACCAGGTATTTCATAGTGCCTAATTTTAATGCAAAATTCCCCTAGGATCTATTAATCGAATCATCAAAAAAATTGGTTTCATATGCTATCAGCCTCGATTAATCCAGGCCCTCAACGATGATGATCTAGATAGAAGCTTAGAGTTTTGTATCGTTTTTTCTGAACTTGCGACACAAGAAGAAAATCCTAATGATTTCCTGGATCGAATTACATGGACGGATAAGGCAAAATTCCACATTAACGGACGAGTTAATTGCTACAACTGTGTATATTTCTGTGATGAAAACCCCCATTTAGTAATGGAGAAGGTTTTTTGATCACCGGGAATAAACGTTTGGGCAGGTATTAGAAGTGGAGGAATTATTGGGTCTTATTTCATTGAAGATCATATTAATGGTGAAGATTATGTCGATCTTATGTGGATAAAAATGTTGCCCAGTATTTTAGAAAAATATGATGTTTTTTCAACAAGATGAAGCTCCACCTCACTGCGCCTTGCAGGTACGCCAGTTTTTAGATGAACACTTCAATCAAGCTTGTCTTAGAAGAAGAGGGTCAATTAAATGCCATCTTGTCAGTTGACACCACCTGATTTCACAGTATTGGGCCGTATACGTGCTTTGGTTTATATTCAACACCATCAAGATATTAGAACCTTGTGCGTATTTATTCGGGAAGCGTTTCAAACGTTCACTCCGGAAATGTGTATGAAAATTGTAAATGTTGTATCTCGAATCGGATTCTGTAAAACGAGGGTAAACAGTTTCAGCACCTGATGTATTCTGAAACTGTCACGTATACTTAAAAAATATTAAATAATTTCAATATCATCATTCTAACCTGTGCTGGTTTTTGATAAAATTGTATCCACTTCTGTTGTACCAAAATTATAACTAGTCTATGCTGTTGCCTTTATATTTATTATCTATTATTATTTCTATACCTATATATTGCCCATTTAATATTATGCATAAATAAATAAAATAATAATTTCCTTTCTGTTAGTATTGTCCTAGTTACCACTTTTTTCACCCTGATATAGCGTTCTCTGTAGTCAGAACAACTACATTGTGATCATTACTTTTTAAACGATTTGTATGTCTTAATTGTATTAACATATATATTTTTTCATAGAATGTAAGGCGAATATAAGGCCTAATTTAATAACTACATAAAACAATGTTTGTTCATACATAATTCTTCATGGTTTTGTAAATACATCCTATTACGTCGTTTGCCATTTCCATATAAGCTTTTAGTTATAATAAATATCTGCATGGAATCGTTATTGCATTGTATTCTGTTTCATAAGATTTTTTTATTAGAAAACCATATACAAAGTTTTATATCTATTAAATAATCGTATAGGAATATGTTTCATATATTAATACTCGCTTTTATAAAGGCGAGGTAACTATAATCCGTGATTATATTGTTAGATGTTGCATACATTGTTGTGATCTTTCAATTTCATAGCCTCGTGTACTTCTGTTTATATATGGCAGCATCTGTGTCAAAGTTGTCAAACGTAACAAGTTAGTCACGGATTGGAAATTAACTCGAGAGTTACATATACAACCCAAGCCCAAGGGACTTATATCTTCTATATCTTCGATTAAAACATATCTTATGTTGCGTTCTTTTGCTTATTTCTTCTTCTTATATTATTCTTTTTAGCTGTTATCACTCCTGTCGTTTGCAAGCTGTATGATCTGCCTGAGGACACCTACTACTATTGTTCAAAACAAAGTTTTTAAGCCAAAGCCGAAACTAAATTTCAGCTTTGTCAGGTTAGGCCAAAACCTTTTTTTTTAAAATATATTATAATAATATAACCTTTTTATTTTTACTTTGTTTCTTTATCACACTTTAGTTACACTTTACAACTAGTTTAACATTTTCGAGCTCCTCCGATGACTAAAGAAATTGTAGCCGATCACTATTCATATATAAAAACATGCAATTGCACAGAAAGATCTTATCCATAAATATATGTAATAGGGACTGGGGTGCAAAGTAATAAACCCCCACTTTCTATACCGCGCATTTAAAAAATATAATTCTGTAAGGTGGAATCTTCTAAAGACGCCCATGCTCTAATCCAGTGTTCCGCAAAGTGGGTGCCGCGACACACTGGTGTGCCGTTGTCATTGGTTGGTGTGCCACGGAAACATCAAGTGCAGGCTTTGATAGTGAAACACTTAAAGCTATTAAGAGAAGAAGTGAACTCTTATGTTCGTAGTAGGCCGCCCAACGCAATGGGTGGCATCCTCTGCTGTCACTTCTACCTTTGATTTTACCTCGTTCAGAGCCCTTCTATATATTGAGCATCGTGGGTCCCCCGCGGCATGGCCTTCTGCCCAGCATAGTGCGCAGTAGGCTTTCTGCCTCTTGCATTGTCTTGCCTGGTGGCCATCCTAGCCTCACCTCATGAACACGTTTCTACTGTTATTCCCACTGCCACCGGGCCATCCAGCGAACAGCGGCTCTACTATCATTCCCACTGCCATCGGGCCATCCAGCGAACAGCGGCTACAGCTTGCGGCAGTTCTTATCTTCTTGTTGCTCTGCATTATATCTGTTATTGTTGTAAATAGGTCTAGGCCCCTTATGTTTAAGTTTACACGGCCTCTTGCACCGATGTCCTCGCACAGTGTGTCAACAATAGCGCCGCTGTCCCTCACCGTAATCCGGTGCCCGTTTTCTCGAATCGGACGACATTGCTGTCTCCCATGTCGACATCCTGGATCCTCCGGACTAGGACCGCGTACGTGAGCCTCTCGGTCGATTTGATCAATATTCATTCCTCCTTATTTGTCTTAGGTTTTTCCGCGTTGGTGATGACCGTTCCCTGGTGATTTACAGTTTTGTGTTATTCCTTGTAAATTCGATCCTCGGTATTCAATGATTTTCCTCGCGTGGTGGGTGTGCAGCTTTGGCGCCGCGGCTATTATTACCTCTGTCTCGTTTAACTGGATTAGCTTTATGCTAGTAGATGCATTAGTTCATATTCTCGTCACTGGTGGTATCGCAAACTATATAGTGTGTATACCGCTCGGTTCTCCTTACTGGGCCGTTGAAAGTATGCACCTCCGTGATATGACCAATTGTGGCCACTTCACCCACCTTCCGATTGAAACTCAAGCCTTCTGGCTGCTGGTCACTGTTGTATACTTTGTTTAGTAGCCAGTGCTGGGCCAAATTAGTTCCGTATTCTGGCTATGGTCTTCTTTATTGTCTCTACTTCCTTTGGTGTAGGATTTGGTGCTATTTGGCATGTTTGGCTGGTCAACTGGCCCAGCCGAGCCTGCATATCCCCCATCCGTGTTCTCATTGTCTCCATCTCCCTAGCTTATTGCGTTTTTTCGCCTTCCGGGCTTTGAACTGGTGCTTTCGCTTTAGCGCATGGGGGATATCTAGCAGCGTTTCAGTTTTTCCAAAGAGCCACTCGTATTTCTCACGAACAACCGCCGCGTGTACTTTCGCGTCCTTCAGCATATTCCTTATTGTCACAGCCGTATCCGTTAGTCTTAACACTGTATCTCTGAGTTCCGCCAAATGTATTTAGGCGTCCTGGGGTGCGATTCTAGAACCCATTCGTTTCGAACGTATTTGTTTAACTGTCAAAGGCGCTAGGCAATATATGTACAACTCTCGATGTGAGCTAGTTAAATTATGGAATGTCGATTTACTAGCCTTAAAAACACTAATAAACCAAAATTTCATCATTGAACGAACTGAAATCGTGAATTGTCCGTATTTTGCGGAACGGCAGTTAAACGAATACGTTTGAAATGAGTGGTTTCACGAATCGTATCCCCTGTCCTTCGTCTTCAACCTCGCTGCCTGTGTCGTGGTGTTCCGGCAGCTTCTTCTTTGCCCCTGTTGGTTCCGCCTTCCCGTCTTCCCTTTCCGTTGCCATTAACCAATTGACTAGCGATTCCCTGCTGTTTTCCCTTTTTTTTTGTTGTTGTTAGGTTCTAATTCCGTTCGCTTCTTGATCGTTGGAGTCCTTGCTGTTACGCCACCTCTTCCAATTGAGTTGGTGTTTTCCACGGGCTCTGGTCCCGTGGTTGCTTCTTCTGCTGCTTGTAGTTGGTAGTCCCTTATTAGTTCCTTTTATTGTAGAATATATGCAGTATTCGTCATCATGTTTTTTCACTCAATGGTTGCCTCCACTCTCCTTCTCTTTTTACAAGTTTGGGCTCTTGGTCACTTGCCTCAGGTCTCGGGTTCTTCGGAATTAGTATTAGTGTTTATTTTGAAGCCCTGGCTAACAAAATCAATCTATTATCGATAGTTGGTACACTATCAAAATCTACCGAACAATCGATAAAAAGCTAGAAACTGGTTAGTACGTGGGATTTGGTACGTAAACTCCAAATTCGTATATAAATAAAGAAAAGACAAAAGCGTGAATTATATTGTACTAAATTCGTCAAGAAACTTGAATAAGTTTCTAGTTTCGATTATTCATGAGCTATGTTCAGCTCGTACTATGACTAATCGCTTAATACGCATGTCTTTTATTTAAAGCGTGATTGGTCATAGGAGCGAATATAGGTCATGCATAATTAAAACTTGAAACGAATACGGTACAATGCAATTCAAGCTTTACAACGAATCAAGCGGAACTTCAAATTTTCTATAAACAATACACAATTGTCAAAGTTGCCAACCAACTATAATAAATTAATCTCATTCAGCCTGATTGGTCATAGGAGCGAATATAGGTCATGCATAATTAAAACTTGAAACGAATACGGTACAATGCAATTTAAACTTTATAACGAATCAAGCAGAACTTGAACTCTTCTATAAACAATACACAATTGTCAAAGTTGCCAACCAACTATAATTGATGAGATTAGTTAATCTCATTCAGCCTGCTCTGTGTATCCACGTTAGACAAGTAGCTAAGCTAACATAAATATACGATCATGACCTAAAATGTGTATGCCTCATTTACCAGGTATTCATAGATTATCGACTATAGACAAAAAAACGAATAGAATTGTTAACCATAGCATTTCGTAATTTTTGGAGTACATTTTCTATTCCATGTGCAGTATATTAGGAGTAAATGATTGAGAAGCATAACTCACTGTCGTATTAAAACAAACAAAAAACAAGTAAAATAACATTGACAAACCGTAGTTAGTACTATAATACCCACTACATTTAAATGGTAACATAGTATTTTTTTTCTGGTACAGTGAATTTTGTTTATAATAATGCAAGATCCTAATTGTATCTAACATTTCCAAATTTGTACTAGTAAATATAAAATAAATAATAGAAATAATATAAATTTCTCCACTTTTCTACGTATATCATAGGAACAATTTTAAAAACCTGATGTGGTCAGTACCATTACTTCATTATATCTATGTATAATATTAATTGAATTATACTATTTTTTTTTGTTGGAAAAATAAATATTAGTTGTAACAAATACAGTAACTACTACTACTAACTATATTTCAGTTTTTATATCTTACTTATTCTCACGTAATATTTATGAAATTAATTATATATTCTTAATTATTAATTCTAAATTATTATTTCTCTAAATGTTCTGTAAAAAATATTCTTTACCGGAAACGGCATTTCTTTAAACGACACAATGACAGTGGCAGGTCTATACAGCCCTATAAAAATATAAATAAATAGATAATGTTTTGCAGCCGACCGTCCTATATGACTTTTATGCTGTCAGTCCATATCGTAACAAATATTTGTATTAGTGACAGCTCTGTTCGTCAAATGGGGACTAAAACAAAGGGATAGTTGCATCTATTGTGTACTTAGAAGTTGCAACTGCATAGTTTGAAGAAGGATGCACAGCCTCAGAGGAGTTGACAAGATGAAAACGGAATATGATGAATCAACTCATCATATTCCGTTTATTTCACCCAGTTTTTTTTATAATAAATATCTCGAAATATTTAATTTTATGTTTTTTTTAAATTGAAAAAGCGCAGTTAATAAACATCGACTTTCTCCATTATGTTATCTTAGTAAAAATTACTAGCAACAAAATTTTATTGTAAAATATACAATAGTTTTTACGAAAATTCTCGAGATGCTTTTAAAATTATTAGGAGACCTAATAAAGATTATTTACACACATAAATATACACGATTGCGATATTTCGTATGATAAAGGTATAATTTTCGCTATAATATTATGATTACGGTCACATCCTTGATATTTTATGGTTTTTAATGGGGTTCTAAACTTCCTGATGATTTTGAGGTTTTCCTTTGAAAAGCAATATTAATGATTGATGTCCCGTAGAGGCTTCACATATCCGCAACTAAAATATCAATAAGTATTTTAGTGAATTTCGATGTCCCTTATGTTAAATTTATATGATATTAACCCTAAATATGTTTAGATCCCCATGCTCTGGAAACATGAGTTATTCATCAAATATTGCTTTCATAAATTATGAAACGATATATTACATAGGCAAATCGTAATCAAAAAACGATTTCATAAATTCGGATACTGTTCAGTGTTTCTTGGATCATTATATTTTTTTATAAAAAGTTTCGGTAATTATATGAAAAGAGCTAGTTATGCTCTGTAAGAAAATTTCGTGTCGTTTTTTGAACTAATTAAAGAATATGTCAATAAATAGGTGTAACGCATTCTCAAACAGAATAATTCAATTGATCAATTGAGTATTAACTTATTTAATTTTTTCTGTAATTATACGCAATTATAAGCAACAATATTGGTAACCTCTATTCTGACCCTTTACATGTATATGTATCTGACATCTACATTATTTAATAATAGCAGTAGTAGTATTGTATATTTTAAGAAATACATTCTTTGCAGCCGTTTTCAGATCATTTTGTAAGTGCAAGAAAAGATTATTTAGTTACACATGTTTGCCATTTTCCGAACGGTACATTTTTTTCTCAGGCACTGTTAGCGTTTACTACTGTTACGGTGTTACTTAAATAATGGTATAAACAATAAGTTTTAATTAGTTCTGAGAGTTGCATTCTTGAGCAGAGCGTTTAAAGGCAGATCAATATAAACAGGTGCGAATGGCAAGAAACGTTCGGTAGCATCGTAAAGTGATGAATCGCCTGTTACGCAATTTATATATAGAAGGCAGTAAAATGGTGCTACGTTTACGATGGGGGTAAACTCTGCACTGTGGGTGGATGCTCGTCCTTGAAATGTAACGCGTAATCTATAAAAAGATTTGCATTCTTATCATGATTCGGGTTTAATATAATGTCGGAGCCGTGCGATGGAGTTGTGGAGGGCAATGAACTTGTGCCGGTAGCATGGCCACTATTCCCTCCTCTCCACAAGCACTTACCTGTGCGAGTCCGAGAGGAACCCAACAGCGAGTATTAGTAGTACGGGATTATACAACCGCACGAGAGCGCGATGCTGAGGAATATCTTGTAATCACGTGGCCATGCGTCGCGACGATCCATCCCGCGCCGTCCCTGTAAACCACCTGCCGCGATACCCACGATGGATTAATAATTACCGCCGCGTTTCAGTGAAGTTCCCCAATTCGTACTAATCCCACTACTATCACCCAAAATAGTGCCAAACTAGCCATGGATGTTTTTAAAATAGACCAGTCCCTTTCCGGAAATTTAGGAAGTGCACCTTCGCCGGACAAAATTTCGCCGGATGTGTCGTTCGATGCCGGTTCCGAGTTTAATCTCAGTTTTTTCGATACACCTGAAGACAGTAGTACGCAGGGGTTTAGTGATCCCGGCTCGGTCGGCTCCACATCGGCAGGATCGCCGCCGCCACCGCAGCAGCTTACCCCGTTGCATTTACCCTTAGCAGGATCCAGCACACCCGGGCCTATTCTCCTATCGCCCCCCGGCGCGTCCTCCACGGCAATTACTGTCAAACAAGGTATTCTATTTGATGAATTATGAATCGATTAAATCTATTGCCTCACCTCGGCCGCACAGTTCAAAGCACTCACAACAAAACAATCTCTTTTTAAATACTCAAGCAACCCATGATTCACAATAATTAAACAGAAAAACTATTTCTGAATACAATTGTACGGCCACATGTGGTCTTGATCTACAGATTTATGCACATTTAAAGATTGAGTACAAATTTAAGCTGTATTAATTAAAACTAACAATCCTTTTATGGTAAAACATGAATACATGGTGATCCAAATAATTATATATCATTTACTAGAACTAGTATTAAATAAATATTCACAGTGAATAGTTAATTGAAAATATTATAATAATACTATATACTAATATATTTTTATTTATAATGAAAATATTATTACAATAGCAGTACATAACAATCATCTATTGTGTGTACTTGTAAGTTCAATATTACTATAGAACTTAAAATTATAACTCAAAGTTGAGATGGTAATACATGAACATAGTTATTATTGATAATAGTAGTAGTTACTGTATTTGTTACAATTTGTAATTTGGCTGTCGACCTTCGGGGGTCTTTCTGCTGTGTCTTTATGTGAGTGTTAGGACTTGCTACTTCAGTAAAGCGTCCCCGAGTTTTCTAAAGTGTGTTAAGGTCGTTTTAGACAAGACAATTTCTTGACTCAAAAGTTAGTCAAGATGCAAGACAATTGTCTCGTATCATACAGCAAATTATTTGAAATATTGAATTGGATGGTAGATCGAATGGAAAAATATAACGCGTTCTATTTGTCTAGGACAAATTGTATGGGAGGAGGATATATGAATTTATTTCTTGAACAACTTTTGAGCTAAGAAATTGTCTTGTCTAAACGACCTTAAGATTGTATTACGACGAATAATACCGACTACCCGGACCGGGAATCGAACCCGGGTCACACGTTCGTAAGCGGGGGTGCTACTGTATATTATTTACATTTGTATATATTTTATAATAAATGTCCATATTTATCTTTGATGAAATGGTAATACACTGGGAGAAATACAACAAGCAATAATCATTTCATACTACAATGTACACATTTTCAACTTTAGATCTCCCACTGCCCTAGATATTCTTATTATTAAAAATATAGTTCTACTGAAATGCCCTCAACCTCCAATATTGTCAAGATCACAGAACATGATCTTAAATAGAAAATTCCTAAATATTAAAATACAGGATACCTGTATTTTTTTTCTGTAAAAAAGCTAAAATGTGAATGCCGTTTATGTCAAAAATAAATGATTAAATATTTTAATTTTATTTAGGTAAACCCACTAACCTAAAAGCTTTTTGTGCGTTGCATATTGAAATGCTTATATATAAAAATTATAAACAAGTCATAATGACGTAATAATAAAATGATGAATAAAAGGGAAAATATAAAATGTTTACTGAACATATCTGTGAAGATAAAAAAGAAAGAAAGATCTTTATTTAGCCGAGCTATATACATACATTTGCATAAACAAAAAGTTCATAATAAAAACTGAAGGATATACAATTTTAAAGAAACAAATGAAAATAAAAGTTCTGAACATATAACTAAATATTATATTAATTGTTACAATTTGTGAAAAGTTTTAAAGGGGAATAAAAGTCCTATTATTATTATCTGCTCTTAATACATGTTTATGATTTTAAAATAAATAACTGATTTATTTAATTTTTAATATTTTAAACAAATTCATACGACTGGAGGTGTTTTAATTAGGACGACAAAACAATTATTTTACTATTGTTTATATTGGTTATCCCAAGACATTTTAGATTACCAACGAATAATGCCGTAATACCTTGTTCGATAAGTGGGGTGTATTACATAAGTACTATAAAAAATATTAGGCTAGGTTCTGCCAAAGAATGCAAAGTTATTAAACCATTAACATATTAGATGGTTATTCGAAAGCTATAAATCCGTTTTAAAAATTATACAAATTAATTATTTTATATTTTATACTTAGACATTATGATTTAAATTAATAATATATAAAATTTAATTTAGTGATATTTTGCTTTTTTATAAGAATAAATATCACAATTTTACTATCTGTATCGTATATTCGTTCTTTTTGGATAGATATCTTGATAATGACAGACATCCTAGGACACGCACCCAAATCTTCATTAAATAGCCTTAAATTTATGTAATTTTATAGAGTAAAGCTTTATGATGACAAGGATTAAAAAATAACAACTCAGGAATTATTTTTACAGGTACATTTACGGTCTTCGTCATAAAATAAATAATATGAACTAAATATTTATTCTGTAATCTCATTTTATGAGCATAAACTGTCTAATAATCCTTATTTATATGTACTGATGTATCCTATTTTATTTCTTATTTTATGTCAGCATAAAAACACCTTAACTAATGTTTCAAACATGCTCTAAACAATATAATTTAATTTGTTAAACAATTTGATATGAATGAAAGGACGTTTTCGAATTGCAAGGATAAGACACTATTTCTAATACAGTATTTGTGTAGGTTGCCTTGGAGGAGTTGAAGGCATCCTAGATCAACAACAAATAAATCTGCAAATCGCTCTTTTAGTAGTTTTAGTATACTGGAGTCAATATCTCTGTTATAAAAGTTTAAAAAATATAATAGCTAATGCACAAATAAATATCATTCAATATTTTATTTCTGTTGTTAGAAATAGGTAATATTAGGAGAAAAACATGAAAGGCTATACTTGTTGTAAAGCAAACGATTGTCAGCTAAGCTCGATTACAATAATTATATCACCGAGTGAAAATTACGACCGATAAATAAATACAACGCTCTCATTTAATGCTTTACTTTCACCGGTTACAGCACTGCATTTACACAGTAATTGTCGAATTATTTATTGCCCATTTCCGAGTTTGCAAGCGTTTTTGTCACTCCGCACATTATTAATAAATAATTAACAACAGAATTTATTAGCTGCGCGCCTGCTATTACCAGGCTATCGAACTCGTACACTGCACACGAAGGATTAACTCCGTGCATCCGAAATCAGATCACTATCAGCTAGCAACTGTCTAAATTGTCAAATAATAATGAACCGTGTGGCTGGGTCATTATAGAATTCTTTTGAAAAATGCATGTGCTTTTCAAAGCGTGACGGAAAGGGAAATGAAATTCGTGCTCGTGAACTAAATTAAATTTAGATAAATATTTATGTGGCGCGTCCATGCTTTATAGTCGCATCAAATTAGACAATGATGAAGTAAGTTGATGTGCTCAGCGAGGTCTATTTTAATTAAGCGCGTGAATTGGTTTATTGATATATTCTTCAACAGGATGAAGATTGATTCTGATGTAAACCCTTATTGCAATTGTTACTCTATATAATTTAATTAATTTCACACCTGAAGATTTCTATAATTATACCATCAATAAATATTTATTAAATTTAAAATATTTTTATTACTGACTTGATACTTTTTAGTCCGGATATCATTCAATCAATATTGACTATAATAAAGTCAAAATCGTTATTATCATAAATACTAATAAATTAATTGAATCATACAAAACATATATTGTCCCTTAGTTTTAAATAAAATGAACATAACAATTCTATATTCACCCTGCGTCACCCATGCAACTTACAAAAGCAGATTTTCCCTACCCCTCGCGCCTTGTGATATTATTAACTAAAAGTAGTGCTAATATTAATAATAATAACATTCTATTTGTTCATATCGTAGATATATGGAATAATAATTGTAGTGGTAAGATCGTAACGTCAGCGTTATGGACCATTCACAATAAGCGCGGTACCCCTACCGCGTAGCGGTAAGCGAAATTGCACACATGTATAAAAATGTGTGCGTCTACAGCAGTGCAGTAAAACTATGACAGACTATGGGTAATTATCTCTACCATAATTATCGCATAGCATTACTGCCCAATTCTGAACGTCTAAATTTTTATAGCCATACAAAATATTGCGTACCGCTACCTTACCACTACCGCGCTTATTGTGAATGGCCCTTGAAGTTAATACCGTTCTTTATTTAATATTCATTGATCTAAAGGTAGAGCAGTATGTAATTATTTGCGTGAGACAAAAGCGATGTATTATTAATACTGTTTAAAATGTCCTATACATCAAGTTTTGTTATATTGTGGAAACAATGTGTATAATTTTAACTATATGCTCTCCTACCAGAATCATAGTAATAGAAATATATTTATTATCTTATTTCTAAGAATATCTTTAAAACATGACAACATTAGTGCTATTGATTTATTGGAAAATATAACGAGTTTCAAGAAAAAATAGCGGTGGCTGTACTCTCAGATTTATTTCGAACATCTCACATAAATTAGACATATACATGCACATAGAAAATCGAGCTTAGAGCGCTACAAGCGCTTCAATAAAACACAATGTGTTCGGAACAAAGCGAGCCAAGTTACAACTCTATCTTGTTTGCTCTTCCTGGATGTGGTTGAAGTAGTTTTTCCGAATTAAGAGTCTGTTCTTATTGGAAACTATTCTGATGAAACACATGGCGCGACGGTTAAGGAAATAAATCTGCTTTTGTAAGTTATGCACGTCCGACACAGGATAGATTATATAGTTGAGACGTTCTTTTTATTTGAAACAATATTGCAACATATGTTTTGTATTATTTAATTAGTTTATTAGTATTTATAATAATTATTATTTTGACTTCTTCATACTCATTATGGATAGAGCATTATAAGCGCCAATTTATTTCAGATTTTAATAGAAACGTACGTTTTCTGGTATCTTGAACTACTGATGGCCGTTATCGAATTCATTGTGCTATCTACTAAAAACGTTCTCTAACAATCGAATAGAAAATATCGATTATATGATAACTTCACTAAAAAGTATTAATACTACAAATATTGAATAGGAGTTTACTTTGTGATATTATAATAAATAAATAAAACGATTTTTTCTTTGTTTTATTTATTCGTTGATATAAATAAATAAAACAAAGAAATAATCGTTTTATTTATACTCCGTTATTATCATTTGCCGCTACGTCAAAAAGTAATGTGTTTAAGTGACAAGTAGTATAGTGCAGTATAATTGGAAGTGATTTTGGGAATTTCACAAAAAAGACTCTATGTCGGACACAACCTTAAAAAATGGTGATTTTCTCAGTTTCAGCGATTTTTAAAATTTCATATGTTGACCCACTACATGGGTCAACATATGAAATTTATAGTAGTATTTTGCAACTATCGATAATGCGATAGTTTCACGATAGTTGTTATTGATAATGCTGTCTATCACGACCCTGATGAACTGTCTTAACATTTTATATACAATAACATGCCAATGAGGAAATATATTTTTAAAAGAATGTTTTTGTTTCATGTGTAATATTTTCAGAGAAAAAACAACAAAAAAGAAATGTCTTAATTCAATCTTTCAATTGCTGCCAACCATTTTGAAATCACAGCACACTTGACAACGGATTTTTTAGGCTCATACTATATTTAAACTTTAAAAGACATTTTTGTTTCATAAATTGGAAATGGGAGTAATTAATATTATGCCGTAGCGCAACATTTTATATTTATGACCCCGATGCACTGACTTTATTCAATTTCATATGTGAACTTTTAGTGCACTATAAAAGACACATTTCAAATTTCTGTTCGAGTGCAGTTGTTTCGAACTGTAGCTTAATATTAATAATTCAGCCCGGTTGTAAATATGCAGGGTTTTCTACAATATACGTGTACACTTTGGAAGTGATGGAAAGGGTAGAACACTTGTTGATATTCTTTTGACCTAGATTTTGTAAATCGATATAATGGCCAGAAAATTATACAACAAAACGAGCACAAGCGCGTGTGATGTCCCAATTTAGTTCAATAATTCATTATGTTAGTACTTTTGATTAAAGTTTATTTATAATCGCTAAATTAATTTAAATTGTATCTCTGCGTAGCTATGTGCCATTAGTAATAGTATTAATACACAACAATTCGATACTAATGAATTATATAATTCACTGGCATGACTATTAGAATTAATGTACAAATCAGAATATTAATCATAATGGGTTCTAAAAAGAAGTATTCGAATAAGAACAGATGGGGTAGCATACATCCTGAATAGAAGAAGGAGAACGAATAGATTGAGTAACTAAAGTTTTGAATCGCTATACTCACTATTCACCTTCTCAATCTCAAAATTATAAAAATGACAATTTAAATAAAGTTAATTTACTAAAATATATCAGTAAATACCAATCTAAGATTGAGTTTTGGGAAAGCTTTCGACTAATTTCGTTTACGGTTTCGTCCATAATATGTATTACTGCTACGAAAGTTTCGGTGTCGGCCAAAATGATATCCTATTTTTTGTCAATTTCTTGGGTCAATAGAATTGCTTTCTTTATAGTTAATTGAGATGTTACAATGAAAATGACGACGTGTATGTTGTCGCATTTAGCTTTTTGTTGTTCGAAACACTGCATTATGCATGATATAGCCTATATTATATTCAAAACACTTCAATTCTTGGGTAAACTTGTCGTAAATTTACTTTTAAAAAGTATCAGAGTCAATCAAAATAAGATAAAAGCCGAGAGTTGGTCTCGGTTTCGGCTCAATAATTCCGTCGGGAACCATTTAACTAAGAAACAATTAACGTAAGGGAAAACTGTGTGTTATGATGCGCCCAAGATAACAATATATTATCAATGTTAGAAGTAATTCTAAAATATTCTGTCATGTATGGGTAATATTAAGATTAGCCATGGTATGATATCCGATGACTTATATATACTTATAAAATCAAGTTTTTCAATAACAATTATTTACAAGAAGCCTTGGGAACAGAAATAAACCGAATGCGTATAAGCGAACACGAGAATAAACAAGATACGAATACAGGATTAAAGGAGTACACCGGGAAATAAGTTAACGAGTTAACCGGATAACGAATAAATGCATATTCGAGTAAACGAGAGAACGACTACACCAGTAAGTGTGTAAACTAGTAAAGAATTAACGATAACGAGTACACTAGTAAGAAAATATACAAGCAATGGAATACAAACTTCACACAATCCGTGTGTGTTCGCGGAGAAATCAATAAATCATCAAGATTTATTGATTCGTCCGCACCGGACATTACGGCATGCATAAACGGACGAATAAATTAGTCGCAGCGACTAATTTATTCGTCCACTTACGACAATATTAGTCATTACTGCGACCGTGTAGTTTTCGGCATTATACAAACTACAATCAATTAACATCTTGGAATATAGGGAGAAATTCATCCTAAACTAATATTTAAGAAAACTGGCTTTTAAATCTTTTTGATTTATTGCTTTCTCCGCGAACGCACGTGGATTGTGTGAACCCGGCGTAACTCCGTTAGTAATAACTAGATGTTATATAACCAGGACAGCTTCAGAGCATAATATAAGAGCAAACAGAAAAAGAGAGATACCAATAAATACATAGCAAAAACAAATACACAAAAAACAAATATAGATAAATCATGGATGTCACTAAAAGAGAAGCAGAAGACAAAACGAAAAGGAATACAATAGTCGAAGAAATAAGCAAATAATAAATATAAAAGGCCCACCTTACCAAAAAGCTGCCAAGAAACACCAAACGGTGCCCTATGCTCCAAGGGGAGTTACATGGATTAATAATAGAGTGGAACATCGATATAATGCGGCTATCCGATTTAGCCCAATGTCCGTTATAAAAACATACATTTTCTGAATAAGCTATTTATTAACTATCAATTAGAAATATGTTATAAACGAAAGTTTACAATCTAATTACTGCAATTTATTCGTCAGATGTTTGTTTTGGAACTTCCTGGTTTCGGTGACATTGCTAATTTTATTATTGGGAGTATTCATTCCTCCTCTTCCCTTTCATTTTACGTTTACGATCGCTTACACGCTGTCCGTTGTATCCGAAGTCGACATCGAGGTCCGTTATATCAAGGTTTCACTGTAATATTCACTAGATTATTCGAATAATATGACTAAATGACCCAGCTCAGTGGCCTAGCGGTTAGGTTAGGTGAGTTCAAACCCCATCAGGATGAATTTTCGTGAATTACTTTTCACAATTTTTCACAGTTGTTCCTGTGAATTTAAGGTAAATACCTAGTGAGTATCTCCACTGAGCTTCTCCTTTTACCGGCGGAAAAGCTTAACGGCTGATAGCCCTGTAAAATTAGGGTTTTTTACGACCAAATTTATTTCAGCTGACCACCCCTTATGCCCTCATACATATATACCTCTCTTGATATTCGCAAATATATTGTAATTTCTGGGCTGGTGTACTAATTACAAAATCTACAAGTCAATCTAGATAACAATTACTCCTCATTCAATTGGGTTACAATTTACAGCATTTTTTCACGAGATCGTACGAGTTCCCCGTTGTTCGCCGCAAAGAATGCTAACCGTGCGATTACGGAGCGCAATTTGATTTTACGACGTTTGAGGGCTCAAGCGAAATGGCCGATTTGCATGCGAGAGATAATTTTAATTGGGTTCGGCCCGAAAATTGAAGCGCATCATTCACACGACGAGAACTTGAACCAGTCGAAGCGGTTCGATCAACTCCATGCATTCATAAATTATATTCAAACCATATTTAATGAGAGTGTCAAATTCTTAACATCGGTATTTTACAAAGTAATCTATAGCTGTATCGATATATACATAACACATGAGAGAAAACATGCACTTTCATCATTTTATAAAATATTACTGATTATGGTAATTATGTTGATCTTAAAAATATAGTAATCTAATACTGGAGATAATGTTGAAGCGATGTTATCTAATGTCTATGGATTAGTATCCATATGTTAAACTAAATTTTGGCAATTACCTGAAAAAAATTGTTTAAGATTCATATAAATTGTGTAGTGTCATACAGCCAACTGTGTGAAATATTGAATTCGATTGTAGATTTAATGGAAAAATATAATTACAAACAAAATTATAATGTAACCAGAAGCTAAATGAGCATGATTGCAAAACAACTCTTATTCCAAAAATTGTGTCATTTCATACAGATGTATCAAGTAAACAAGACAAGTCAATATATTAATTCATTTCTTGAACATATTTTTATTCAAAAAATTGTCTAGTCTAAAGCAAGCTTTGCTTAATCTGATCTAGATTAGATTATGAACGGGTGGCCTTCCAGGACCTACACCACTGCGCAGAGCTTTTGTAATCCGGGCATATTTTAAAGGACTTGATATGTAGAATACCGGGGTTTCGCTGCCTCTACCCCAGGATTGAAGAAAACTCGTTCAAGTTTAAAAATATTTAATGTATAATGGTTAACAACTATTTAAAGTAAGAGCTAGCTCCTGTAGCCCGGTGATGTTGGTTGGTTCCGATGTCTTCGGATAGTCGGTGTGGAATTGAATGCTGTAGCAAGAATGATAATGATTATGTCGTGATCTGCCAGTACGGTGTCCTATAATATCGGTCCTATTCTAGGGCGATAATGGGTTCGGGTAAGACTCTTCCAATGGGGTTCTTAAAGTAATGCCCGTCCGCTAGAGGGGTTGCAAATGCGCCCGCTTCTTCAGGGATGTATCCTTAGCTTAAGTCGGCTTCTTGTTACTTAACGACGTCAGCCGATTATCCACAGGGATACTCAGACACCAATATTGTATGTACATAACAGACTTCTATGAGCAGTCCTGGCTAATAGACTGCAAATCTATTCTTTGTGAGGAAAGTGCCAGATTCTTATTGACTAAAAAGCACTCCCTGCTGCAACATACCTAAAATATAAATATTTTATATATGTGCAACTGTAAGTGGGTTAACTTCGCGGAAAGATAGGATGTAGAATGCCCATTAGGCCCGTCCACGGGGCTTCATTGTAGTTAGCCTATTATCGAGTTATCCAGTTCTCACTGGGCAGCTCGCGAATAATTCAAGCTGAATGATCGCTAAGGAACTATGGTCCGGGGTGAAATAACAGTAGGTTCCAAACTATGTTTGCAACTGACTGAACTCCACGCCGTAGCGCATGAATTATTTGAAAGGCAATATGAACATACAGGCATGCCGATGAGGCTGGAGTTGTCTGAAGGACTGTAGAAGTTCCGGATGGGCAAGAGTTGTCGGTGGGACGAAGGTGGGCTAGGGCATTTGTAGTTGCCTTGTGGGTGGTAGCGCGGACGTAAGAGATTCCTGGCTGGGTTGAAGAGTCCAATTGGGTTTTACGCTTGGGAAAACTAGAGCATCCCCGATAATTGGCAGGATAACTGCTGCCGCAATTCGCGCAAGTAGCGGGACCTGTTTCACGGGTGTGCCAGTGAGAGCCTGCCCTTCTAAGGCAGGCAAAATCACGCCAGGAAGCGGAATGGCCCAACGTTTGGCATCGATGGCCATGCCCATCGTCTAATGATTTTCGTTTATATTCCACCGTGACGCGGTGGAACATGAAGATATTTGTCAGCTCGAAGATACGTCTTCCAGCTGGGGTCAATGGTAATGTTGATTTATGGCCCATTTGGAGAGCCGAGATCACGGAGAAATCCTGCTTTTGACGGCTTCCAGTACATATTCTGCAGATAAGGATTCAGGAATGCCACGGAGAACTTCGCAGAGGATTTTTTAAAGTGTAAAGTGAAGCTATGATATTTTGAGCACCTTTCGTCAAGGTATGACGTTGAACGCGAACTTGAATTTCGCGAAGAATAAGTCCGTAGCTCTCCTTTGCTTGAAGGTTTCTATTAATTGGCCTGAGGGGTTATACAGACGCAGATGTCTGGGTAGAAACAAATGCCGGCGTGACCTCTGTTTTAGGATGTTTCGCCGATTTTTGTTTCGACTTCGGGAACTTGAATGCCGCGTTACGAGCTTCCTCATCGTCAGACGGTGCAGCACAAGCGGTAAAAGAGCTGGGGCGAGAAAGGTCATCAGTTGCCATTCTTTTGGGAACGGAGTGGTTAGTCAGCTCGGCCGCCTTGAGAGCTGGGTCGATGAGCATGGGCTCAATAAGGTTCGCTGAAGAGTCAGCGAACATGTCCGCGCCTGGAATGGCGGGGAATTGTTCACGTATTTTAGGCTTTGTATGGTCCTGGCTAATGGGTGTATGTTTAACCTGCTAGACTTTTTAGTCTTCTTGCTAGAAGCCGGGGTTTCTGTAACGAGCTCAACGAGTGAATTCCCAGAAACGGGGTCGTTAGTGGTGGTTTGGGGTTTTCCCAACGGAGCAGACATAGAGGCAGAGGGCTCTGGACATGTGGGGTTTAAAATGGCATATCATCGGTACATACTCAAAATTTAGCGTTTTAGAGCTTAGATCGAATTCTGCTTGGAGACATCGGGGGAAAAGCCTGGCGGACATGTCATCTACGAACTCAATAACTTAATTGAATAAGATTTACTTGAGAGTTTCGGTGTGTTAATATCTTTTGGTGGCTTTATTATATTTCATATTGATAAGCTATTCCAAATAATGTTTCATTTTAAAATTGCTTTCTTTAGAAGAGGAACTCAAAAATCGTAGTAGGACTTAGACTTTAGGGTGATGGAGACATCGGGGGAAAAGCTTGGCGGACATGTCGTTTACGAACTCTCAATAACTTAATATAACTTAATTAAATAAGACTTGCTTGATAGTTTCGGTGTGTTAACATCTTTTGGTAGCTTTTCTTGGCTGCTGGGTTTAGTAGTAAGCACGTCTGTCTGTCATGCCAGCTCGCCTCAGTGTACAAAGCCAGGATGTCAGTTCCTTTATATATATATAGGGATGGCCGTAGTTTGCCGTTGCTGAGTCTGATCTAAGTACGGTTCGTTTTAGAGCTTCGTGTTAGAGTTATAATTTTAATTTCTACGTTAACAGTCATGTTGACAAAAGCACAAATCGTATCTTTATCATCTAAGGCAAAAACATAGTTTATTATACGTTTCACATAAAAACATTACATTTTGATAAGTTATTCCAAATAAAGTTTCATTTCAAAATTGCTTTCTTTTGAAAATTAACTCAAAAAACGTAGCAGGATTTAGACTTGAAGTTTTTACACAAATAGTATCATCAAAATTGAAATACATATAGAGTGATAATAATTTTGACTTTAATGGCTGATAAAAATAGATTGTTATGCTTAATGGTTGGCTACTGCTAACCTGACATGTTATAAGCAATCTTCAATTATATTTAAACAGCATAATAATTATTTAAATAATTGAAAGTTGATCATAACATGTCAGGTTTGCAGTAGACATATAACATTTTATTATAATTTATTACTAATATTTATTGGCCATCAAAGATACTATTATGATTTTTCACCTATCACTTTCGCACTACCGCATGATTATTGTTATTCCAATATTAGCAAATAACATTAGCACTATGGTGATTTTTAATCCTACCTAATGAAAAAGTCAATAATTACCTAAGTGCAGCTCTAAGAAGGTCCATTCTTCAAGCGATATCAGTCACCGAAATTACATGTACTGAGCGCGATTTAAAGTCTTTAGCAACCCTGACTTCGACATAAACCTTAGAATTCGACCTGAAATGACACTGAAAACAAAACTAATGAACAAATTTGTCTTTGAGATGTGGCTTCATCGCGAAATGCTGAATAATGCTCTTATGGACAAGTTGAACAAGCAACGAAAAGGTGTGTAAATGCAGATCGAGGACATACATATAACATACAGGGTGTGTATAAATTGGCGAAAGAACTTCGGTAGCGATGTTCGTAATGAAATTCTGAATTGGAAATCTTATACACAAATATTGTACCGTGTTTCCTCGGTCCTAACGAATCATTTAAAAATACGTTAATTTGGCTACATTGCATTCACGTGAGTATCTAATTATTTTATTATTTCATGATAAACGAGTTTATCCTTTATATCGGCATACTTTGTGAATATTGGAACAAAGTTAACATGTATATACAGATCTTTATTTACAGCAGACATAAACATATTACAAAGAAAAACATTTTAAAATTAATTTCTTAGTATTTTGTAGATCTGTAAATCTCAGTAAGGTGTAAGCTAATAATTAATAACTAATATAATAAGTTAGATAGATCAAATTGTAGACCTGTAGATCTCACGGACAATAAGATAGGACTTCCACGACCAATCCATCTGTTTGGTAAAGATAGGACCAATCGAGTGGGATTATTATTATGCCCTATCTGCATAAGCATCTCGTCTAATACTTGTTCTAAAACGTTGAAGTATTCAGACGTTTTTTGTAAATCAATTTGTCCTATGCCATTATCCCTATGGTTTATTATGGAAAGCCAAACTTTAATGGAAACACTTCTCTAAACGTGCATGATGGGATGAAGATTATTTTCTTTTAAACCCAAATGCATCAAAACACATTTGCTTTAGGATGCCTCCAGTTTGTATAACGAGCACGAAATTCACGTTCTGCGTTGTCACCACTTTTACCAAAACATAATTTTACAATTTTTATTTATTCTATTTTGTAACTTTATATGTTAAAACACAATGAATTAAAACGCATATCAACCGACTTAATGTTCAAACTTAGGAGAGACTTAATGTTCAAACTTAGGAGACTTGGTGATGGCCCAGGAAGCATGGTACAAGCTTTTCGACTCAATTTGATGACCAACATCGCTACCTGAAGTTCTTTCGCCAATTTATACAATCCTTATATTATAATAGTAAAAAGACGAAAAACAGCCTACATAGGACGTGTGATGAGCAACAAGTACCAGCTTATCCAACTCATCATTGAGGGCAAACTAGTAAAAGGAAATCGAGTACTAGGAACGAAAAATGACATGGATATAATACATAAAACAATGAACCAACATCCGCAATGCAAGGAGCTTGATCCACATATGTGGGTAGTCCCAGAAGTACACGACCTAACAAGAAAACACCCAAAATTTGAGAAAAGCTATGTTTAGTCTCAACATGGTCTCCATTTAGCTCGATGGACGTTTATTAGCGATGTTCAATAGCTTCAATACACTGTTATAGTATAGTAAGAACTGTCGAGCTCCTGAAAATAGCCATAAACGGCATAGTTTTCTTCACTTTCTTCATTGTTGGCAAATCTTTTACCAGCGAGCATTTTTTTTAGTTTGGAAAGATAAAATAATAGAAGGGGACTAAATCTGGCGAATAGGGTGCGTGGGGAAGCAATTAGAACTTAAACTCATTGATTGGTCACCGTGATAACGGGTTTGTAAACCGGGGCATTGATTTGATGAAACAGCACTTTCTTTTTCTCCAAATGTTAATGTTATTGCATGATTTCATGAGTCAAATACTGCTGTTATTGCTTAATTTCATGGCTCAAATGTTGCAATAAGTTCGCATAATACTCGCCATTAATTGTTTCTTTCTTCTTGAAGATAATCAATGAAAATATACTCACGCGCATCCAAACCGTTTACTGGCGGAAAAAAAATCGGGTGATAACACTATGGAGATGTTTAATATTAAAATTTAAATTATCACACTGTTTCAACATTAATTTTAACTAAGATGCGATCAAATAGTGCCAGCTTAATTCTAGGTAGTAACAATGGTATGCTTAGCAATATTAAAAATATGCAGATATATGTATAAAAAGTAAAAATATGCGAACAAACCACCTGTATTCGTATGTCAAACAAATTTTGTGAAGGCCTCGCCACAAGTTCATTGCAATTATTACGCTGATTTATTGTAATAAGAGTTTATTATTTACGGCATCGTAATAAAAACTATCCTAAATGAATATACGTCGCTCAGAATGGCGAAAATAGTTAAGCTCCACCTTAAAATTATCAGGTCCTTATTAGGTGTCTTCTTAAATTAAAAAATACCATTTTACTTCATATAGTAAAGTTAAAACACCTTTTTTTTGTAATTAATAATATGAAAAGAATGAATGTAATAACTTTATTCCGTCAGTAGATAGTAAATTCATGTTCATTTCCTACACATGGAGCGGTAAATGAACTCGCGTCCTTCGCAGTTCTTTTTTTCTTGCTACAAATACGCTACGTGTGAGCGCTATTACAAATAGACATAATGAGTATAACAACGTGCCTATAAAAATCCTAACTATAGTCAACCGCACATAATTTTACGATCATTAACACTTTTATTGATATTTAGTTCGTTTATTCGTAAAGTGGCAATCGAGTAGTTTTTTGTGGGACGGGTTCGACAAACTTTTTCGTCAAAACAAATGTGTATTTATGAGAGACGTGCGATGAATAGTAAACGAGATACTGACACTACAATAGCTTGTGTATGTTTATTAGCATAAATCAGAGTGATGAAAGGAATAAAAATAACTGTTCGGGACCATTGACGAAGGATCTCACAGATTAACAATATCGCAAATATGGTTGTATCTTAATTTATACGCAAATAAGGTGAGTTTATGCTGAAATATAATAATAAATTATATATATATATATATATATATATATATATATATATATATATATATATATATATATATATATTATCGTTTACCTTACGGTGTAGGCTACTAAATCATAAATAAATTAGATAGATCGAATCTGTGAAAGTAAGGATTATATTATTTATTTATTCTCACACAATACGAATATTCATTTATCCGTAAATTGGTACTTATTTTGTCATAATAAACATAAACATTACATTGCCTTGGATAAATTTGAATTTTTTAAATGAAATAGTTATTTTCACTTTTATTTATATTCTCGATAATACGACAAAGGAACGGTAGGATACGTTTGCATACTATTACCTTTACCTATAAGATACTATTAATTAAACTTTTTGTGTTTTAAATATGAATTTATAAATTTTGTAGTTGATCATGCCCTCCTTGATTTATTTCCTTAGTTGAAAAATTATGCAAACCATAGGTTAACATAAAGTTTGCTGAAAATTAACTTTTTTATTAGGTGTTTCATTTATCCATGCATTTATTATGTTTGGACATTGGGAAACAAAATATTATATTAATAATACATATACCTGTAGTAATCGTAATCGCCCGAAACGACTAATTATATTTTTAAGGACTCCCTAATTTCAATATCGGGAGTAACAATTTACAAATAATCATCTGCCAAACATAATTACCACTCAACAAACGTGTTACCCGCTAACCATAAATTATTATTATTGTGACCGGATATTATCGAAACATTTTTCTTTCCTACATAATTATCTATATTAAAAAGCTATAATTTCGAAATACGTCTTATAGATGCACTATAAAAAAATACTCTCAAGGCAGTCCATTTAAATCGACTCGCCGCCTCATCAAACTCGTTTTGTATTCTAGTTAACAGCTAATGTTTAAACCCTGATATCTCTTGTGAATGACCATATCATATCATTTCAGCCCACACAATTGATTATAATGGAATGGGCGGTAGGAGATTTCGTAGAATAATAATTGTTGCATGCTTAAATCATGCAGGATTCATTGAATGTAGCGGAATACTATTACGGGCGCGTAGCACACCTTAAATGAATATTATAATTTTAATCATTTGCATGCATTAAAATGTTTCAATTATTTCGATGGATTAGTTTGGTTTGAAATGTATGTGCAATGCGTAAAAAGTGCGGCCAAACGAGTAATTTTCTGCTGCAGGGAATGGCTGTTACTATAAGAACGTCCGTGTGGCCGTGATATTAGTCTAGTCTGATATTAATTTGCTGTTGAAGCTTAAGAGGTGTATGCGCTATAATTACTTTAACACATTCAACAATAGAGCTGTGCGTGAAGGCAGTCGCATGGAGAATGAATATTTGCTATTCATTGGTGTTATGATTATAAGTAGGCATTGTTTTGTGTTGTCTCGGTGTTGATTAAATATAATTTTTGTACAACCTACGTAAAATATAGTTAATTTAAGATATATATATATATATATATATATATATATATATATATATATATATAAATTCTTCTCTTCTACAAAATTCCCCCCAAAACATTACAATTAAATATACAGATAAAAATAAAATATATAGATAAAATGATATACATATTCGCTCTTATATGACATTGTATGCCCTCCTCCTCCACACTAGACTCCCCATGCCCTCTCAATTTCCTTTGCCCACGTCAGCATCCTGCACGCCTTTCCCATCCTCTCCTACCAATTCATTTACCATTCTGCAAATCTCCAACCCACTCCCTGCTTTCACTCCCTCACATTTTTTGCTAAGGTTCCACGACGTGTCGCTCCCCTTACTACATAGCGCACACGCGGTGTACTTAGCCCTATGCTACTCTCTCAATCTCTGCCTTACCTCAGTTCCTAGGTTTCCGCTTTATCTCAGCTTCTCATCTACCCACACCTCAGACATACCCACTCTTTCATACATCTATCCTTTCTCCATCCACTCTCCATCCTACTCCTAAACCTGATTCATACCTCTCGCACCAGTATTTCTTCATCGAAATCCTGCAATATTTCTTTAAAATTCACAACCCTCACACACCACTCCCATCGCATGCTCATCCGGTTCGTCTCCTGCTACAGCACCGCCCTAGGAGTCGACCTTTCGAGAATTATTAGACTCTCCAGGAACAATTCTTGCTCCCTTTCCATTACCTTTACACTCATGTAATCCCCACACGTCCACTTCATACGACAATATAGGTTTCACACACGCATCCCAGATCTTGCAAGCCATTACGAGGTTACCGCTCCATAAACTGTCCCATTTTCTCCTCGCTCCTCGTTAGCGGGCACCCCGCCATCTGCCTGCAGTTGTTCTTTCACTCTGCCAGTTCTATGTTCCCTTTGCTCTTCTTCTCACTGTCCTTCAGGATTTCCCACAGTTGTTTGTCCGATACATCCTCCCTCAACCTCTTTCCTCCTCTATTTTTTTCCTCTCGCACGTTTTATCAAACTCTCTTTTCATCTGATTGGCCCTATTCACTTCATCTCTTACCTACCTCCACTTCGCCATTTTCCTCCGCCACCTCGTCTTCTTCATCCGGCACTCCTCGTGACACCAAATCTCCCAAAATATTCTTCCATCGGCAAACAAATTTCCGTTACTCTGTCATCTAAGTTTTTCGTGATTGAAACATGAATGTTTCTTGTTTCTATGATGGAGTTATCACTTTTGTCTAGCCTTTCTGTTTTTGAATGCATAATATGCATTGTCGACTGGAGGTAAAAGGAGATAAACCGCAAAGAAAACATATATTTACAAATATTACTTTATAAAATTGGCAAAACCCCGGACAATTTCTAAAAAACCCGCCCAGACGTTCCCGCACGTCTGTAAAACTAGGACAAATCCGAACGGATTGCAACCCTACCCTTCTTACCTAACGCCCTTTAGCTTTTTCTCGTACATAGCCATTTCTGGTTCTCCATCCATACCTCTGCTGCATTTTCGTCTCTTCTCTCTTCATACCTTTCCCCACTTTCACGACCACCCCACCGGTACATGTATGTACATGATTCGACATTCCTACATTTGTTACCTTGAAGCACTCCAACTCTTTTGTTTTGGTTGGTTTCAGCTCAGTGACAGTGACAGTAGTCCGTCCGTCTCGTACCGAGCATTGGGGAGTAAGAGTTCAAACCCCATGTGGGAATTTGCGAAACACATTTCACACATTTTCAGAGATTTCTTTCAAGTTAATGTACCGTGCTGTTACACTCCTCTGAGCTTCTTTCTTTACCAGCAGGCTGATAGTTATAAATATAGAAGTTTTTTTTTGTTTGGTGTCCGGTTTCATATAATTATGACGTCTCCTTTTTTTACTGTAATTTAAATCGAAATTCCTATTTGAAACAAGGAGCCCTGATTCAATTTTCATGTAATTGTCAAGGAAACGAGTACAGGTGCCAAACATTTAAATATTTCTCAGGAAGAGATACAGCATGCGAGAACGTCGACGGTATGTTATATGAATAGATATATAGTTTTTCATTATTGTTGTTTTTTTGATGGTGTGATATTTAATAATAACACAATATGATTTATAATATTTATAAATAATAATAATTTATAAACAAACAGATGAAATGCTAAATAAAACATAAAAGATATATGAATCATACATGAATCATACAATTAAAAGAAGGCAACGCAATAATAGTTAGCTGGGACTATAAAATGAAAATAATATAACAAAATCTGATTAAAAGAAGCAAATATAATCATCGACAATGGTATGACGAAAGAGGATCTAACAGTATATGAATGAATAAGAAATATGGTCAATAATGATAAAATGATATACTGAAAACTAATAATAGGAGAATCATTGATTTGGAATTATGAACAAAATTAATTGGTGAAAAGCATACAAAAATGGAAAATTAAAACGTTAACAGAAATACGAAGACGAACTCGGCAAGAATATTTTTATATTTACCAATGAAAAAGAAAATAAAATTAACAAAGAAACAGAAAATAGAAATAGCAAAAAGATAAATGGACAGAAACAATGAAAACAAATACGAATAAGCAACTGGAACATCAGAGGATACATGGAGAGAAAACAGATTTAAATAGTAGAAGAAATGATTAAACATCAAACTGAAATAATGGATATAATAACCAGCTCAGTGGCGGAGTGGTTAGAGGCATGCTCTGTCTCATGAGTGTGGGGAGCCTGAGTTCGAACCACACCGGGGCGAATTTTCGCAAATCACCTTTCACAGTTTCTCGGTGGTTTTCTGTGAAGTTAAGGTAAATATCGAGTGAATAAGCTCCTCTGAACTTTCTCCCCTGACCGGCGGAAAAGCCCCACCTCTGATAGATTTTTTTGGAACAGAAAATAAAACGGAAAGGAATCAACAGAATACATCAAGGATATTGGTTCATTTGCTCGGGAGTGGAAGAATGGAACAGAGCAAGCAGATGAGTTGGACTTATAATCATGCCGGATAAATTAAAAGACAATAGACAATATATATATATATATATATATATATATATATATATATATATAATAGATATATTATGGACTTAGGAACTACAAGAGAACGATCTATGGACAATGATAGTAGAATCCGGAGAAAGTGAGGACGCGAGAAAGGAAGACAATGATAAATTCTACGAATCGATACTAAAAGAAATAGTACATGGAGCAGGAAACATAATGGGAGATCAGAATTTAAGAGTTGGGAAAGAGAACAGACGTTCAACGTTTTTCTAATAAACGCTGTGGCTTCGAATATAAATTCTTCTATTGCTGCTATGCAAGATATAACTCAGCGACAAGTATTTTGTAAAGAGATAATAGTCACACGGTGGACTGTAAGGTGGTTGTTGTAATTTAAGCCGCATAAACTGACTACTTCTTGAACAATTCATTCTTTATGCACCCTCCAGTTGTCGTGCAGAAGCAGGTTTTTCTGAGCATAATTGTGGGGCCTATTTTCATATATAGCCGCATTCAACTTCTTAATTGTGTGTTCGTAGACAGTTCCAACATAGTTCGCGCAGAAAATTATGTTTCGCTTTCTTGTGTGGTGACCAGCTTTTGCGCTCTTGTTTCATGGGAGGATCCGAGTGGTGCCCCCAGGTCTCATCCCCCGTATCTCCCCATGAATATTCTTCACGCTACTGACGCTACTGCCTTCACTTGATACCGCTTCTGTATCAAGTTGTAAATCATTCATTTTAATATAATTTTAAAGAGTAAACTAATACAAAAATGAACAATATTGAGCCATAGGAACCAAAGGTTGGACATGCCACTATACCCCTGACTATACCAGGCGTGGGCAATAGTCGACCGCGGTAGTCGCCCGCCTAACTATTCCTAGTCACCCGCCTGTTTGATATGTAACTTATCACATATTGTTTTATTAATAAACTGTTAGAAAAATAATTGTTTTCTCTTATTAAAATAACTTGATATTGAATATGATATATCTGTTTATTTTAAATTTGAACTTTTTTATTATTTGGCTTAAAATTTGAACTTTTATTTAATCTTTAAGATCACTTAATATATACGATGGTGGTAGACCACCGCCTATAAATTAAAAAGCACGTCGCCCTAAGGATCAAACGTTTAGTCACCCCTGCACAATACAATACAACAGAAACTCACAAACACAAGAAAATTGTTGCGATATCTTATTGTTTTCATGACTGCCCTCATACAAAGATAAAATATGTGTGAATTCACCTAGTTGGACCTCGTCAGTAGCTAGCTTAGTTAGTGAGGATTAATTCATAAGATCTCAAGCGCTTTATATATCTTAATCTCTAGAGAAAAGGTGTGAACTGCAAAATTAACATTCTATACCCATATGGAAAAATCCATTAATCATAATTACCCTCCACTAGACTAGGGCAGTACAGTGGCACACTATAGATTACATAACAAATAAAAAATTAAATAGAAATGTTGTAAATAAATTTTAAAAAGAGACAATTTGTCTTAGAGTTGATATCTCGAACACTACCTTGGAATATTAATTCCAGTGAGTATAAATTCCAAGGTAATGTTCGAGATATCACCTTATATATTACAAATTTACTTTTAAAAATGTATTACAATATTTCTATTTAATTTGCGTTGGGAGGAATTTTGTATTTGTCATAATCTATAGTCTATTTGTGTCGCATTGTCTGCACCATGATATTTTTGTTGTGGCTTGTGCTGGTAGGAAGTGTTGTAATACACAGTTCGTTCCTTGCACACCATTGTACCACGAGTTATCCCTTCTCGTTCATGACATGTTCATTATACTTTTATTTAATGCTATATACGACTATGTTTCCTATCCTGACGTATAGAACCCCCAGTATCATAATTTTGTCCGATGCATCTATTTAATCTAGTTCTGATTGAAGTTCATTGTAGAAGTCTCTTCTTTGGGCTTACTTATTAGAGGCGTAGGTGCTTATCACATGAAGTAGGGTGTGATTAAATTTTAATGACACTGTTAATATCCGGTCGTTAACTATGTTAGACGAAGGACTAACTACATTTTGCATGTATCAAGTTTTGCGCCGGATTTTGCTCGTTCAGCCCTTGTTATCCCAATATATGTTAACACACAACTTCTATATTTTGTGATGCCTTTGCCTTTCTTCTTCGTTTCTGATAATGAGCAGAAATCTATTTTGTGGTATTACATTTCTATTAACAGTTCATCTATCTGCTTTCTGCCGTATGAGTTTATATTCCAAGATGCAAGTCGTACTACGTTTCTTTTCCAAAATCCATGTTTCTTTTTTCTCGCGTTATCGTTAACTTTCTTTATGCGTTCCACGGTCTGAATCGCCTTTTTTAGTTCTGTGAACGGTCTGTTGGGTTTTACATTAGGCAGTTTGCTAGCCTCACCTATAACACTCTCTTTTATCCGAGGTTAAGACCGGCAACACTACTCTGGGGCTATGCTAGCCACCACAGAGTAGTGCAGGCTGATCTCTTTTTTAAATTAATTTTATATCTTGTTGTGGTAGTGTTTTAGGTAATTTAATAAATACTTTTTTTTTAAATTAATGGATTTTACATCTTTCTCCAGATTCAGTTTTCCTTTTATATTTAAAGAAGAAGAATTATCTCATACATAACTTACCCAACTAGACATTTATTCGAATTGGAAATTTAAAGAACGGCACTTTACATTATCAAAGGATAAAATGCTAAAATACGTTACTGTCAATCATAATTGAGTTACATAAATAATTCTTCTGTGCCGTGAATTATTCCGACTGGTCCATAACAACAGTTGATTGCACTAAAAGTTAGCCACGAAACCCACTACGATAATGTTAGTTTAATATCCAGCGATTCACATTAATATCTCGGAATCTACTATCGACTCCAGAAATTAGGTCAACCTGCACCTGCGAATTTTCCGCTTCCACGACGCTATGACGATGAAAGTGGCGGGGGAAGGCGCTCGGTAGAATTCAACTGATTTTATTACTTATATCCTCCCTCGAAAAGAAAATTCCAATCTCGGAAGAGATAACCGATGTGTAGAATACATATCAAAATGCAGTGTACATAGAATTTACGGAAATTTATTCTGAGAATTGGATATTTACTTTACAATGATCATGGTTAACATAGCGAAATTTCATAAGATATTTTATAAACTGAATAAACTGACAGAATATATTTCCAATTACAAAAACTATTGAAAACGCATATATCTTAATTAACTTTTCCATTTAGTTTAATTTTCATGAATTATTAATTAGGATTAAACTAATCCTACGATAAAGGTGGATTATGCTGACATGCAATAAAAAATTAAACAAGAAATTACTAAAAATTACGAATTTGTTCAGGAAATACACACTTGTTTCTTATTATTTTTACCACAAGCACCACCATACATTAATTAATATTCACAAACAATATAACATAAAATATCTCTAAAATTAATTCCTTATATCAAATTTTATTTCAGTTCCAACCCACATTAATTTTATTCTATAATGTTTAAGCTGTAAGTTATACATAATTTCTGAGTGGTGAAAATCTATAATATTTTAAAATATGTTTGCTGTATATGTTTTATTTTTTAATAATACTCATTTTCCGTAAATATACATGCTATCAATTTTTCTACAAACAATAATTTACCCTAGAAAAAATAATGCCAGACGTTCGATCGAGGATGACAAATCCTTACTTAGGTATAAAACTAATTCAAAATACTTAATTAAATAAAATTATAAAAATATAAAGATACAGTCCTCGACAGGAATTCGAAACCACGACTCCCACTATGACGGCACAAAAAAACATACGACAGGTCGGCTTCAGAACATTGACTTGCTTTTGTATATGGCTAGGTGAAAAGCCCGTCGTCCATTATCATCAACAATTCAATTTTCAGTGATTTTTAGAATTACAACTGGCAATTTTCAAATTTTATTTGTATAATACCGCGTTCAAACAGAGGAAATCTTTTTGAAATTGTTGGCGATTTCTAAAATTGCAGCTTACAATTTTCATATATTGTGTATATATAGTTATAATAAAGAGAATACGATGAAAATTACGTAATTTAACAATTATTAAATTATTTACAAATATAAGAAAGCCATAAAAAATGGTCGGTCTACTTCAATGTTTACGTGACTTTTATATACAAGGAATAGTAGTAATCATTTATTCTTGTTTTAGTTGTTCATAATTGTATCTGCCATCTCTATTTCATACTCGTATTCCTGTTTTTAATATCTGCGTTAATTTACCATTATCATTATTTACCACTGTTCATGATGCGTAAACTTTTTTTCTAATATACTCTTGTACAGTGTACTAGTAGTAGGTATTAAATAAAAAGCACGAGATTTTTGATGGGAAATATACATTTCTGTGTCTGCTGTCATGCAATTGGAAAAATAAAACAGATCAATGTTCATTTATGGTCGCCAAATGTGTGCTGTGGCGGAACTATAATTGGCTGAATCATGAATTTCGAATAATAAACTAACTAAACTATAACTGACCGTGTCCGTCAAAATGCTTCATTTAAATGTGCTAATATTTAAGGCCACCACGGGCAACATAGAAAATATATAGGAACTATTGGAGATTATTTCCAATTTTTAGTATAATTAAGAATAATATTGTAGCCAAATACAGAAAATAACACGCCGATGTAGTACACTGGTTAGCATCCGCTTCGAAGTTTTGAATTTCGAGCAGGGTAGTCTGTGCCACTATCTTTAGGATACAATTAACGACACTTTAAGAAAACTCGAATCTGAGTAGCAAGATCTAACACTTATATACACATACACTAATACACGTCAGAAAGACCCGAATGTCAATAGCCAGTTGCAAATTGTAACACATACGACTACTACTAGATAAAATAGTAAGAAAAATATGTTATATTGGTGATTGTATCACTTGACTTATAATATATTATTGCACTAAATTTGTTACAATTTAAAAATTAGAAATAATGCAGAAGCAATCGTGGATTTTTAATTTTTTTAATGAGAATTCATTGAACCCGAAAATAAATTTTATAATAACTTAATCAAATTTAAAGGTGGTTCACGATTAACGACATATTAAATATAGCAAGATTTAATTAAAATGTCATTGACATTGATTAACGAATGATCTCAAAAGTAATTACAGAAGATAATTATTTCTCTATATAATTTTTTTATTAGGCCTCTGCTTCGCTGCCCTGATTACATCATGCCACGTCATTAACTATTTACGGTCCTTTAATGCCGCGCACAGAAATCCGACGTGTCTATTCGGTAATGGCATAAAATCGTTATTTCGCTGGTGCATTAATTAATAGGAATAAATGCATGCATAAATAGAATTATATTTGACTTATGGCTTCCGTAACGGTTCGCTCTGTGTTACAAATTGTATCCATTTGCAATTAAGCGACGCATAAATTTCAATCACGCGGAGATTTCAAACTGAAACCACAAATTAGCTGCGGCGTTTTTGAACATAAATGAAGAGAGTGGAGTGTAGATTACCACATAGTAATAAACCTTTATTGGATTAATTTATACTGAGCTTGATGAAATATTTTACAACCGCCCATATACCAGATTTGTTGTAGTTGAAGACACTAAAACTTGTTTAATTCAATTACCAAATTTAAGTTGATGTTACTTTATTTAATTTTTTTAATAATAGTACTATTATTTAAAAAAATAATTATAGTAAAACCAACTTAAATGTGTTATTTGAATTAAACAAGCTTTAATATTTTCAACTACAACAAATCCGGTACTATATAGAAGGTTGTAAAATATTTAATTTAATATTTGAAACAATATTTTCAAATTTTACATACGAAATTGTGATTTTTCAATCATAGTTTTTAGTAAATTTTATTTGTTGTAAATTATATCATTTCTCAAAACATATTCTATATAAATTCCTGCTTTCCGTGAAGGTTCTTAAAACACATTTAAATGCAATAATAATGATATTATAAACATAAGAATACGAAAGGGTGGCAATATGCTAAATGTCACCTATTTATGAATGGTAGCATTCATTCCCATATATAATTGTATATGTCGAATGAATATATCTCAAAAATAAGTTTTTGCACAGTATTATATATTAATGTACATGTCTAGGTAATAAATATATTTGTTGCCGGTAGATGCTCCACAATATTAACGTCATAACATATAATTCATAATTCAAATATTATTATTTATTATATATATTATACTCATACGACACGACACATGTCTAATAATAAAATGACATTGAAAACAAAATTAACAAAGATGCAAAAAGCGTATGTATTGGTTTAAAGCATATTATAACAATTATTTGTGCTGCAAACAGGGTATGCAGGCAGTAGTAGCAGGCAGGCTAGCTCCATGGCTTGGGCCATCCCATCCCTGGTAGTACCTGGTAGTAGTAGCGGCATACCTTCTGTTAGTTCAAATTTGCGGCACTTTTTTCATACAATAAATCAGAAGGTATTATGAAGCAGACCTATTACTATCGGAACGAAATAGGAATATTTAACAGGAAACTATTTTAGAACACACATTTTTACTTATTTTATTTTCTATGTTAGATAGAAATGTAAGGGGCAGGAATGTTTATATATTTTTCTGAGAGAAAAGGTGGCCTGGCCTGTCTACCTTAATAAAGTAGGATTATTGGAATAAAACAGGAGGATTTTATATTTTAATTAAATTTCCATACGTTGTAGACGTATATCGAGTAGTATGGCGGTATATAGCAATGGGTTGCACACACACAAGGGGAGTTTATTATGTTATCTACCTAGCCATGAAAACAAGGAGTTCGTGAACGAACAATACGTATAAAGCATTAACATTAATACACTTATTTAAAATGTCTTCGAAAAATATTTCGTTTTAGCAATTTTGCAAAATATGACTAAACAGCGTTTTACAAGTCGTCTTTCGATAAAAAGCGATGAACTCTCAAGTGTTTTTTGTTTTGGAAAGAGATAATAGTGAGAGGAGACGAGATCGGCACTGTAATGTAGATGTTGTTACTTATAGTCGGATTCTTTGATTCTTTCTTACACAATTCGTGCTTTATACACCTTATTTCTTGCATTAGCAGGGGTTTCTTAGCATAATTGTGGGATCGTTTTCTTGTATAACCGATTTTAAGTTCTTAATTTTATCTTTCTAGACATTGCCCCATATTGAAGTCCTTTTTGGCATATTCTCAATTAAGAGCATCCGAGAAAACTGGGGTCATCACTTATCGCGTCTTCGCCCTTTTGGGTGGTGGAAAGCCCTTATTAACCCATTGCATGGACTCTTGTTTCATCGGAGGATCCCAGTGGTGTACGCAAGTCTCATCTCCAGTTACAATTCTATAGAAGCAGTATTCATCTTAGGATAAAGTAGTCAAAATCTCCTCGCAAATGTGTCGTCTACACTGTTTTTGTTCCGTACAAAGCAGCATCGGAACACATAATGCCAACGCTTTAATCATTCCCAACTCTTCATGTAGAATTCAGATATTCCTATTTCTCTAGCAATAACTGAAACTTTCAATCAGTGGTCAACCAACACCAAATCTTCAACTTGATGATTCCATCAGATCGTGCTTCCAGAGGCCTTCCACATTTTGGGTCATCATGAAGGCAAGGAATCGCCCCTTTGAACTACTTGCGCCGATATATGACTTGAAAATAAGACGGGCTATTTTCCCCATACACTGCCACCATTCTATTAAGGATGTTCTTCAAGCGACTGCCTTCTTTCGATAACAATGCCTTGGCGCCTCTGTGTTTAAGTTTAAGAAATTACGAATGTTTTCCTCTTTAAACTAATATAAAAATGACAATTGTTAAGCGATTGAAACCAAACTTGAGATGACACTAACAATGTAAAAATGTCACACAACATATGAAAATTGACGCGATAGCATTTGTTTTCATTATTAGTATTTCAAGCATAAAACTCCCGCTATCGTACCGATACTGTGTGACATGACAGTTAGGGGCCTTAATGTGAATGAAACAAAGATCATTGAAATAATATATAAGAATAAGGAGAGAATTGATATACATCAATATAAATGAAGCAGAAGTAGAATCGTGTAAACGCTACAAATATCCAACATTAGTGGTTATTGCTTGACAAATTGATATGGGGCAACACATTGAGACAGTAAGAAAAAAGCTGTCGCTGTATTAGGGGTCGGATATAGGTCGCAAGCTACGTTATATTATATTAGAACTGTGTAAATAAATATATTTACCGTGCAGCAGAAAGCCTGATTTTAATTACAGGGCGACAATAAAATTTCACCATATTATACAAAACTTACTAAGAAACTAAATTGTAATAGATATAAAAATATGACATAAATGAGAAATAAGAGATAATAAAGAAAAGTATATATAAATTAAATTCAGATACAATAAGAGATTCGTAGAATCATCTATTTATTGGTTTTATGAATCCATTTAATTAGATATTAAATATATCTATATTTAACTCGATACAGCAGGTCAGTTTATGATAATATAAAAGAATCATTATCAATATTACAGGACTATTTCCAATTACTGTATATATATATATATATATATATATATATATATATATATATATATATATATATATATATATAATTTGCGTTTTCATAATTTTCACAAATGGTTAAATATAAATCTGAAGAAAACCAAGTACATGATCATGATGGCGAAATATAAAAAATATTACACAATCTATGTGTTACAATGAGTTTTATTCTAACACTTGTTTTATAATATACATAAAATATTTAATATTATTTCCACTTATATCGTTTAAATTATTTTTTTTTCTTTTTTAATTTTTATAACAACACAAATCGTCCTTTTCTTTTAGCTCTACAGCCCTGGATTAACTTTGGCTTTCATAACTATCCCCTTTCTCGAATCTGTTTACAGCAGCTAACTTCCAAACTTTAAGGCTTTGATGGCCTCTTCTATCTTGTATTTCCATGTGACTATTGGTCTTCCTATTCTACCATGGAGTATTGCTTTAAAGATTTCTTTGGGGGCCCTTTGTTTGGGCATTCATATCATTTATCCAGCCCATCTGATCGTCTACTTTTATGTAACGATGTCGTCTCCCTTTACTAACACCTGCAGTTCGTGATTCATTATTCTCCTTATTCCATGTTCCTCTATTATCGGCCCGAAGTATTTTTGTTTCGAATACTCCGAGGGAGTTGTCTAATTTTGTTATGTTCCATATGCGACCAGTGGCCTTACAATTGTCTTATACATTCAGTGTTTGATGTTCTTTAAGACAACTTTTGATTAGAATGGTTTCATTCATAGTAGCAGCTATTTTCTGCTTGGATCCTTTCTTACATGCATAATATATATGATATTATTTGATGTACACTTGTAGGTATTTATTGATGTTCACTCGTTCAAAGTAGTGTTTATCTATCTTTAGATATCGAGGTGGCTGTGTTGCATTATTGTTGATTATTACTAAGTACTATCCTCTTTGAATTTAGTTTTATGTCTTTAAATATTACTTTTACGTTTATCATCTGAGTAACTACATATTTGGTAGGTCTTTGTTATAATGGTTCCTTTTTTTATTTAGGTTACGAGTTGCGTATTGTAGAGCAAGATCAAATATTATCTAAACAACATTTGGGGTAACATAATGGCCCAGACAAAACTCTACTTATAGGAGTTTTTATTTTGCAAAAAAGTTACTATTTTTGTGTGGAAATAATGTTCCCTGATAAGACGATGCATTCAGAAATACATCCACCTACAAGATGGTCGGATTCATGCACATTGGATGTAAGCCGCCCAAGACCGAATATTATGGAAATCAATCACGGGAGGTCTACGTCAAACAGTGGACTGGGATAGGCTGATTGATGATGATTATATAATATGAATGTATAAGTTTCCTACTCTTGATTTTTCGGAGGAAAGTCCATACTTACCAACTGCAATATTCTGATTTTGAAAAAACACCCTGTTTACAAAATGTTTCCTTGTTTATTGATTGAGATAGGGATGTTAAGATTGTACCAAATATACGGCTGACCCATAAATCGATTTCAAATCCATAACCAGAATCCACTGTAATAATTTCACACCAAGAAATGATGTGAAATTTGCATTACAAAAAGAGTCATGTTAGAATATAATATATATAATAAAGTAATAGAGAAAAGAAAAGGTATTAAGGACAAATACGGAGAAAAGCTTTCAAAACGAAGCCAGCTAAATAAGAATATCTCTAAAGGCACAAGAATGACAATAATCATAAATAATAAATCAATACGGAGAGGATCGTTCAAACGATAGAGTCAAACAGAAGTTCAGAGACAAACTTGCCTCCGGCATAAATTACATACACAGTATGAGAAACTCACAATATAACATCAAACGGAGAAGGAAACCTCAGGGTTGTGAAGGAATTCTTATAAGCCTCGCCAAAATGCTCAGAAAGAATAATATCTATAATTAGAAATTAAGGATCATAGGACATCCTAGAGATCACTATATTCGAAATAATGATAGTACTGTCGGAGATGCAGATTAATAAATCATGGGGATGATGATATAATCACTGATGCATTAAAGATAGGAGGATATAAACTGAAATCCCTACTTAAAGTACTCTTAAACGAGTGAGAGGACACCCACAAAATGGAATGATGCAATAATTATTATTCTTCATAGAAGGGGTACATCACCAACCTTATAGAAGGGAAGGGGTACATCATCAATATTAAAAATAACCGGCCCATCAGCCTGTTATCACATAGTACATTGTAAGCAATAATAACTGCGAAGAGAATAAATGCTAATGTAGACCTCTACCAACTACAGGCAGAATTTAGATCACGGTTTGTCGACCACCTTCAAGTTCTAGTAAATCAAAATAGTAGAGTATAATAAACCAGCAGACCTAATATTTGTCGACTACGAGTAGGCGTTGGACTCGGTAGACCAGTACGCGTTGCTAAAATCACTACCGATGGCCAAATATGCCGCTACACCAATATAATCAGTCATATATATGAAAAGGCCACAGACTCCATGAGGATACGGTAAGATTTAAATTTAAAGCCGTCCGACATGAAGATACGTTAATCCCAGAACTTTTCACCAATCTACTTGAATATATGATTCAGACCATACATCTGCAAAACCTAGGAATCAATATAAATGGGAACTATCTCAACCACCTAAGATTTGCAGACGACTTAGTCCTTACATCGTATAGTATAGACCAGGCTATAACGAAGTTACAACGACTAAATGTTTCATCACACCAAAATCAACATTATAAAAATCAGTTAAGTTTAGTTATCAGCTTGATAACTAAACTTAACTGAGGGTGTAATCATAGACAGAGTTGAAATCAAAGAAACAACATCATAGAAATCCCTAGGACCTGAAATGCGTATTTACAGAGACAATCAAACATGTGAAATGGCAAAACGCATACGACTAACGTGGGCCGCATACGGGAACCTAAAACATCTATTCAAACCGAACTTACCAACATGTTCATACGGCGTAGAGACTTTAACACTAACAAAGAAGGTAGTGAATAAAAACTGGACTAAGAGACGCAATAGAACGAAACAGTTCTAGAAGTGGAACTGGGCAGGACTCATTGCCAGAATGCGGGACAATAAATGGACTCGAATTCTGGAGTGGAGACCCAGCTATGATTTCTTCAGAAGCAGAGGACATCTACCTAAGATGGTCCGCCAATATTATATGGATCCATACACGTTGGTTGTAAGCGGTCCAAGTCAAGCAATTACGGGAAGCCTACGTCCAATAGTGAACCAGGATAGGCTGATTGATAATGATAATCTCAAATAGTTTTACTCTTGATTTTTCGGAGGAACGTACACATTTACCTACAACATTCTGATTTTGAAAAACACCTTGTTTACAGAACGTTGTATAAATTTTTTATAATTATTTCGATTATTTTATTGCGAAGAAAAAAAGTATGCTCATGGATGAAATTAAACGTGTTTCCTATGTTTTTCAAAATTATCTAAAGAAAATAATAGAAATATTTGAAAACTGAAAAGATTAAATATTATTTGTTAAAAAAAATCCTTAATTATTATCGTACGTATGTTAAAGAAATGTGCTCTGGGCACATCAGATTATTTAACGTTGGTGACATTTTACCTGCTAACGATGTATCTTGGCAGAATTACTGTTTTAGAGATTTGCAATCGTTGCCCAACTAATGACATTTGGCGCGCACTTATCTCATCTGATCACATCAAATGTGTATGTGTGTTGTGGACAATTACATTACTATAATGGCTGTATTCGAAAAGTAGGCAAAAATGCAAAGGGGGATTTATAATTTACACTAAAAGCAGATATATGAAATTAATTAATTAAAAAATATATACAAGATATACAAGATATACAAGATATACAAGATATACAAGATATACAAGATATACAAGATATACAAGATATACAAGATATACAAGATATACAAGATATACAAGATATACAAGATATACAAGATATACAAGATATACAAGATATACAAGATATACAAGATATACAAGATATACAAGATATACAAGATATACAAGATATACAAGATATACAAGATATACAAGATATACAAGATATACAAGATATACAAGATATACAAGATATACAAGATATACAAGATATACAAGATATACAAGATATACAAGATATACAAGATATACAAGATATACAAGATATACAAGATATACAAGATATACAAGATATACAAGATATACAAGATATACAAGATATACAAGATATACAAGATATACAAGATATACAAGATATACAAGATAATAATAACAATATGTTTAAACTAGGCAAGCCGGGCAAGCTCAGAGGATTAATGAATAATATAAATATCTACAGAGATATAAGTCCGAATGACTGCAGATCTTTTCTCATTTAAGAAATTTAAAAAAAAACATGTATATTTATAGGGCTATCAGCCGTGAAGCTTTTCCGCCGGTCAAGGGAGAAGCTAAGAAGAGATTATTTACTCGGTATTTACCATAAATGCACAGAAAACCTCTGCAAAACTTAGAAAGGTGATTCGCGAAAATTCGCCCCCAATGGGGTTCGAGTTCAAGCTCCCCAATGCTTAGTACGAGATGAACGACGCGTCTAACCACTCCGCCACTGAGCTGGGTACTGAAGAAATATATAACGAGTTTGCTCGTTAAGATTCTATTCAAATATCAAAATGTGAAACTGTGTATTTACAATGATTACTATTATATTAGTCGGCTTCTTACAGTTAATAAATAAATGCACGACCTGGCATAATGTATTCATGTGTTAATTGCGATGCCAACAATGCACTCCTTGCACCAGTGCTCGTATGCAAAAGTAAATAGCAGAAAGAAAGAAAATTGCGAAATAAATCGGCTTAAGCTGCGCGATCGTTTATTTTGCGAATCACGTCGTAAATTTTATATAAAGATAAATGTTTTCAGACGGGCGCGGTCATCATTTACACACCCCTAATGGGGCATAATACGAGTAACGCGCATTTCTACGTAACGACTCGCGTGGAAGAACGCAATAGGGATTCGTTAGATGGGCACTAATTTGATAATGCAAGACCGAAATGCATGCAAAGGTATTCATAAAAAAACGTGGTCGTTTTTCTTCTTGGTGGACCACAATGAAGCAACTACTTTAGCGTAGTCATTCGCGTTAATTCAGGATTAACAATTTATTTAAAGCTGGATGCAATTTATCTCATTGTTTATTTTTTGTAAAATCCATTCAATGTTCTACAGTTGTATTTTACTCATGGATGGATTAGTGTTTCAATACTATTATTAAGAAAACTCAATTATTTTAAACCTGTATTCCACAATGAATCAAGTAATATGATTCTCAAAGTGGGGGCCGCCAAAAATATTTAGGGTCGCAGAAAGAAACAATTACTGGTCATTCTGGATGTATTTCTACACATACCCATTCTTCAGAGGGTCCTTATTTTAGGTGCAAAGGGGGGTCGCAGTCCATGCAGTTTGAGAAACACTGTTTTAAAATACACAAGGCGTTCCAGGAAAAATATACAAAATGTATATGTGTAATGTAGATCGATGACAAAATCTTGAGAGAGATATATAGTCTAATATTATACATTACATATCGAGAATATAAAAACAAAAGTTATAATTTCATTGTTATTGACTATTATTTTTAACTCATTAACGGTGCGGTTAGGCAACACCGAACAAATATTTTATTCATCGTACATAATAGCAAAATATATTGCAATTATGTTATAGGATTGATTCCATTGTTCCAATCTTCTTAGATTTTAGATTCATCTGTATTTCTTTTTCAAAAACTACCGATTTATAGTCCGGTGCGGAATCTAGTAAAGGATATGATTTTTTTTTAAATATTAATCAAATGTGTGTCTTTATGGGCATGTGAATTTGAAGATAGATTATTATGTAAATTCTGAAACTACACAATAAGTTTCGGTGCGTAAACCCACACTAAAAATATAATGCGGCCAGTACACACCACTTTATCATAAGTATCGTAATAATTATTATAGAATATTTTTTTTAAGAAATATAACCTTTTTAAGTAATCAAATATTTTATATTTTTAATTTCCGATGTTTTCTATATATTTTCCGCGATTGTTATGAAAATGCATTCCTAATTTTGAATTCTAAATTATTATTGTTACAACTATTCTCGATATTTTCAACATATATCCACTTTACCTGAATCGAATGCATATTCTTTAAAAAAAAAGGACACATTAAATTGTCATTTCTTCTAATAAAATAACTAAAAAATAAGAACTTTGTACAAAATTTAACAATGAAACATGGATTTCCCCCCGTTTGATTTCCATCAAAAACTAGTTAATATGGAATTATATGAGATAATAGCCATATGAAAAATTAGTGTGAAAATAGTAGTAGCAGTAGTTTTTCCAAAAACATGGCGAAAAAAATTATCACAGACATCAGACAGACAGACGAAGGATAAACATTTTCCAAAGATGGTCTTAATAAAATGATCAAGGGACATAATAAAAGGGATTTCCGCAAAAATATGAAATTTAATTTTTCGTACGATTAGAATACTTTATCCATAGATGCTTTTGTTTAACAGTACTAGTCGCCCCGTTGCGTGCTGAACCGCTCCAAGTCTTGCGGTCTTGCGCTGCCGGTTGTAAGGGACGAGCTTTCACCCCAGCATACAATGACAAATGAAAACAGCTCATACCTTGTATGATAAAGTAAAAAGTTAGGGTTTCTATTTACGATTTCAGGGCAATCAATTCATATGCAAAGTGTGTGATTGTCAAATTATATTCATGATGAATGGCTCATTCACGAGATATAATTTGATATAGATATAGATATAGTTTAATTTTATGGTAAATGTACACTAACGACATTGGTAAATAACGTATACAATGCGTACAAAACTAATATGAAGTAGTGATCCTCCGTTTCTACATTTGCGTTTCATTCATATATCTTCAGGATAATTTTACATTTTCTTTTTTTTTTAATACTACTCCTACATGTTAGTAGTAGTACTAGGCGAGCTAACAACCAACGAGGTCTGACGTAGACACATTCTAGAATTGTCCTAAAAATTCATAATTATCATATTTCCCTCCCCCGTAATATTTAAATTTCGGTAAATTCCACAAGATTTTACATGAAACGTCTTGGTATTCTGCAGTAAAAAAATACATTGACACATTGGCACATTTGCAATGTGTCATTGTGTATGTGTATTATGCAGAACACTAAGACGTTTTTTAATGTAATATCTTGTGGAACTTACTGAAATTCAACATTTATGTGCATACTATAATTAATTGTTTTCATTATATATATATATATATATATATATATATATAGAGAGACGTGGGTTTTAGTCCCACCGGAGAGTGAAATTTTTGAGAAATTATATATACGACACACGTGGATGTAGTGCAGTGGTCTTTGCAAACACGTAGTCCGGGTTCGAATCCCGACTCGGGTAGTCGGTACCTATTATCGATGGGATAGAATTAACGACACTTTAGAAAACTCGGGGATGATTTCTAAAGTAACAAGTACCAGCATTCACACACACACAAAAACGGAGGTGGATCGCCAGTTACAGAAATGTAACAAATACAGTAACTACTACTATAATTGCCCTAGTTTTATAAGACTATCATATCATTATCATCTATCATATCATAATATGATTAATTTATGTAAAATTGTCTTATGTTAATTCTTATTTATTAACGTATTAACTTTACTGTGTGTGGGCGAGGACAAAATAATGGAAGAATATATTATGTTATTAATTGTAAATTATCGGTTATGCTAATAACTAATATTTTATTTCGGTTAGACATAAAGGGGGAGTTTTAAATAAGCAATTGCTTATATTCTCTTAGAACTATTAAATAAATAACGGTGCATTAACAACTCTATAATAAAGCAAATTACACTTAACTCAGTGTCTAGCTTTAGGTTACTAGCCTAATGACTGTGACCTGAAACATATCCATTGATTTCTGCATGCAGTATGATTTTGAACTCCTGCAAAATATATTCAGTAAGATATATTAGGACAAAATAAAATGTTGATTCTTTTATTAATTTCTTTAAATTTTGAACTTTATTAATGCAATATTCTAAACAAACACTAAAAACATGTCAGAGATATCTAAATGACAACTGTAAAGTTTAAAGTTCTGAAGTTATGTATAGATCCCCATATTATGTAACTTTAGAACGATGGGAATTATTCAAACGTTATGTTGAGTGGCATTTGACAACAGTCAGTCTCGTTTGTAAAAAGCAGATAACTCTTCAGGTAATTTTTAATACGTCACTTTTGACAACTTTGACACATAATGCGACATTGCCATATTTAAACAGAGGTACATGAGGCTGAAATGGAAAGTTAACAACAATTTATGCAATATCTAACAATATAATCATTGGTTATAGTTACATCGCCTATGTACAACCGAGCCTACGATTTTTCAATAGGCTATTAATTCAAAACTGTTTCTGTACTTGATACTTATTCTTTTGGAGTAATAACTTATTTAATAATTTCATACACTTGCAATTCTAATGTATAAAAAATACCAAACACGCTTACCATCATTTGCTTTTATAGTATCTTATTATGATTTATCAAATTTCTCAAACATAGTTACACATTTTAACTCTGAAACTGTTGCTGGTTGCTGTAGTATTCAGAACGTTATTAGTACTACGACTTCGTATTCCGTACTTAAATTATATTTAGTTGTCATGCTGTCTAGGGGCATGCCCATTGTAGGGTCTGCCCTCAGCTCGTAATACAGCTCTATGTAGTGAGCCCCGTGCAGTTTGCACCTTGAAGTAATCTGTGGCATACAGATCTTGACTCTTTTTCAATGAAGATGTGTAGTGGTGGTAAGTCCAGCAGGACTTGTTTGCATAGCTCCTGTTGTTCTCAGGGAGGCACGCCTTTGGGTACTGCTCAGGGGTCTGGCCCCGTTGAATTGCTTAGTCTTGGGCCACCATACTGACCCATATGATATACTTCCTCGGTATTTGTTAGTACTCTTCTTTTTGTACAGTTGACTATTGTGGTTTTCAGAGGGTTTATGGACAAGCTCTCACACCATTTGTCCACTATATTCAGTGCTCTTTGTGTACGCTCTGAGATTATTCCCGCGAAATTTCACAACGATCGCAATGGATAACTTCTACAGTATCGTCTACTAGGACTGCCCACAGCAGCGGTGGCGGCACTCCGCCTTGCGCGTACCTTCTTCCAGTTCACGCCTTTATGGTGGCCTCGCCGATCTGATGATCCTATTCTCTAGGCTGACTTGTACTCAATGGCTTAGCACTTGTGGTGTGCCTTTCTTCAGTAGTGCCTTGGCCATTGAATTTGTTGCGGCATTGTTGAATGCCCCTTCAATGGTAAGGAACGAGGCCGTGTCTAACTCTCCATCATCTAGTGTTTTTGCCAATAGCCTATTTAGGTCATCTGGCGCCAAGTCATTTTTGTGTTGGTTTAAATCCGATTTTAAATAAGGTTTTACATTATGATCTACTTATGACCAAAAAATTATTCGGTCTCCTCAAATCTAAGGCACTAGCTATACCAAAATAAATTGAAAACAAAAGAAGAACTTATATTGGGTATTTTATTTGCCAAAGATTTTTTTGTGAAAATGATTACTTTTTGTCAAAAGCACATATCAGTTGTGCATTCGACAATAATGGTCTGCAATCCATCGAATAAATTGGAACTATTTCATTTTGCTTTATTAATAATTAATTACGGTATAGCAATCGAATATTAATTGCTACCCTACGTAGACGTAACGACCTTGTTGCTATAATAATTTATGTTTTAGTTATTGATTATACCATTAGACTAACGTATTTGTTTTGTTGCAGGTGAGTGTCAGCATGGAAATGCACCCTTAATCATCGGACATCATTTTAAAATGCGGTAAAATGGTTATTTTCTTTGCAATATCTCTATAACATAAAAACACTTCAGGGCGGTACTTCTTTTATTTACAGCATGTGCACTGTTTATATTGACTAAATAGTTGTAGCGGTTGTGTAAAATTCTGAAATAAAAGTTTAATTATATGTACGTGTTCATTTAGTAATGCTACCTACGTCACATCCATTTATCGCTCCGTTGATAGAAAAGTAATCGCTCCGTAGATAGAAATCATCTATTTTAATACAGAACTATTTTTAAAACAAAGTTCTTAATAATGTATATATAATACTGAAATAATACTTGTTTTATAATATACACTCAAAGCACTAATATGTTATTTTTCACATATGTATGTACATTAAGTATATGAGTCTAGGATTGATTTTTAACATATAATTAACATTAAAATTGTTACTTGCGCCACTTTTCTATCAACAAAGCGATATATGCAACCCAATTGAGACCATAGGTACTGCATAAAAATAAATAGAAAATAACAACAGCAGCCTCAGAAATATACCTGTTAATTAGAAGATAACAATTGAAAACGGAGCTCAAATACAATTGCTTCTACAAAATATGGATAATATAGAGATAGTTGTCAAATAATATACTAAAAATTAATGATAACGTTTGACAATTTAACAATTATCGATAGTCCGATGTGGAATAAAAACTATCGACAGCTTTTGCTATCTCTATTCGTTAAGCTGCAGTATATTCAGTAACGATTTTGAGACTTCTCTATATCAATCCTATTGTAGTTTTGAGATTTTCTTTGTTTAACTATCGATGGTCCGAACATATCACGACTATCGATATATTTATAGTTTTAATCAAGTAGTATCGATAACTTTCTTTTCTTTTCTGACATCCCAATGCATTATTTGGATAATGAACACACTGTATTGTAAATAAGTGTGTACATGTAATAATAAATTACTTTTCTTGGAGATGCATGGAAAGTGATGTTTATTTTATATACTAACGGATACAGGATTTATCTTGTAAGGAAATGAAAGTCGCCGTTAATAAATGTTTTGTAAAATGCTTGTCTGCAGGCTTAACAATACAAATTTCTTACTCTCATTCAATAAACAATAAATTCGTAGGAAGTAATTATGAGTAATAAAATATCTGTCAAATAGAAAGGGAGTAGCTTTTTACTATTTAGATTTGAATTAATGTAATTATCCATGGCGCTATTTAATAGGTTTTATTTCCGATGGTTTAGTGCTAATTAAAAATATGTTAAAAATTGGCATTTCTACAACTAATTTTTCTATTCGTTGCCATCAGATCAGTTAGATGAATCACTTAATTTCCGTATTGCAACACGGAAGAACCAAACGTATTTACGTATACCTTCGTATGTCCTTGAAAGGAATAAATATATATTGTGTAACGAAAATGTTAATGTGCAAGTTCATTTCACTCAAAAAGAGGTGTGTATGTGTATGCGTGTGAGTTGGACTGACGTGGTTGATGTTTGTACAAGACTCGGTCCGCCCGCTCAAGATTTCGTATGGTTCATTGGCCTATTCGGAATCGCTGGCGCTCGAGGCAAATTGAGTTAAAAACCAGTTTCTATAACTAAATAGCGCCATCATAGAAGGCTCTATGTCCGGCAACATGCATTATCGCCGGCTTTGATCAATTTATATGGCTCTTATCGAATTATTTCCATTACATTAAATTCACTCAAGTTGTCATTGGGGTATTGTTGGCTAACATTACACTATTGTTATCATTATCTGTATCAGTAGGACGATTATTAAAAATAAAAAATTATTAACTGTAATACTCATTCACACATAAAATTATAAATTATATTTCAGTTTATATACAGAGTGCCTGTGCCGAACAAACATTATTTTACAATTGACTCCTGATTTATCAAATATGGAGATCTTGGGATTAAAAAAATATTAATATTAGTTTACAAAATGATTTAAAGCAACAGTTATATTATGTTGCTTTGAGATATAATTTTTATACTACAACATTTTTCAAGGGTCTAAAATAAATTTTAGATCCTTAACAAATGTTGGCAATGTTAATTTAAAAATTACTAATATCTTAAAGCAGCATAATATAACAGTGCTTTAAATCATTTTGTGAACTCGGAAATGTTATTTTATTTTTACTCCGAAGGTCCCCATATTGATAAATCAGGATTAATAATTATAATTAATGATTTTAAAATTTAATTAAATAATTTAAAAAGAAGTATTGTCGGAATACTAGCATATAATGAATGAATATTTTTTTCTTTTTAAAGAAGGTTTTAAATTATGTTGGGGTTGTACCCAATCGAAATTGCAATGTGCTTAAATGAATTTCATTACTTCAGTAAATATTCGATGGAGTAGATTGAGTGCTGCGTATCATACGGTTAAATGTAGCCATTTTGTATTTGTGTTTTGTTATCAGAATCTTGTTAAACTAGACTGGAGAAGACGCGTTATGACATATTTGATGATATATTTCTATATGTATACAATTATTACGTTAGAACTACTTTGGGTAGTTGATAGGTCCTGCACATGTTTACAAATTTGTCCAGGTGTATCGATTGGGGAAGGATATGGCGAATAACTTTAAAACACATAATCTTAGAGTGGAGGAATTGAATACCTACTATATTTAAAACATTTATTTGTTTGCGACTATCAAATATTTAATTTAAAATATTGTTTTCAAAAACTATTTGAATTATTATACTGAATGCGCAAACAGCATCTTCAATGTATTGTTCAGTATAATATGTTTTCTATTACATCTAAGAATAAGCTAGCATAATAAAGTTGTACAGTAATATTTATTAAAGAGAGACATTATCTAACGCCAAATGGGGCAGCTTATTTGAAGTGTGACTCAAAGAGATAATATCTCATCAAAAAGTACTATTCTGTAACTAAATTGTTGGTAAATTTTATAAAAGTAAATTGATCTTAACTTCAATAGTACATTGCTGCTCATAATTTATTTTATATAAAACGAAATAAAATTAAACTCGTTACGACTTATGGGTACATTCGTCTATAATAAAATACTTGTTTCATAAAAAAACGTTGTTTCGTTTATGGGTGGGGAAAGCCGAACACATTCAATTCCCCAGCGTTAATAAAGATTGATTCTCTCTCTATTTCAAGATCATACAATAATAAAATACCTTTAGTTTGGTCAATCAATAAAAACCATCGTCACTGGAGGAATCGTACAAAAATAGATATAACTCACAAGCTCAATTTGCTTGACGCCGTCACAAATTATTTTCATACTGATCATTGAATATATGTTACACGGAATAATAAATTGTAACTCAATGATGCTTTCATGAAATTAACAGAAGACGGCAGGTGGTACCGTTGATAAGCAACATGTGATCCGTGCTTGAATGAATACATAATTCTCCATAAAGTCGTCGCGGTAGACTCGTACCGTATTCTTGGTATATAAACTAGGTATTGGTTTTATTTTTCTCGATAAAACAGTGACATTATTTAAGATGAATATAATAACATTATTCCATTATGTATTTACAATCTAAAGTTTCTAACACTATTTTCACAACAAATAGTGGTACAATAGTTTACTTTATAGCACGCATTTCAGGGATATTTTCTTTTCTATATTGGTACTATTTATTTGTAATAAAATAAATATAAATGTCTCTGTCGTATGTCACGTAATTAGTAAATAAAACAGACCTGTATTTATTTCTGCTCGCGAACTGTGTGGCATGTTGTTTCGAGAAACCGTAAAGTGCGCGCAAAATGTTGCTGTTGTGCGAATGTTTTTATTTCGCAAAATGGATAATAAAAATAAAATCTGCCAACGATTCGTAGGCAGATTTTAACGTTGCTATCAAAAAAAATTAATGAAAAAATTATGAATTATTTGCTGTAATTATAAATTAATATAAAATGAAGGAGAATTCGAAGAACGTGTAGTTATAGCACTTGTTTTGCAATAAACTATTATCTATTGTTATTTAACAATATTTGACAATATTCCATATTCAATAAACCTCACCATGTATAGCAACATTCATCAACTAAATCTAGGCCATCGGTTTGAGCATCTTTTCTTAATCGCTCAGTTTGATTTCGGGCATTTTCGACGCGCTATTACTGTTTGACAATCGCTTGAGTGTCGTTGATCTTAGCGATGGAGAAAATCGAGTATCCAACAGTCATCAAATAGTTGGTTTTTAAAGGCAATATGCTTGCGCAAATCAAAGACGAGTTGCACGCCGTGTACGGGGACTCTACATCATTGCTTATCACTATCAAATTTTGGGCAGCTGAATATAAATCTGGTCCTATCAGCTTGGAAGACGAAGAACCACAGCCCGTTCTCGCTTATTCCATATACGTCTGCTTAAACTAAACAAACTAAATGATTAGTTCGTGAATTAGTTCCTCACTAGGAATAAGAACTAAGGAACTAGTTCGCGAGAAGGAACTAACTCTGACGTCTCTAACGGGGAGCTCAATACAGCAGCAGGTGCATTTTCAACGATTTAAGGATATGAAGTGTGACATCTTGTATGCTTCATCGACTACCAAAGGGCATTCGACAGAGCACAGCATCAAAAGTTGAAAGAGATTGTGAATAAAGCTGAAATAGTTCGAAAATACTGTGAATTATCACCTACAACCTACACTGGACGCAAACAGCCGCTGTGAGAGTAGGAGAGAACAAGAAGAAGTAAAGATTCTACGATAGGCAAGACTGTACACTATCTCCATTAATATTCAGCACCCATTGAGATTATATATTGAGAGAAGATCTGGATGATATCATATACTTGAACGGTGAAATAATGAATAATATACGTTTATACGTTACGCAGACCATACGGTTATTGTTGCTGATAGCATAGAGAAACTACAACAGCTCATGAATAGGATGTTCCAAAGTAGGGGAATATATGTCAATCAAAAACCTGTAGAAAGAGTATATATAAATACATATCTGGACACTACGGTTAATGATTACTAATGAGTACTAATAAGCCACGATCTGACAATAAATACTTCTTTTTTCGAAAGCTTGATGACTTTTGTTAGCCGATTTATTTGCCCAGCTGTCTTTCCACCACTTTATTGGTCTGACAAGCAGCCGTGTTGTGGTTGCCTGCCGCCTGGCACGATCTTAGCAATCATAGCATGCTATTCATGCATGATTAATGTTCATTCAAGTCTCTTCTTCTGCCGCGAAGCCACCTTACGATGTTCGGAGTGTTGCCCCTATCCCGTATCATCACAGCTATCGAAACCTTACTGGCTGCCGCTCTGAATAATTGAGTGTTACTGCAGCCAAACCAGTCCCTTAGGCTTTTAAGCCAGGACATTCGGCGTCTTTCGATGTTCCTTCTTCCTCTGATCTTTCCTTGTACTATTAATTATATCAGCGCGTATGTGGGTCCTCTCATTATGTGGCCTAGGTATTGTAACTTTCTCTTCTTTATGATCTGAATTATTTCCAATTCTTTTTGCATTTTATTTAAGACTTCAGTGTTAATTACCTTATCTGTCCATAGAATACACCACATTCTGCGGTAACCAGCACATTTCGAAGGCATTCAGTGTGTGTTGTGTTTAGTGATATTTCTTAAGAGTCCATGCTTCAACACCGTAGCATTCTTGTTGGAGGTTCTAGGCTTACATCCCTACTAGTGAAGAACTGTTTCATTTTCACAAATATTGATCTCGATATTCCAGTCCTTGTTTTAATTTCTTTTGTGTGGTTACCCGATTGATCTATCCAGGTTCCAAGGTATCTATACGTCTGCACATTTTCTATGGCGATGTTCGCTACTCTCAGGTTTATCTGATTTTGATTCGGCGGGGATTTTGTAATTAACATAAACTTAGTTTTATTAAAATATCTTTTTAGTCCGTACTCTCGACATCGTTCGTTTAGTTTTTCTAGAAGGTGTTGTACGTCCCTAAGGCTACTTGCGAACAAAACCGTGTCATCCGAATATCTGATGTTGTTCACAACTTCTCCATTTATAACCACTCCTATTTGTCCTTCTTCTAACCATTCGTTAAATATAGCTTCGCTATAGAGTTAAATGGAAGAATACAGCCTTGCCTGATCTCTATTTCTTCTGTTAGCTGTTTTTCTACTTTTGCATGAGCTGTTTGACCCCAGTATAAGTTGCAGATTATTTTCACGTCATCTGAGTCAATGTTTTTGCTCAGGTGTAGTTGATGTAATTTATTATGTTTTACCCTATCAAAAACTTTTTCGAAATCTATATAACACGCAAACACGTAATGATCCATATCTAGACATCTTTGGAAAAGAATATTGGTCTCATAGATCGCCTCTCTTGTCCCTATTCCCTCACGGAAGCCAAACTGGGTGGTTTTAATATCTTCTTCCAGTTTTCTGTATATTCTCTTATGGATGATTTTCAAGAACATGTTTAGGCTATGACTCATGAGTGCAATTGATCGATAATCTGAGCATTCTTTTGGGCTAGGTTTCTTGGGAATGAGCACAAAGGTAGACAGTAGCCATTGTTTAGGGAGTTCCCCTTTCTCGTAGACCTTGTTGAATAAATCTAGCAGAATATCAATTACGTCGTCGTGAAACATTTAATAAGGTATTTGGTCAGGTCCAACTGCTTTATCAGATTTCATAGATTTCTGGGCATATTCTATTTCTGTTATTAATATTTTTAATTTTACGTTGTTTGTTTCTAAGATTGGTTTATATCTTTCATCATCAAAGAGTACCAGGAGGTATGTTTTCCACCTCTTTAGTTTATCTTCCACGTATATATTACTAATACCTTTGTTTTTATTTTTATTACATCCAGCCATTTCTTTTATCTTTTTATGCATGTTGAAATAATCATCTCTTTTCTAGTAGTTCTATCTCCACACATAGATCAGTTAGGTATTTCTCTTTAGCTGATATTATTTTTTGCACTGTTTTATGTAGTTTCTTATATTTCTTCGCGCTGTGTTTGTTCTTCCTTATCCATGAGGAGACAAAGAAGTAGCGGACTGTATTGGATCATGGTTTCCTCTCCATTCGTCGCTTTCAGTGTGGTTGTGTTGTTTGTGTTTAGTTGTTTTATTGTCTCTGTGATGTTGGGGTGTATGCTTTTATTACTTTTTATGAGTGTTCTTAGTACGCCTGAATTCCGGACTCTATCGAAGGCCTGCTCCAGGTCCACGAAATAGAACTAGGCTAGAATTCCAGCGCTTTTTCGCGAGATTTGCCGTACCACGTAGATGGCGTCTGTGGACCGTTTGTTCTTTTCGTATGATAGTCTTCTCGGATATAATGTCCTCTAGATGTTTTGTGAATTCTTTCATTGATATATCTAGGACGAATCATAGCTAACAATTTAGAATTTTATCGGCAAAACTGTTTAGATTAATTACTGATCAGTTCAGTATATGATATTTACATAGTATACAAATGAGCACAATTTTAAGGTATCTATAAGGCACCTTACACGATCAATATTACTATCAATATTTTAGAATAATGACAGTGTTACTGTACGATAATATATTTAAAATGTTCCTTATTCTAAAATGTTGCCATTATTTATTATATTACTCATCGTGTAAAGTATAGTAATGATGCAATGAAGAGAATACTGACCTTATCCGGATAATTGATTACTTGATAAACATAAAAGGAGGATTGATACAAATATTGACAGTATTAGGATTGACACTATTATTGACCGTGTAAGGTGCCTCAATCAAACACATCATTTACTCGACAATTACATATCGAAGTTGGCAAGATAAAACGTTGTACCCCACAAAACCACATGTTTACGGCGTTAAAAAGACGTATAACGAAACATGGCATCTTATCGTCTAATAAACCGATGACAAACTTTTACCTTTATAACGTCAATAAGGGCACTTTACATGGTGAGTAATACTGGCATTATTCTAAAATATTGAAAGTATTATTATTCGTGTAAGGTGTAATAATTTTCGAATGAAGAGAATACTGGTAATTGGATTTTTATCTGTTGGACAATAAAGCTTATTATATATAATTATTATTATTAATTATACGGATAATTTGTAATCCAAGCATCAGTGCTTCAATATCTCATACCATGCCCACAAAGTGGTGGGGATACTGACAGTATTGTTATTGTAAGGTCATTTCACATCAGTACTTACACTCATACGAAAATAATTGAATTGCAATCCTCTGTATCCGTCATAATAGTTCCTGGTAATGTTCACGTTTTATTAATCAATCTATCATCTCATCTAAAATTCCAAAATTATCGCACATTTTTTTCGATTATCCATATCCATATATAAATAATGCTGTACTAGTCGATGACTTGAAGTCTGGGACGATACTGAAAAAGACACTTACAATATGAAATCATCGTGTAAGGTTGATAAATATTGAAGGATTGAAGCAAATACTGTACCAGAAATGACAGTGTAAGGTGACTTTTATAGCCCAGAAATTATTATTTTTATTGTAATATTATTTCAAGTATAGTGAAACCTCGATATAACGGACTTTGGATACAACGAACAGCATGGAAGCGCTCGTAAACATAAAATGAAAGCGAACATAACGAAGAGGAGGAATCGATACTCCCAAAAATAAAATCATGAATGGTCAGATCGCATTTTGACGCTGTAATATCATTTATAGATGTAAATAAAAAATAGCGAAATGCAATTATATTACATGGACTTTCGAAATTTTAGGAAGTTAATAGATAAGAAACAACAAAAATCCAAATAAAAACCGTTACATTTTTCAAATCAATGTCACCTAAATCAGGGAGGTCATGAACAAATACGACTCTTCTCGACGGTCGTATAATAACATATTATCTGAAGGCGAATAAAGTGCAATTTTACGCATTTGAAAGAAGAAAATAATCTATTCAAAATTTTCAGCTCATTGTTAAAAATTTATCTAGTCAAGAACAGACTTGATTTATTAAGTTCATCTTGAAATAATGAAATTGCAATTCTGAATGTAAAGAATTCGCATAATAAAATTCAATGTACCATTATTCACATTATGCAACTTTGCAAAAGTTCACGACCGCGAAATTATTCCGTGCAATTTATTAAGATGAGGATGATGACCCTAAAAATGTGGTGGACCGCCACAAGCTGGAAATTAATTTATACTATGCCGTGCACTGAGAATCGAACGAATGCTCTCTTCTTCACTTCTTGGTTTTATACAGGGTCATCCATGAAAGTCACATTAATGCTAGCTTTATTGTTATTACAACCGATTTTTTAATATAAATAATAATAAACAAGTTTATTAAGAAAAATACAAATATTCATTTTCTGTGGTACATATTAATTATTATATTTACTTTAGCATACGCAGAATGGATAAAATATATAAAATATAACGCGACATTTACGAAATCGTGTACAAAATTCTTCTTTATTATTTCGGGTATTTTATTAGAAATAAAAACAAATTTATTGTTCTCAGAAATGACACTTACAACCTAATTGTTAACATATACATTAGATTAAAGAGTAAAGTGTGTTTTTTATTCAAAAACGTAAAAATAAATAATTTATAATTAACAATTGATAATGCATAGAGACTTGCATAACTCACGGAAGACAGTATAAAAATAATGGAAAATATAAAATATTTGATTTCTTTATAAAAGAAGATTAAATAAAAAAAAAATATTTGTTTATTATGATACCTATGATAAAGTAATATGCACATTAGATTATTTCATTAAACGTACCATCCCACAATGGAGTATATCATGATAAAAATTGGCCAAAATTAGTTTAGTAATTTTATAGACATAAAATAAATTTTTAAATAGTAACTGAAAACAACTTTAGATCTCAAAGTATTAAGATCAAATCTAATAAATGACGACACAACACCATTATCAATATACCTATCTCAACAACTCTTAGTTCCTGTAGGGCATAGGGCCTACAATAACTCACCACTGGAAACGATGTTGGAAATTGTGCTTTAGCTGGTCCCAGGATTTAACGATGCTGTTGGCTTTACTTAGGACAGTCCGTTTCCAATAGATTTAGTGATGCATCTCGTTTTGCTCCCTTACGAATTCCCATCCAAAACCTATCATGCTATTTGATGCTTATCTCTTCTAAGCGTATGCCCAATCCAATTCCATTATCTTGCGTATTTCTGTGTCAATATGTGTCTGATTAGTTTTTTTTTCATAGTTGTACATTGGATCGTTTCTGGCCAATGCAATTATAGAATTCAACGGTGACACCTGTAAACATATATCTGTAGTTTCGAGGTGATATTTGTCGTAACTTTCCAAATATCAGTACCATACAGTAGTACTGGTATTATGTTACTGTTGAAGTTTCGTAACTTTACGTGTCTGGAAAGTATGTTCGAAGACCACACTGGGCCGAGCCGTTGAGTGAAAAGTAAGTAAAGTAGTAGTAAAAAGTTGATTCTTCACTCAACGGTTGAGCATAGCAGAAGCACATTTTGCTTTGGCAATTCTCGCAGCTGCGTCCAGTTTAACGCCACCAATCGCGAATAAAATGTCACCAAGTTAACAGAAATGAGAAATTTGCTGGATGTCTGTGTTGTCTGACCTTAATGGACTCGAGTTGTTAGTTCCAATACGCATGTACTTTGTTTTCACTATATTGAATGCTAACCACACCTTTGGAGATTCTACCGGTAACGCTTTTACTTTTGCATCCATATCTGCGTGGGTGATTGACATGAGAGATGTCATCTGCATAGCAGATTTTCTATCATGGTAAAAGGACTCCATGGTATATCACGAGGATTATGCTATATCACTGTGCGCATCATTGAGCATTAGTATGAACAGAAAAGTAGACAGTAAACATCCCTGCCTCATGACCACGGTGACTATAATGTGTTTCGTTATATGTCCATCATAAATTACACTATAAGAGGAATCATCATAGTAGGCTTTGATTAGGTTGATGGTATTTAGAGATCCCCCGTTTCGTTGGAGCGTAGCCCATATTCATGACCACTAACAGTATCAAATGCCGTTTTGAAATCAGCAAACAGCATTAATATAGTGCACACACGATTTATCCGTTCGAAACCTTGCTTGTTCGTGCCGCAGGGTTGGTTATAAGCTCGTTGATAGCCGGTCCATGATAATCTTGCCTAATACCTTTGAACATGCGGTGAGTATGGAGATTCCCTTCTAGTTACTACAAATGTGTAGGTTGCCATTTTTGGGGAGTTTAACTAGTAGCTGTCAATCATTAGGGAATTTATCCTGAAGCCAAATATCGACTTCAGGTGAATTATGGTTATAAGATGTAATAGCCCGCATTATCTCTGGATTGGTACGCGGTTGCGTATGGATATTTACTGGCGTCGTTTCTATTTGCTCAGCATCGAGCGTTTTCTAGAGGCTGGAATATGTCCTGGAAATTTTCATATCATTGCTTTGGCTGCTCTTCGCTTAGTTATTAACATGGCTCCTTGTTTGTTCTGTATTGGCTTATTCTTAGTGTTGCCTTTTTCGATAAGTAAATTTATATAGTTCCTGCATGTTGTTCTTATCAGCCGCTATTTGTACTTCCTTAACGAAGTTATTTGTCCATATAAATTTATCTTTCCTCACACTGGATTTATTTCCTTTCGTATGGTATTTTTGTCGGGGTCGGTGGGATTGTGATGCTAAGGTTGATGTAATAAGTAGCCTACAACTTAATCATTGGTATTTGTGTACACTTATTTGATTCGTCTCCAAGATTCTTCTATCTTTCTGAAACCTGCTTGTTGCGTGATGCAAGGTTGGTTATAAACTAATTACAAACCAATCCAGGATCTTGCCTAATACGTTTGAAGATGCGGTAACTAAGGAGATTCCCCTCCAGTTAGTTACATCCTCACGTATGGTGCGTGTTACGTAAATGCGGAGGCTGCCGAGTATTGATGTCATGTTTGGGGCACTTTTAGATGAGAGATATGCGGTTTTCTTAAGTCTCATACACCATACACACCGAGGAATCCTGTTTGATAACAAATTGTCATTCATGTCCCACTCCCAAGCCGTAACAACTTATATAAATTCAAATTCTAGATCACTAACCTATAAGACCCGTGGAATATCTCCCATTACTGTGGCAAAAATATATAAAGCCATAAGGTCCTTACTGGATTACGTCTTTCCTTTACTGTCCTAAACTCGACAGACCATATTCAAAAAGATAAAAGTAGGTGATCCGCTCTTTAGCTAAATAAAGTTATCCCAACAACGCTTTACATCGATCTCCGCTACTCCCTTACCTGTATAACTCCCATCGAAGAAATGATGCAATATTTACTACACAAATTTGCTAAAAATTTCGATAATGTTAAAAACATACTAACTAAAAATATTATATAAGTAATCGCTCTTAAATACAAACAGCTAGACATTGCATTACACAAAATAATCATCCAACTTAAAGACACAACGGATTAACATTAACTATTAGAGAATGCAAAATCTGATATCTTTAGTCACGAGGAGAAAGACCGCGGGTTAATAGCCCTTTTATAACATATAGCACATGGAAACAATTATTATTATTATATAATATATCTATTTTGTAACATTTATTTATTTAAACCCCTATATATGGTACCTATAATCAGTAATTTAAAAATAAATTAGAATAAAATATAGCATTTCAATTTCACAACATATAATAATAATGAATAATAAAGTAAAAAACCAACATTATGTAAATATAATCAAGACATCACAATAATTTTTCTTAAAATGAACTCAAACTGTTTAGTGGATGTAGCATCTTTTATATCAGTACTTAATCTGTCATATTCACTAATGCAGTTGTTATATGTGGAATTATATGCCTTGGAAGTATTACATTTGAACATTCTCAAATGTCTTGATTGTATAAATAATTAAGATATATTTAAATAAAGATGATTACTACTACCAATTATTTATTGATCAGATGTAGATGCATAAAAGAAAAATCATGATGTGGCTAGTGCACATTACTTTTTCATACGTTTTATAATAATTTTTAAATATCGTATTATTTTAAAGAGAAAATAATATTTTGGCCTTTACATTTTCTATTATTTGTACAATTGTCTGCGATTGTTATGAAACTCTGTATACATTCCTTAGTAGATTAGTTCTGGTGGAAATTTCTTCATGCTTAACAACACGATGATTTGATTTTGCAACAAAAATGTACAAGACTTTCTACAAAATTCTAATCAATTTATAATATTTCATTATTATGCATTTTGTCGGTCGGCAACTTAATGCTATTGAATCCTCTTCGATAAAATTCTGCTTTATTATATCCTTAATAATACTAATAATCATAATAATAATAACAAACATCTTTATTTAAAGAAAACAACATACATTTGTTAATACTTAATTTCACATTTTCATATTTTGTTTAGTTTGCCAAACGAGCTTTCGGCCCTATATCCTTATTTATTGTATACTACGGGAAATCCCCGTCGTCCGAGACGTATGTGTGACTTATATATTTTATATTTATATTTATATATTGTTTCCTTTAAAAATAATGTTTTGAGATTAAAAGAATACAATTAGTAATATAGTGCGCCCTGCTTCTTCTTATATACTTACTTATATATTCTTATAACTATGTAGTTGCAAATCTAAGATAAGAATACATCTACTATCGCGATGTTTTTGTCTTCACTTGACAAACAAAACTGTCAGTATAAAAATAAATATTTGTAACGACATGCACTGACACGATCATATATCACAGGTCGGTCGGCTTCAAACAATTGTCTTCGTTTTTATATTAAAGGGATTTTTATATTATTTCTGACCACAACTCCAGCACTACCGTATTTATTGTGATTGCGCCTTAATGTTTCATATAATCATAAATGCTTTTATCCGTAAAATTACAGTTCTAATTATAAATGATAATAATTATACTGTAATAATTGATAAGACAATCGTATATAAAAATTACGGTGAGATTGATTTATTGTAGTAAGAGAAATAAGCGTTCTTTTAGAGTTGACTGGGACATGTGTTAGATCAATCATACGATACGTACTGGAATCAGACAAGATTAATCGAAATCAAATTGAACGGACAATTGATCAGATATCCTAGACGCTAATATAAATGGTTTATTTAAAAACGATTTTGTTTCTTCTTGCGGTTATGATCATATGGCAAACTCCGAAAGGAAATTTATTTAATCTCACGATATTAGTGATATTGGTGCAGAATAAAACATTAATTCTCTGCGTATTAAATAAAATTATTAAAATAGTTTTGGATTAATAATGGCTGCAATTTCGCTGGAATATGGAAGTTTAAAAAATAATAATCACAGATAATAAAATTTAAAAAAAATATTTTATACAGGATATAAAAGAACTTTACGTTTTCTACATTTTCAATAGCTTAAATCTAAAGCGTGAATTACATTGACTAGATGTGTCAAGCAACCTGAACACATTTCTAGTTTCAATTAGTCATGCGCTATGTTGAGCTAGTACTATGACCAATTACGTACAGCTCATATCTTTTATACAAGACGCAATTGGTCATAGTACGAGCTGGATATAGCACATGACTAATTACAACTAGTAAAACTTGCTCAAGTATAATGTAATTCACGATTTAGAAAGATATAAGTATTTGTATATTTGAATACTCCGCTGATTAGATTGAAATGTATGTGTCCTTTGATTCCAATCTAGGAACATAGAGCCGTAACGTACATTTTCTAACCGGGTCGGTCTGACGCTAGCGTTCTTAGCTGGTCACAGCTCAGACGTTCATTGGTTGCCTCCTTGAGGTCTCTTCCATGAAGCTTTCGAGCTGCCCCTCGTTATTTTCTCCTGTGGATTCCAGTATAGCGCCTCATATGCTAGAAATTCTGGTTGGTTTAGAATCCAGGTCCAAATGATCGACTCATTTGGACCTGGATTCTAAATTTGTTTCTCGAGGTTCTTCATTTGAACGTCTCTAAGGATGTGTCGTAGGCACTTGTTCATGAAGACTTGACCCGTTGAAACTTAGTTTTTCATATTTTAAGTTAGGAATTCTAATGAGTTGTACTTCTCAACAATTGTAGATTTTTGTTCTTATATTATTATTATTTTTCTGAGATATAAACATTTGTATATTTGAATGTCCCTCTGTTGTAGTGTTGATAGCAATTTTATTTATTGTAGTTTAACGACTCCCAAGTTAACTAATTCATTCTAGATAAAATGACCAAAATGCTAAATATTGAGGGTGTATTTATTAAAAAAAATTAAACTTTATAATAATTGCTCGAAGTGGACTTAAATACCAGGCGTGACCGACAGATTTAATTATCTTTCATAAGGGCAAATTTCTGCCGTGAAAGGCATCGGAGATTTTCGTCAAGTTCTCTTGTGGAGCTCGAAGTGAGTTAGCAGTCTGAGATATTTCATTATGGCGATACACCTCATTCTTAAAATTGCCCCACAAGGCACACACATGTCTTGTATTGGAATTAAATTAGGTGACTTGGCAGGCGAGGGTACAGATCCACTGCTCTGGAAACTGTTCATTTAAATAGTTTCTTAGGTCGCGGTGGTAATTTGTGGGTTCTTCATCTTGTTAAAACCAAATTCCTTGTAGTACTGTCAATCGTATATCGTCCAAATGTTCTAATAAATCGCGTTAGAGCAAATTCAAATTGGTCATTATGCCTGAAAACTATTCAAGTGCCGGAATGAACTTATCTACCTGCCGTAAGTTCTATTGTGCACATTATGAGGATTTTTGATAGCCCGCCCAATGATGAGTATTATGTACTCCAGTTCTAGTAAAAGTCGACTAGACTAAATAAGCGTTTGTCAGCATGCCGTTCTAAAAGTCATTCACAAAACTGTAATCCTGCAGGAAATAATACTTGCACACACTGAATATGTTATTTGACTGAAGTTGGTAGCGACTGTAGAATGTGAAATATCTAAACGTTGAGCAATGTGACGGGAAGCTCTCTACTGGTTCATCTTTATTCAATATTACATCTTCCGCATTTAAAATGATATCTTCCAGATTCGAGAACATGATTTATCAAAGATGCATATCGGTGCGATTCGGGTGCCTGTAAAACCTTCTGCTCCTGCTGACTTACAAACTGCCTCGACTATTTCAGCTACATGCCGACCAACTTGGCACTTGAACAGTTATGTGACATGCCTATACAGTTTTACCAGAATTCACTATCACAATGTAATCTCACATACAGAGTTGACATTATCTTTTTTTTCAAGTATATCAACATACAAAAAAACATATGAGACTATTAATGAAACAGATTCGTAATAATATTTTGTACATGTTCATACACCATATTGTTGTTCGTGATGTTGTGTTGTTGTTGTGTATGTTCATTGACCGTATTTATGTTGATACATTTTTCACTCCTTCCAGTGCTTCGTTGATTGTCTTCTCGGAATAAATATTGAATATAAGAGCCGACTAGATGCATCCCTGTCTCACTGCTCCTTCTATTGACACATTCTTGGTGAAGTTGTCTTTTTAGAACTTTTTCATCAAGACCGGTGTTTATAATTTTGCTATGAAGGGTGGATTATAGTAAAATTATGGATATATTAAAAATCACAGGCTTTGATGATCAAATGATCAAAGCCCTATTCAAAATTAACGAAACTTCGAAACACACGATTGACACCACTGTATCTTTGAACCAGAACTTGCATGTTGAATAGGGCTTTTATTATTCCCAGGCCTTTTCGAAATACAAACTGTGTTTTTCCTATATGTTATTCTACTGTTTCGTAGATTCTCTGGTATATTATTCGTAGAGATATCTTCAACATATGATTCATCAGGCTTATTGTGTGGTGGTCGCTACACTCCTTTGCTTTTGGTTTTTTTGATACTGCTACAAAAGTCGATTGTAGCCAGTCTGATGGAATAGTCCCCGTATCATAGATGAAAATAAGCAGAGGTAATAACACAGAGTCCGTTTTCTTGTCGGAGTTTAAGTACTTCTGATGGTATTGCAACCGGACTTGCCGCCTTTCTCCTTTTAGCTGTTTTAATTACTCCTTCCACGTCCATTACTATAATGGGCTTACCGGTAATGGTATTTTGCCTGTCCGGTATTGGAATGCGGTTGTCCCGTACAGTTTACATAATATCACCATTTTATTTGTTTATATCCTGAATAAGCAAGCCTCCCATTATCGTCATTCAATAAAGTGTTACCTGCACATTATCTGACACAAGCAACTTCTTGTATTTTTTAAGTAGTTAAAACATATTATGTTTCTTGTCATATGTTTCAATCTCTATATACTCTTCGTTAAACTATTCAGAATTTTCGTTTCTGAGTTTCTTTCGGATATCTCTGATAAGTTCTTTGTACTTACCATAATGTTTATCAGATCTTCAGCCATTTATATTTTCTTCTTAGTTAGTAGGTTCCGCTTTAGATTTTCTTGTGTCACGGTATTGATGACAGATTTAAAATTGGTTCATGTGTTCTTAGATTGGCTTTCTTGGTCCGGGGTTATCTTCTTGAATTCTTTCTCAAATATAACGCCTAAATCGATCGCTTTTCGGTGCTCTTCGGTGGTCCACAGTATTTCCTTCTATACCTGTTCCTGCTTTGGAATTTAGAGCTTACATTATTCTCTTGGATCCGATCTACGAGTTGATCCAAGTCACCGTAGTGTTTAATTATTCTCTCACTTCAGCTTCGCAAGTCGTTGGCGCATATATTTGTACAAAGTTGATATTCACGGGATATGCGTGTACCTCCACCATCAAAATTCTATCAGAGACAGAGATGACTACTAAATGTCATCGGGCATGCTCCACCTCACTACTGACGATAATTTCTACTCCGTTTCGGTTCGGTTTCCACCCTTATTCTTTTGCCTGTCGGCCATCGCATATCAATTATACTTAGTAAGTTTATGTTTAATCTTACCATTTCCTTTATGGTGCTATGTATTTTGCCAGATTCTTTCCTGCCTCTGACATTGCAAGTTCTAGTTCTTTTACTGAATGTCTTTCCCGCCTTGAATTTGACTGTCCAGGAGATTTTCGCACTCCTGTTTCATTGAAGAGACGCTCGTACTCGCAGAAATTGTTTGTGTTTCTAGCTATTATCATGATTTTTCCTGGAGATGCCTTTAGTATAGTGGTTTTCCTTTGCCTTGTATGCACGTGTGTAAACTCTGTTTTTATGGTTACCATTGCGCCGTTTGGTAACTGATTTATAGTAGTTCCAATCCTATGATTTCCGCCTGTGGTAAGTTTTGGCAAGCCAGCTACCACTTGTCAACGTTTGGTTTTATACGGCCGATCCCCTATATGAGTTGCTTTCGCTGGAGCTTTGAGGGTCATCTCCACATACGTTCTGCTTGTAGCCGCTCGTTATGAATTCATAACGCAACTAGTTACGATAAATTTAATGTCCCGACTTACATTAGCGTGTGGTATGGGTCACTTTTGTAACTGGTCCTAGACAAATATGTTAAAAATAAAGTGACTGAGTTTTATTTTGCCGCTTCAGCACTAGTTTTAGGTCACAGTGTATAGGTTTGATCACATGAGAGTGAGCGCACTCTATTCTTAGATTGAAACATTGTAAATTCAGTGAGAGTGAGATAATCATTAGGATTAGTTAATAAATATATTTAGTTATCGTTTCTGAAGTCATTTCGACACCGATGAGGGTATTAGGAAATATATTTAGTTTTGAAATAATTGTTATTGCTATTGACGCATTACGAAACTAATATCTGTATTAGTCACTTAATCAAAAACGACATCCTTACTCGTTGCATGATTAAATGAATCCGTAAGCCGTACTGATAATTTAATTTAACGCGCTCAGCTCAATCATATACATTGACATTGATTGAAACGCCGATCGATAATATGCAAATCCTAGCCTGAAAGAACTAACTATGTATGTACATTATATAAACATGTACATTTCTCGTAAACTTTCTCGGAAAATAACTTCGCCGTAAGCCTCGCCGCTTCCACGCTTTAATTTGTTTTTGCATAATTGGAAAATTTAATAATGCAGGCCGATTGGGGACTTTTCTTACTTCCCTCGCGTGTACTCTTTTTCTGCGCTGCTCTACCCAGCTAGAATGCTTATGCAAATCTGGGAATTTACTGCGGAATTTTAAGTAATTCGTAATGATGCAGAGTGTGAGTGTTAAAGAGAATGCAACTTTATTATTAATGGGAATTTATATTTGTTATAAATCAAGGTAATGAAGAAAACAGCAAATGGCATTATTTATTTAGGGTAATTATAGTGATATAATACAGCTTCTGACAGTTTGAACTTTGTTTGAAGTAAACTAGCTTGTAATTGTGATTATGTTATGCATATATTAATAGTATAATGGTGACTGATCTTCTGCCCTGACAGATTATTTCATCGGGCCCCGTCAATACCACTCATATACACATTACACAGAATATTTAAAAGAAACAGAAATATATAAATATAGAATCGTCTTTAGATGAAAGTAATTAATGATTTATCAATATCATCAATATATAGTAAATACAAAGGATATTGTTATATTAGTAATCACTTTGAAGAGCGTGTAGTAAAAGTAATTATAATTGTTAGTATACGCTTTACTTGATTTACGTGATTACTTTCAGTACTGTTTTCAGCTTGTACTTTAGCGAACTCATTTAAAGCTCTCACAGCAACAGGACTATTACGTCTGTCATGCCCTTTTTAATACTTCCCTATTTGAATAGATCAGAGCGTCTATCACAATCTACGATTAATAGCATAGTTCCATTTAAAGTATATTATTATGGTCTCTCGATGATTTATTTAATTCAAACATTTTGAAAGTTGACAAATATACTGTTTTTCGAAATTATGAGACAGAGCAACGACACTTATTATACCATGATGGATTCACGTTTAGCTCCCTATAGACGATGTGACGAACTTCGGCAAACGTAGGTGTATTCGTTGTTTTGTTTGTCACATCATATGTATACCACTACTAAAATGTTCGCATTCGTAGACGTCCGCGGTAAGTACTGCACACATCAAAAGAAATACGAATGTTCGTCTAGGCGTTCGGTCACATTCGCCACGTATGTATCGTTTGTAGGAAGCGTGATAAATATCTAGTTCATCCGCCAACGTCCACTTTTTTGTGTAGTTGTTACATAATATTTATTTATGTACAGTAAGCAGAATCTGATAGCCACATTGCCATTGCTCTAACAATTAAATAATTCTTGTCAATATGCAAAATAAATTTCATAGAGAGTTCGTAATATTATACTGCCATTCCATCCGAGAATATCGTACTTACAATATGAGAACCATATTGTGAATGTCGATTCGATCCTGACTTATTCAAAGCGTTCGAATATTGATTGATAGTTGTAATAGTCCTCTGAAGTTATCATAGACTTTAAAGTCTTATTTGACGTGATATTGAGATAGACCTTGTACCCTAAAAGACTTATCGGCTAAAATGGCATTCTGCAGAGTGGAAATAGTCCTAAAAGGAACCACTTTGTATACAAAACAATATTTTCATTTACATAAACTATTTATTGATGGTACTATTATTATATTTATTGATAATTTTGCAAATCAACAAACATAATATTTTTAAATACCCAGCTCAATGGTTATTAGAACCAGCAGCCGCCTTGTACTGAGCATTAGGGAGCGATAGTTCAAACCCAATTGCGGGCACAATTTCACAAATCACCTTCCATAGCTTTTCAGAGATTTTATGTGCAGTTAAGTTAAATGCCGGGTGATTCAACCTAAGCTTCTCACTTTGCGGTGAAAAATCCGCTGAACTGATTTATTTTAAAATTTATTGTATGGTATATGATTTGATATTTAAAAGAAACAATAAAAATAAAATAATACTAATAAAATGAATTAATCAATTAAATATAACGATATACTAGATGAGAAAAACCATCTGCTGACAAGAAGGTAATATAGCATTCTTTATCCATTACCATCTAATGTTTTGGACAAGACAATCCACATTATTGATGAGTCGATGGTAGTCATTTTGGAATCACACGTGGTTAAATTCTTCTTGGGGTACCATATCCACATTGGACCTTATCAGCAATTATCATATCTCACCTAATCCTATTGACCGGTGATCTGAATAGTCCGATTGATGTCATTGCCTTAGGTTAGGAATGGCCAACCTCTTTAGGCTCGAGTGCCGAAAAGTAAAAAAAACCAACAATTTGACGTGCAGTATTTTTCTTGTATAATCAAATAACATTTACTTTAGCATTGTATTTGATATAGGCTAAAACTAACAAAAGGAACTCATTGGTGCGATTGTTGTTGTTGCTTTATTGACGCCAATAGTTGCGTATTTGGCTCAAAGCTCGTAACTTTACACAGGACATGCGCCTTACTAGAGCCATGCGTCAATCGGTTACTATGTTACTGCGTTTTTAATGTAATTCATTTCAGAAAATTATGACTCACGCGCATAAGTTGACGAGCAAATAGATTACACATCTGATGCTAGAGTTTTCAAACAACGAAGTTGCAGATATGGCATTCCAAGTCTTACTTATTTCCTCTCTGGATTATTTTTAAAACGAGCATAACTATGTTTCCTTTTTAACAATTTCCAGTTCTCTTTTTAATTCGACAAAGAGAGAGATATTGAAAATCAATCAATTGCAATTCCAAAATTCTCGAAGTCTAGCTACGCACACATCTTCAAATGTATCTCATCTGCGGGCCATGATTTTCGATAACTTAATTAAAGTCAAAGGTTAAGGGTTCTAAAATCTTAAAATCGCGTGTAAAATTATTTATCTAGCGACTCGATAACTGCACAATACTCATTTCTTAATTGAATATGATCGGGTTTTGCATGTGTTTTGCAATCTATCATAAATCTTTTTCCATTTGGAAAATACTTGACTGCATTTGACTTAATATCACGTTTTTATCATTTACTCATTCTGCAAAAAAATGCCTAATCTCATCTAAAAAGTCAAAGACTGTAGAACTTTTCCACTACTTGTCATCGCGTTTACTTCAGACAACAACTCTAAAAAATTACTCTAACAACGTTCATACTATTGACTAATGTTTTAAAACTCGATTTTTAGCATAAAGCCTGTTGATGAATGATTTCTATATTTCACAGTATTTCTGGCCAGGGGTAGCTCTTTTATTCTTTGGATAATCTTGTCTTAGTTTTCAAAATTCTCAAAGTGCAACATTTGCACCATGCTTTGTTCAATACTCCATCACCAAAGGGTTTTTTTTTAATTGCTGTGCGTCCTGCGCGCGAGACTGTTTTTTGTAAAACCGAAGAAATCATAGGTGCGACTTATAGCACGCGTGCCATAGGTTCGCCATCCCTGTCTTAGGTTCTCCAGTCATAATATCTTTCTTCGACCAGGTCCTCTTCTTCCCTTGTAGTATGACTTGTGGATGAAAGTCTTTTTCTCCTCTCATAACATGCCCAAAATAAGATGTTTTTCGTATTTTAACAGTGACAATTACTTGACTCTTTTTGTTGTTTTGTTGTTGTCGGAAATGCTTTACACTGTTCTCTGTCAAAGTCCATGTCTCTACTCTGTATAAAAACTATTTTATATTTATATTCTACTGAAATAAAAACATAGCATCGGAGAGTCCTAGTTTGTAGTCCTAGTTTGAATACAGTTCTTGCTTTATCAATTCTGATTTTTATTTCTGTAGCATGATCCCATCCTGAATTCAAGTTGCATCCCAGATGTGTAATGTATTCTAATTGTTGTGTTGTTTATTTACCTTTGGTCCTTTTGTTTTGGTTTGTTTGTTTACTATTTTATTACAAAACTTACGCACTTTAGCGACGAGGCATTGTTCGAGTTCGAGTTCAACAGTAGAATAGAAGTGAGAGGCAAGGAATATAAGAAAGTAATTCGCAAATATGGAGAAAATGTAGGAAACAATAATGGGAGAAGAATGTTAGAATTATCTACATTAAATAATATGGCAGTAACAAATTAAATCATTAGTCAAAAGAGAATACATCAATATAAAAGGGAAGTAAAATCTATTAGTGGAAAGTAACATGAGAAGAGGTTTAATACATACAGTGGTAAGGGGAGGGGCCGGAAATAAAGAGTGGCCACTACAGACTATTGAGCAAAATAAAAGACGAAACACACAAAGAAAAAAGATATAGGGAAGCAAAAAATATTATAAATATCTGGTGAAATATTAGAAAATAGAGATAATGGAAGAAAGCCCAAGAAGAGAGAAGATGGCGTAGAACAACTATGGAAAGTATACAAATCAGCACTGATAGAGACAACAATACAAACGTAGGGTGAGTAAGAAAGACAACAAAAGAAAACAAACGGCATAGTGCCGGAAGAATTAAAGACGCTGAGAAGTCAGCGGAATATCTAATTAATAGTCAGAATAAAGCTGAAGTACTATAAAATTAAAATAAAAAAAAACGTTTTCTTTTATGGAGGCATCATAGCCTGTTTTGCCTCAGTGCGTCACGGTATCGGACCATGTTTTCCTTGGTCTTCCCACACATCTTCGCCCTGTTGGAAATGTATCCCTGCCAATCCTGACAACTATATTGTTATCCATCCTTCGTATGTGTTGGTTCTATTCTTGGGGCTACGCAATGATGATATCTGGGACACATGCCTGTGTTATATCGTCGTTTCGGACTCGTAATGTATTGCCGCCCACCCATCTTCATCTTCTTTCTTTTAGTCGACTAGTGACTCGTGTTTAGGAAGCGTACGTTACGATTGGGCGGGCGGATGGCGGCTTCGTATATTCTTCTCCTTTAACCGGTTTTGGAACATGTTTTTGCGCAATATTGAATTTTTGAGACAGCCAGGTACGCAGTTGGCCCCTGCGGTTTGTAGTTGGAAGAGTTAGAGATGGGAACGCCTAAGTAACTAAATGATGATCTATCTATCTATATCCACCCTTTTTCCGAACCACTAAGTATGTTTAAATGAGAGTATCATATACTGCGGACCAGGGAAGGATGTTAGCCATGAAGAAGTCCCACGCTGGCCAGGCGGCTTGTGAGTGCGTACAAGCTGAAAAGTATATCGCTGAACAGAATTAATTCTTTGCGGTCCTGATGACAGATGACTGAGGGTAAAAGGCAGTTGCATATTTAAGATCTACATAGGTGCACCCTGAAGCCATAAGTCGAATAGTCGCCATCAATGTTTCGTAAGGGGTGATACTCTGCCTCAATACGGTGTGTTGCTTTTTAATAATCGGGGTAATTAATCATTTGGAATAAATGAAAAAAAACTCACTTCATCCATACGAAGATAATTGCGGCACTAAAGAAACTTCTTCCACAATGTTCACATGGGAGAACCACATTCTCTTTAGTAACCAATCTTTTAGTCTTCTTGTTTTTCTTTTACAAAATGAAGTGGCAGCAGCCGAAAGCTTTTCTTCTTTATCTATGGGCAATGGAAACTAGACTATGATTGGAGTGACGGTGAATGTGTTAGGTTTTTGAATGCCAATGGATGTCATCCGAATGCTGCAATAGTGTATAGTTAACTTAAGACAAGGCCGACTCAGCCCGAGATTATTTATGAACAAAATAATAAAGAAATATAAAATGGCATGCAGAAAGTACACAGTAGGATACACAAATATGGAAAGCGTGGATATAAGAGAGGGAGCATTCGCAAAAAGCACAATAATAAAATATAAAAATATACGAAATAAAACATTTTAAAAAAGAGTACAAATCAGAACTAATATCGAAAATGCCAAAGTCATGATAATAGGAGAAAAACTAGAAAAAATAAATATAGATACAGATACAGATAGATACAGATAGATAATTATAGAACAAGTGAAAGAATTTACATACCTGGTAATACCTATCGAAACGAGGGGGAAGACATTGAGATCAACAACGGTAGAAAAATACAATGGATTATTATCATGCAATGTACAGCAAATATATAAGTAACAAAGAAGTATCAAGAGAAAATATAAATATACATGGTAATAATAAGACCTATATTAACGTATTTGAGACATGGATATTAAACAGACCAAAGAGCAAATACGGGCAGTGAAAGTGAAGCATATGAGGATAGTTAGAGGAGTAACGAAAAAGAAAACGACGAGAAGTGAGGATATAAGAGTGCTAAAATAACGCCGACAATTGAATTGATGGAAAATGGAAAGAAACAAAAGAACTCACATGGGCGATTCGTAAATGTTGACGGAATTGTAATCCCATCTCCATTAGACTGTAAAGTCCTGGATTATTTGTCTTTTTTTTAAATAAGCATTTACTCCTGTGATAATTACCCCCTAGGAGGAAAGTTGTTTACGGTCCCGAAATTTAACATAAGTACTATTATAGCAGCATTCTAAATATTGATAATAAAATTAGATCAAAGTATAGAAGCGTGGTGCAGCTATTGGGTTGGTTGTTTCTTATAGTATTTTCAAAACATTATCAGTATTTTATTTAGTTGGAATAATTCAACTTATATTTGAGTTGAATCTGCTTGATCACAAATATATTGGTAGAATTTTTGTTTCTTAAATTTTTCGAATATATATTTGGTTCTTTATATATATATATATATATATATATACTCTGAACTTTTTTTTAATCGATGTTGATGGATTTTACCATGTCTGAATTGTTAATATTACATGTCGTTCGCCTTTATCTTTAGAAATTAAGGTGCATTTCATTGTTTATAAACAAATAATTTAAATACCAATACAAATACATTGATTTATATCTAACTTAAAATGTCGATATGACGATCGGAAATCGGAATATGGATGGGTGGTTTATTCTATATCAAAATTGTGTGCAATAACTTTTTATACTTTTTATCAAGATAATTAAATATTTCAACTAACTAATATAAATGTTATACAAATATCGTGTTGAGTTCACATGGACCGACAGATTTCCACCAAAATTCATCAAAGTCTTACGTGAGATAATATAATAAGGACCACATGCAAAATTTGGCTGTAAGATATAAAGTAGTTTTTCCCAAGAAATATCTTAAAATGATAAGGGAATCTTCTACGGTGTATATCCATAAAAAAAAGAAAATTGTTTGTATGATTACAATACTTTATCTATACTTCATATAATAAAGTATAAAGTAAAAGATTGACTGTAGAGAGAATATCTTGCTGAGTTACGGAATGTATGACACTACACTTTGAGAACATGGCAATAATAAAATAATAGGAAACAGCGTCATACTGGTCACATTAGATTTTTGTTCAGTTTTATTAGTGTGTGTATATATCAAAATTAACGCAACTTTTTCTATAGATAATATGTACTGTTTAAGATATATAATCAATCTTCATTAGGCTATCGACCCATTCATGGGTCTTTCGCCATTAATGTTTAATATTTGTAATAAATCACTGTTTTAATAGGTAATTGCATGAAGATTTAATCGAATTGGCTACTTATTCATATTCAATTACGTAGAGCTTGTTCGATTTGATCACTTAATAATGTCTCATACATAACGAATCTTGTGTGTGAGATATCGTCATTTTGTGAACTGTGAACATACGAGCCGTATCCATGATTTTTGCACCCTTGGAAAACAGATTATTGTACATTAAATTGGAAAGGTTAAAGATAACATGTAAAGGGTGCTCGATGTTATCAAAGAAGTTATATGTTTTGAACTGAGGCGGAAATAAACTGCGCCAGAGGCGAAAATAGGAGTTTCAATAAAGAATCACGTACTTTATGGCAAAAATGATTAAAAACCAGTCCTCCACTGTCTTGGATGATTGCCATAAAGATCATCGTTTCTTTAAAATACTACCTAAAAAACAAGAACATACTAAAAGATAGATATTATTTTCGACTAAAATCATATAAAGGAGCCACAACAATATTATTATAGTAGTTTTTCGCCGAAAATCGGCTAGGGAGATGTGATTATTGTTAACCGCGACTTATGACGGTCATGTCAAAGCGCAAACATCTACAGTACAAATTATGTTAATTGTCAGTAGCCAATTTCCTTAATTCTGATTAGTAAATTACCTACGCACTTGTCAATGCTATGTTTAATTACTTATAGGCACATTTGTAGATTATCCTGATGCTCAAAATAAACGAGCAAAATATTGATAAATTATAAAAGGAGTTACTGCCCTCGCTGGTTCCCAATAATCACTTCTCTTTAAAATAATATATCTATAATTTTAGTATGTAATATAGTACGAATTATTTTATTGAAACGGCGACCCTGTAATTCTCAATCCTTGCAAACTGCCCCGTTACACTCTGCGTTCCAGCTTTGCATATGGACTAATAAAAAGAATAAAGATCGCCTGACATCATATATGAAAGGTCTCTATACGTATATGGTGTAGAGCGTGCATATTTAAATAAAAAATTGTTATTATAAAAAAAAATTAAAATAAAAAATTATTAGACTTTAGACATCATTTTTTTTAAATATTGTTATTATAACAATATTTTAAAAAATAATTGTCGTCGGAGACGTATAAACCACATCGAGATTTTTTATGATTTAAATATGCACGCTCTACGCTTTCGCGCTGTAACATATCACGATTTCTTCCCCATCCGCGTTGCTTTCAACTTGATTATAACCTACCTGCGACGCGAACTTTAAATTTATGTAGTCTACCGCATTTATCTGCGACCCAATAAATCAATGCAACAACTAATGGAAGTTTACGACTATTTAAGCGCCCCGGCACGGCGGAAGGAAGTTTCATTTTGGTTCCGTAAATAACGAGCGGTGTAATAATGTTGTGTATTAATTCACACAACTAGTTGCGGTTTTATTTATGAATTCAAATGTTAATTAATATTATGTTGCTGGATTTGATTGAATATACTGCGCTGAATTATATTCAGTTTTAATTAATTAGTTAGAGTATTCAGGCATCATTATAATATATTATAATATCAATACTTTCGGAAATTCGTATATTTACTACGTTTATATGTGGGATTGTATGTAATCAAACTGAATACAGTTCAAGTTTAAATAGTAATATCAACACTTGTAACCAGTCATAATAGCCCGCGGTAAAATAGCCCCGACAAAATAGCCCGTGGCAAAATAACCGCCCGACAAAATAACCTATTATAGTCCGCGGGACAAGACAAAATACCAAATAAGTTATTGAAATACGGCCACAAAATACTTAAAGAAAAAATACACAAGCTCATATAAACAATATTACAACTACACACAATCCTAGAACAATGGCGAACAAACACGGTGCTTCATATTCATGTTTAAAAATGGCGAACCAAATAAACCTATTAACTATAGAGGCATTAACTTTCTCAATACTGGCTTAAAATTAATAACTTAACTAATCGCAAATATAATCAATAACACTATAACCTCGGCAGTTGAACGGTAAGCGTTTGGAAATGATGGTGTAACGACACCGTGTATGATATGAGACTGATCACAGAAAAGTCCATTGAATTTAATAAGGCCGCCTTTGTGTGCTTTATAGATCTACCGTAAAGCATTCGATATAATTTGCCTACGAGATGTAATAGGGCCTTTATATAACAAATGCATTTCAGCATAATAAAGACCCTCGCTAATTATCTACGAAGTCAATAAAATACGGGCTAGAATAATGGGTAAAGTAACCAAACCAATAACCGTCCAGAACGGCAAAGGTCAGGTTGATTAACTCAGCCCACTACTCTTTAATATTATAAAGGATGAAATTATTAAAAAGGTACGAATGAGAAAATGATACCGAATGAGACAAAAAGAAATAAAAAATACTATGATATGTGGACGACGCTGTCCGATATGCAGAAAATGAAGGTGATGTTCAAGGTCTCTATTACCGCCAATAATAATAATATGATAATAATCATAAATTCTTTATTCACTTCGCACCCTCAGAAAAAACGAACTATCACATAATATCTAAAGACCTTCCAAACTGGAAGTGAATGTTTTGTTCGAGCCTTAAAGATATCGAAACCGAAGTCAGGCAGCTATCGCTAAAAGACACTAGAGTGGCGGGATGCCTAAACAACACCATTTGGAGAAATACAAATCCAAGCATAAAGACAAAAGCCCGAATTACAATTCAACTATTCAACCATGATGTACTCAGCCGAAGCTAAACCCGAAATCGCGAAAACTAAGACACTAATACAATCAGCAGAAATGAGATTACTCAGAAAAATAGCTGGAAGGACCCTACTAGAGAGAATGAAATGAAATAGTTAACACATCAGAAAATGTTGTGGCTTGGACAAAGAAACGAAAAGTAAATGGAATAACCATATCAGCGGGATGGACGAAAATAGAGCTCTAAAGATTCCCAGAGACAACTCACCTACTGGATGACTGAGTGTAGGAAGACCCGGAATACGGTAGAGCAAAATTACCAGTTATGTGGAATAAGGCAGCAGAAAAAGAAATTCAATTTCATATATTCATATGATATGCAATTATTAGTAGTACTTTCCTTCGATTTTACCAATGTAAGTAATGATGGAAATTAAATTGGATATTCTAATATTATCGGACGAAATACACGGACATGCATGAATTGATGACCTTCGTCAAACAATTTTGAAGGAGGTAGCGATAAAATGTGATATATGTGATATAGTGTTTCACGAGGTGTTCTGTAATCTACAATAGCCACTTATTACTTCAGTAAATCACTCCCTATATATGTTCTTGTTCAACGGGTCTATCTATATGTTTTATCTAAATTAATTGTTTCTTCCACCAAACTATACCCGTTCACTGTTTCAACTTTTTCAACAATTTTGACACTATTCTGGTGACTCAACAAGATATTCTAGTGAAAGGACTTCCTCGTGGAGTTTTGCAGGACAAATATACATGACTGGTTCAATAACCATTTTACGCTGCACCACTTCAATAACATCATTACGTCCTAATTTTACACATATTTCTTCAACAAGTTTTATTGTCGGAGTTATAATATCTGAGGAAGGTTAACTTCAACTGATATCCTTCCATCTGTACGCTTGATTTATAGCAGATTACAGGAAATATTATAGTAGTAAATAATTTTATTTTGTCCTGCTTCAATTCTTCTTAGAAATCTCGTTTTGATTGTTCTTGTTATGTGCCTTTCTGTTATTTTCTGTCGATAATTGTCTGCTTTATTCTATCAAATAATCTTGTTTGTTTTCAATACCACATTTATCTCGCTGCCTCTCCTTCCGTTCTTTTCTAAATATGCGAAGCTTTCTACCACTTCTACATACGTTGCGCTTAATGTTATTTTACGTATTTTGTTTTCTCGGGATATTTCAATGCTTTTTGTTTGTCTTTGACTTTTTTTAATTCATTGACAGCAGTGCTATATTCTGTTGCAGGACTTGCATTGTATCCGTTGCCATCGCTTATATACAGTCCATACCGTTACGAAATTATTCATATATATATATATATATATATATATATATATATATATACATATATATAAATGTATATATATATATATATATATATATATATATATATATATATATATATATATATATTTGTACATTTATGTTATCTACCTAGCTATGAAAGACGAGGAGTTAGTGAACCATTACGAGTAAAACACTTATTCCAACTTTTTTCTAATGATGCCTTCGAAGAAGAAACTTTTGATAATTCTACAAAATAGTACTCCACAGCGTTTTCCAAGTCGCCATTCGATAAAAAGCGACGCCATCTCAAGTATGTTTTCAGTGTTGCAAAGAGATAATATATATGGGGACGAGGTCGATACTGTAAGTCTTTAAAGCTGCATTCATTGACTACTTCTTGAACCATTCGTGCTTTATGAACGCTGCAGTTGTCTTGTAGAATAAGGGATTTTGAGCATAATTGTCGTGTCATTTTGGTTGTACAGACGCTATAAAGTTCTTAATTGTGTCTTTATAGAGATTCTCCATTATTGTAGTCCTTTTTGGCATATACTCAATTAAGAGAACCCCTTCAGCATCCCAGAAAACTGTGGTCATCACATTTCGCGCGGAAAATTGCGTATTTTTGTTCGTGGTTGGTGGAGAGCCCTAGGTATTATCCCCAGTTAAAATTCATAGGAGTAGTCGTCATCTTGGGATATAGCAGTAAATCTTTCCTCCCAAATTTGTCATCTACACAATTTTTGTTCGGAACTGAGCTGTTTGGGAATGCATCGTGTCGACACTTTCCTATAAGAAGAATAAGAATAATTGTAAACCCCTATTACGGACAAAAAGCAGTAGTACGAGTAAATGACATACCATCTGAAGAAATAGAAATACAGAGAGGAGTACCTAAGGAGTGTATACTCTCACCAACCAGTAAAGAAAGGACTGGATGATCAAGACATAGGCATTAAAATTAACGGCACGGTAATAAATAATCTGAGGTATTCCGACGATACGGATTTTTTAGCAGGAACACTCGAAAACCTACATACGCTAATTAATAAAATCGTCACAGTAAGTGAGGAATATGGACTATCACTGAATATGAGTAAAACCAAATATATGCTAACAATGAAAACAAGTCAGGACAAGCGTACAGCATATATAAAGAATCAACCCATTGAAAGGGTAATAGAATACAAATACCTAGACACTACCATTAATGAAAACAATGACAGCTTCCAAGAAATACGAAACAGAATCGAACAGGCAAGCATATTTACAAAAATGAAGAAGCTTTTCTGCTGCTGAAATCTAAATCTTGAATTAAAAACATGACTGGTGAGACATTACGTCCTATCTGTACTATACTACGAGATGGAAGCCTGGAAACTGAAATGTGTCTACGTCAAGAGATTGAAGGATATATCGAAGAATACTGAGGGGTTAATGGGTAGAGAAAATAACCAACGTAAAAGTCATGAGAAAGGAAAAAGGAGTAATTCTGACAACTAAGCGAAGAAAACTATATGGGACACATCATGATAGGAAAAAATTATTGAATAGTGCATGTTACTATGCAGGGAAAGATCAGTGGAAAGAGATTCATAGGAAGTAGACGAATATCATGGCTTAAAGAACCTTAAGGAGTGGTTTGGCCGTACTAACAATCAACTATTTAGATCTGCGGTCTCAAAAACAAAAATCGTCTTAATGATTGCCAACCTTCAGAAAGGAGACGGCATCTAAAGAAGAAGATATTCCTATTTCTCTAGCAATAACTGAAACTTTCAGTCGGTGATCAATTAATACCAGATCTTCTACTTTCTTAATGAATGTCAGATGTCAGATGACAGTTCGTGCTTCCATAGGTCTTTCACACTTTGGGTCATCATTAATGCATTCCCAATCCCATTTAAACTGCTTGCACCAATATTTGACCTAGAAATAATTTCACCATTGTCTCATGGATATTCTTCAGACTATTGCCGTCTTTCTATATAAATTGCATTACACTTCTGTGTAAGTTGATAATCCCTCATTTTCGCCTCATTAAAATGATATGAAAATGACAAATCTTAATAGATAGGAACCAAACATTAAGATGACACGTTAATGTCACAAAAACTAGACATAAGAAAATTAAGGCACAAATGGCTTGGAAGATAACTTAAAAAACATCCCTCGTATACATTTTATTTGCAAAATAATTTTTCGCAAAATTTATTTCAATAATTGTGCGGAATGAAATCAGCACACTTCTTATGAAACTATACAATTTTTATCAAAGATACCGTTCTAAAGTCTATTCTACTAATGATGTTTCATACACTTATATGTTAAATTAGTTCCGGCCTATTGTTGGTATTTGTAAAAGGTTACATGGTCAATAATGCTGTCATTCCTAGTACTGCCAGTATTTGCTTCAATATTTATCAACCAATCAATAATCCGGATTAACGTCAGTATTCTGTTCAATCCATAAATACTACACCTTACACTATCAGTAATACTGTCAATATTTTAGAATACGGACAGTATTATTGATCTGAGATAAAAGTTTGTTTCGGCAGGATATTAAATGCTTCCAATGTACACTACTCAAATTTCAACTAAAACTCTGGATCTCTGTTCTAAGGTTGTGCACTCTTCAATAAGGTTTGTGAATTATTTGTAGTTTCCGATCGCGAAAAAAATCGAATCCAATTTTGACTTTTCTCCACGTTGTGATTTATCTGATCAAAATAAACTACTACCGTGTATATGGAAACGGCTGTATGGATCTGGACCAGTGAGAATTTGAGCACAATCTGACGACAACTGCGTATATCTGAAAAACACATTTTCGTTTGCGTATAACTTTGTAACGTTTCATTTGAACTAAAGTTTGATAGAAGAATCCATCTATAGATGACAGATCAACTTTTACTAAAATTATTTTTGCGAAAACGGAGAAATTACAAAAATTACAAAAAAAAATAGGTTTAATGTAAAACTAGAATATTAGCGTTGATTGAAGTATTGAAATACTTCATCAACGATATTAGGCATGAACAGCGAATTGGCCGCATGTTAAATGGAGTAATTATTAATTAATTAATTAATTCGGAAAGTCGTATACGTATACCAGATATTTAATATTAATTTAGTATACAGTAAAATCGATTCAAAAATGCAAATTTATATTTGATGCGATATATTTATATCTAATTGTTGATTTTATAGATCAGATGTAAATGAGACGATTATTATTAATTTTAGGAATAACTCCCGCGCAGCGCTAAAATGGAAATTAATTTAAAATATGCGCTTTGTATATATGAATATTTGCTTGCTAATTACCAAATCTGCTACTCCATATAATTAAACAAACGATGGATGGAAACTGCAGTAATTAATTAGCCGTAGCATTTATCTGGTAGCACATAGATTTCATTAAAATAGTTTGTTAATGGAACACGACATGAAGTGCAGTGGAAATAAACCAACATTGTTTTATGAATAGAACATAAATAAAAATATATGAAATGGGATGAATCATTTCGTGTTACACAAAATGTTTAATAAGGTTCTATGTTGTTTCGAACTTACGTATATATATATATATATATATATATATATATATATATATAAATTTTTCCAAACATTTCTCGGACACGTCGGTTTTTAATTTTAAAGTCAATTTTTACGATTATTTTTTAATGAGGAATGGCGTCATCGACAATTTTTATAAATGAGAAGATTTTTTTATTATGATATAGAGAAAATTCAATTTAAATGTCAGAGTGAAAAAAAACACAAAAGGCGATATAATATTCAATTAAACAATCAAAATCTAAAGTAAATGTTCAAACTGTGCTGTGCACCATTTACAGATAATGAGCTAATTGAAGAACAAATTCGTTTTCAACATTATTAATAATATCTGCAGATATTAATCGTGCTCCACCGAGCAATTTTTGCAAAAACCATAAATAAAGGTTTATTCGCTACTTCATTACCAGCCTGTATATTAAACTTGTATAATTACAATATTGAAATGAATATGGCAATAAAATGTTCAGGAAAGATTATTGGTAGGTGCTGTCTAGTACTTGGTAACAGAAATCAGCGAAAGTTGCCGTTATTTCTAATCATCTATTTAATAAAAAAAAACAATGCAAACGAAAAAAAAAAAGAAAACAATAGAATGGATATAGAGCTATTTTAACATCAATAGAATGGACTTAGAGCTATTCTAACATCATCCATCCTCTACTCCTAATTCCATGGATCTTGGCATACTGAAGATCAAATTATGAATGACATTTTGAGGAGTATTTTCCCATTCTGCAATTGCTGCGTCTACTAGTTGATTGTGGTTGGCAGCTGGAGGTGTACGGCGTCGAACACTTTTTTTAATATCGTCCCATAGAATAGGGGTAGCCAACTTTTGTGCACATACGATCGACTTTTTGTCTTAAAAAATTGTCTCGATCGACTTGTCATTAGTCCTCTATTTATCAAGTAGTCGGTAATCGGTTTCTAAGTTAAATATTGTGAGCGATCGACCAAAATTGGCTTCGCGATCGACTTGGTGGCCACCTCTGCCATAGATGCTCTATTGAGTTCATGTCAGCACTATTGTTGGCCATTCCATGTATGGAATAGGAACAGCATTTAAGTAACGAATAACTTGCTAGCCACGTGAGGAAGAGCAATTATCTTGCATAACAAAGAAAATCGGCCCCACAAAAGGAGCAAATGGCATTACAAGGGCAACAACGATGTGTTCGAGATAATAATCCGCATGCATTAACCTAGCACGTATAGGGACCAACTCTAGATGACCATAGAAACAGATGCCTCCCCAAAACATTACAGAGCCACCACCAAACAGGATTATTAGAGAGATATTGGAACTAACAAAGACACGCTCACGTCCATCAGGACAATGAATCCTTGTTTCATATGAGAATAAAACCATCTTCCAATTATGAAGAGTTCAATATTAATGATTGGTGAGCAGGTAAAGGAGGGCAATAGGGAGGCCCTAATAAAGACGAATGAAGTGATGGATGAGCTGAAGATGGAGGTTAAGAAAACAAGAGAGGAGAGGCAGCAATGTCTGAAAACCCTAAAATCGGAAAGGGAACAGATAAAGAGATAGAGGGAGGAGATGAAGAAAGAGAGGAAGGAGTGGATGCGGATGATGGATGGGTGGATGGAAATGCAATGCGAGTGGCTGAAAGAGAGGAAGAAGATGAAGGAGAAACTAGACAAGCTGGTAAAACTAGGGGAAAAAACGACGAGCAAGGGGAGAGAACGGCACCGGAGTGGGTCCGGGTGGTTGAAAAAAAGGTCGATACAATCGAGAAGAGGAAGGAAGCCAGGCAGAGGATGGAGAGGAAAAATAACTTGGTGGTGTCGGGTATAGGAGGAGAAGGGGTAGCTGCAATGTTGAAGAAGCTGAGTATCTCAGTGCCAATACGCAAGGTAGTAGAACTAGGGAAAAGTGGTGACCGAGTCCTGATAGAATTAACCAACTGGGACGACAAAATGGGCATAATGCGATCGGGGGGAATGAACATATACATTGATGACGATCTAACCGTAGAGGATAGGGAAGTACAAAGGAAAATTAGAGAAAGAGGAAGAAAGAGCCAAAGGATTGGAAGCTAGGGTGGGATATCGAAAACTGAAGATTACGGACGTCTGGTGGGTCTGGCAGGGGGATTGCTTGTCAAAAAATGAATGAAAGGGGAGAGTTCGACGAGGCGGGAGTATGAGTGGAGCAAGTGCTGGGTGGGTTTTTGGAAAGTTGCGGGTCTAAGGAAAAAAGTGCTAGGGGGAGTGTGGGAAAAGGAACTCGAGAAGTGGTTCATCTCAAAGGACATAGTGGGGCTACTGGAGACGTGGATGACAGAAAAGGAGTGGAGGCAGGTAGAAATCTGCATGCCGACAGGGTGGGACTGGGTAATGAAAGGTGCAACGAAATAAGCGAGGATTGGAAGAGTCAAAGGAGGAATCTTGTTAGGAGTGAGGAAGTCAGTGGGACAATGGATCAGAGAGTCTTCGAGGGAAGCGGCGGTTTGGTAATAGGGAAGGTGGAAATGGATAGAAGGTCGGTGTGGGTAGGGGCCGTGTACTGTAACAAAAACCGTTTAGAACTAACGGAGATACTGGATGAGCTCGAGACGGAGGCAGATGAATGGATCGTCGGGGGTGATTGGAATGTGAGGGTGGGAGAGCTGGAAGGATGAATCGGAGAGGGCGGAGAATGGAGAGAAAGACGATCGCAGGATAAAGTGACCAACCAGAAGGGTAGAGAATGGATCCAATGGGTGAGAAAGTCGGGGTGGGATGTACTGAATGGCTGCTGCGAAGGGGACTGGGAAGGGAAGAAGACGTTCTGTGGACACGGAGGACGTTCGGTTTTGGACTGTGGTGGTCAAAGGTATCGGAAGGGAGGAGTTGGAGGCTTCAAGGTGGAAAATGTGGGGGGGGCGGTTCGGACCATGTGCCGGTGGAAGTGGTCCTCAGAAGGACAAAAGGTTTGAAGGGGAAGGAGAAAAAGGGGTAGCAAGGGTTTGGATGAAGCGAAGTAGAAATTCCGGTGTATGAGTAAAACCTAACGGGCGTGAAGTGGGAGGAGTGCAGTCGATATTCCAGTTGGAGAGAGTGATGGCGGCTGCGTTGGTGGTGAGGAAGAAGAGTGAACGCCAGAGGAAATGTTGGTTCGACGAGGAGTGTAAGATAAAGAAAACGAGGTGGCGGAGGGAAATGGCGAATTGGAGGTACGGCAGATGTGCAGTCGAAAGGGTTAATCAGGCGAAAAGGGAGTTCGAGAGTACGTGCGAGAGGAAAAAAATTGAGGAGTTGCAGAAAGTGGAAAAGAGGTTGAGGGAGTGTGTGGTGGAGAAAACGATGTGGGAGATCTTAAAGGGAAAGGGAGAATCAGGGCAAAATGAACATAGAGCTAGCAGAGTGGGAGAAGAGTTGTAAACAGATGGTGGGGTCTGAGGTGGAGCTGGGCAGTTCGAGTGCGAGACAGGTGGCCCTGGCACAGTTAAAACTAGGAAAGGCAGCGGGGGAAGATGGGCTGAAGGCAGAGGCTTTCAAAAAGCTACCGTAGGAAGGAAGGGAGAAGATGCGGTAGAGTATTAACAAGGTGTGGAGTGGATAGGAGGAAGTGCCGGAAAATTGGCGTGTGGGGGTGGTGGTCCCGGTGCACAAAGGAGGAGAGGCCTCGGACATAAAAAACTATAGGGGGATCACCATTATGAGTGCCGGTTATAAATTGATGATGACTATGGTGAAAAATAGAATGGATAGGGAAGTGGAACAAAAAGGGCTGCTGCCGGAATGCCAGGGTGGGTTCAGAAGGGGGAGAGGGATGAGGGAGCAGATTTTCACGCTGGCGAGAATGGTGGAGGAAGCGCTGGAATGCAAAGGGAGAGTGTATGCGGCGTTTGTGGATTTAAAAGCTTCGTATGACTCAGTTCCTAGGGGGAAACTGGTGGAATGTATGGATAGATAGGGTATGGAAGGGGAAGAAGTGGAGTGGGTGAGAAGGATGTATAAAGAGTCATGGGCGAAAGCAAGAGTGAATTGATAAATATCTGAATTTAGGGTGAATGTGGGAGTATGGCAGGGGTGCCCACTGAGCCCCCTCCTGTTTAATCTGTACACGAGCGAGTTGTAAGAGGTGCTGAGGAGAGGACAGACAGGAGGAGTCGTGGTGGGTAGATCCAAAGTGTGGATGTTGGCGTATGCAGATGACGTGGTGCTGGTGGCCAAGAGAGTGGAAGAGATGCAAGAGATGTTGGATAGAATGGGTAGGTACCTGAATAAGAGGGGGCTAGTGGTGAATGTAGAAAAGACCAAATGGATGTTGTTTTGGAATAGGGGCAGGAGGGATAAGGACGAAGGGCTGAAATGGAAGGACAGTCTGATTGAGAGAGTGAATGGCTTTAAATTTTTGGGCTTTTGGTTTGACTGTGGAGGAGGGCTTAGGATGCATGTGGAGTGTATGCCGGCGAAAGCAAGAATGGCTTGGGGGATTGCGTGCAGAAAATGGGGGAGTTTGTGGGGTGGTAACCTCGTAATGGCGTGCAAGATCTGGGATGCGTGTGTAAAACCTATATTTTTGTATGGAGTGGAAGTGTGGGGATTGCGTGAATGGGAGGTAATAGAAAGGGAGCAAGGTTGGTTTCTGAAGAATCTACTAGGGCTCGAAAGGTCGACACCGAGGGCAGTGATGTTGCAGGAGACAGGTTGTATGAGTATGTGGTGGGAGTCGTGTGTGAGGGTTGTGAAGTTTGAGGAAAGATTGCAGGATTTGGGTGAGGAAAGACTGGTACGGTAGGTATGGATGAGGTGTAAGATTATAACAGAGAGTAGATGGAGGAAGGATAGAGAAAGGATGTATGAAAGAGTGGGTACGTCTGAGGTATGGGTAGAGGAGAAGCTGCGAGAAAGGGGTAGCCTAGAAACTGAGATAAGGAAGAGATTGAGGGATATTGAGTAGAGATGTGTAGAATGTGAGGGAGTGAAAGAAGAGTGGGTTGGACAGTGCAGAAAGCTGAACGAATGGTTAGGAGACGATGGGAAAGGCGTGAAAATCTGCAGGAGGCTGACGTGGAAAAGGAAATTGGCGAGGGCAGAGGGGGTTTATTTTAATGGATAGAAAAATGTATTTTATGTTAATTTGTATTCTTTTTTTTGTGTCCTTTTTGATTTATTTCTGTGAAAGTACTGTTTTGGAATATGTGTAAAAGGGAAGGGTTGGGCTGATATCTCAAATAAAGGTCTTTTTTTATTATTAATGATTTCTCGCAAAACACAATCTTTGTATTGTGTGCTCTCTAGTCAGCAGGGGTTTCTGCTGTCCAATCCAGCTTCACTTTAGCACCTTCTAATCGTTTAAGAAGATACCAGAAGATAATGAGCAGCTACGAGCCTATTTTGTTAGGAGTTACTACTCGCTCTCCTGTTTCTTAGAGCAGATAGTCTAAGAAAATCTATTGGATTAGTACACCGTTTTCGCCTTTTTTCGGTCTTCGTAAGTGAGAACCTGTCTCGTTAAGTCGTCTAACGATCCGAGTGGAGTGGTTCCTTCCTATCACATTAGCAACATGACGCATCGAATTTTCCTCATCCAACAAACTTTTACCGCTTCCTCCACTAACAAATATGTTCTGCGATTTATTACTAAAATGTATTACACACGCACCGAGACTATCAATAACACACCAACTTGGTGGCGAAAGACAACTAACAAATATGCTTTTATTTGCAATTGTACTTTAAAAAAAAACCTTGTTGACAGCATTTACTTGAACTATCTAAGTAGATTCACAGCCTACTGTAAGATAATTAGAATACTAAAAATAATCATTATTTTGGTGTTTCATCTCCGTCCCTGATTTCCGACTCCATCCATTTCTAATCATCTCTCTAACTAAAAAGTTAGACTGAGAAGACTCGTCTTCCTCGTTCTCTACTCTCGGGTGGTATCAACTCCAATATTCTTTATGGGAATATTTCTTGATTCATCCGTTTCGTGTGTCCAAATCATGTAAATTGTTTTTTGACAAATTATCTATAATGTTTTTCTCGATGTTCATGCTTCTTCTGATGTCTTCTTATCTTACCATTTCTAGTCTAGTCAATTTCTTCTGAGGAAATCTATTTCTGTAGACATTAGGCCTTAGGTCCCAAACTTCTGCCTCATCATAACGCTTTGAACTATGGCCTTATAGATTTGTATTTTCGTGTTTTTATTAATATCCTTTTCCCAGAGAACTGAGTTGAGGGTTCCAATTGATTTAGTTATCCTATCTTGGATTTCATTCTTACTTATTCTTTGTTTATTAAAGGCCACTCCTATATATTTCTACGCCTTTTATCGATGCGCCTTAGGATGTGAACCTTTTTACGGCGAGTTAAACTAACACAAGATTTTAGAAACATTTTCAGACCTACTCTTTATATTAAGTATTATATGTTTGAAAATATTTAATAAAAATATGATTCTCATAATCATGGCTTTGATGATTTTATGTTCCCAATCTTAAATTTGACTTCTTCAATTTATTATCGTTTCTATCTCTTTGTATATTTATCATTATATTTCTTGATTACATGGCAAATTAATATTTTAATTTAAAGACACTTACTGCGACTTAAAATATACTATAAATATATAATCTAGTACAGTAAGTAACAGTTATATTGACAAAATTACTATTACTTTTTTACATGCTAATAAATATTACCATATCGACTAGCTTATTGCTGTTGTTTTTTCATATTTTATCGATCTAAGCACCCTTACACATTTGGGTGAGTATGTCAAGCTGTGCTTTGTTTGTAAAAACTCACCCGTATGTTATAATCATCTATTTCATCACTAAAGAAGCCTAACTTAAATAAATGACAATTTTATTATATCCATAAATTATTTAATATTAGTAAAATATGATAAATGTGTGTTGTGTGCCTTTCACATTGTAATACACATTATTGTACAGCAGACATAATTATTCAATTACAGGGCACAACAACAAATATCATATTAGATAATATATTAAACAACATGACTATAACATTATACATCAGTAAACATAATTTCTTATGAAATCATACTGAACATTTCTGTTTTGTTTGTTTTAATTAATCGATTCCGACTTGTCGATGATCATAGAAAGAGAAAGACCGCAATTAAACCTTATTAATAGGACATAAATGCTGCACGATACGCGCATAATTGTAAAACGCGATTACACACATACATATATGTAAATATTAATAATTTAATGTCATGCATTTACATAAGTGTATTTTCTAAGCGGCTAAGTTTTATTAGTTCGTTGGCTCCCAGAACAAAATATAATTACATATTTATAACATTTCCTTGTGGGATTAGATTTCCTTTATCCCATAAAACACCATTTCTAAATGCACCATTATAAAATCCGTACCGGAGAGGATGAAAGAGACGTTATGCAATAATTTTCATGTGCAGTTTTATGTGCGGTACGTACTTTCGCTATAATAAATCATGGCGATCACTGCGGCAATAATTGTTCTGTCAATTCGGTTTCAGGAAATGTTTAATCAGAAAGAATGGTTATTGGATATGTCTTTATAGATTGTAATCATATTAATATAACAATACAATAAAAGTATTTACTGTCCATATAAAGCTGTGTACAACATAATTGTCAATATAAGCACAATTTAAATGCTTATCGTAATTACTAGGAAATGGAATGTCAAAATGTACCTTTTGCATTGATCTTCTGTAATAGCAACTACCAATGGCTTGGCGTATATTCGAGTCAACAGTATTAAACAGAAGAGTTACATTGAAATAATATTCAATAGGACATAATGTAGTCCAGGTAGTGAAATGAATTAAAATAATGTTATGTTTACCAAAACATTACATTAGCTCACAGTAAATGTACACTATGGCCTCATTTTCTATAACACAGTATATGTGAGGCAGTTAGTGCTAATTAAGTAGTGGCGTTGATTGCGATAAGTACATCTCAGTCAACGGTAGCGATTATAACACGAATTGTCATGTTATGGAGTGTCCAACCTGTGAACACATCTCTTTGACGTTTATTTCTTTAACAAAAAAAAGAAGTGACGCTAAATAAGTTAAACGAATTAATTTCTTTTATATCCGAGACCTACGAGTATATTCACGTATACATTGTTTAACCATCACTTTTTACGGCGGTACTGCCTTATGTTTAAATATGATAAAACATACCGCAATTAATGTATAAGGGCTGGAGGAGAACATCTATCATTAACATTGAAGGAACTGGCCATTGTTATGTTGTACAACTGTTACGATTTTATCAAGTAGTAAATTTACTTTTTCCTATTACTATACTCAAGAAAAAGTTATACAATTAAACCAAAACAGTGCTCTAAAACCAGTTTAGTAAAATCTAATTATATTGATTCACAGCATCGATCTCCTTAAGCAAATGGTACACCGTGGAAGCACTTTAATATGAAATGAGTAATTTGAATGTCACTAATTTCACGTTTGAGATTATAATTAAATAAGGGTGTATTAGTTATGAAGACATATGGTTAGTAATATATTAGTTTTTATTTAATCAATAGTATATGCATTCAAATCAGTGCCAGCTTCAATAAGGGACATGTACCTCGTATTCATAAATGTCGGTTATTATTTTAAATATACCGCCCTAATTCATTTACTAACTTGTATCTATATGATATATTCTACAGTAAGATTACTTTCACACGAAGACGCTAGTACCGTATGTTGGATACTGATTTTACATTGTAGACAATAGAAGCATTAATACGCAGACCTGTAAAAGTATTCATAGCGCGCAGGCTAGTTTTTTTTTAAGTATACTTCATGAAGGGATTTTGTTCACAGATCTTCTATTTTTAGCCAACTTTTCGATCAGAGATACGATCAAGAATGTGGAAATATTCTTTTACTGTGTCAGTTGTTAGTAAAGTCCGGCAAGCGGCCACCATAATTCAAAGCGAAATAAAAAGCCCCCAAAATTGAAACTAAAAACTGTTCATAAATGTTGAACGCACAACATATACATTGTACACATGGTAAATAATTGAAATTACAGTAGATAAATATACATCAAAAACTAACAGGACAAAATACGAACAGATATAGAACATTTACTATTTTTATTTCGCAGTAAGTTTGCAGGACACATATGTACCTATACTAGCAAATATATATTTCTACCGCCTGTATGCTTACATAAAATTCTAGGTCAACGTAGGCCATAAGCTTTGCAGTTTTACAGTACTCTGCATATATGTTATTCTTTATTGCGGCCATAAGTTATTCTCCAGGGCGGTACGGTTTCATTAAGTAATAAAATGCTCCTATAGTATTCCATTACAATAATTTTATGCAAGAGATAACCTTTCTGTATGTAAGTGATGATAATTCATACTGCAGCTATGTAATTATGTAACTGAAAATGTAGAACGTGCAAATAAGAAAGTGTTCATTCTCCAAGATATCGCAAAGAAATCTTAATTATGCTAAACTAATTATAATGAAATTGTAGCAATTTTATTATCTTAAATCATTTGAATTTCACGGATAATTCTAAATATAGGTACATATTTCATAATTCCAATTATTCTGGAAGTAATAACTAATAAGCCTATTATGGATTTGATTTTATATAACGTGCTTAAATATGGACTCTATTCCTATTCCTTATTTCATTTTCATGATTACATCATAAATTTCTCCAATAGATTTTTGAATAATTATTTCGACTCGTTTATTCAATTATCCGCGCAATGGGCAATAACCTAATTGTCTTCCCACGCTCCGAAGCGATATCGAATCACGAGCCCGAAACGTCAATCATATTTTAATATTTGTTTAATCAGAAATTACAAGCGGCTATCTGTTTGTAGTACATTGCCTATACTAAATAGAAATAATTTCCTCCCAGCAGTGTGCGCATCTGAGAACTTCCTCGTTGAAATGTTACGCCGCGTTGGGCAATGGCATTGATCCGCGGCGCAGCTGAGCGCCGGTGTGCGAGCGTGATGCGTTTACCTGTACTGCACAAAGCGGATAGGATTTTTCCTAGATATAATGCTGGATAGTTATTGTAGTTTGGAATGATAGGCATAAATTGCATACGTGCCTGCTTGTTCTCTCGCGGGAATGCGCCTTTATTTATCAACAGGAAACACGGACGATGTTTATTATTTATATTTATTTGATTGGGATATCGGAGGGGCTATTTTAAGTCATAAAGTATTAAGTAATTAAATTTAATTATTTGTTTTAATGATTTAATTGAATAAGACAAGGCGAAGATATTTAATGGACCGAACTGCGATAATTGAGATGTGATAATAATTTATTGATATATAAAAATTCTTAGTGAAGTATATGTTACTTTACAAATATTTTAATGTATGAATTTAATTTCGTGGATGTTTTCTGGTACTAACTGCATAATGAATACCCTCTTCTACAGAATTTGGCCATCATATATTTATTTCTAGTGTAATATTATAGCAAATTAGTATGTCTCAAAAATGTATGTGTTATTTTGTTTTGGATGATAAAATACGTATTATGTTGCTATATGAACATATGGTGGATCCGCCTGGATCGCTACCTAAAGTCTCATATTTTATAGTTTTCTTACAGAAAACATTTTATTATACTCAAAAGGTCACAACTGCATATTCCTGAAATGTTACCTTCAATGAAAAGTTGAAGGATATCATATTTCTGACTTCGTATGACATGTCCTAGATATGCAGGCTTCCTTCATTTTATTATACTCAAAAGGTCACAACTGCATATTCGTCTCATACGTCCTCATTTGTTATTCTTGCAGTTCAAAGGCTTCTATTCTGTTCATTGATTCTATTTTTATCGTCCATCCTTCCATACCTTAAAGAAGCACTAACCATATGTAGCATCCTATTCTAAGGTTCTGATCATATTCGGTGTTTGTAAGGACCTTTTTGAATTTCATGAATGCATTGTATGCATTTCAAATTCTGCATCTAGCCAACACTGGTCATCAGACAGCGAGATGACCAGTGTTAACCATGTTCTCAAATACATCAATTTATTGACTTATTCTATTGATAAGTTGCCAAACGCCAGTAACGCGTCCTTTGCTATTCATAAATTTTGTTTTCGCAATATATATATATATATATTCAGTCTATGAGTCCCTATCCGTCTGACGAGTTCTTCTAATGTATCGGCGATCAGTATTGTGTCGTCTGAATATTGTATATTGTTTATCCATATGCTGCTAATATGTATGCCCTTTTCTAGGCCCTTGAGTTCTTCAAACAATATGTTGCCAGAATAAATGTTAAATAAGAGGGGTAACATTACATACCACTATTTGACCCCTCTGCAGATCGTGATCTCACTGGTTGTATCGTTTTCAATTTTCACTTGGGTTGTTTGATTCCAGTACACCGTTTCTATGCATCGAATGTCTTTTTAGTCAATGTCCAATTGTTCCGGGATATTAATGAGATTTTGTTGTAGGACTTTATCAAACACCTTTTCGTAGTCTATGAAACTTAGGTATATGGGTTTTCTTTGGTCGTAACCATTTTGTACTAGAACTTGCGTTGCAACAATTACTTCTCTTGTTCTCAGTCCTTTCTGATTCTCCAAATAGGGTATCCCCAATTTTGCTTTCTCATTTTGTTTGATTTCTCCACATTCCCGCGCCAGCCAGTCGTTCTTCGTTTTCCTTATTTTGGTTCTTATTATTTTCTGAATATTTGTATAGTTCCTTCCATCGCCTTTGTTCTTGAGTTTACGCCTTTCGTCTATTAACAAAAGGATTTCGTCTGTCATATGTTTTCGGTCTTTTGATTTGAAACCTACTTTATTTTGTGTGCTGTTTATCATACCTATCATTTTGTTCCATCGACCGGTTATGTTATTCCTTCTTCGGTGTTTGTGGGTATGTTGGCTTCTAATTTTCGACTGCTGTCGGTTATTACTACCGTACTTATTGTTTGTCTTTGAGTTTCTGAATATCTATCTGGTCTGATTGGCGTTAAAAACTTGATTCTGGCATTTGCTACGAGTATAGTATGGTGTGATGGAGCGTCCGCGTCTGCGTATGTACATGCCTCGTAATTGATGAGCGAATCTTTTGTTAATTAGTATACAATCTATTTCTATTTAGATTTCGGCCTATATGATGTAGTTGATCTATTGGGGCTCTTCACGTACATAGTCGCCGGCCCTTCATATTTTCTCTTACATTTTGTATCCTAGTCCAAAGAGGCTTACCAGGTCCTCAAATGTTTCCCTCTTCAGTTTTGCATTATAGTCCCCCATGATTTTATATTTACGTCCTGTCTTCTCTTGAGTTTTACTAGACTTTTTACGTCAGAATAAAATTGCTCCACCGCTTCATCTGCTATTGCGGCGTATACCTGTATAATATTTAAGGAATAAAACTGGTGACGTATTTTCTTAATGGTTAGATATAAAAACTCCAACCCCTTTCCTGTAGTTCCTACCTTGTTTACCGAAGTATTAAAGGGTACCATCCGTAGTCGCACATTTTCCAGAACTGGACGACCATATCTCTGCTATACCTAATATATATATATATATATATATATATATATATATATATATATATATATATATATAATATATATATATATATATATATATATATATATAATATATATATATATATATATATATATATATATATATATATATATATATAATATATATATATATATATATACGTTCAGACTCCTTACTTCCTGAGATTTGCTAGCTTACCTTACTCGTACAGACTTCGTACGTTTCAGGTCCCTATTTACATTTTCTTTCGTAAGTTGGTCTTTAAGGATTAATTCAAAACCGTTCCCCCGGTGATTAGGAAACTATTTACTATGAAACATTTTATGTTGAATGTAGTCATCATATTGTTCTCTTGGGAAAATAATGAAGGTGGTTTTCTGTTGTCTTTCTTCATCATATGTACGCTCACTTCTCGTTTTCGTTTCCGGTTAGCTCTGGTCTTCTGAGCTAACTATCGATCCGCCATATGAAGCCGCGACCACGGCCTCTTGGTACGAAGTGAAACTACTCAGTACCGTGCTACTCAAAGGTGCTTGATTTGCAGCTCTGGAGTGAGCCCTACTATATTCAGACCCAGTAGAATCACTACAGGGTTCTAGTGGCTTTTACCTTCTTAATAAAGAAGAAGCAAATTCATGATAATAATAATTATTATCATGAATTTGGGCTCGACGATGTTATTTTCTAGTTCGTATCGATGGCTGCGTTTTTTATGCGTATAAGAAAAATCCTTATTGTCCATTTGCTAGGCCCTCTCTAAATATGTATTAGGAATAAATGTTGAATAGTGGAGATGATGGTACACACCGTGTAAAATCTTCATTCTACCTGTATTGTAATCACCGTGTTATCATCTATTCCGATATTTTTTATGGACTTTTACCATTTTATTGTATTCTATTCAAGGCCTTTTAGTAGTCAACAACGGGCTTAGGCATGACCGTTCATATTCCTGCATCTCTGGATTAGTACAGCATACAGAATACGGTTTTCAGTATCTGGACTATGTCTTCTTTTAGCTTTAGGGCTGTGCGCTGTTATTTCCATCCACTGTGTCGTTTGATATCGACATCCAGCTGCCTTTCCACCTCTTTCGGGGTATTCTTAGTGGCCGTTTGGTGTTTGTTTTTTGCTAGCCTTTCCTCTCCCATTTTCTCCACATGGTTTCGTCAGTATCTCCTTCTTGCTCTTGTCCACCTCACCGCATCATATTTTGCGGGTGTTGTCTCACTTCTTGCTTGGTCCCATAGTATTAACCCCTTATTCTTAACGTTGTCGTGTCTGTTGTTCTCAATATTTATTTCGTTTTCGCTGTATCGGCTCTTATTTCAGCTACATATCTACCTAAAAACGGTCGTACAGTGCAGGATCTATATATTTTGACCTTCAAATATTGGTGGACATGTTATGACTCGTAGGCTTCCGGAAGTGCATTCACAGGCGTCGAAAGCAGCCATGATGCTTTCTAAAACTGTATGCAACTAACACGCAGAACATTAACCAGAACAGAAAATGAAAAATATGTTTAAAGAATATCAACCATCGAACAAAGTCGCATATTTTCAAACAAATAAAAAAAACTAGTCGACTTTCATTCAGCAAAAATCAGCTTTATTATAATTACCAATTTTAAATAAATTAGTTTAAAAATAATTGTCTTACACAAAAACCGACACGCAAATGCACCATCAACAACATATAATTATGTTATAAATATATTTTAGAACAAAGTGTTTTGAGAACGAGCGCCCCATAAAAAAAATGTCATCGGAGACTTTGTCAACAAAGACGAAAAATAAAACCACATACACGATTTGCATTATAGGGTCATATTAGGCAAAGCCGATGAGACGAAACTTTTTAATTTAGAACAAAAGCCATCTAGTTGCTTATAACCTATCATTATGTATACACTTGTTGAAAATGGAATCAATTTGATCACATGTCATTCCCTCAACATTCACCAACTTCTTCAAGTATGAAGGACCAACTAGTAACATTAGTTATTTCAAAGATAACCCCAGAAAAGAGTAAAAGATATTGAAGCGCAGGGTAGGGCAAGATACAAAGAGAAATAAGGATTCTGTTCTACGCACGCCCTCCACGCTACTTTTAAAAGACTATCTTCATTCATCCCTGCTGCAACCCTATCATACCTTATCGCTGCGGACATCCATACTCAACTCATGCACGTAACCCAAATTACCAACTACTGTACTTCAAAGCATTCACCCAATTCATTTCCTACACTCTCATCATTCTCTTCCCTAGCTGCTTAGCAGAATGGCTTATATACCTTATATGACCCTTACATTTTCCATTTCCAGTTATTGTTGTTTGTTTGGAATTTATATTTATATTTATTATATTTTTATGTACAACTTATTATTATTTTCATATTTATATTGATTTATACTACATGTGATTTTCCCTGTTTTTAAACTGTATGTTTGTTGGGAATAAAGTATTATTATTATTATTATTATTATTATTATTTGCAGCGACCATAAAGTCTTAAGGCAACGTACCTTCTCCACTGTTGATACCCTGAATATCTGCGATCCTACACCCACTCTACAATAAATGCTTACAGCTCTGTCACTATTTCTTTGGTTTACAAATTCACTACCCATTCCCTCAGACACGCAATCATCCTATTTTAGCAGCTGTAATGGTAGACTTTTAATCTTCCAGCATGTCTCTCCAGTGCCTCTTCTAATGCTTTCTATTGCCCTCGATATTCAGCTTTCTCGTCCAGCCATTTCCTACGTTGCGTTTAAGGTAGTCTTTTCATCTCGCTGCTGAACAATTTTGAAGCCTTAATTTTTAGATTTTAAAGAAAAAGTTCATCATATATAGGCCCTGCAGGTCTAGATAGTATACCAGCATCTGTCCTCGGTGGTTTCTTCGTCTAAATCCGTGTAGCCCCACACAAATTATATCTTAGCTTTAAAGTTGTCCAACACGACATTGTAAAATGCATGTTTTATTTCTACAGACGTCTTAGTGTAGAACTTTCATGTATGATGTCATTGATGTATTATCCAAGAGGCTTACGCCTCTACTCTACCATGTATCCCTTTGCTCGTTTTAGACGGTTTAGCACTTGTTCGAGTTGATCCAAGCTAATATCGCCTCCATACGTTTTTCTAACACTCCCGCTCCCACAATCCCAAATAAGTTATTGATACCTTTCAAATTATGCATGTCTTCTTTGTCTCCATTTTTTAATATTTTAATATTACCTATTTCCTGGTCTTTCCAACTCTTCCTATTGCAGTGTCCTTCAAAACTTATAATCCAACTGCATGCAAGTCTTGATATATGAATTGCGTGCAAGTAGACAATACACTCGCGAATGCATCACTAGCCATAACCATATGTTTGGTAAAGTGAGGTTCTATAGTCATCATCTAATAAACTAGAAATAAACCAATTATTGTGTTTATCCTTAATATATAGCATAACATCCGAATTTAGATTTCAGTAACTTACATTTCTTAAATAGTATTAGGCCTTTATTACATACCTGTGTTGTTTATATTTTAAATATAACCAGACATGAATAAATTATCAAGCGAGTTGTTGCACTTTCTGTGTCAAGTTCAATGCTTAAAAACGGCACGCAGGGAAAGTGCGTCGCGGCCGCGTAAATAAAAGTGCGTACGCGAAGGTTAAGTTCAGGGGCAGTCTTACGAAACAAGAACTGGCGACGACCGCAGACCAGTTTTGCATTATATAATAATATGCCGTAACGCTATTTTGTTTTCTTTCTTCAATGAAAGCGAATCGGACGCATTAACAGGTTCCATTATTGCTCTTTATTTTTGCCGCTACCGCTATTAACTTAAATCATACTCACAAAGTAAATGTAACGAGTCAACGTAGCGACTCGTTCATTATTTCAGTCAAGTAGGAGCGACTAATTGCCATAAATAAAGACTTCATTCGGAGTGCCCCCGCTCGTGTTTCTTTTTTGTGTATGTGTGTAGAAACGAACAGGTTGCGAATGTTACATTTGCACGGACAAATAACACATCGGCGAAGAGCAATTATAACGTATTAATTAAAGGATGTTTTTGTGTATGTTTATAATTAAAAGATAATTTATAATTAACAACCTTAACACTTTTCAATTTGAATGAGTGTCGTTATTATTATTATTATTATTATAAGGGGGAACAATATTTATAGATCAATATCCAACTACCATCCTTCTATTGTTTCCTATTATTTTTGAAATTAATAAAATTAATTTTGAATTTGATTCCTCACTACATCGCTTGCATTTAAGTATGTCAAACTATTGTTGACACTTAAGGGTTAAAACGTATAGGACCTAATATAATTATTTTCAATCTACCTCTAAAAGTTCCTGTATCGAGAATTCGAAATTGTTTTTTACTTTTCCACTGGGTCAATATTTTTGCAGATGATGAAAAAATAAAAAAGCTACAAGATTTGATCGAAGTTCAAGTATGTGATTAATATTTGAGGATATGTAGTAAATAATGCGATTTAGAAAATATTAGTCTTCCTACCCAGCTCATTGGCCGAGTGGTTGGAGGCGTTGTCCGTCTCGTATTGTTCGAAGCCCACCGAGGCGAATTTTCGCGAATCACTTTTCACAGTTTTTAAGAGGTTTTCTGTAAAGTTAAGGTAAATACCGGGCGATTTAAACTCCTCCGAGCTTCTCCTTTGACAGGCAGAAAAGAGGTTTAGTATTTGTTTCGATGTTCGCAAGTGTTATCTCATTCCATAGGTTGTCCATATTTTCTTTTTCATTCAACAATATAAAAAATTATTTATAACACCGAGTATTTTTTGGGAAATTTAAAATTTAAAATATTGCATTAGAGAAAACAGTAATGAATAAATGATTGATTCAAGCCACACGGTAATTTTTATATGACTTACTACTATGTAAACACATCTATAATGTATAGGTACTTCAACGTCTTTATGTGCTCTGACATTCTCTTTTGTTCAAATTGGTTCATTAAACTATTAATATGAAAAGCAATTGCATCACAAAATGATAAATTATGCGTTATAAATTACACCAAAACATATTCCTCTAGGAGCTTCCGCATTACATAACGAGACGCAACTTTCAATAATAATAAATTGCAACCGGATAATTTCAATCCGTATTTGTGACTGAATTATTCATCCGTATTGACGCTAAAACGAAGTGATATTCACAACATTAACGTGTGATATAATGCCTTCGACAATGCATGAAATATGCAGTAACGATCGCCTTAAAATCGCACCATAACGGTTTCAATCATGTGGGAAATCCAGGGACAGCTGTTAAATAAATAAATTTCCCATTTTCGTACGTTTGCCTTATACGAAGATGCCGCAACGCGTGCCTTTTTCTTGATAGGTGATTTGATATTCGCAATACTATCGACGTTACTGTTACTTCTGGCAATCCGTCCACGCATCGAGGCTGCGAATATCAAATGCGACGGTATGCGATAACGGGTGTATAACTTAATAGTGCTAGCCGCGCCCTTTTACTTACAAGTCTTTATATTCTTACAGAGCAACATTATGTGGCGGCGGATTCCAACAGCTCATCAACTACCAAATCATTCGTGCCCTGCAAAGTCTGCGGAGACAAAGCATCGGGGTACCATTACGGCGTCACTTCCTGTGAGGGCTGTAAGGTAAAACAATCTCAGCTTTTATTTTTATCGTTGTTACTGCAATTACACTGTATAAATGTGTTTGCTCGCCAATAACCTTACCATTAACAAACTGCTTCCGTTGCAAATTGAACAGTTCTTAATGAATTTATACAATCAAAATTATATGTACAAGATTTATGTTCCTGCTGCATTCACCATAATTACGTTACTATTATGAAATATTATATTGCCCATAAAATAATAAAAGATACATTAATATTTGTTCATCGTTTATATTATATACAAGGTTATTCACCTAAAGACCTGTCTACATTTGATAATATTAATGTTGTGCGTGGAGTTCGGCGTTTCATTTGTGCGTGTAAATATAGACGGTATGGACCACTGACATAAATTTGCACGCACGAATGTTTTAGGCGCCCGCTTAGGAAATTGCTAAACTTATAAACTTGGATATGAAATCTTATTTTGATCTAAATGGAACATGAGAGAGATTACACCTATTTTTGTGTGTAAATAACTTCCGGTAATGCTGGAAATCGTACATGAAAAATGTGGCCATATCACTTGAAATTTCTAAGTTATATAACGATTAACATTGATAATTTGAAATTTATAAACATACCGTATACTATTTTATTCTTATGGTTTCCTAGTGTTGAGCTAGCATATAGAAAATAATCCATGGATGCCAAGTTATACGATCTCGGCGGCCAATTCACAAATTCTAGTCGTGAGATAATGTAATCACCAAACTTCTCTTGCAGCAAATTTAACGTAGCATTCGCTGTATGGCGTGTAGGGTTCTCTAGTTGGAACCACATCTCTGCAATATCGTTGTTCCCTAGTTCGTCATCGGATATGGCAAAGATGTCGTTGTAACAAGACAGCGATAGATGCCATACAGCTGGAGAAATTTGTCGATTATCTCACGACCAGGATTTGTCAATTGGCCACCGCGGCCATGTGACTCGAAACCCATAACCATGGCATTTGAGAGTTAGAGCCCCAAAAAAAAAAACAAAAAACCAAGAATGATTACCGCTGCGTCCCCTGCACCCTGAACATGCCGATCCTGCGGAGGAAGTACCTAAAGCAGCCATGACCTCTAAGCAACTGTGTTAAGTGGTAACTAAGGTTCCCATGCTTTCTTCTGACCCAGGGCCTCACGTCTGTGATCAGAGCCCTGGGCCAGATGCCCTTTTCCCCCATCTCCAACCAATTCTGCAATTTCAACAGTGTTCTTTCTCTGGACCCCTTCTTGGCCTTCTATTTTCCTTTACCTCTAGACTTTTCCCCGTCGATATCTAATGTTTCTCGTATTAAGAGATTTCTGGGAATGGAGGACGCGATGACTTCCACCGCGGCAGTCCCAACCGTGCGATAAGCCCTCGCGGTTCGTGGGATCCCCTGGCGTAGAGCTGACCTAACTCTTGCGCAGTTCCTCGCTGTGTTTATGGCGTCCACACACACGGGAGCCCCATACAGAAGCTTAGACGCTCCCATCCACCCCGCCTGCGTGGGCCATCTCCCGGGAGTCCGGTAGAAGCCTGGACACTGTCCCCACAGTCTTCGCTGCTTCCTCCGCTGCTCTTTGAACGTGGCGGATGTAGTTACGGTTAGCCTCCATGACTCGTGATTACTATGTGTTTTAATATATACTTGTTGTCCAGAGTATTTCTTTCCCTTCAAAACCCTTTCTGAATGGCTAGCGCATACCCAGCTTAATGAATACCTTCTTTCAGTTTTCATAGTAGTTCATTCCGTTTGAAATTCCGCTTGGTTTGCTTGCAGCATACTCAACATACAACTTTCTTCTTTCAGTCTCCATACTACGTCTTCCGAAAACAAGTTTGCCTTGCTGGCAGTATACATAACACATTAATTTCTTCTTTCAGCCTGTGATAAATATGCAATCATAGTATATAATGTGTATGCTGTCTTCATAACTGTTATACCCCTATAGTTGTTGTGTTCATCGAAACTGTCCCTTTTCTTATATATGGGATATATTAAGCATTCTCTCTACTCTAGGATTAAGACATCCCACGCATCATTTATAATTTCAGTAATTTCAGATCAGTCTCTCTTGCATCATTATTCTCAAATGTTTTTAATTACCTTTCCTGTATTAAGAAGATTCCCATGTCCGGTCCCGTCTTTATATTTACCAATCTTTCTGTATACTTACTTAAGTTCTCGTTGTTCCATTTCCAATTTGGTTGTTGATGCTGCTTTAGTTTCTTCGTCTCCATTTTCTCCTTCTATGATTATTTACAGTAGGAGATGATATGATTCCATACAATCCGACAGCTTCAAGTACTAGATATCTATTCCTATTATCCAGTTTACCAGTACATAGTCTATTACCGACGTAACTTTGCATCTTACAAATGATATTCCTTCTTCTTCGTTTCCTTTGCAACCATTAAGATGCTTAAAAATTTTTTAGGCACCGTTCTCTTAATGGTATGCCACCTTCATTCACTTTATCTTTTGGTCTTGGTCTACTATCTTCCCCATCGTTGCTTACTTCAGATTAGATCTTTTCCAATTTCTAGCTGCATTCCAATTATTCTTCATTCCTCTTTATAGAAAAGATTCCCGACTAGCGGTAGATTCGAACCATACGCAATGGCTTCAGACCGTCGCCTTAGACCACTGCGTCAAGGCCCTCCTCTCATTAGTCCTTCATTTTATATTATGTGTGTAGCCTCCATGCATATACATTTAAACCCCAGAGGAAAGGCACTCGTACCCTATTTATTTTCCATTCTCTAGCTTCCAAGCAGGTCGCTGCTAGCCCTACAAACCCCTCTCCTTATCTCTATTCTTGTTGTTTTCGTATAATCGCTCTTATATTGGATATTTATATCACCTTATCTCATCCTTAATTGCATAAATATCAACGTTTTCTGCACACGCCTATATAAATACCTTCAATTTATCGACTACTAGCTCTTCCTCCTATTCCAGGCCCCAGATCTGCATTATATAAATTGCATAGTAACGGCTCAGAGTCTGATATCTTTCGTTACTTATCAAATCTACTTTCTTTAACCCATCTTTAGCCTAAGTGAGCATACATACCTCATATCGCTGTTTTCCTAATATTGTACCACGTATCACAGTTTATTTTTATTTCAATTTGTTAGTTTGAGTAGACTCTTGAAAGGCTATGTGATATTTTCGGGGGAGCCGTATAAACTTCAGTGACACAATTATCGATTGTTCGGCAGTGATACATAAATTGATAGTTCCCGTGACCAGTCTTTCGAAGGATATGGTATACATCAGGGGTGGAACAAGTCTATCGCGAAGCCAATTTTAGTCGATAGCTCGCTTTTCCGGGACGGAACTCTGGACTCTGGTATAGCTATATATTGTAGATTTGTATACGTACAGACCAACCAGCCTTATATTGGATGGTATCCATGCTCACTCGATCTACCGAAAGCTTTTTTACGGTGAGTATAGCCCCAGCCTCTGGGCTGTATGCACTGCGGCCCTTGACGAACCTATTGTGCCTCATCCAACATCCATGATATGCTACCGGGTAAATTCTTTGTGGAAAAATTTCCCGGCTAGCGGTGGATTCGAATCACTAACAATCTGTACGTAATGGCTTCAGACTATTGCCTTAGACCACTGCGCCACGGACCGCCTCTGCAAAAAGCTTACACAATTGTTTCTTTAAAAAAAAATTCAAAACATTGTTTTTTAAAATCTTTTTTTTAAGAAAGCTTACACAATTGTTTCTTTAATACGACCTTTGACGCCAACGAAGCTTAAACGCATATTAACATATATCCGGGCGACCGAAAAAAAGGCAGAAAATCTCTCCAATACGTTGTAGAGTACATTTATAATAAAGAAAACGAGGCTATTCTTTGAGATATTTATTTTAACAATAGCCAACACACGTGAGTGACTTGTATCAGGTACAAGCATTGTTACTATTTAGTATACATTTTCAAAACTGAACTGCACCAAAGTTATTAAACACTTATGTTGGCGAATTATATGATTCAGATTTCGCTCGTAAATTTTAAACAAAAAACTTCTATCTTTATAGGGCCGAAAATCCTTGCCCCAGTAAAGGGAGAAGGTCATAGTCTCGGTACTCACTTTAACTTCGCAGAAACCCTCTGAAAAACTGAGCAGGATGGGGTTTGAACCTTCGCTCCCCAATGCTCAATTAGCGTACAGCGTCTTTAATCACTAGGCCACTAAGCTGGGGTACATTTTACAACAGTAGTAGTAGTAGTAGTAGTAGAAGTAGTAGTAGTAGTAGTAGTAGTAGTAGTAGTAGTAGTAGTAGTAGTAGTAGTAGTAGTAGTTATTGTATTTGTAACTGGCTATCGACCTTCGGGTCCTTCTGCCATGTGTTAGAGCATATGTATCCAAGGACTTCTTGGTTCAGAAAATCGACACGGCAAATATGCCGGGATCAGAACCTGGGCCACTCGTTCGTTAAACTGCGCTCCGTCAACGTGTTACATTTACTTTATTGCTTAATATTTGCTATATTATTTGAAGTACTAGTCAAATAATATAGCAAATATTAAGCAATAAAGTAAATGTAACACGTTGACGGAGGATATTTAAACAATTTTTCGGTCATCGATAATTGTATTTTCCGTGACATACTGATATTACTGAAACACTTATTCATAAATTTGGTGCCTTTGTTCAGAGATTGAACTCACAAGTAATTGATATAAATGTCCCAAAATCCCCAAACGTCCCAAATAATTATTATTTACTTTTAAAACGTTTGATGTGTCCATAGTAATAATTTTAGAAATAATAACAATAATAATATAAATAACATACAACATAATAAGGAAATATAAAAAAAATACTTAAATTCTACGCTTTAGCTACTGAGGTAAAATCTATTTGGAAGATTGAAAGTGTCCGCGTTATATCTTGAGTGCTACTGGAGAGGTACTAATAAGTTGTCAAAAACTGCTGAAATCAAAAGCATCGAAAAAAAGTATAAAAGTCACTTATAGTTTACTTACCACAAGCCGGCATATATACTTCGAAAGTAATTTGTAGACGTGAATTTGAAAAAGAAAAATATTAAAATAAAATTGATCATTTAGAATTTTAGATCAATTACTTCTGAGTTCAATCATACACATACATATTACATTCATAGTCAATGCATCTCAATGCATGCCCACAAAAACACTCTATCGTCTATCGTTAAATCCTTATCTCCAACGCAGTTATGGAGCTCTTCTATATATTCCAGGATCGATAAAATAAATTGCCATCGCATCAAAAGCCCCTTAACATATTCCTTTCTCTCGAAAATAACGGTTCCCTTGTACGTATCGCTTCCGTCCTTACGTGTAAACTGAACGGACCGCGCGCCGTTGTTAGAGAGTAGAACTTGTTTTTACACGTTTCTTGTTTGTTTTCCTGCTTCATTCACGGATGAAAAAAACTCGATTTCAAACACTTAATTTATGCGCGCATCTCTTTGAACATTCTCGTAATTTCATTAGAATAGAAGGAAAATAATGCTGTTAAATAGTTAAATGCATAATAAAGAAAACTAAAAAAATGTCTATACTAACTGTGTAAAAGTGTGTTTATGCTAACATAAAATAAGCAATAGAAATTAAAATAACAAGAAAAATTAAAACAAATAAAAGTTATACTGTTTATGCTTACAAAATTAGAATATATACATTCCATTTAGTTGTTATTACTTATTTTGTCACAATAAACAATATAATATATAACATTCTTCTAAACAAATTCCTTATTTCTTATTTTAACATAAACTATATTATTAAATAAAACTAAGTATATTACTTTCACTTATGATTTTATTATTTTGTAATTGTTTACCGAAATTAAAAGAATATTTAAAAAAATATATCATCGTTTTGCATTATTTACGCTTTGGTATCACTATACAACAAATAATTTTGATTTGGGATTTCGTACTTTTTTAGAATCCGTAGTGTCAACGTTGCGCTATATAGCATTTTTATGGATTGTGCTACATTTTTCGTATTTTTATATCATCAGAGTTCAATTGAAGCGCCTGGTATATTTCAACTCCAGTTGAGTTTCAGTTGCAAGAGTCTGTTTAGAGAAAATAATATATTGATAACACCAGCACTGTATATCTATAGGTGTTTAATATTTATTTATAAATACGAACATCTGTTTGTAGAGTGCAATAAAACCAATGCACATAATACAAGAATGCGTCATTTTACCTAAACATGGCCTAACCAGGGATGCCTACATATATTAGTGCATGGAATTATATAATTCCACAATGTAACAATATTTTCAACGTCTTGTTGTATTTGGAACCCTACAATGTCAACGATTACATTAATTAACAAGTGTATCTATATTAGCTTTATATTAAGCATCTGTTTTGACGTGTTTTCATTATTGTATATATTGTACTCTTATGAAAATTAAAATAATTTTTATTCTATTCTATTGTCCAAGTTTCCTCTTCAAATCGTTTAATTTCCACCCTCATAATTTTCTCTTGTGTGTATCTTAATAATATATTTTATTCTGTTTGGCGCTATTATTTAACCTACCCTACTTTTTGCTCTTACCTCTTTCTCTAAATCCTGACTAAAATCAGTATTTTCTTCATTCCGTATCGTCTTTGTTACAGTGATCCTCATTATTTCTGTTTTTATCATTTGATTTAGTTTGCCCTTAAGCTACCGATATTGTTGCCATTTCGCTAAAAAATATTGTTTCCTTAGTTGAGGTTGTAGATAGTCGATTGTTCGCGGGACTGCGCGGGACTCTGTTAAGCTGCCGTTGATCGGCAGTGAATAATACGTTTCCGTAATTAACCAATCTCCAGTCTAGAGGCTATCTATCCATAGTTTTTCGAGTATGGATAGTTCGATAGTTAGTCTCAACTATTAGTGTCTCGTATATCGGTGTCAGATACTAGCTACTTAATCTGAACGTTGACTCACGATTCCAAACGCATATTGGTTAGAAATAACCATTACAGAATGGCACAGAGAAACGTGCCCAATTAGTTCGAATAATTGTGGGGCCGAACACTTAATCCTATAAAAAAAAACATTTAGACTAAAGTTCAATCACACCTGGTTTAATATCAGTTATTGATCGTTCGATATAGCAGAAAGTTGATATCATCTCTAATTTTATAACAATTTACAATAAAAAAAAACAAGGTATTGCAAACTTTATTAATGAAATACTTCCCCTTATATGTCGACTACTGGTTGTCCATATTGGAATGTGAAAATGTTATCTAGATGGTAATATTCAAAAATATATTATACATAACTGTAAATGCGAAAAAAATATTATGTGCTATTTTTTATATTATATTTCATATCAATAAATAATGTATTTGTTCCAGGGCTTTTTCCGGCGGAGCATCCAGAAACAAATTGAGTACAGGTGTTTACGCGACGGCAAGTGTTTGGTAATCAGATTGAATAGGAACAGATGTCAATACTGCCGCTTCAAAAAATGCCTCGCCGTCGGGATGTCTAGAGATTGTGAGTAAAAGCAATTTTTCCCCGTGTGTAGATGTCGCGTTCGGATGGCTTTTTGCGATAAGCTCCCATCGCGCTGCGTTTATTAAATAACTTTCCGCCGGCGCGTTTGTAGCTGAGGTACGATGCAGATTTTTCATTTCGCCTCACCACAAAAAAGCTGATTTATTGCACGTTTTCCGTGGCAGATCATAAATAAATTCCGCGATGCAATTATTTTATATATTAACGTTTCTGTGGCGTCTGGGAGTGTTTCCGCAATAAAATTAATATTGAATGGAAAGGCATTCCTAGATACCGCTGTTCTGTAATTGTTTACACAATTAGCTAATGGTAATGCACCGATTCGTTATGTCGTAAATTATTCAGGAAATGGATAATAAAATGCATACTGTCCACCTGCGATTGAAATATCGACAGGATCGTATTGAAAAATATAAAAAGGTCGATCCATCAAAATTAGTTTCAATGTATTTTATGAATTTTCGAGAATGGTAAATAAATGTAGTGCGTTTGTATAGTTTGACTAATTGAAAAACTTTTCCGAAATAGTCTAGATTTTCTGGATTAAAAATTGTTAATAGTAGGAGTACTATTTATGAGTAAATCCGGAATATACACTGGTGAATAAACCACAAACTAGTCTGTAATCTATTCGAGCAGGTATATTTTATGCGACTCAGAATCAGATCAGAAATCTAATTGAAAGTGAAAATTTAAAAAGAATATGACACTCTGATCACTGATCACTGATGTTGTGTAGGATACATTTGGCTCTTCCGCCACTCGACCCGTAAACCAGTTTATTTCTAATGCATTAGCAAAATTTGAAAAATAGCGATCGGGATATTACTGAAATATTTACAAATTTACGGTAAAATACAAATATCGTATTTATATAAAATCATGACTTTGGCATTAAATTTAATAAAAACTATCAATATTGCAATTTGTGTTTATATCTTTATTGGATATACCAATATATTGCTAATATTATTATTTGCATTAATACAATTTGAAATATATCCATAGAGAGATTTTTGAAATATTTAGAATATATACCACTGACTTTGGGAGTAAATGGCATGGAAACTGGCAACCCCGTAATGTTTCATTATGGATAAACCAGGATATAGCTAATGCATTAGCAAATTGGATAAAACTATTCTTCTAATATTAACAATATGACAGTATGAAAACTAGCAACACAGTATTTTTAATTATTACTTTAATTACATATGAATTTTAAGGATGAAAATAACATTTTTGTGTTGTAGAGTGTATTACTATGCTAGTGATTAACTACCACAGATGATATAATTCCAAGAATTATTTTATATGAATATATAATCGATTCGATTTTCTAAACACAACTAATGCCATACGAAATGAGATAACACCAATGATAAGTTATCTGTGATAAATACAAATGTTGTCATTCTTGTAAAATGCTCTTTCTCTTAAATGTATATTTTAACTATCTTCAGTTTTCGAGTTACCTTTATAAGTTAGCGACGCAATGGAAACAACAACAACCTTTAGCCGAATTTGTTTCTTTAAATGTTAAGTGAGTCACTATATAATGCTATCTCCTCCTTCATTAATCATTCCGGTTCATATTTTTCTTCATAAAAGTAACTAACTAATAATGTCCTAGGTTTTCGATGTTCTTACGACATATTTTGATGGCTCCCTGGTCTTGAAAATGGTCCGGTCATCATCGCCAACCGGACCTCAGGAAATGTTCGGATTTGTTTATAGAAGACACACAAAATTGTTATATATGTAGCTTGACGATAAAATGACGGAAAGACTCTCAAATATGTTTTAACGGACTGTAAATAGAAACCAGAAAAATCAGCAAGAATATCAAATCATTTGTAGATACATCAGCTACTCTGGTGTAATCCTATGTTTTGTTGCTATAGAAATAATTTAACAACATCATTTGTACCGAAGTAATGGTACACGTCAGAAATTGATCTCGCCATCTCGATGGGTTTCACGCTGGTCAGTTCATAAATGCAATACGTTCTTCATTCAGGTAGGCAATACAAACCGTTGCCATGTGCGATTGCGCATTATCTTCCATACTTACAAAATCAGGATTAAAAAACTGACCACAAGGCATTACATGATCCTGGAGAAAGTTCTCTACATATAATTCAGCATTCATTGTTGTTGCATGAACTAACTCCGTACGACATCCAAAGCAATACCCGCCCAAAACATTTTAAACCCACCACCAAAGATATAATGTGGTACGGTATTTGAACACAGATTTCCTTTCTCCTTGTCATCTACACATAGTTTATCGGAAGATTTCAAGATTATTCTTTTTTCATCATAGAATAGAAATTTCCTCCATTCATTAATGGTCCAATTTTCATCATCATCATCAACCAGCCACTTGATGTCGTTTTCTATTTTGGGCAACTTGAGTCATGTATCCTTCTGGTTGCGGGTCTGCCCCTGCTTCTTTTGTCTATACGGTGTCTCCATTCTCTCTCATTCGAGTTTTTTGTTCCAGAGATCATCTTTGTAACGGGCAAACTGTTATAAACGTTAGTACTAGATACTTGTTGTATTCTATGCTCTTTTTATGAGTGTCTTAATAGCTTGAAGATGGTCATTCGTTCCAAACCCTGCTCTAAAGCCAGCCTGTTCTCCTGATTGGTGAAAGTATAATTTTACCTCTAGACACTTTGTATTGATCTTTGTGAAAATTATACGGATCTGACAGATGGCTTATGAGTCTATAATAATTATAGACTATAGGTGATATAACCGACTGATAATTATTATCATTATACCACCTTTCTTATATAATAGAACAGTCACAGCATTATTCTATTTAATTGGAATGGCGTTATCATAGAAGCACAAATTCAACAGTCTTATCAGTTGATGTAGAGTGCTTCCTCCTAGCTTATCTAATTCAATGATTATATCATAATCTCCTGGAAACTTGTTGTTTTTCATGAAGAATAGAGCATTTCTAATCTCGTCTATTAAAATGTCTGGCATTGCTTCAGATCCTCGATTTAAGACTCTCTTATCAGCTGTTTGGCAAAAACATTGGTCAAATGAGTTTTAGTTTTATATAGGATGGCATAAAAGTCTTTAACTGTTTTAAGGATAGATTCTCTATTTGATGTTATTGTTCCTAAGTTGTCCTTTAACTTAAATATTTCAGATTTTCCATTGGACAGTGTCTTCGAAGTACTTTCATGCTATCATTGGTTTCTTGATCCTTATGGTCAGTTCTGTGTTATATCTTCATATGTTTCGTTTTAGATCTGCTGATATTTCTTTATTTAAGTCTCTTTAGAGTTTACATTTTCCATGTTTCTTATTTCTGGCGTTAGAACTAATTTTGTCATCCTTTTTCCTGTTGGTTTGGCAGTGTTTTAGGTTCGAATTTCTTTAACTTCTAGTATTTTGTCTCATCTATGTTTTTAGAATCAAAATCTTTAAGAGCATGATTTTGTTATAGTGTTCGTGTTATTTTCTGTTTCTTCTGGTGGGATCTAACATGTGTATCTTTTCTTTCGAATCATTTTCTGACGTTCGCCTTTTATATTTAGTGTAACTGTTGCTCTTACCATTCTATGGTCGCTTCCAGTGGTAAAGTTGTTCAGAACAGTAACATTTACTGTTTCTTTTTTGTCAGTTATAATAAAATCTATTTCGTTTTTTGTCTATACATTTGGACTCACTCAGGTCCATCTTCTATTCTTCTTCCTCTGAAAGAAATTATTCATTGCATATTAGTTCTGAATTGCTAAAAAAATTTAGTAACACTTTGCCACGTTCATTTCTGGATCCTATTCCATGTTTGCCAATCACTGTGTCCTATTTATCTTCCTTCTTGCCATTTCTTGCATTAAAATCACCACCCAAAATTGTGTGTTGGTATATCACTTAATGCTTGGGAGATATCATAGAACCGTTCTACTTCTTCGTTGTAATGATCGCAGGGGGTGTATAAGCTTGAGTGACTCTTGTGCATATGCTTTTATGTTAGTGATATTTGTTGCATGCTTTTTGTGTATAAAAAAACCTACTCCTCCAATGGATCTGTCGGCTTCTCCATTATAGTAAAAGATATTTCCAGATTTCAGAGTTCTTGCGTTGTTGCGTCACATTGTTGACTTTACGTTTATCAATTGTTTGCCTCCCCCAGAATCCGCGATACAGACTGGTTCATCAGTGTGAGATTGTGGGTGTTTCGCCCTTCTCATCTGGGGTATTCTTGTTTTAAAATTTGACATTTCATTGGAGAGTTTTTGGGTTTAAAACGCTACACTTGCCTTGTCTGCATGTTGGCGAATTTTCTTGGTCTGTGGAACTACATTTCCTTAATTCCGAATTGTTTGGTTATTCCGCCGTGACTTGGTCGACACAGCCTCGTTTGCTTTTAGCAGTGGGCACCAACGTGCAAGCGAGATTGTCATTTGAGTTCGGCTTATAGATATGATAGATGCCAACTCGTTACCATCCCAATGTTCATCAAATCCCCGCCAAGCTATCTTGTGAGCCCTGGTGCATTCTGGTGCTTTTACTCTACTGATCAAATCTGCAGGTCCTCAGTCTTCTTCTTACGGTAAGAACAGAAATATTCGCATTTCAGACAGTCTGTAGCACATTCTTTAATTGAAATCTTGTTGCTTGCCGATTTCTTAAGGAATTTTGTCGGATAAACCGGTCCTCCCTTGCATTCGTTGCCTTCCCTTTCCTACGTATCGAGAAATAGAAATCATGGCATGACCTTAAAAGAGAAGCAGCACACACAAAAAATGGAAGAAAATAGTCGAATAAATAAGCAGATAGGAAAATATAACGACGACAATTTTATCAAAGAGCCACCAAGAAGCACCAAAAGGTGCCCTATGCTCCAATGAGCTATAAGGACTAATAATAATACACACCTTGAGGTTGTCATCCATAGAACAGAATGTTTCAACCAAGATATCCATATCGACCTGTTAACATCCATAAGCAGCATGCTGAGAAGTGTATAAAATCAATGAGAATAATATAATAAATCGTGTTTATTTGATGCTTAAAATTACTTGCTATTCCTAAAAATAGCCTTAAATCTTCCCTAAATTATCCATTAGCTAGCTGTACACGAACGGATATTTTTGACGGGGCAGACCCGCAGTTCAGAACCGCGGATTTGCTTGCGGACCAGACCCGCGGATTGCGGACTGTCAGTCGTACACTAACGTGCAAGCCGTTAAATGTCAATTTGTCATTTTTTTTTCAAATCCGCTAGCGGACTAGACCCTTTCATGTATGAAAAATCTGTCAGTTTTTTATTATTTATCCGAAGGCCTGGACTTTTATGCATTCTTCAACGGCCACGGGCACGGGCCCCAGTTTTCAGTGTTTCAAGTTGTATGTAAGTTTGAAATGAACGAGAGAAAGAAGGTCGCGGCAGCTGCAGGAGAAGGATAAGCTATCTGAGTTTATTTTTCTGGAAAGAAAGAAAAAACGCTAAAAATGGGGGAGAAACTGAATTACTGTAAGACAGCACAGCAGGCATATGACTTTAGGATCTGAGAGACTATGAACTTCATATCAGGGTATTCATCTCGAAATTCTGCAAATTTTTTGGTTTGTGTAGTGTTCATGATATAATTTCCATACGGGTCTTTGTACATGTTTATTAATTTTTCTATATTTTTTTTATTCATAATGGGGCTGCTCTTAAATATTTACAAGTAAAACATAAACAAAACAACGAACACAGCAAAACAAAGCAAAATTGAATTGATAAAAGATAAAACAACTGCGGGCAAGAGCCTCATCACCACTAACGTAATGGCCGGGCCGGCGGGTTTTATCAAAATATCCGTATAAATGACCCGTATAAAAAATCCGTTCGCTTGGCTAGCTATTAATTTCCTTGTTTTATTCGCCTCTCCTCCTCGAAACGGCCTGAACATAGAAATTAATTATCGGAACTTTTAATAATTATATCATCTCACTTTCTTTATTTTAGACATGATGTGTCCATTTATAACTCCGTTTACATATTTATTCGAATATTTAAAATAATATAAAAGCATAAAATTCCTGTAGAAGTAAAATTAAATGGGAAGCATGAATTCCATAACATGTTTTTAAATTAAATTGTATGTGTATTTTATATAGCAAGCTTTAATAGAAATAGTAATAGTATTTCTATATCATCACATACATTATGACATTTTTTATGTACGTGAATAAAAAACGGTTATACTTGCACTTCTAGACAATTTAACTAAATCAGAGTGTGAATTCGGTTATATCATGACCATAAAATTCATAGTATTCGCCATTCTATGCGTCATTGTTTCAGTAAGTGTTGCTGTCATACTACATGAGATGCTAGCTGTTTCCCTAAGCTCATATACTATTTCTCTATAGTTAGAGTTTAGTGATGGGTCAATTTCGATAACTGAGAACCGCTGTTCTCGACTCTCGTCAAGAGTCGATATTCTCGTGAACTTAAGGCGAGAGCTGAGAACAGAAAATCGAGAATTGTAATGAACCGTTATCCAACTTCTGAGAACTAGATGCCAAGTACTGGAAGTAATTATGGGTGTATCATAGTCCCGAAAATGTTTGAAAGTGAAATTATATATATTACAACTACCTTACCATATGTATTGTTAGAATTGCATGGGTTATAAATACATAGTAATAAAGTTTTTGGTGCACGGGTGTCGGTCCTCGATGTGCGGATCTCGGTACTTGTTACCTTAGACAGCTGTTTCTAGTTTTTCAAATATTCTCGACACGCTCATATAAATACTATGCGTATTATATAGCTTTCTGTTTTAAACGCCTCTGATGGTTTCCTCCATCGAGTAGCACTAAGCGTTCTAAAAATATCCATTTTATGGGGCAATCCGCCAGTAAAGGGAGAAGCTGTGAGAGGATAACCACCCATCATTTACCCTAACTTGATAGACTCTCTGACGGACTATGAAAGGCGATTCACGTAATTTCACCCGCATTGAGATTTAAACTCTCACCCATGTATTATAAATAAATAAATATATAAATATATCTGCTCAGATAGCCGTACACGGCAATAATTCTCTGACTCTAACTATGTATTTAATTATATAGAGAGTATATTATCCGTAAATAACATGTAAACTATACACTGTACACACCACCCATGGATTTAATAGACCCAAATTCAGAACTGAAAAGGATCTATTAATACCGAACGGATAGTTTCTATATGTTTTATTGAATAAAAAAATCAAAAAAAGTGTTATTATACCATGTTCTGAATAATACATACATATATAAGTTTACCTATGTCTAGTTTCAAGTAGTACCGCCACAATAGCCAAGTGATTGTTGTACAATATATTTGATATAATTTTTTTAGCTGTACGATATGGTCGAGTACCGAAACGATCCAGAGAACGGAGCACCGACGAGTCATCGCGTGTCTCAACGACGGACGCTGACCAGTCCGATTCCGAAACCAAGCAACTGGCAGTTTATGATGTAATACTGACGGTCTCGCAGGCGCATCACGCGAACTGCGGCTACACCGAAGAGCATACGCGCCACCTAAACCGCAAAGCCGTTGCGAAACCACCCGCTAGTCCTGAAGATAACGAAGTGGCGTCCTCCACAGCAGATAGTCTGGAGCACGAGCGGTGCTGGCTATGGCAGCAGTTCGCTGCTAGCATCACCCCGAGCGTGCAGAGGGTGGTGGAATTTGCTAAGCGGGTGCCCGGGTTTTGCGACCTGGGCCAGGATGATCAACTGATACTTATTAAGATAGGATTTTTTGAAATTTGGCTCGGCCACGTGGCCAGGCTTACTTCGAATACGTCTATGACAATCGATGATGGGACCTTTATTTCTAAGCAACAGCTAGAGACCATGTATGATGTAAGTATTTTGTTTTATTAATTTAGGTTCTGTACAAACTAGTACTATTTTTACTTGACACCGAACTGACTAATTATACGTAATTGTAGAGATTGATATCAAACATTTTTCGCTATTAAAATATTTGAAATTTTTAGTTATTGTAAGCGTATGACAAATGAAAAATGATGAGTTGTACCTCTCAGTATAAATATATTATTGATCAGTATTTTCATTTCCTAATATAACTGCTCTCTATTATTGTGCGATGAAAATCATCAGGTTAAGAAAGCGCAAGATTGATAAAAGTTGAAATGTAGATACCACAATCAAGCTTATATAAGTATATAAGTTTATATAATAGGGACAGCAAAAATAGGCCCCTAGTATTCCGAGACGAATACCTTTAGTAATTCTAATACTCATAGAGGCGGTCCGTGGCGCAGTGGTCTAAGACGACGACGGTCTTGAAGCCATTGCTTATGGAATGTCGGTAGTTAGAATCCACCACTAGTCGGGAGACTTTTCTACAAAGAGTTAACCCGGTTAACATATCATGGAAGCGTAATATGTCTCCAAAAACTTAGTAGGAGCTCTATGAAATCAGTTATTTTTAACTTTTAATAAAGATTTACATATAAAAAACCAAATTCATAAAAATAAACAGGTCTCTTATGGAAATATCTTGAAGCATTTTACTTATGGTTTTATGGCGGTACTGTTTTGCAGCTGCTTCTGTTTCTGTACTTTAGTCTTCATTTGCATACGAATGGTTGTGGTCACTCCCCGCGTCTGTTGATGTTATAGATCTCACGTCGATGATTTCTCTGTGATGCACTTTCCTGGAGGAATGTCCAATATTGTAGGAGGTGGTAATATGCATTTTAAAGAAAACAGTTCATATAAACCTGTGTCCAATTCATAATGCTTACAAAGATGCTTACAAGTTGAAGTTGTATCGAAGATAAAATATAAATAATCACAGTCGTCTAGTTGATTATGATAGTTAATAAAGATGGCATTAGGAAAGCTACACATAATATTGTCAAACAACTTGTGCATTGAAGTCGGTGGTAGAATTTTTGAAAATCTTTGATTTAATTCTTCGTGTGTTTTATATTATTTAAATATATAAAGTGTAATAAATAAGCCATTTGCGGTTGCTTATCACTTTATGTTAGTCTTTTTATAAGTAAGATTCCTACAGCTGTGTCTATCCCTTAATAATTGGACACATGTTTATATGAACTTTTAGATTTAGAATGGTCCATATTACCACCTTTTAAAATGTTGCACATTCCTCCTGAAACATCCTGTATACATATAATAAGAACTTGTATGTGCAAACTATACGCCATTTTTAATTATAGATTTAACATAAATATCTTCTGAATATTTGTTGGTAGTATTAACAATCAATGAAAATCACTAGTGACTAGATTGTGTATGGAACAATACTACTACAGCATGTAGTGCATGTGTTGATGCTGTGGATAGTGGATGTTCCTTTTGGGAATAATATACTGATTGACCACAACCAATTTCATTACATATTACACATGCAATTCCCAATAGGAAAACGTTTCATTGGAAGTGTTAATGCCATTTTAAATAATAAAAGCATTTCCACAAAATCGCTAGGCACCTTCTTCACGCCACTAGTGGGCGATGAAATTTAAATTGAGTGTCCCCATTTTATGGACGCCATCACCATCAACGCCGGACCCAAACTCCTAGCCGATAAAGCCATTTTAAATTCTAATAATCACTGATTGGTATCATTATGGAAAATCGATGCTGCCGTACAACCCAACTTTTATCTCAATATGTAAAGTGGACATAGTGAAACCTATCGTGAATTGTGAATTTATTTACGTTAGACTGTTAACAGAATGTAGAGGTGTTTTTTATGTAAATTTTCGACATATTTACAAAGGGGATTGTATTAATGCCATTACTAAATTACGAACTTCTGTTGCTAAACCATATTATAAATTACAAAGATTTGGTGTGTGTGTGTGTGTGTGTGTGTGAAACTATTATTTATAATTTATAGAAACCCCAATAGTTAATACTAGCACTTGTGATCAGTTTTGAATTTGATCTCAGTTCACTTTTTACTTCTGTTCGTTCTTTCATATCTTTATAAAGTGTGTAGAATAACTGGTAATTATATTTATTTTAATTTTTTCATTAAAAACAATTGGCATATATACATATTAGTATGTCAATATTCTTATTTAAATTTCACAACTTATGAGCAGTGAATTATTGTTTTCTCTAGTTTCCAATGCATTTCTGAAATAATAAGGCATTTAGGTCATGCTTCAACAGTCATAGTTTCTGTGGATAATGAGAACACTTCTACCAAAACCATGACAAAACAAAAAAGCTGGTGTCAAATATTGTAGGAAATTGTCGCCTTCTTTATTCGAAAACATGTTACCAAAACACTTGGCATTCGTTTAAATACAAGTGATACCAATTATTATGCCATTTAATGTCATGTTGCATGTTAGACTGTCAGCGGTAAAGAATAATAGTATCTTATTCAAAATAATGTCGGCTTGTCCTCATACATTGCGTTCCTTCACCTAATCGCACATGAATAAAAATATATATTAACAAAGTAATAAGCTAAACTTTACAACCTATAAACGCTGTAAGTTCTGCTGCAAGTCTTTTTCTGTTTCCGCTATGTCGTTTGCGAATATCCGCTGTCTGAATTTGTTTGGATAATGAAACAAACTCTATTCCATATATATCGTATTCATTGTTCTATCTACACAGTAATAATGATAAGTAGTGGGCTCATGACTCATTTTTCGGCTACTCCTATATTTGTTTCAAATGTCCCTCGTTTGTCTGTTTACTGTTTATTCTATTTATGCAATTAAAACATATAAAAACGTTGTTCTTTGTACATGGCTTTATTTTCTTTATCCTCCATCTATTTGCGTCTTTTCCAGTTTTTTCCTTCTATATGTCTTCTCACTCTGTTTTTGTTTATATTTTTGTCGCTTATCTTTATAATAGTGAATATTGAATCTTGGGTGCTTATTCCCCTCCTAAAGCCGTGTTGTGTATTTTTTCGTTCTAATGCCTTCTTTTCTTTTCCATTATTCTTGCTAGTATTTTTTCAGTATTTTGTGTTGTGTAATTTCCCTGTAGTTGCTATAGTTAATCTTGTGTCCTTTTTGAGTATATATAATATTGCTCAATTTTAAAGGTATATTTTGTTTCTTGTCGTAATATAAAATCAGACAGTGTCTGTTTATGTCAAGACGGTACCGCAGGTTATTCTCTGTTATTCTGTTCACAGTATGGAAGATCTTACTGTTCGAGAAGACCACTGTATCGTCTGCGTACTTGATGTTATTTAATCGCTGCCAATTTAACAGAATATCTTCTTGCGCACTGTCTAAAGTTTGTCTGAAAATATATTCGGAGTAGATGTTAAATACACAGCACACCCAACAAAAAAAATGTTGCCCATCTTCTCTGATTCAATTTAATATATTATAAATAATATAAAGCTAATTTAATTAAATTTACTCAATAAAATATGCACAAGTTAAAACCTAACCCAAAACATTTTAACGAAGGACGGACAGATCCAAGAGCATTGTGGAACATAATTGGGTATGGAACATGTTTTTAATTAATTGTTGTTTTATTGATATAATCTTAGTTTTCTGTGCGGTTAAGCACTTGAAACAATGGTTGAGTAGAGCATAGTTCCGTATTAAATTATGCATTTAGCCTATAATTAAAAACGAAACCAGTAATATTTTCTGTTCTTGCTATTAATATTGTTACATAAGTACAGATTATAATATGCTTTTGCGAATATCTTCTTTTATAACTGACAATGACGTATGTAGGTTTACATAACTCTCAGAAACATAGATTAATTTGTATGCAATAAATACATTACTTACTACAATAAACATTAAAAACACTTAAATAAGTATGTCATATTGTACCTTACTGAATGTTTTCTTTTTTCTCAGGACGACTTCGTCTCTTCAGTCGTACAATTCGCCAGCACGTTCAACGCGCTGGCCCTGAACGACACCGAATTGGGGTTGTTCTCCGCCGTGGTTCTTCTAACCGCTGACAGGCCAGGAATCACAGATGTGAAATCAATAGAGCATCATCAAGATAAACTTATAGAAGCACTTAAAGTACAGGTATGTGTTAATTGAGCTGAATAATTTGGTCAATGATTTCTGATGAAATTAGCAAAGTAAGATAATGTTATGCCTTATTACACAAATTGTACAAACTTGCCTCCAAACTATTCAATGAACAGCTAACAACTATATAGGAAATAATTACACATTAACGTAAATCGAATTCATGCCTTGATCTGACAAATAAGAGGCATATGAAGTACGGAATAATGTTTCGACACCATTACTGCATAAATAAATTTCGATTAACATTATTGGTATTTGGCGCTTATTCGAGAATATACTTGAAACTGATGAGAAATGATAATGATGAATGATGAGTAAATTATTGCTCATACTTTTTCAACAGTAATATTCACCTTCTTGATTACGGAATTCTGATCGAGAATACGTGTAGTATTTTATTGACTTTCGAAACCCTCTGTTTCAGATTCAGATCGAAATTGACCATAAAATAAGACCACTCTGCATTGTTATGGTAATTTTTAAGAAGGCCAGAAATAAAATTAGCGCCTTAAATTGAAATAAAAAACTAACATTTATATAACAAAACACGGTATATTATTCTAAAAAAAATTTTTGACAATAATTTAAAAGAAAAATTTACTATTCAAGACTATATACATATGTAAGATATCGCCTTGAAATTGTATTTTTCTTTTAAATAATAGTCAAAAATAATTTGAAATTTGTTTCTTATATAAATGTTGGTTTTTACAATTGCACATATTATGATTAAGATTTGGAAATTTAATTTGTTATTATTTTTGACACAATTAAGTTGGGTCACTCCGCCGTCACAAGAAGGGTTTTCGTTGTCTTCTATTGATTTATACATTTTTTCCATTCTCATCTTATTCTTGCCAGTTTCATTGCTTCTTTCCAGTTTTTTTTTCCTTTCTAATAGATCAGATTTTTATTATTATAAAGCTTTTATAATAATAAAACCTGGCCAGTGCACAGTACTTTATCATAATACATATACATAAAAATAACATAATAATTATAATTGTTTCCAACAAAAATGATTTTAGATTTTCAATTTTAAATTATTTTTATAATATTCACGCGATTGTACACAATATATATATATATATATATATATATATATATATATATATATATATATATTCCTAATTTTAAATTCTGAATTATTTATTCTCGATATATTCAACAAAAAATGCAAATATACAATCACAACAATCAGGGGTCGAAATGATAATAGAAGAAGCAGAATACTGGGAGATATAACAAGAATAATGGTCAAAAATAATAAAATGCTAATTGATAACCACTTAATAATAAATGAAAGAAAAGATCATAAGGAAATAAGAAAAATAGCAAGTGAAGCAAAAACGAAAGGATCGACCCAAAGTAGGATACTAATAACGATGAAATCATAAAGAACCAGAATTGGAAGATAAACAAAAAGCATCTGTTACGACGACTTGCTTGTAGTCATAAGTGTAGGTAAAAAGAATTGCAACGGCTAGTAGATAAAAATAACGAAAAGATTAAACAACGTTGATCGCGAAGGGAATTCGGAAAAAGAAGAGGATCTAGCTCATGAATTTAGCAAACAGAATATATACATACTTACAGTAACAGAAACAAAGAATAAGGGACAAGGAGAGATAGAGTGAGCACATAGACAAAAGAGCTGCATTCGGAGTAGAATAAGAAATAAGTGCAACATCCAAAAGTGGCAGGCATGCTCTGATAGAATACTATCCATCGAAATGGCGAATGTAAGCGGACGGTTCTAACGAGGACGAAACAGTAGAACAACAGGACAAGTTCTGGGAAGAAATTAATGTGGTAACAAATAATAGCAAAGGAAAAATATATAGTGCAGATCCTAATGGAAGAGTAAGGAGAAGAGATCAAAAATTTTAAGTAACAGTTGTAATAAGTAAACACGGAAAAGAAAAGCGTACTATAACACAAGTATACACGCTTTTGGTCCGGATCAACCAATGGTTGTTTCTAAGGTAATTTGGGGCGCTGAATCCGAATCTTCGCTCCATTTGTTAAGATCGGTTCTAATTTTCGAGATAGTTAACAATTTTTTTTACGATTCTTGACAATTAATTGCCATTGTATTAAATTAAAATTAATAAATCAAAGTGGAACTGAGTCATTTGAGACACTTTTTATACATTCCAGTCTAACAGTAATCACTCATCATGCTGTCATCTCAAAATCCTTGGTATCGTCTTTCAATGTTTGCTAAATCTTGGTGTTGCCGCTCTCCTTACTCGTCACTCGTATCGCCCAAGTTTTCAGACAGTCGACCTGCAATTTTGTAACAAATTGCCGAGGATTTGTTTAAAATCCAGGGATTTGCGGTTACCGAGAAAGTGCTGAATACTTTAAAATGATACCTATTCTGCCTCTTCATCAAGCGTTAAACAGTTTGTAAAGTTTCAGTCGGCCATTAAATTTCGAATATCACGTCTGATAAATATTCCTTCTTGATTTTTGCGCACGTCAATTTTGGAAACTTGGTTTAATAATGAAAAACAGAACGAGAACTCAAAAACTAGAACCAATATTGCCAAACGGATTAAAGATTCTGATTCCGCGCATCAAATAACATCGTTCTAATCTGCTCGGGTCCAACAGTTAACCGGAATTTGTAAACTTGTGTAATGGAAACATACAATACCGCACATTTAATAAAATCTGTTGATGACAAACATTATACTATACACTATAGATATACACAAAATAAATCTATTATTGACTATATAATAACTGAGAGGAATAGTATCACATGTCCTCAGCAGAAATCATCGCAATAGTTGCGTTAAAACTATATGGAAAAGAAACTATGGAAATAAGGAAATCAATATTGTAACAAATAGTCCAGCAGTGCTGAGAGTATTAGACTCAATCATGAATAACTCCAGTGTGTCTCATAGAACACATTGAAGACTCAGGTTGTGTGATACTGCGAGCCCACAATAAAGTAACACCAGTGTAGGCACCGGGGCATCAGGGATTCAAAGGCAGCAATGAAAAAGCGCGGATGAATTGGCATTAGAGGCAAGTGAATTAAAATTCATTGACAATGAACAAGGATACCTTATAATACCGCAAGGAATAGCTTGATAGCACCAAAGATGCCGTTGTCGATACTAGGCAGCGCACAAGGGAATAAAACACTCCAAGAATGTTATTAAAACTCCCAGTAAAGAGGCGGCAGAAGAAATCTAAGAATTCAATGAGAACCAATTGAGGAATGTTGAAGGACTCCTAACAGGATACTGCACATTCAACGATCACCTGGGGATTGAACGTGCAGTGGTTGTGAGGAAAAGAAAGAAACTCCACTACACGTAATCCCTAGCTGCGAAGTATTCAATACATCCAGGAAAAGGCTGTTTGTTTCAATGCGAATAAACCTTAAGAGCTCCAAGTGCGCTTATTCATGAGACATCTGGACTTCATTGGAGATACAGAGCTCATGAATGAACGCTAAGAAATGGTGGAGCACAATAGGTCAGCTAGGTCGCAGTGCAGTACGATCAATATAAAAAAACGTAGAGAAAAAATAAAAGAGAAATAACGGATTTTAGTCATAATAGGAGCGTAATTAGGTAGTGACTACTATAAACTAGTAGCAAATATGTAAACGTGGAATACGAAAGTAGCAGCTCTAGAAGAAGAACATGAAAATACAATAAAGATATTCGAATTAAAATATACAAGCAATTAAAAGAAAAAATGAAGAACAAATGCTGACAAACACGGATGTAAAAAGCTGATGGAAAACTTTTAAAATTATTACAGAGGGCGCATGAGAGATATGCACATGATCGTGGAACAAATATATTTTGTCAGACGTTTCAAGTAAACAAGTCAATTTCGTACTTATGTATTAATTCATTTCTTGAACTACGTTTGAGTCAGGAATTGTCTGGTCTAAAACGATTTGAAGAGGAAAAAGGAAGGCTACAAATATCATGGTGGAATGACAATTTAAGAGAAACATATATAATTGAAAAAGGTGAAATGGAAAGAATACCTTCAAAGTAGCACAGAAAACAAATACTTCGCATAAAAAAATCACAGGCAGAAACTAAAGGAAATTATAATATGGAAGAAAAATGTTATAAGACAAATATCATGGTGCAATGAAAATTTAAGGGATAGACATATAATTGAAAAAACTGAAATAGAAAGGATACTTTCAAAATAGCACAAATATCAAATACCTCGCATAGAAAAATCAAAGGCAGAAAGTAAAGGAAGTAGTAAAATAGTAAACAAAAAAAATGAATTTATCATAGACGAGACCCAAACAATGAAAAGGTGGAAATAATATTTTCAAGAATTTCTAAATATTCCGTAAAACCAACTATAAACTTAAAGTGAGAGAAAACATAACTGCACAACTAGCAACGGAAGTGCAACTCCCAACTGGCAACCCGCCAATCGCAAATTTCTATATAATTTTTTTTGTTATTGTATGAATTTCAAGCCGCTTAAAATGTATACAATTTAAAGCTGATTAAAATAAAAATTATGAATTTTCTATAATAACCCATGTATTTATTTATTTTATAAATTTATTTTATAAATTTCGAACCGCTTGAAATAAATATTAAGAATTTTCTATTATAATCCATATATTTTTATATATTATGATTTAATTTCAAGCGGCTTAAAGATTTATGAATTTCAAACTGCTGGAAATCTTATTAATTTCAAGCGGCTTGAAATATTAAGATTTTTCAAGATTTAATAATTCATGTAGCTTTGGAAAATTTTCAATTTTTGTTTCAGGTGGGTTGAAAATTTCAACTTTTGAACCTCGCAACTTAAATTGAATTTTGCATTATTTATTATTATTTTATTTATTTCAAGCGGCTTGAAACAAATATTGTGCATTTTCAAGATTTATGACTTTTGCTGAGAAATGGTTTTATCAAGTTCATTTCTCTGTTTGTGGACCGATTTTTCACGGAATCCCCCCAACTCGGTTTCCCAGCCGATTTGCTAATATGGTCGGGATCCATTCGTCAGTTTCCCGGGAATTTTATTCACAGACAAATTCATATCCACTCACACACACAGACATTTTCCAAAAATAGTCTATTTAGACTAGAAAAGTCATGAAACGCGAAGAAAAGTCAAAATTAGCAATTAGATTTTTTTCGCGAAATCAATACCTTCCAACACCAATCAGCCGATTGTACCATAACCTCACAGTTAACCTCTGAAAAACAGTGAAAGGTAATTCGCGAAAGTTCGCCCAAGACGAGGTTTGAACTCTCGCTCCCCAATGCTCAGTACGAGATGTACTGCGCCTCTAACCAGTAGGCCACTGAACTGGGTCTTATAAATGTATTTGCAGTATTTTTTCTTCATAAGATATACCAAGCAACATCAATCTAATTTGGAGACAATTACAAGCAATACACGCTCGCACTTGTGTGAGACTTTAAAAAAAACACTGTTACAATTATTTAAACTTACAGTCTTGAATAAAGTAAAAAAGAATAAGCATACTTTTCAGAATAGCTAGAAATTTCTTTCTATATTTGAAAATACAAGTAACGGTCATTTTCGATATTAAAATGTAGACAATGCCGATTCTCCAGTGAAAATTATTGAGGTAGAATTTTGTAATATTTTGATAGATTTTATAACTCACTAACATGTCGAGTTATAAAATCGATTTGAAAAAATAATAATTATGGTGAAAATTTTAATATTCTTTAAGATATTATTATTATTATATTAAAATATTATATAATATTATTGTATTAAAAAAATTATCAACGCAGACAGTAGTTAAAATATATGAGATTACTTTCAAGTAATAATAATTCTGATATTGTATATATTTAATTACATGAGAAATTAACTTTTATTAAACATCAATGTAGTCTTTTGATGACTACTTTGATGTTGTATAATTCTTAAACAAATTAGGTCCAAGAATATATTAGTTTCTACTATGTTCGGTTGAGCAAGAGCCTGAACTTGCTAAATATTTAAACTGCCCAGTCGACACCATCCCCGTTTACTTATATACACAACCGAAGCTTTCTTATCGAAGATGTTCCAATATCTCAGGTTTATTATATTTAGTTAGTTGATGGCAGTTCTAATAATCTGTGCATTCACCTACATTATCTAGTGTGAATGCATTGTGCATCACAGTCTTGAAATGTTTTTGCACAACTGTAAAATTATAAAATTGTGAAATGGGGACAATTCTGCCCACACAAAAATGAAATGAAATAATATTGTCATAATTCATTAGCATAATAGAAATACACATTGCGAATTTAGATCTATATTCTTGAATTATACATGACCGTTGTGCATACACATTTTATCTGCCACTTTACTGCTCGCCGTATTTTACAGTCGAAAAGTTTAGTAGTAACCTGATAAAGATATCGGGGCCGTCTTATTCATGCGATAAATCCTGGACCGTACCATGCGATACATTCTCCAATCGCATTTTTGGGCCCTTCTCGCGCATATTCTCCCGTCTTTGCAATGCCAAATATTTATTTACGCCGATGGAAAGACATCCGTGTTTTACGATCTTGCGTAAAAATGCGCTTTGTATGTCAACGGCGTCGGGCTATTAAATTTTGCGAGAGCTTACTCGCTTGGTGGAAACTAGTTGTGTTTTAAAGCCCGGGGAAAATATTACCGTAGTTTTTAGTACGTTCATTTGCTGGAGTGGGGTGTCGTGAAGTGTCGTGTTTTATAATGATGTTTTTATATTTAACTTTATCTATGTTTCTCTGAGATTTTATCGAAATATTTTTTATCTGGGAAAAAACTAAAGGAATAAGAGACAAACGTTATAGAAAAACGGGAAACGTTGTTGGATTCACATATATTAAAAACGGTGAACGAATAAAATCAGTCTGACACATGCTGTCTCTTGTCTGTAATATAATTTCCGCTTGTCATTGTTAATTCATTATACCGGTGGGAGATGGTTCTATAAAAGATTTTACTAGAGGTAGTAAAATAACTTCGGATATATTTTTAGTAATATCAATATTTATTTTTATGTATGTAGTACATATATTTCAAAACCTGATGTTTGTTTCTGGTCAGATCGTGTTAATATAAATAAAGATTGGATTATGTATAAAGAAATTAGACTCATTTCCAAAACTATAATATATATATATATATATATATATATATATATATTATAGTTTTTGAGAAGAAAAAAAGTTTTTATTTTAAACGGTATAAATATTATTGACACGGCATAATGTAGAGAATTTCAATGCCAATAAGTTGAGGTTTCGCTTTTCGCTAACTATTACTGGGAGTCCCCTCCCTGCTATTACCGTTTGGCGGTTAAATCTGTACGAAAATAAATGTGATTTACTGAAAACGATTTTGTACTTGTTTTTTCGACCAAATATATTTTAAACGCTATAAAGTAAAGTGACGAGTGAAAAGTGCAATATGTGAGCATTTAAATGCATACAAAATAAGGCAGGGACATTAATGGAAAGAATTTTCTAAAATAATGTTTTTATCGTTACATTTTTAAGAATTACATATAAATAATGTATTTCTCTTTTTTCCTAAAGAATTTGAAAAGTTAAAATTCTTGTTCAGTTGGCCCTAGAGCCCTAGGGGGATTCGGCTGTTCATTTTCCAAACTTCCTTTATGCTTTTTTAAGGGATCAGCCTTTGTACTCCTTCCTTATGTTTCTTAACGTAGTTATGAAGAAACAATATATAAATTTCTGCAAGACATAGTTATGCCAAAACCTTAAACCTTACCCACTCATCCGAACATTGATTGCAAAATTTAATACAATGTTTCCACAACCGGGACCTGAAAATTTCATTTCGTTCATTTACATGTCAGATTTCCGCTAAAATCTATTTTCTTTTGGAATAATTCCTGATGATACTTGATCTAGTAAAAATTCTGCAGTATGAATCTGTAAATGGAATAATCAACAATCCCTCACATATTGTCGATATTTCCATTAGAAATATATTTACTGTACAAGCAAAAACAATAAATGAAATTACCCTACCATGTTTTAATTGAAACAATCAGCCCTGAAGTGTTGCTCTAAAATTATATAAATTCCACCACACTTATTAAGCCAACAGACCACGCAACCACAATAAACATGCTCTAATTTAATCGTTATTTGTTCTAGGTGGGTCGCAACCACGCTAACGAGCCGCAATTGTTCTCAAACCTGCTAATAAAACTGCCCGAACTGAGGAATCTGGGCGCGAAGCACACAGCACACCTCGACTGGTTCCGGGTGAACTGGGCGAAACTGACGTTGCCGCCGTTGTTCGCAGAAATTTTCGACATTCCGAAATGTGAAGACGATTTACAGTGACCTACGTGCGAATTGGGCGTAGCGATTTTTTATCACACGACAACTATAATTACTAGATTACTACGGGCTTTGCAGTTTCATTTCCTAACTGTCGCCGGGAATCCTGCGCTCTACATGCCTCATCTTGCTCAAACTTTAGATATGTATAGCAATCGCCGCGTTTGTCCTTTTGGCAGGATCAATTAGAAGAGTAACAGGGTTAACATTTTAATAAGCAATAATCGGAATCAATTGCGCTGGTGGACAAACGAAGTATCATTCTTTCAAACATTGCAATCCCCCAAACTTTAGCAATACATCTTTCGCAACGTTTTATGGATACATATCATGTAAGTCGCGAGACATTATACATTTAAATGTTTGCTCTATGCAGTGTATAGATTACTATTGTAAATATTGTTGTTAAGTTGCATTTTTTAAATTTTGGTGTGGAATCTTAAATGATTTACGAATTGTTAGTCCTGCAAAATATTTATTGTCGCGTTTTAAATGTTTTGCAAGCCGCAATTCAAATCGTCGGGTATATAAATTTTACTTAATATTAGTCAAAACCTTGGTTTTATAAATGATGTCCATATTTGTAGACGGTTATGCTTAAAAGTGAAGTAACAATCATATCTAAGATGATACATATTACACTAACCCTAGGTTTTATTGTTAGGGTGTTAAATCTCTACTTAAGAGTACAAAGTGATTTTTTTACATATAAAAAGAAACTAATTTCGCTTTATTACATATTTTGTATTAACCTGAGGGGAATATAATTCCCGTTCATTTCGCATGTTAAGTAATGTATAATACATATCTTTATATTTTATTACTTTTCCGACTGAGATTATTTAAATACATCAATATAATTGTTATATTTTTTATGAAAGTATTATACCTCATTGATCATGTATTATCTGTGACTACAAATATTCATTTGGTATAATATTATAGACAGCTATGGATATTCTCTATATAGTTATAAATTTGTAAGAATTTGTCATGACAAAAAGACAATTAAATGTACCTAATTTTACGTACTTAAAGATCTGTATTTTGTAAATAGTTCGATATTTGATATTGTTAGTATATGAATTAATTTATGGTGTTTCTACTGCCTTATATCCATATTATCATGCCATTTTTACATATTGATTACTCCCATTTTTTATTTATTATTTTGCAATTCGCATCCCAGAATATAATTTATACTCGAACTACTATTTTTAGTGTTTTATCGTGGTTTTATATAAATGATATAATATATTGTGCTCATAACTGAAAATCTCTAACTATAAATGTTAAATCGTTGTTATTACTCTTGTTTATTCTATTGAATTTTATATAAGGTATATTGTTTATGCACTAAATCTTACATTATGTTTATGTATGTTTTAGGTTACTTTATGCATATGTTGTAAAGATTTAGAATTTTGTTATCAAAGATTGTTTAATTTTCATTACGAAGAAAATGTATATTATTTTACGATTATTAAATTCCTTGACTATACAAATGTGTAACGTTTATTCCAATTTACAAGTCACTGTTCCCTAGGATATGAGAGATGAGAGAAGTTGTGGTGAAAGTAGTCAGTCAATTATATATGGTCAAAATGTTTGTTAAATATATATTGCTTTCAACAATAGTTTGAATAGATTTCTGATAAATTCATTATTACATTTACTTGTGAACAATCTCGAACAATGCTTATAATTTTAAAATGCATTTCCAATCCTAATTAAAATTAATTAAATTTCTTAGATAATTGCGCGATGACATTTTAATTGTTTTCTGAATTCTAAAATGCATTATAATTTGTTGAACAAATAATTTATTGTACAATTAACCAATATGAAAATTAATATAGTATAGTTAAAAAGGTAAGTGATAATATTGTCAGTTATTTGATAATTAAAGTGGATCTACCTGAAATCGATATCATTTCATTCTTATAATAATAAGAAAATACTTACAGGACATTACTAATGAACTAAAGGATGTGATACTTAAAATGGTCCAGGACATCAAGGGACAAGTTTGACGACAAGTATGACTGCTACGGGAAAAAATTAAACCTAAAGATAAAATTTGGCAAGAAGAAAAAGAAGACCTATAGAAAGGAGTGCAAGAGTGGAAGCAACATTAGAAATACAATAAAAAAAAGACCGAAAAAATAATATAAAAATTAAAAGGACTGAAAATAGATAGTAGGATAATAGAAGAAGCGTATAAATTCCCAAATGAAGAAATGGAGATAAATACACTACTAAAAAGGGCATATACTATCAAAACAAAAATGAGGACGGAGATGATATTAGCAGAAGTTGCGAACTGGCAAACAAAACAAGAAATAATCCAAAAGAAAAAGGTAGGAACCAATGAAATATACATAGACATCCAGCTAATGAGCAAATGGAAGAAAACTCAAAATAGAAATAAGAAGAATAGCGCAGGAAACAAGGAACGAAAGAGCTACCACCAAAGTCGGATACCAAAAGCTATGATTGAACAACAATGCTCTCTGTTGTTCAACCGTAGCCTTTGGTATCCGACTTTTGTAGTGGCTCTTTCGTTCCTTGCTTATTGCGCTATTCTTGAGATGGAACCATAAAGAAGTCGGATCGAAAGAACTACAATACAATACAATACGGAAGAACTACAATACAACAACTGCACAGCAACAAAGCAGGAAAGATACAACATACAACGACTACTAGCTATGAAACAACGAAAGTGAATATGGATAAATAAAAGGAACAAACAGAAGGAAGAGAGAGTGAAGATATATAAATAGAATAGGAATATGGAGCATATGGAGCATAAAAGCAAAAGAGAAAGAAATAGTAGAAGAAATCATAAAACAAAAAAGGGAATCACGGAAACAAAGAGAAAGGGAATGAGTAAAATACATAGTGAATACAGAATGATATAGTCAGGAATGGAGAAAGAAGCTAGAGCGAAAGGTGAGTAGGATTAATAATCGCACCAAATAGACTAAAATATATCGTTGCTACAAGTCAACTGGCGTATCTGCAAATTTGGCCAAGTTCAACTTTTATTATATTTAAAAATGGTTTTCCATTCCCTTCGTAATGCCAAAACCACCTAACTGAATATGTAACGCCAATAGTTAAAAAGGTATAATGATGATTTAGAGTATATAAAAATCAAATAAGTTTTACAATACCAAATTGAATCATGTACATACTTGATTTGAAACTACTATGACCTGAAGATTCTTTACCAAACCAAACTGGCGTATGTGCAGATGAGTCAGTTTGTCATTGTCACTTTTCATGCAACCTACCTTGTTTATGTGTATGTGTATTATGGGTATGTCCAGAGCCGGTCCTGGCAGGGTGCGGACACGGGCGACGCCCATGTGCGGCCAAAATACGGGGCGACCGCGGGCTGTGGTCCCGTTTTAACTTTTACCATTTTTACAAAGAAATAAAGGGGAGAGGTCCGAACTATAAACGGCATAATGGTAATTTAAAGTGCTGTTGAGATGATTGCTCTCGAATCTCGAATCTCGTTATATTAGATATTGCAGATAATAAAATCAGCCAATAATGTTTCTATTATACTGTATGTAATATAATCCAGACAGAAGTTAAATTGGACAAATTACATGTATTGTTAGATGCGTTAGTATAACCATAACTTTAGCGAACCAAATCCACTTTATTTTCGATTATATTTTTATTTTTCATCAAATCACCGATAGTACTGGCAGTACTGGGTTAGGATTGTACACGTTCCCATTAAAAAAATTGTCAAATTCGGAATTGTACATTAAAAAACAAGGGGCAAAGTTACGACAATGGGTGGCATATGTGAGGTACATATAATTATGATTTGTGGTATAAGCATGGTCATACAGAGGCGTATGTTGGTATATCAATCCTAGGGCACTTTTTTAGTTGTAATGCGCATAAATTAAATCAAACAGGTGCAACGAAATTTAATTTCATCAGGTAACATTTTAGCTGCTTCCATATATAGATGTGATATTTCAAAGAAACTTATTATTAATTTAACCATCAACTGTCAGTCGTATCAACCTATTGTTCCATTTGATTCAGCGACTACTAGACTTATAGTGAGCTTGTGCAGCCACGAGCAATAATCAAACACATCACGCGTCCCTCATTATCGCCAAATAATGTCAACCCAACCTTTTTACCAACTATGGACGGCAAAAGACCTTTGGCGATATACAGAAGGTGATGAGTCAGGTTTGATGGTTACTATGGCTTAGTCCGATGCCTGCTTAAAGATGGTCAGTGGTCGCTTATGCTTTAATGTGCAGCCCTGTTCAGGGATGCGCTGCTTTCCCTAATACGGGAAGGCGGCTACAAAACATGCCCTAAATAACGCATATCACAACTTTCAAATCAGTGGTAACCACGGCCACTCGTGCAAACAAATCTACTACAACTACCAACACTAATTACTTCAGGCCCATCTTTTTGGAATGTACATATACTCCAGGACAATATAAGAAATACGCATGTCCAGAACTAAAGAAAGCTATCGTAACACGGGAACTGGCAAAGTACATCGAATTGTTGCACTCAGCGAACCATGATTTGAGGATGAAGGATAACTCATAGAAAAACAGAGCGTGTACACATTGTACTCGAAAGAGTATCCTAGTAGTGACAACAAATTGAGTAGTTGCCTTTGCAATAAAAAAAACAGCATCCGGAGAAACCTCACTATTTCTAGTGGTATATCCGACCGTAAATTAACCACCAGTCCCTATCGGCAAAGATACCTGACTATTAGCGTCTACGCGCCCACTATGAACAACGATGTCAACATCAAAGACAAGTTCTATTTCGACCAGGATTCTCAGATATGGGGAATACCTAGGAATGACAAAATTATAAGTTGGGCGATTTAAACGCCGGATCAGACAACAGATAACACCTAGCCTGGAATAATTGGGGGACATGGTGTTGGTCAACTCAAGCGGTCTGCAACTACTGTCACTATGCACACAACATAATCTCTGCATCACTAACACACTGTTCAGAAAGAAACAAGTTCAAAACAACACGGCAGCACACTAGTTCTAAGCAATGGTACATCCATGATTATAATATGACCCGACAACAGGATGTTGCAGATGTATACCTCACAAGTGTAAAATGAAGAGCAAACTATCCGGCCACAGACTAGTTATGTCTAAAATGTAACTCCATATCACTAAACGCAAGAGAGAAAATAAAACTCTAGATAAGAAGCTCCGTTTTACGGAAAATGTTATGAAACTATGCGTTGCTTCACTTGATAAGCAACCAGCCACAACAGGAAATATTTGGCGGGAATTATATAGTGTAGCTCAAAGAATCGTAGGGATCAGTGCGCCAGCATCAGAACTGGTTCGACGACCAAAACGACTAACCTATGACTTCAATTAACGCCCATAGAACAGCTCTGCGCAACTAGGAAAACAACAGACAAAACCATAGGTTAAAACAGCAACTTGAAGGTACATACTCGACCCTCAGGAATGTAAGCAAGCATGTAAAGCCAAGATCTACCTAGGGGCATGAACGAGCCGCATAACTGCAGCTATATGCTGACATTCACCAGATGGGACTTCGTGAAAAGGTAGATATATGGACCTAATGGACTAATCGAAAAACACCTGTGAGAAGAACAATGGGCGCATTTGACAACGAGCAATAGACAATATACGAGGTAAAGCATGTAATATTCCAACCTAAAAACGGCACCTGGCTGTGACAGAATCCCATCGGAAATATTCAAGGAAGGTGATAACTAACTCTACGAGAAACTGCTTAACTTCATACGTTGTGTGGAGAATAGAGACTGTACCACATAATATTTACCATATGGTCACAAAGTAATCAATTAAGTAGTTATAAATGGAATTTAGGGAATATAGAATATACTAAATGCATTAATCTGTCATAGGTGAACGATCACGCATCGCGAATTTGATATTGATTGCGCTTCAATAGCCGCGGCGCGATGATGATCAGCATTTGTGTAGCGGACTCTCGAACTGACCCAATAATTTTTGCCCGACGACACCTAGTTCGAGTCAGGTATTTCGTTGTCGGGCCACTGTCGTTTCCACACAGAGAATCGCGATCGTGACGTTACGAATCGCAGCGACGACAGATTAATTTCAGGTTTAGAAAATCAGGAGCATCAAGTGGTAGAAGCCAATCAAGAGAGATACGTTTTTCAAGGAGAGGACCAGAGGGGCTATCGACAAGAAGAGGAGGACCACCAAGAAGGTTCCACTTCTAACTCAGGCTCTAAGGAAGCTAAATGTTCCTCTTCTGACACAGTTTCCAAGAATCCTACAAAGTAACAGTCGGAAATTAATTATATAAAATAGCTGCGTCTTTAATTTGACTAGATATCCGTATAGACTGGATACGCTTACATGACTCGTACAATTACTATGTGGTAAAGTACAATTACTGAGTGGTATCCTTTTACCCTAATCATTATTAATTAAAACACTTAGATATTAAAGGTATTATTATTTAGTAACTAAATAAAACAAAATAAACAATTTTACACTAAATAATTCTATGTAATTCATTTATCGCACACAGCACAAAAACAAGTGGATGACATATCCAGGCCATGCGGCCTCCCACGTGCGAAGCAACTTTTCGCCGCCCTATTATACTATTAAATTAATAAATTAATTTTAAGGAAATAAAAACTTGAACTATATGCTACCGTAAAATGTGGAATACGATATCAAATCGACTACAATAAAACACAAACAAAAAACATCCTTTATTTGGCTTTATAATGATGTCTCTCTAGGCTATAGCGATCATTGTCATTCTAGTCCATTCCTGGATTCTGCGGGTGCACGCTGATGGCTGTTGTAGCGTAGTTCTGGCGCACTCAGGGCATCCTAGACCCTCGTATAAATATATAGTAACCCTTGCTTGTTGCTACTTAAGTACATCTCTTTTGCCATCAAGATCGTCCAGATATCGTTTTCAAAAGCCTCCACTCCACCTTTGACCAGCTGATTCTAAAGAGTGCGATATTGCGTAGTAACTTCCTGTGTGTTTAGGGACATTTTACAATTATTTAGGTTCCTTTTCATGGCGTCCTTGTACCTCAAGATTTGTCCTCTCCTCCTGCTATCACCATAAAGAAGTTCGGAGTACATGACCTGCTTGGGGAGCCGTTGGTCAGCCATTCTGAGTGCATGACCAGTCCATCGGAGTTGAAAGCTCAACAAGTAGTGACTCAATTCCGCCACACGTCAGCTCTTCGTAGGACCTCCACCTAATGTGCATGTTCGATTTTAGACAGCTTATTTGGAGTTGATCGAGATCGGCGATATTCCGTCTATAGATACACAAGTTCTTGAGCCATATAATATTTTAGGTATTACTACCGCTTGATAAACATTTATGTTTGTCTGTGTAGTCACATCGTGAGTCTTAAACAATGTGTTGTGCTGTCTTCCAAAAGCTGTGAAAGATTGCACAATACGGGATTTGATCTCTACGTCCATCTTGTTGTTCGATGAACTTTTGGCTCCCAAGTTGTCGACTTCCTCTAGCCTGTTGTTACCGATATAGAAGTTGTTGGATAACATCAATCTTCCGACAGTTAATTTTATAATTTTCAGACCAAACTTTGTGCAAGAGTCCTCAAGTTTTGTAATCGTTTATGGTAGAGCTTCTATTAAATCTACCATGCTACATCATCGGCAAACAGTATTTCCGTAATTCTTGCCGATAGTGATTTATTTGATGATCTGAGTCTGGATAGATTATATAATCCGATATTTTATATACAGTGCGTCTTGAAATGCTTCAGGTATGACCATTGAAAAGTAGAGAGCAAATAGAGTTGGAGCCTGCTTAACACTTCCAGTGGCATTGAATTCTTTTGATAGGTGCTCATCTGCTTGTACTCTCATACCGTTATGTAGTTGTTGTATGATAGACAGGAACTTTTCCGAACAGCTTAGTTTCCTTAGTACGATCCAGAGTGGATCGCGGGTTACTCTGTCAACCACTTGCTTTTAATCCACGAAATTTCCTCGGGAAGCGGCGATTGAGGAGCCCCTTGGCAAGAATCTTTTTAGCTATGCCCAGAAGTGAAATTCCTTTGTACGAGTTGCAGTGAGCAGTGTTTCCGTTGTCTTTGTAGAGGGTACATATTGTAAGGATAGGATGTGATCTTCCCCATGTCGTGGTGAAGTGGGAACTCCACCTTATCGTAGAGCATGGGTTGGGGTTCATAACTGTAGGTATAGGGTGGCATCACACAGTACTCTGTGCGATGCCGCCTTAATTGCTTATTACCTAGTGGATCACTTGTACACCGACTGATAATTGATAACCAACTAATCGACTGATACCAACTGATCCTCTTACAATTGTAACAGTAGCTTATAAACTATATAAACAGTGGCACGATGACGAAATACCTGACCTGCCAGAATGTGTATTTCTTCCCTAGTTCGAGTTGTTACTAGGTGTCGTCTTGCAAAAATAATTGGTTAAGTTTAAAGAGTCCGCTACACAAATGCTGAATCAGCGCGCCGCGGCTACTGACGCGCAATGTGTAATCTCCTGCTTGATCCTTTCCTATTTTTATTCTCGGTACTCCGCTTCACCTTCTTGGTGGTCCTCCTCTTCTTGTCGATAGCCCCTCTGGTCCTTTCCTTGAAAAACGTATTTCTCTTGATTGGCTTCTACCACTTGATGCTCCTGATTTTCCAAACCTGAAATTAATCTGTCGTCGCTGCGATTCGTAACGTCACGATCGCGATTCTCTGTGTGGAAACGACAGTGGCCCGACAACGAAATACCTGACTCGAACTAGGAAACAATTACCAGAATGTGTATGCGCTGATTCAGCATTTATGTAGCGGACTCTTGAACTTAACCAATTATTTTTGCAAGACGACACCTAGTAACAACTCGAACTAGGGAAGAAATACACATTCTGGCAGGTCAGGTATTTCGTCATCGTGCCACTGTTTATATATTTTATAAGCTACTGTTACAATTGTAAGAGGATCAGTTGGTATCAGTCGATTAGTTGGTTATCAATTATCAGTCGGTGTACAAGTGATCCACTAGGTAATAAGCAATAAAGGCGGCATCGCACAGAGTACTGTGTGATGCCACCCTATACCTACAGCTATGAACCCCAACCCATGCTCTACGATATGGTGGAGTTCCCACTTCACCACGACATGGGGAAGATCACATCATATCCTTACAATATGTACCCTCTACAAAGACAACGGAAACACTGCTCACTGCAACTCGTACAAAGGAATTTCACTTCTGGGCATAGCTAAAAAGATTCTTGCCAAGGGGCTCCTCAATCGCCGCTTCCCGAGGAAATTTCGTGGATTAAAGGCAAGTGGTTGACAGAGTAACCCGCGATCCACTCTGGATCGTACTAAGGAAACTAAGCTGTTCGGAAAAGTTCCTGTCTATCATACAACAACTACATAACGGTATGAGAGTACAAGCAGATGAGCACCTATCAAAAGAATTCAATGCCACTGGCAGTGTTAAGCAGGCTCCAACTCTATTCGCTCTCTACTTTTCAATGGTCATACCTGAAGCAGTTCAAGACGCACTGTGTATAAAATATCGGATTATATAATCTATCCAGACTCAGATCATCAAATAAATCACTATCGGCAAGAATTACGGAAATACTGTTTGCCGATGATGTAGCATGGTACATTTAATAGAAGCTCTACCATAAACGATTACAAAACTTGAGGACTCTTGCACAAAGTTTGGTCTGAAAATTTGAAAATTAACTGTCGGAAGATTGAAGTTATACAACAATATTCTATATCGATAACAACCAGCTAGAAGAAGTCGACAACAAGATGGACGTAGAAATCAAATCCCGTATTGCGCAATCTTTCACAGCTTTTGGAAGACTGCACAACACATTGTTTAAGACTCACGATGTGATTACACAGACAAACATAAATGTTTATCAAGCGGTAGTAATACCTAAAATTTTATATGGCTCAAGAACTTGTGTATCTATAGACGGAATATCGCCGATCTCGATCAACTCCAAATAAGCTGCCTAAAATCGAACATGCACATTAGGTGGAGGTCCTACGAGAGCTGACGTGTGGCGGAATTGAGTCACTTGTTGAGCTTTCAACTCCGATGGACTGGTCATGCACTCAGAATGGCTGACCAACAGCTCCCCAAGCAGGTCATGTACTCCGAACTTCTTTATGGTGATCGCAGGAGGGGAGGACAAATCTTGAGGTACAAGGACGCCATGGAAAGGAACCTAAATAATTGTAAAATGTCCCTAAACACACAGGAAGTTACTACGCAATATCGCACTCTTTGGAATCAGCAGGTCAAAGGCGGAGTGGAGACTTTTGAAAACGATGTCTGGAGGACCTTGATGCCAAAAGAGATGTTCTTAAGCAGCAACAAGCAAAGGTTACTATATATTTATACGAGGGTATAGGATGCCCTAAGGGCGCCAGAACCCAAACAACTACACTACAATAGCCATCAGCGTGCGCACGCAGAATCCAGGAATGGACTAGAATGACAATGATCGCTATAGCTGGCTATAGCCTAGAGAGACATCATTATAAATCCAAATAATGGATGTTTTTTGTTTGTGTTTTATTGATGTCGATTTTATATCGTTTTCCACATTTTACGGTAGCATATAGTTCAAGTTTTTATTTCTTTAAAATTAATTTTTTTCGACGCTCTTAATTAATAGTATAATAGGGCGGCGAAAAGTTGCTTCGCACATGGGCGGCCGCATGGCCTGGATCGGCTCTGCGTATGTCATCCACTTGTTTTTGTGCTGTGTGCGATAAATGAATTAGATAGAATTACTTAGTATAAAATTGTTTATTTTGTTTTATTTAGTTACTAAATAATAATACCTTTAATACCTACGTGTTTTAATTAATAATGATGGGGGTAAAAGGATACCACTCAGTAATTGTACTTTACCACATAGTAATTGTACGAGTCATGTAAGCGTTATCTAGTCAAATTGAAGATGCAGCTATTTTTAATAATTAATTTCCGACTGTTACTTTGTAGGATTCTTGGAAACTGTGCCAGGAGAGGAACATTTAGTTTCCTTAGAGCCTGAGTTAGAAGTGCAACTAAAGGAAAGGGATACTTTAGTTGCAGCAGTAGCAGCTGGTGAAAATGTACAACTTTCATTACTAAATTGTCTTTATAAGTTATATTATTATACCTACACATTTAAGGTGAATTTGAAATCTACCAATTTGTTTGCTATTTTCTAGTAGTAAATTGACCATTAAACTTACCTATGGGAGCGCCACTGCGCCGTCACTCAAAGGTCCTAAAGTAACCAAGTTTTTGTTATTGAATAATTTAAATATCCGTTAATAATTTATTCTAACATTGTATTTTTCGTATAGTGAGTGCCCTTTACCTGATGGTTTATTTACTTCGCTGGTAATTGCCGTCGACATATTTTACAGGCCAATGTCTTCAGAGAACGCTATTCAGATTTTAACCCTATTCGTTTGGTTACTTCTAGTGACTAGTAGTGGTTACTTCTAGTGACTAGTAGTGACACGTGCTGACGCCACGCTGTAATATTAGTATGAACGTGACGTCAGCATGTGTCACTACTAGTCACTAGTAGTAGCGAAACGGGCAAGGCCTATGTCAGTAATGAATGTGTACATATGGTGCTCAACGGGTTCGTCTAACATTAGGCTACACTATAAATGTAGAATTATTGTCCAATGTTGCCAGTACGTATAGAAAATTATCAATTCTCACAGAGCATTTTCTGATAATTTATTCTCGCTCCTAGCCAACATGCAGGATATATGCAAGGTCTGTTAAATTTATGCATTACTGTTTTTTTAATTAGTACTTAGGGTAATTGTGAATTTTTTCATGCAGAAAACTAGGTGAAGAACCTTAGTGGATACTGGGGCGTTAATATAACAATGGCAACTTCGCATTTTATTTGTTAGGTTTATTGTGCATATGTTCATGTATATCGGCATTGAATAAACGACAATAAGTGTGCAAGAAAATTTATTATTCACAGCTTGCTACCAACAATGCGATTAAAAAACCATTTTGAACCTGATAGCGGAAAGTAAGACCCTGCCCTACACGTGGAGAATATTTAATCGAGTGAATAGTAATCGATTCTACAAACTACATTATAAGCATATGTTAATTTAAATGTAGGACCTTTGTCTGGGTTCAAATTTTTGACACTAGGTGTCTCATGCTAGCGTATAGAGATCAATTGACCTATAGAATGACCGATGGGGGCGCCACCGCGCCGTCCCGAAATGGTGTAAAGGTGACATATACTTTTGGCGCCAAGTTTTCGTTATTGAATCATTTAAATTTCCGTTGATTATTTGTTGTAAGAGTATTGTTTTCTAATAGTATGGTCTTTATATGTAAGAATCCACTACCATAAAATCTGATGGTTTATTTATTTCGTTGGTAATTGCCGCCGACACATTTTACATGGAATTTTATTCAATGGTAGTTTTACACTTTCTCGCAATAATGAATTTGCACGGATGGTGCCCAACGTGTTCGTCCCACATATGGCTATACTGAGACTCGACAATTATGGTCCAATATTGTCTTTACTAATAGAAAAACATTAATTTTCATACAGCACTTTTTGCCAAATTATTGTCAATCTGTCTCATTTTAGGTTATTTTATGTGTGGTTGCATACACATTTTGAAGCTATACCAACATTCAGAATATATACACTGTTGCCGTATTTAATTGTTTTATGTTTCTAGTGTTTACTATAATTATGGGCATTGAAATTAAATTTGTGGATTCCAGTGAATATGACGATCCTGAGTTTAATGATGACTTTTACATTTCTTCATCTCTTTTTATTTTGATTCAAACTTGGAATTGGAATATATATCGTTTTACTGAACTGATACTAATACTCTTAGAGCGATAGTAGGAACAGTGACAACATCGCATGCGATAGGTTAATTGGCAGTACCGTATAAACTAACGAATAAACATCAAAATGTGTCCATGAAAATTTAGTATTTGCAGCTTGTAACGAGTAGTGAGATTCAGAAACCGACTAGAATCTGATAGCGGAAAGTGAGACAAACTCGACGAGACCATACACGTGAAGAATCATTAATCGAGTGAACTGTAATCTAATCTGAAACACCATACAAAATCAATGTAAATTTGAATTTTACACCATTTCAGGACCTCAATTTTTAGACACCAGGTGTCGCTTTAGAGTCGGATAGAGGTCAATACCTAAGCAATTCCAACGTTAACATTACCGCCATCTACTGAGAGCGCAATCACACTAATAATCATAACATTGTAACCATTTGATAGGTTATGTAAAACATGCAATAGTAGTTTTTATTTTAGAATTTGAAAATATGAATGAAATAGAGTGTACTGTGCACAAGTATGTCATTTCATTTTGCAAAGCATTGCCTTGTCATTTGGAAAAGTGGCAAAAAGTTATAAAGGAACATGCAAATACTGTGAAAGGAATTGTGAATCAATCTGAGCAGTTGTGCTATGTGCAAGTGTATGTATGTATCTGGAAGCAATTACAACTTTCTAATTATATATGATTGTAGGGCAAATATTCCATATATGGATAATTTTAATGAGGCTAAAAATATTTTAAAAGCCAATATAATTCAAAATATCGAAGAAGATTACTTAATTATTAAAAATGCTGTGTAAGTATACATAATTTAAAAGCAGACTAGGCTTATGTTAGTCCTGTTATTTGTAATATTTAACATCTATTCAGCAGTTATTCTATATTATGTTACAGTAATTTCACTACAACATTTAACAATAATCATTTTTTGAAATTTAATGTGATCACCCCTATAAAAATAGCATAATTAAAATATTTCATTCTATGTTGTATCTAAAATTGATCAGATACTCCCAAATTACCTAGTGACTAGTGGTGGAGAATATCAAATGGATTGTTCTATCAAAATTTGCTATAGAATAAACCATTAACACTTATCAATTAATTAACCTTTCATCAGGTGCATTTGATCTCTTAGGCACAACATACTTTTAGTATGCTGTCTACTTTTGATTTGCTTGAAACATGCAGTTTTTTTTGTAATCCATGTTCAGCTATGGCATCTTCTGATGTTGTAGAATAGTTCAAATAATTAATATTTTTGACAAAATTATTGGTATACCTGTATTAGCTTTGGCCGCTCAGGTGCATTGCACCCATCCCTGTTAAAATAATATTGCACCTGACGAAACGAAAGTTAAAGGAAGTTCATAATAGAAGAAATATATATTACTTGATTATAGCAAGCTGGTTGACATTTCTAAGGCTGGCTAAGTTTCACTATATGGGTTTTCCATAACTTTAATATCTAATTTCCTGAAAGGGAGATCCCAGGTAGTGCAGATTGAGGATGTAATCTCAAACCCTGTGTCTGTCACTGCTGGTCTTCCTCAGGACTCCATACTAGGAGCTGCCTTATTTTGTGCTTATACTTAATTTTTATTGATGTTCTAACTACTGCATGGCAAACTCATATGCATATGATACATAGCTGTTGTTTTCTTTCAAATGTGGGGAAATTGAAGTAGCAAATGATAATATTAATTGTGATATTTCCAAACTAGTTGAAACTTCTCATCATCACTCATTAATAATAAATGCGGCTAAATCCTCTACCATGTTATTTGGACCACAAAACATTTTAAATTCTGTCAAATCTCAATTGCAAATTAAACATTACCATTTGTTGAGACTGCATAGTTTATGACCTACCATCTCCACTAAACTTCAAACAATGTGACATGTTAGCATTAAGTAATTTTAACATTGCCAATATATTGTATCATGGTTGCTTAGGTCACACCAAAACTGACATACAATAAATACAAAATTCTTGTATAAAGGTCGTTTTAGACAAGACAATTTCTTGACTCAAAAGTTAGTCAAGATGCAAGACAATCTAAATTGTCTCGTATCAAACAGCAAATCATTTGAAATATTGAATTGGATGGTAGATTGAATAGAAAAATATAACGCGTTCTATTTGTCAAGGACAAATTGTATGGGAGGAAGATACTTATTATTACTACATTTAATATTAGACCATTTTCTGGGTTTGCATGATTCATGCCTGCCGCCCTGTACTGGTTAACTTGCCACTCTTTACTGGTTCACTTGTTTACATCTAACATTACTTGACAACATTGAATATTAACCAATATGTTTCAGAAATGAATTATATAAAGTTAATCAAGATCTTAGAAACAAACTGATATTGTTAGAGAATGCAAGTGTAAGTCTTGACTGGGATAGCAACTCTGTGTTGGTTCGAGGAAATGCAACCATGCCATCAATGGAAAGATTGCTGCAGGGAGCATTGGAATACAGCAATCATTTTCAAACAATTTATAGGAATATCAGCAACTGTACAAGGAATATAAACTGGTTTGATAAAGTCAGTATAAATGATTTTGAAAACGCATTTATGGTAGATTTAAATGATACTTCATTAACATATTTTATAGCTTTAACTCAGTTTGTACAAAATGAGAAAAGTGTAGTATGATGAAATGGTATTGTTATTATATTAATCATGCCTTTTGAGCATCTGAATATGTAAAGCAGGTATGTGCAATGGATTACCGTCCTGACTGATCTGTGTGAACTGGTGTGAACTTTTGCTAATCAAATTGAATTAACGTCTTGAGATAGTTTTATTTTCTTTATTGTATCAGTGTACTAACTAAATTATTATGATGACACATTTAAAGTTGCTTTGTACATACTTTAATCACAATTAGAGCAGCAATTATTATCAAACTAAGGGATGATCTCTCTTATTATTTGATAGAATTCCTAATCTACAATAATGCGTGATTGTTAATAAACTATTTACATTAAATAGTAGACATAATATGATGCACAGAGATCATGCACTAGTTTATCGTTTCTCCCACTAGATACTCTATGTAGTAGCAGTAGTAGAAAACCAACCCACCTAAATCCTGATCTAAAGCAAACACACTTGTAGCTCTAATTGTAAATATGATTGGTGAATAGGATCCTTGCAATAATTATTGAAACAGCTAGTCATGTCATCTTTACTTTATCAGATGTAACAAACCATGAATTGTTCAAATTTAATAAATGAAATCGACTTTTTTAAAGCATGTATTTTCCTATATTTTTGTGTGAAAATCTGTATACACATTCAAATTTGTACTGTGAATATAATATATTACTTCAATATACACGAGAGACGAGAAATAGCGACAATAATTATTACACAAAGGAAAGATAAGCATATACGGCATAAAAGATGGTAAGTGGCAGTAGGTAAAGTAGCGGCTAGAAGTTATTCGGGTGAGGGGTCGACCCATAAATCACCTCTGGCGCCGATGAATGTTAGGCATTAAAACGTGGGGCTGTATATAATATTGAAGTATATCAATCAACAATATAACGAATATTTAAAGGCAACAATAACAAATGAAAATAACGCTCGGCCAATGAATAGAAACAAAACATGAAGAGAAACGGACAGTGAGAGCAAAGACATAGAATATAAACCTTTAGAAGAAGCAACATAATACTGAGATCACCACAAAAAGACAGAAAGAGATAGAAAGAAGAAAAAACGACAGCAGAACATAAGGGACGCATAAATTAATTCGCGATAAATCGTAAACAAGGAAGAATTACAGGTGATGAAAGAAACAATGAGCGAGATGAAGTAAACTATGAAGAGTAATAAGGCAGAATTAAAGGATGAGGAATTAGAGATAGACTAGAAAAGGATAAAGAAGTGCAAGATATGATAGACGCAAACCAATTGAACAGCTCCTAATCCAATCAGAAGAAACAGCAAACAAGAACGACGCCGAACCCTCTACGAAGTAACAAAGGCCTTTTCTGGAAAGAAAAAACGAAGTACATGAAACATATCAGAGAGATAAATGTGGGAATACAATGGACAAAGAAAGATGAAATAAGAAGATGGGCAGAAATCTCTGAAGAAATATATAAAAACAAAAATATCCAAAGTACGGAAGAATACTTACTACTACCATACGAAGACAAAATAACCTGCGAAGAAATTGCAGAAGCAATCATCTAAAAGATCGGAAAGAAGGTGTAGACGGCATACCTGCAAAAGCATTACAAGCAGGAGACAATAATCGCAATGATTAGTTATTAAATAAAATATGTAGACAAGTTAAACTACCTATGGAATTATCATGATGCTACCAAATTAAGAAGATAAAGCACTATACGAAAATTGGTGGAAAATAACACTGCTTTGCACGGCGAGCAAACTACTCACGATATAGATATATTACGTATAATCCTCGAAAATAGTATAGAACGGCAAAAAATATAAATATAAATTTTATAGAATTCGAAAACGTTTACGACAGGGTAAACTACGGCATATATACAAAAGTATGATGAAAATTACACAACAAATGAAATAAATGGCGAACTCTCCAGAGACGTAGAAATACAGGCCGAAGCTAAGGATGCATTCTATCACGAATGCTTTTCCTAATTGTCATTGATTATGTAATGAAGAAATTAGCAGATAACAAACCGGTATAAACTGGAAGACTTAGAATTCCCTAACGATGATAAAAAAATTAAAAGAGATAATAAGTGAAAACAAGTGGAATATATTATTAATAAACGAAACCCAACATATAACAATCAAAACAAATGAGATAGAAACCCTAGGTAAATTTGGCTACCTAGGCAGCATAATAAGCGAAAGGGAAGGAAGCGAAGAAAAATTAAAAAAGCACAACAAGCTTTTAATATCTTATCAAAGATTCGGAGATCAGAGCGTATTATTGTATACATCGAAATTATGGCCTACCAACTCAAAAAGATTAAAAATGATATAGACCTTTATTAACAAATGCTTACCAAGAATATTTAAAATATATTACCCTGAAGTTATATCGAATGGAGAACTATGGAAAAAAGTAATATAGACCCAGTGAAACCTACAATCAAGAAGAGGAAGTGGAAATGGACAGAACATACGTTAAGGAAAGGAAATACAGATACAATCGGAACAGCTATGGAATATAAGAAGAAAAGAAAAAAGAGGTAGACCAATACATGAGCCTGTGAGAATGAAAGTGGTGTAAATCACATTTGAATTGTTTTGAAAAAGAGAAGATTTTGAGTTGAAGAAATTATCAAATAAAAAAAAAATAAGTCCGGCAACATATTCAAAAAGCTGGCAAGAAACACAGAAATGGAGCTATACGGTCTAATAATAATAAGTAAAGAAAGAGATACAAAATATGAGAAAAGTGGAGAAAATGGAATGCAGAAACAAACCTAATTAAATACAATAATAGAAATACTGGAAGAGATAGTCGAACGACAGTGGAAAGAAACCAAAAAAAGAATAACAGTAATAAAAGACTGTATAAGGCACCTTACACGATCAATAATACTGTCAATATTTTAGAATAATGACAGTATTAATGTACAATAATATGTTTAAAATGTTCATTATTCTAAAATATTGCCAGTATTACTCATCGTGTAAGGTATATTAATGATGTAATGAAGAGAATACTGATCTTTATCCGGATAATTTATTACTTGATAAATATAAAAGGAGAATTGAAGCAAATATTGACAGTACTAGTATTGACAGTATTATTGACCGTGTAAGGTGCCTTTATAATAAGGTTAGAACTAGCCATACACAACCAGGACGTACACAACAAAACTAGTGGCTTATTGATTCAATTTAGACGAAATAGTAAAGAGAAAGGACAACTTATGGGATCAACTAACGAACGAAGTGGAAGAAGGCAGACTCATAATAATAGGGAACCTAAACGGAAGAGTAGGGAAAAGGGGACGCGGAATCCGGAGAGGGCATAGGAAGATATAGCGAAAACGCAGAAACAGCAATAGTTCCAGGGAGATCGCGTTCTGCACATGAAATAACCTAATAATCACCAATATCATCTTTATGCGCAAGACATTAGGGAAGGAGCAGAGTAGACGGATCTCTCATTGTTTATATAGGTATACATAAGAGATACGGAAAAGAAGTAAAATATACAAGAGACATTACCTACTTATGGCAAAAATAGCAATGCAAAGAACAAAGAAGGAAGGCATATACACCTATGACTAAAATACTGTACAGACGAAACAATGACGAGACGGCAGGAGAATATACCACAAAACTAGAAGACAAGTTTTACAAAAAATGGGCAAAGGTGGGAATATATACTTCAAGAAAGAATTGATAATGACAACAAAAAAGTGTGCGGAGTAACAAGACACCTAAGGGAAAACAAAGAAACAAATTGCTGGAATGAAGAAATAGAAATGGGAAGAATGCTTCGACAACAAAGCAATGAATAAATATGGTAGGTACAACGGCATAAAGTCAAAATGTTAACAAAACAATCAAAACAAAAACAAATTTGGGGAGAAGATGGATAGGACAGGTTCGGCAACTAGAAGCTATTTTAGAATGTCTTAAAATCCCCATGGAAAGAAATCCACCATATAATAAATAACGAAGGAGGAGTGATACGTAACGGATAAGATATAATAAAGAGATGATAGGAATACTTCAAAGTGATGTCACTAGATCAGGCACAAGAAGGCGAAGAGACCGAATACAATGCAAACTACACAATGAATGAAACAGATAGAGATAAAGCGATAATAACCGAAAAGGTGCGGTGAAAAGGCTAAAAAGAGGGAAAGTAGTAGGATGGGACGGAAAGGTCAAAAGGTACGAACATACCAACAACATTACTAAATAAGGTGTGGGAAGAAGGATAAGTGCCGAAAGATTGGGAGAAATGGATATTGCTCCCAATTGCGGTGTCAGGAAAAGCACAAGGGCGCAGAAACACATATTTACAATAAAGAAACTAATGAAAAAGAACAGCAAAGACACCGTTTGTTGTCCTGAAAAAGTTGTTTAACAACATGTCAAGGACAATAATATAACAGCCTAAAAAGAAAAAGAGTATTCAGAGAACTAATTAAATATATAGTAGAATATCATAATATATTAGAACATGTAATGCCCAATCAGAAGAGTTTATGAACAAAGATGCATTAAGGCAAAGAAGAATACACGCCCAATATTATTTATTTTCATTATGGACTACGTACTAAACGAAATAAATGGGAAAGTAAAGAATATAAAGGTAGGATTTAGAGACATGATACTGGTAGAAATAGCCGAGAGTGGACGACGTATATGGAAAGAGCCAGCAAGAACTATAAACAAATCTAGAAGTATGACATAACTAAATATCCTCCAAATAAAAACGATGCCTTAATAATTGAGATAAATGGAACTAAGGTAGAACGCCTAGATGTAGTCAAATACTCAAAGACACACGAAACAAAAATGGAGATGGAAACATGCATTAATAAGAAATAAGCGAGAAAAGCACTAAAATTAACGTCTTTAAAACAATTTTTTATGCTCATTTTAACTTTTGGAAGCGAAACTTGGCTAGTAATAATGAAGAAATCGTGTAGTATTCCAGGCAATAGAGATACGATAATTGCTGTGTTGGGCATATTGAAGAAAACATAAGGAATAATATAAGAGCCCGCTGCTGAAGGTCTCGTTAGAAAATCCGTATACAGATCATAACAGATATTTAATTAGCTTGAAAGTGCACAGGCCAGATCCTAGATAAATAATACTAGAGCAAATATCGAGACGCCGTACACTAATCAATCTAAAGAGCATCAAACGCGACGTCAAAAAAGGAAAGGGAGAAATGGAAAGAGATGAATATACGACAGACGAAGGAAAAACGAAAAGAATTAGAGGTGATATTTATTAAAAGCAAGAGGGTAAAAAGTTAACCTGCTCAAACAAATAAGAAGACTGGAACTGCTTATACAAAAGATTACAGACATGAAAACAGAACAAAAGAAAATAATACGAGAACCGCAAGAAATTAGGGAGGTGTTTTAAAATGCAAGACAAGAAAACAAATTAATAAGAAAAGAAAACCTAGAGCAGCTAGAAGAAAACACAGAAATCAAGAAAAATTGAAGGAGGTATGTACTGGAATGGAATATAGTGGGACGGGAAAAGAGACGCTAAAACAATAGAGAACATGTTTAATAAGGCGCTAGAAATTCGGGTACAAATAAGGACAGCACAAAATATAGGGGAGAAAATCTACGTAATTAAACTGAAGGGGAATACGAAAAAATATAATAATGCGAAACGCAAACGCAAACTTTAAAATAATAGAGAGGAAAATATATATATATATATATATTAGAAAATATAACAAAAAACGAGGGAAAAAAGGAAACAAATACGGCAAGGGCGGAAAGGGAGAAAGGAAAAGATCGTGAGGATGGGATACAATGAAATGGTAATCGATGAAAAGATGTGGAAATGGAACTATGTATACAGAGGTTCCCAAAAGTCCCGGGCGGAGCTATACGTTTTGAACGAGTGAAGAAATACTCTGGCGCAGATATTAAGGTGGGAAAAATCAGGTAGTAGGTCAAGTACGGGGGGAATGTCATTGATCTTCGCTGAGCTGAGCACACCATTTTCACGTGCCCCAAATGGATGGTCCAGCGTCAGCCTTAGAAGGGGCTATCATAACAAACAGAGCTTCTACAAAGATCAAAATGAGAAGATCCAAACAACACCCGTGGAGTCAAAAGAAACAGACGATCAACTCCCAAGCAAGGAGGAATTATAGAGAGAAAATAATATCAAGCCTTGTGAAGAACAAGACGCCGCGCAGCGACAATATAACATCAGACATGTTTAAGTACGGCGGATAAGCACTAATAGAACACCTGCAGCTCTTGTTAAAAGAAATATGGGAGCAGGAAAAAATCCCAGAGACTTATCAGAGTCAATACTCTTCCCCATCTATAAGAAAGGAGATACAACCAATGTGAATTTAGAAAGGGCAGAAGCTATTTGTAGATATGGTCTTCATGCTATGGGAAATATAAGAAACTACGAAAATAGGGTACCAACAACTACCCTATTTATCGATTTCAAGTAGACCTATGATAAAATAAAGGGGAAAAGCTGTACAAAGTCCTGTAGAGTCTGAATATAAATGATAATCTAATAAGGGTGGTAAAACTAACATTACAAAGAACTGAGAACATAAGAGTGAGATGGAACGTCAATTAAGTTTTTAAGTTTTGAAATCAATGAGGTAATAAGTCAAGACGACTCCCTATCATCAGTGAAATCTTAGTGTTGGAAAGTGCACGAAACAGAAAAGAATTAAAAGAAGTGGTTAAGAAGCTATAACAACGTGCTGTAAAGGTATATATATATATATATATATATATATATATATATATATATATATATATATATATATATATAAAACATATGCGGATAACGGCAGAAAAACCTATAATATAACTTTGAGAAAGTAGAAAAGTAACCTATCTAAGGACCATACTTACTACTTACACGGAAAAGCAAGTGTACAAGTAGAGTAACTAAGATAAACATCTACATGACTGTTAGACGCCCGAAAATTACCTACCCAAGTGAAGTGTGGACGTTTAATAAATCGTAGAAAACTGTCAAGGACAATTGTCGGAGGAAAGAAAACAAATGACATATGACCTAAGCGAACCATTGTAGAGGTGAAATATCTGAGCAGTAAAAGCCCAAGTTATAACACATATAAAGTGTCAGACACTAGAGTCTTACTAACTACTAAGCTGCAGTGCAGGCAGAGTCGGTCCTGGGTATGCAGATGCCCAGGTGCGAAACTACTTTTGGCCGCCGTAATTAATAAATAACTAGTTTTTCAGGGGAATAAAATCATATACAGGCAGCTGTAAATAAAAGAATACCTAGTATTACTACTAGTTGTCTATGATTACTACATTTACTTCCTACTGAAAAACGAATGAAAAATGGAAATAACCCACTCCAAATCTTGCGGCACGCGGCCGCCCCCAAATGTGGTCGCCCATGGGGGCCCGTGTGTTCCATAACGACCGCCCTAATTTGGTTGTAAGATGTACTTTATCTCCATATGTACCCCCAAAATTTTAATTCTTCTGATTTCTAAGATTTCCATTTCTTCAAAATAAATGCTTTCCAATATCTACTATAATTCTTGCCCACTTTACTAAGGGTCGTTGTATGCAAGTAATCCGACACGATTCGTAAAATTACTACTACGTTTTTTTTAAATTTAAGATTTTTACATTCGAACCCATTTCAGTAGCCTAGTGGGAAAAGGCGTAGCCCGTCTCGTACTTAGCATTGGAGCGGGAGTTCATTATTAGCTTCGCAGTTTTTCAGACGGCTTCTGTGACGTTAGATAATTATCGTCATTAAAATCGTCCAAGCTTCTCTTTTACTGGTGACAATCCCTTAGGCTGGTAGCTCTAGAAGTATAGAGCGCTTTTTCTTTATTTGAACTTCTTGTGATCAAGTGTAAATTGGGCTGCATATAGTCTAATACAGTATCAAGCTGCAATTTAAAAAACATATGCTACGTTCGTGATCTATGGCAAATAATTATCCTTATATTTAAGAAAATGGATTTAATTGTATTATTCAGACCCCATATAAAAATATTAATAATTGTTGAATTCTTTGATTATCTTCAGCATATGCTGCCATCTGACGATGGTCGTCCCAATCATATAATCGACATTAACAAGTCTGATAAAAGCAACAACACGGCGCTAGAGTGAGATGCAGTAACAGTACAAGATGGCGGAGTAGACAGTTAAGTGGGGTTGGTGTCTCGCAAAATAGTGTGAAAAAACTTATAAATAATCAATAATAAAATGATCAATTAGTTTCGAGACGTATAACAATTATCCGCGCGTGTTTTTGTGTTAATATTATGTAGTGCTGTGTCTGTTGAAGTTTGAATACCACCCTTGTTGTGGCTCTAGTGCGTGTTCGGGGGGATTTTGTGACAATTTGGAATCATTAGGTAATGGTTTCAAACCATGGGCGCACAGAACACCAAGGAAAGAACAATTACATCTGGAACGCACTCGATTAGAACTACGAGGAATAGACCTAGACCTTCCAAAGATGGACGACAAATTGTATCCAATATCTTCACAGAACACAGCGGTATGAATCATATTTATTCCTTTTGTTTATTATCCATCATTATTTTACGCTCTGTGCCTACATTATTGTTTGCACGAAATAAATCATAATGGTAACTCGCTTGCACCGCTTACATTTGCGGCCGTTTTAAAACGGCATTTTACTTTTTGTAACCCATAACATGTAACATTCCTTCAGTGAACATCACAGATTGTATGATTGTTACATTATGAATTCCCATTAATTAATTAAGCCCATTTTCATGCACAATTAAAAAGAGCCTAAGCGTGAATAATCTGTGACTACCTATGCAAAACAAGTCTGAACAAGTTGACACCAAGCCTACTACAATCATTTCCTTCCCGTCACTTTTACTTTTCTTTGTGACATTTTTTGTTTCATATATTTAATAGTCATTAACTGCAATCACAACAGTTTTAATGTTTAATGACACATCTGTTTGCTGCTGTCTAAAAATCACAACCAGTTTTGCGTGTGCTATGCAAAACTTATCACTAAATAAATCATGTCGAAGGCGTAAATTAATTGCAACATTTTAATTACTGTTTATGATGAATGAAAGTGCAAGGTAAAATATTAGCACTTTCATTATCTTCCGCAAACGCACAAACTTTCAAACGCAGTGAAAAAATTGCTTGCTCTCACGACATACGCATTTAATAACAAATAAAATGATTTAGTTAACAAAAAACCTATTTAGAATGAAATTAGTGTTATCGGAAGTAGTTGTGGGAAGTAAGAGCGAGACGCGTCATATCCTTGTCGCATTATCCCCTGCTGTGCTTCCCCTTTTGCGCCATGGTTCAATTTCTTTTATAATTTCTGCACCATAGAAAAGGAATCGAGTAAAATATAATCCATTGTGCACCACAAACGGCGTATTCCCTTCCCTCACAAGTTTTGTTTGCCTTTGATTTGCCGGTGCCCCCCAGTCGCAATTACACACTTATTGTGCGCTTAAAAAAACATTGCCCGACGTGATTCATTGGGTTAATTCTGTTTGGTGCAGCGGTGAAAGTGATATTTTCGTCTGGGACGGTCGAAATCTTTATCATGCCAGATTTAAATTTAACTCGAAGCAAAATTAAACGCGGAAACGATGTTGCATGTTAAATAGCTGAGGAATTAATTTTGTCTTTTGCCATTAAAACATACTACTCCACCCACCTTAACATGTCTAATTAAGCCAAGAACCTGCCCTCGTTAAGGGGATTAAAAGATTTGAATTACGGGAGGACTGTACAAAAGAATGAGTATCGTATGTACGCCAGCTCGGCTGTTTTTTTTTGCTCCCCTACTAAGCGGTCCCCTCGGTGTCTGGCGATGTAGGAAGAAATTAAGAACCGAAATTTATTTCAACTAATTGCGTATTATTTTCCGCAAGTCTGTAAATACTCCTTCCCCTAGCCCTATGCAGGTGATGAGTCACGAAAAAAAAATGTCATCTTGGAAACAATTTGGAAGGTGCTATTTATCACAATCCCCATCCGCATTTTGCGAAGAGCTTACATTGCTTTTATTACGACTTCACGATTACAACGTGCATTAATGCTAAATCACCCGCATTTATGATAATCACTTCTTGTCACCATCGGCTCGTACTTGCATTCCAGTTGGAATTAATATAATCTAGCTGGAATTTGAATTTCTCCGATTTAATTTCATGGTACCCAATCACCGCATTATCTTATTGTAATTCTATTGTAGTTGATATTTTTGTTATTTTATATCTCTTTCCAGAACATAACAAATCAATGAAAATAAACTCGTGGATGGGTATGTTGACATAAATTAAGATACATTTAAGATTTGCTTAAGACGCTTTTTATTATTTTACTTTTTATTTCGTGTAATTTGGAGTACATCGCGGTAAAACGGACATGATTTTTATATAAATATTGTAATTTTTGTTGTACACTCACTAATGGGTTTGCAATGTTTCACAGTTATAATTACTAATTGTAGTAGTAATTATAAAAATATTCGTAAAGATTATTCATATTTATGTTGAAGGTTCTTTTTCAAACTGACTCATTTGTTTTGCATAATATATAACAATGAGTTATTCACATTATTGAATAATGTTCTATATGCTGATTTAATAATATGTGCGATTGAAAATAAATATACCGTTTTATCTAAATTTTCAGTCATACAATAATTGTATCGATTGTTTATTATAGAGAACATTGTTTAAAGCTGCAATTGTCTGCTGTAGGTACAATTATTGCAATTATTACACCATTCGTGATTTAAAAGCCGACGTTTTTTTTATCTACGAGTGTGTTGGGTATGGCTTGTTATATCAATTGATAACATAAAAATACGTTTCCGATCGTGGCTTAATTCTTGATTTTCTATAAAGGTATAAACATTCAATTAGTAAGAATTCATGCACGATTCAAATGCCAAGTAATTTTACTAAACTAGTGTGTAACCGCCGATCGTTGTTAATATTTGATCAGCAGATCGCATGAGATTTAAGACGATTTCGTTTCCTCAAATAAGGGATTCGTTTGAAGCTTTTAACATAAAAATAATGAAAACCCCTGGCTATTAAAATAAGTTTTATATTATACACAGAGATTCACCGCATTAAGGTCGTTTTAGACAAGACAATTTCTTAGCTCAAAAGTTGTTCAAGAAATGAATTTATATATCCTCCTCCCATACAAATTGTTCTTGACAAATAAAACGCGTTATATTTTCTTCATTCGATCTACCATCTAATTTAATATTTCAAATAATTTGTTGTATGATACGAGACAATTTAGATTGTCTCGCATCTTGACTATCTTTTGAGTCAAGAAATTGTCTTGTCTAAAACGACCTTTAGTTCGTAGTTCATTTTCTGCCACAGCTCGGTAGCAGAGCTTATACAATACGATCCATTTCTGTTATGCCTTCACATTACATTGTTACATCGCTTTTAGCACGTTGCCGTTGACCGTGCTCCATTCACAATTACAGGAATAATCCCTGAAGCAATAAACCCCTAATAATAATAATCACAAATTATTTAGGCGTTGCAATTTGTGAACGTTTGGCCCCTAATAACTTGTACTTTTGTGATTCTAATAATATTAATGAATAAATATGTAATGTCCACAAGGTAATTGGTATTGAAGACGGTATACTGGATACATTTCTTAAACCGGGAGGATAATCAGATGAAGCTTATATACAGTCAAGAAGGCTTCGCGATACAATATAAAAGAAGTGATAATTTATATGTTACACTAAAATTATCTACATGGGGCTATCAGCCGTGAGGCTTTTCCTCCGGTCAAAGGAGAAGCTCAGAGGAGTTTAATCACCGGGTATTTACTTCAACTTCACAGAAAATCTTTGATAAACTGTGCAAGGTGTTTCACGAAAATTTATCCCTATTCCAATTATGCCTCACATAGTGTGGGTCCACTCGGCCACTGAGCTGGGTTTTTAATGTATTAATTAAAAATGAAAAAAAAATCATGTTACTAAACAAAATGTTTGAATATCATGTGAATAATGTAATAATATATACAAGGTGAATCAACTATCTCGCCAACTCCGCTGAGCCCGTGTGACTATTTGTATGCGTTTGCTCTTAAAATATACCATCTGAACCCGATGCAGGAAGAAATTAACACATTAATTGTGACGAGATCGATATTATTTTCAATTTCAGTACATTTGTATAAAAAATATTGTCAAATGCTTTAAAAGTTCGGGACTGTTTGTATGAATAGTTTTGGGCCAACTAACATCACATGCCCTGTATAGACGTCATTTGTGTTGTTATTTATGAAATGTATTTTCATGATTATGTCAAATTTGCAAGATCTATTACGAAATATAAGTTAATAAATGAAGCTTCCATAACCACGTACAAATTACAAAATGGCTACCCTTGACTTACCAAAGACAATATGCAAGAGAAAACCACTGCAAATATTCTTAGCTTATCAAGGAGATGCGATGTGCTTAAATTCTAGTCACTGCATTTTTTTTATTGCTTATCAATAATCTAAAAAGAAAATTGATCTGTCATTATTTTTAAGATGTCAAATTCGTTCACATTAAATTTAACTAATCAATAGCGTTTTAACCAAGACATTAGTGTTCTTTTTAAGAGGTGTTCTGGTGTTAAACATGTTTTTTTTATCTCTTATGGATATAGTTTTGGTCTATATTTTTGTGGAAAGAAAAATGCATGGTTACATATTTAGAAATATTGCAAAAATCTACTAGGCTACTGCACATGTCTTTGTGTACTGGATAATACACGTTTGCAATATTATATAATTCCCATGTCTTTCTATAAAACTAAAACTTGCTAGGGTTCTTAAAATCACGTCTGATCGCTCCGACGTTTGTTTCAGTTTTATTACATATGTCGAAGCTGTCAGATCTCCAGACACTTCCTCCATCCTAACCTATCCTTGCATCGGACTTCTTGCAGATTATCTCATTGCTTTCTGGATGCTGTCATTTAAGGTTTTCTTGGGTCTAACTCTTTTTTCCTTTCCAGAGAGAGTTTTGGCAATCGATGATCTGTTATCCTTGTCACGTGTCCGTACCAGATAATTCGGGGACTTTCTGCTTCCTGTACAATACTTTCCTTGAAGTCGATTAATTCATTTATCCTTGTTTTGCATACCCCCAGCCTCGATATTCTACATAATCTTCTTAGGGCATCCTGCTCTGCATCTCTATGCATCTTCTCCGTAGAGTACTTAATAACCGTTGTATAAGTTATACTTTCTCGTTTTCGATATTTCTTTAGTCCACCATATCCCGTTTAGCCTCTTTCTTGCCTAATTCTTTGTCTAATTTGTTTCTTATCCTTTCCATCTTATTGTATATTTACCGTTCAAGCACTGGTAGCTATTGTATGTAAATATTTCTCCATTTTCTAGGTTGATGTCACTGGATTGTCGTTCAATACATTATTTCGTCTTGTCCAGGTTCATCGAGAAACCTGTCCTGTCTTAATCTTCTTTATTTTTTCTGGTCATGTGTTGAAGATCATCTGGTTTTCGGCCACGGGCACCTGATCGTTTGCAAATTGGAGTGTGTATATGTTATTCCTTCTACATTAATTCCCATGCCTTTGCACACCCGTTTTCAGGTTCTAAACGAGTGTTCTATGTTCATTGAATAAGGTTGGAGCCAGATAGCATCCTTGTTTAAGCCCTTTAGATGCCCTAATTGCAGCTGATATTGATTCCCTCATTTTCATTTTATTTTGGCATCTCGGTGAAGTTCGAATGGCTTTAATTACTATATTACTTATATTCGTAACAGTAGTTACGCAAATCTATAACTGGCTATCGACCTCCAGGTCCTTCTGCCGTGTGTTGGTGTATGTGTATGCGAGTGGAAGGACTTGCTACCTAACGACCAATGGGGGCTCGTTTGTTTGCTAACCACTGCCTGTGCGTGTTTATAATTGCGTTTTCTAGAATATATGGTGCTGCCTTGACATTACTTTGTTCCTTTGCTTCTACTACTACATATTCTGTCGCGACAAATCATGTAATATTCTTCTATATTTAAGTTACTGTTATTCCTCTGCAATGTTTGCCCTTGAAACCAATTTTCCATTCTTCATGTACTTATACATACAGGGCTTCCCAAAAGTCCCGGGACGGAGCTTTAAGTTTTGAACGAGTGAAGAAATATATAAAATGTTTTAATTTTTTTTTAATTGTCCGCCATCTTTCGTCTCGCAAAGACCCAAACGCTCTTTAATCGAATTTATTTAATGGAATGGAGTTCTAAACTAAATCTAAAAATGTAGTTGTTATAACTCTTTCTTCTTTTTGTGCTCTATCCGTTCTGGACATCTGCTATCATCATATCTATCACCCTGTTCGAGACTCTTCTAAATAATTCACGTGAGGATAGTCAGAATCACTCTCTCAGGTTCCTCAACCAACAAATCCTTCGATGTCCTGGGCCTTCTTCAATTGCATCACTAATTGTAGAATGCGATATTTCTCTTCGGTACTCATGACATGATCAAAGTACTCTAGCTTTCGTTACTTATTGGTATTTAGCAATTACACTTCCTTGCCCATCCGGCACAGTACTTCTAGAGCTTTAGTCAGTGTCCAGGTTTCGACTCCGTATAGTAATACTGGGAACACATAGCATTTTACGATTCGGGTTTGTAGCATGGCAACTGTCTCATATTTGTGAAAGCCGATCTTGCCATTTCTATATACATCCTGATTTCTGTAACATGATCCCATTCCTGGTTCAAGCTACTCCCACGTACGCATTAATCTTCTCGGAGCAGGTGTGCGCCCGATATTTTGTTTTGTTGATGTTTAGATCTAAGCTATACCCTGTGCTGCAGATTCTTAAGCATGAATTACATTATACTAGATTCGTCAAGAAACTAGCTAAACTTTCTAGTTCCACTTATCATACTAGTTTTGTACTTTTAATCGAAGTGTGCGACATATTTCGTGTGCGATGTTTAGCTCTTTCTATGACCAACATACAAAGTAAAATGAAAACTATGTCCAAACTGCTAAACGGAACAGCTGATTTGATGCCGGCCGCCATGCTGCAGTTGGTATCAGCTAAAGTGACGTACTGCGCATGCCCGAATAAAAACTTGACTGAATATTTAGTAAAAGCTGACGCCGGCCCTACTTTTTCTATCACGAAACTTTTTCTGATTTTCACGAGCGAAGTTTCAGCTGGAGCAATCAATCTAGCATGAAACTTGTACTCGTTTCTTGACGAATCTTGTAGAATGTAATTCGCACTTAATACTGGGAACATGTAGCATTTCCCGATTCGGGTTTTCATGGCATTACTTAGATCATTGCAGCATAGCAACTGTCTCATATTTATGATACCGATCTTGCCATTTCTAGAGGCATCATTATTTCTGTAGAATGCTCCCAGTCCTGGTTAAGCTACTTCCCAAGTACGCATACCTATCGACTTTTACAATTTCCGTATATCCCCCCATTAATCTTCCCGGAGCAGGTGTGCGCCCAATGACGAGATATTTTGTTATGTTGATGTTTAGATCTAAGCCATATCCTGTGTTGCAGATTTTTACCCTATCTAACAGAAGCTGGCCATCCGTTAGTCTCGTGGTCAGTAGTACTGTATCATCGGCATAGCGAATGTTACTCGCCATTGATTCTGATGCCTAAGTCTATGGCTCTTTAGCCATCCCCAAATTTCAATTTTTTCTTCATTTGTTCAAAACTTAGCTCCGTCCCGGGACTTTTGAGAAACCAAAGTGCCTTTCGTTTATCACTCTGGGCTGGTACGAGATTATTATTTCTTGTTCTATTTTCCGCTTCCGATGCGCAAAATTCTACTTCGGCCCTTACAATCGGCGGCGCACGGCCTCGATACTGCACGCCACGGGGCGACTAGTAATGCTAGACCCTGCTAACCGAAAGTGCCTCAAGTTAAATTTATTTAATACTTGTGTTATTAGTTCAATAAGCTTTATAGTCATTTTTATCATCTCGGCAACTACACCCTACTACCTGGCTCGCTCTCTTTTCCATTCTTCTTGTTCTTTATTACTTTCTGCACCATATCTACAAGAATTTCTATTGGCTCTCCAATTACCGTAATATTTGTATGTTCGTCTTATCAATTGGCTCAATCTTGAGATAGCAATCTGCCGTAATATTAAAATAATGGTTTTGCAGATATTTGTTTCAGCGGTATTTGCTTTTTGTATGCTCGTATATTGTCAATAAATGTTTCTTCTCCCGCCTGAGTGCGTTTCTATTTCTCAATATTTGTTATCCTATGTCTTTATAGTATTTCTTTTCTCTATGTACACTAGTCTGTCTGTACCCGTTATGTAATTGAGTCATTCGATACCTCCCTACCGGCCTGCTTTTTACTTCATCTTCGATCTCATCATTCTACCATATATTCCTGCTTATCGGGTTCATCTTTTCTACTATACCTAAAGCTTCATATGATGTTTTTTGTATAGCTTGTTTTATATGGTCATATATTAGCTCAGCATTATTGTATGCATTATATTTTAGCTTCTGGTCTAATCTCCGTTGGTACAAATTCTTAATCCTATCTATAAAATTTGCAATATTATACCTTTCCTCGTCTTTCCTTATGTCCTTTCTATTCTTGTACTGGTTCTATGTTAGCGAACTTGTGGAAATATGGAAAATAGAATATTCTCCTTACTAGATCATGTTCTGACCTACATTACGGGTTTCTATATGCTCTTATATCGGTTACCCTAATCGATTTGTACAGATTCGTTATGATGTAGTCAATAATAGATTTCTGTTGTCTGGTGTGCTGAATCTTCTTATTGAAAGCCGATCGGCTTGTGATTCGGATATTCCATTCCGCTATTCCTGGAATATCTATGTCCAGTCATGCCTCCATCCTTTGGTGATCTTCCGAGAGGTATCTTTGTGTACGTTTAACCATCTCTTACTTTATCTTACGGGCATCGTCTCATTATGCCTCATACTCACGTCGTCTGCTTCGTACCCAATGTCCGGCGTATTGCATTTGTACCTAATTTCTGTATTGGTCTTGCAACAATGTGTAGCCAGATATTATGCGTAGGGTCTTCATTTCCATGACTCTTAACTGTTTGACTTTCTTGGTGTGTGTGGCGTCAAGTCTTTTTTCCGCAGCATATGTTAGTATGGGTCTGACACATGCTTTATATATTCTGGTTTTATTTTCGATTGATTTCGATGGTTGGTAAAGATTTTCATATTACCTGCCGCATGCTGATTTGAATGTGTTTAGCAGCCATTGATGTCCATCTTCTGAGTCTGCAATGATGATGGCATTGTCAGCCTAGCAAACTATTTTTATAACAGTGTTTTCTAATTTGTATTCGTGGGTTGCTCTGTTCAGACTTTCGATTATTTTGTCCATTAGCAGGTTGAATAGTTAAGGGCTGAGGCTGCCACCCTGTTACCTTTATTTTGATGTCTGTCTCTTCGCCGTTCGCAGTTCTTAGTTGTGTCTTATTGTCGCTATTACATTCGGGTGTAATTTTTCCTCATTAAGACCTTTGAGCACGCCGGAAAGTCGAATGCCTTTCAAGGTCGATAAAGTAGAGATAGGCAGCTTTATTAAATTCCAGTGCTTCTTCGGGTATTTAATGAACCACGTAGATATAGATGTCATCTGTGGTCGAGCGGTTTTTTCTGAAACCTTGGTCCTCTCACATTGTTACCTTTTTGGCAATATTGCCCGCCAGGAGTATTTTCATTCAGGGAGATGCATCGGTAGTTATTTGGGTCGTCTAGTCTACCTTTCCTATATAATGCGATGCTTATACATTGTTTCCGTTATTGTGGGAATTGTGTGGTAGAAAGGATCTTATCCAATAGTGGTTGCCCTTCATATTTTAAAGCTTCGTTCTTGATATTGTTTCTGCCTGATGTTTTTCCTTTTTCAGCCTAGTCAGGGCTGCCTTTACATCTGTCTTGATGTTGTCTAATATTTGGATGTCATGGGTACGTATTGACCTACTGTTCAATTTATTGTGTTCCTGTGAGTACAGTTGTATCTCTCTCTGCTAAACTCATCCCAATGTTCTCTTTTGACGTAGCGAATTCGATTCGTTGTTCTGTTTCTTATCGCTATGCAATTTGTACATTGCGTTCGTGGTTCTGAACCGTAGGTAGATGAACTCTTTCTTTACGGTGAGTACCGCCCTGCCCTAGACTGTGAGCACTGCGGCCCTTCACGGATATATTGTGCCTCATACAACATCCATGATATGCTAGCCGGGTCAACTCGTTGTAGAAAAGTTTCCCGACTAGCGGTTGCTTCGAACCACCAACGTTCCCTACGAAATGGCTTCAGATCGTCGCCTTAGACCATTGCGTCACGTAGATGGGCTTATTTTCCATTACTTTTAACTTCGTTTGTGAACCATGGTTTTCGTTCTTTTAAATGTCGGTATCTTGTTTATGGTTCTTGTTCCCAAAGCTTCTCATGACGCATTACTTATATGTCGGTTCATCATTTCCCATGCGTTATTGGTTGGATCAGTTTGTACGTTCTCGCACTTTTTGAATCTTCTTTGTTGTGGCAGTTATAGTTCTATTTTGTTCAAAGTTTATCAAAATCTTTTTTATTTCTTCTTAATTAGCTCTCTTCTTTCGGTACTCCTCTAACAAATCAAACTACCAAATTATTTCCTCTTGGTTTCTATGAGTTCTACAATGTACATATTCATTTTCTGGAACTCAGTAATCAGTTCGGCTTGTTTTGTACATATACTTTTTACATTCTAGGTGCCCATATTAATAGTCTATTTTGGTTGTCATGCAGTTTCCGAGACTGTTGTCTCTTTATTTTAGCTTTGGCTTAATTTTCTGGGTGATGGCTTGCAGACCCTATGGCCTCCAACCAGGAGGGCTAGGTATTTTTTGTTTATTGGTTTCTTACATTAGACCGATTCCCTTGCTGGGCTTATGAATTCCGCTCATTGCCAATTAGTGTTGGAACCTCTGCTCTAGATCATCTCTATTTTGCTGGTGGATTAATTATATCGTTATAAACACTGTTCAGTTATCTTTCCTAGAAGCTAAAATTATTAAATTATTTTATTTGAATTAATTGAGGCAAGAATCGTGGAGTATACGTTAGGCACACGTTCGCTTTACTGGCATATTCCCTATAGTCACTATTGTATTATCATACTATGTATTAGGTTATTAATTAGTTTTCACTATTAAACTTACAAAAATATATTGAAAATTCATTTATTATTACTAAATGATGTAAGTCATTACTTCGTCTTATATGTCTCTGTGACTCAAAGGCACATTCTATAAACAATTTTGGCTCACTTGCTGAGCTACACTGTGATCTAATATTTGAATTCTAGATATGTAGATTGCTAAGAGTTGAATTCACATTTGTATACTTTTTGGAAAGCCTTTACTCTTCACAAACGCCCACGCTTTGAATTATAAATTTTGAATATTATTTTAGTGTGTAACTGACGATATCATAGAACAATAAATTATCATAATAAATTGCTCCTAACTAAGGCACACTTAACATGCCGATGTAGTAATTAGCACCCTCGCATTAAGAACGGACGGCCCGAGTTCGAATCCCAGTCCGGGTAGAAACAATTAACTTTAGAAAACTCGGGGACGAATTTCTGAAGTGGGAAGTCCTAACACTCACATACAAATGCACTAGCACACGACGAAAGGAATCTAAGGTCGATAGCCAGTTACAAAATTGTAACTAATACAGTAACTACTACTACTACTACTACTAACTAACTAACTAATATACTTATACAATTACAAGATGTTTCAATGCTTAGCCAGTAGAAATTGAATTAGTCAGTCAGTAGATCAAGACGGCCTGTAGATAAAATATTATAAACTAGGTTCGTAATCAATTTCGCACGACGATTTGATAAAGAATCGCTGCTGTTCCAAGCACTGCTTCAGTTTTTGTGTTAATCTAGTAAGATAAGACTGCCCAAATCAGTGTTTTACTAGCTTTATGCATACTCAGAACTTTATCTCGAGTGAAAGAATTTTGAAATGTCATGAATGAGATTACTCTCACTCTGATGAAGTTTGTAAACTCATCATATAATAATGTGAAATTCGTGGTTTATTCATTATTAAATACATCCATAACATGTAGTCTTGTGGTCCGGAAAAGATGATTTGTCTTTCAAAAAATGTGTAAAATGTGTAGTGTCAATGATTATATTTACACTTTAACTTCTGCATTGACGTTTGAGATCGATATTTATATTTCAATATTTAATTAGTTGCAATTTAGAATATGATTAAAGTTGTATTGTAAGCATTTAAAAAAAATAACTTAGACTTAGGCTATTGATAGATGCATAAAATGTTAACCGTTAGTTGTTGCTTTCCAGATCAATACCTCTGTTTCCTTATGACAATTTCGCTTATACCGTGCCTTCATAAACGTCCGTTTATGGCTTAAAGCGCGCTATGTTTTAATACCAAATTCGATTGTCAAATATGAGCAGGGTGGCAATGGATTTGGTATAATTAAGTGCGCTAAATTAGATACTTAAACGGACCTGAATGTATGCACGATATGATAACGTTTGAATCACGAATTGTATATTGACACGGAAATGATTGTGTTATTATGAAATTATTATGCTTCTGTACAACCCAACGTTAGTGTAGAACAATTTAATATCCATAAAGAGACATAAAACAACATTTATTATGCCATTATTTGATACACCAAAATATATAATAATAATAATACATTTATTAGTGCATCTACATAGGTATTTATTACATATATCAAAGGTTGCTGTAATGAATATTGAAAATAAAGATAAGGTTAACCTAAAGTAACTAAATACATATCTGCAATGATCCAATATTAACGAGTACTCAATTATTTTACAAATCTGTTTCGACAAATTCACAGTTACACTGTATAATCATTATCGATTAGAAAATGTTGTCATCTTATTCCTCATTTATTTAGCTTTAAAAAGAGTTACTATAAATAGTTTATTTTCGCATATTTTATAAACGTATATACAAATACTTTTTTCACAATCATATTTTTCATATACATATTAGTTATAAAATATACTGTAACGTTGTTTAATCAACATGTGTTGCCTCTCATGCATATACATATTTAATTCATTTAAGATTAAACCCAGTCTCAACCTACAGCAAAGTCATAATTCTCAAAGCAGTACAGCAAGTTCTCGGAATGCGTCTATTGTATGCCACTCTCTTGAAAAATCCAATAACATATGCCCCGACGTAATTGAATTATACTTATGGCATTATTTGTGCCGGTGCCGAGGCCTTGGTCGTAATTATCGCTTCCGCCTAACCTGTTGAAGCATTAACACTTGCTGCTCTAACGTGTTTGCTGCAAGATCCTGCAGAGCCCTGGAATTGATTGTGCCCGCAGTAAAGTGGCCTCGTTGGTGGCGGGGCCGGCTCAATCAATATAACATATTAAATTTGTGTAATGCCGAGGAGTTGGTAAACCGGATGGGGAAATTGTAATGGCCATATTATATGGGTGGTCAGTGTCTTCTAAATAGAGAGAAATGAATTATAAGTTTACAGCTGGGAATATTAATGGTAATTGGGGTTGTTACTGTACGATTCGCATAGTCGTTTACGAAAGAATGTATATCAGGCTTAAAATATATGAATGGGTTGATAGGGGGTTGTTATCTGTGAATACAGATGGGAGGGTTGGGATATTAGATTACTTGTACATTTCAGCTGCTTTTATTTAATTTATGGATATTGTAAATTGATTTAATTATATTCTGTATCGTAGCACAATTTCGAAATAGATACTTGTATGCCAATTGAATCTTTTATTATCGCACAAAATAATATATTCACTTAATTTACAAAGTCTACACGGATATTTTATTCAATTTGCTTAATCCAATATTTAATCATTGGCCGACCATTTATTATAAAAGTGACTATTCAGATTTATTATCATACATATAGTGACGCGGAAGTCATTAAATTCTACATAATATCCGGAATGAGCACACAAAACATCGATTCTGTACATGACCTAAGCTGGCTGCTGTCTATTTGGTGGCAGTTCAATGAACTACAACTCATAGGTATCATTTATAACCTCAAAGTACAACATATTGTTTTAGTGGCCGGTGTAATAATTATTATTCGATTAATATGTTTCACTTATTTTTAAACTATAGTGATATTATATCAATTTTGCAGTTATTAATTAGAACGCCCTATCCCCACGACGCTACATAATATGCTATGTGTCGCTTCGGTATTGTCAGGGCCGAACTGGGCTCTCAAAAATTCTCAAAAGGTCGGTATGAAGTCAGTTGCCCAGCCGTTTCAAGTGTCTTCTTATTATGTAGATGCAGGCATCCGCACGGCGTCGTGAAACAAGAAGACAGAGACATGCTGTCTTGTCAACATTCAAGTCGACGATCAACATCTTCAACACCCGGGAGGCCGTGCTGGCACTCTGAGCTCCTTCTGTATAGTATTTCCATCTACATTGCCTGAAGTTCGATGGGGATAGCTCTGGCAACTACCAGCACTGTCTTCCTTGTCGCGGTTCTATACGCACTCGATACCCTTAGAGCTGCTTGCCGTTGGACTGCCGTCATCATTTCCTTAGTCCTTTCTATTTTATTTTTTGCGCCCATATTGGGACTCCGTACGTCATTATGCTCTCAGACACTTGCGCCAGCATCCCCGCATCCTCTGCCGCGGGCCTGATATGTTCGACATCAAGCGTTCTAACGCCGTCACCACCAGGCTAGCCCTTCTAGACACCTCGGCCACGTGTGCGGTGAAGGTCACCCTTGGTCGCTTGTGATCCCGAGATATTTGACGCATTTCTTAGGTGAAACCGTTTCCCCTGGACTGCGAAGCAAGCTTGCCCAATCCGTCTATTTCCTACCAGCTTGATCGCCTTGGTCTTCTCTGTGATCATGCTGAGTCATCTCCTGGTTAGCCATCCACTAACCCTAGCGAGGCTCTCATTTGTCACTTCTTGGGTTTCTGTCACATTCCGTACCAGGATTATCAGAGCCAGATCATCTGTATAGCCGATGATGCTGGCCCCCTCCGGTAGATGAGGCTCAGCACATCGCTGTATATTATATGCGACAGGGTCGGCCCCAGTGCCGATCCCTGTGAAACTCCACGGGTAAGTTCTCTAGTGACTTCCGCCCCACCCGTGGTGAATTTCACCGACCTCCCCTCCGGGTAGCCAATCATTCGCAATAGTTTGCCCCTTACGCCCATTTTTCGGCACCCCTGAATAATTAGGTCTCAGATGGTTACCAGTGCCGTCATTTTCCTGGTTCGCCAAGTTCTTTCTCGTGCCTCCTTGGCTATCTGTAGTACTCTCTCCACCGCTGCCACCGTGGACGTTCCCGGCCTGAAACCGAATTGGTTTTCCGACAACTGCCCCGTCGAAGTTCAAACTTCAAATAATAACGTCTGTCGATTCTTCGTTGTAGCCCGAATTTGTAGTTTAATCTTTTTATAAAACCCGAATCTTACTACAGGATAGTAGTAATATTTAACATGAACAGGTGTGGTACAGATAAATGTCTGATCGCGTGATTATCTTCTATTTGATTACCTCCGCCTAAAACCTATTACATTTGATTCTCGGATTATGCTTCTCATAATTTATAAATTAAACTTCACCTGTTCCATTTGCTTCTTCCCTGATTAATAATGATGCGCGCAATTATCAAGACATGCAAGACAAATCCAGCAAATACCTTGCAATACACTTTATTATAATCCTTATTGTAACCTACTGTACAGTTTTTTAACTCAAGTTAAATATCTTTTTTTGAGAAACTAGGAATGCTCCACAGTAGATCGTTCAAATAGGGTCTTTGACTAAGCCACCCACCACTATACAATATCCATTAGCAATTTGAATCTATAACAAGAGTGTAATTAAACAAAGCGAAAACTTTTACGGTTAATCTAATTTATTGCAGCTAAAAATATATACTCGAACGGTTTATTTTATTGCCGATTAAAAGAAACAACTGTTATAAATTGTTCAATTCAACGTTGTGTCTTTCTAATGAGGCGCGATGTAAACTCGAATGCTGCATAATTATGTAATCAATATATTACGTCGGTTGGAAATATCTAGATTCAACGGCTGGGTTTAGTTTAATTGATTGTAATAAATTCGTACTTTGATATGTAAATGTAGCATTGTAGGTTGGTGAGACCATCACCATACAGTCGAATATGAATGAATTTTAAGTAGTTTTAGCGAAGATTATTTTAATCAAAGTGGCCAGCGTATCACTAATTAATTAAAATAATGTGTTAATTATTAATGTTATATAAATGGTCTATGTTCCACTAAGCCGGCTAACAGTGCGTGTTCGCAATAAGCACCTATATAAGCGTTTTGTATGGAATGAAAATAACGAATACTGAACCAACAAAATAGTATACTACTTATACTGGATAATTTCGTTTTTATTAACCGGAAACTAAGTCACTATTCATATAATTAAAGGAACTAAAACTATAAATGGCTACATTATATTAAAAAAAAAATTAAAGGCAGAATAGTTATTGGTAATATGTAGTACCATTGGTACCATTACCAACAACAAATCTGTTATCTCTAAAATTCTAACTAATTGATTACATTATATAATTCAGTTCATACTATGACCGACTAATATCACGTATATTGCGGTAAAATTCACTCTAATATATTGTTGAAAATTATTATTATATTATTATTATTATAATATTATTATTATTATAATATTATTATTATAATATTATTATTTTCTGACAGTAGAGGAACTTGAGGTTAACTTGGATTAAAAAGCACCACCTGTGAAGTAATTTGTATAATATACACAAATTCTTCAGCTGTAGCTGTTCATAATATACATTTACTGGTTACATTTTTGTTTTCATGGTATAAATATTTAAAGGTAAAACTTGGAAAAATACTACATAGTTTAAAAAGTGCTCCGTGTTTTTTTTAAAATTAACCAGGTTACCAGAGTATCTGGTACTATAGATCAGAATAATCAGAATATCAATGCCATTAATTTGAAAACGCACTACAGTTGGGATCTATACTGGTACAGTAATCTATCAATATATGAAATTATTACATATGAAATTTTGATTGAACAGAAACTAATTATAGAGTATCCATTTGTTAGTTGAGTGTTCCGACCGTAATTGTGCAGCGAAATTTCATTTGAAGTCAGCCATGTCCATGTTGTTGTATCATTCTTATTAACCATTGATACATTTATCAAATATTAAAGCGGGAGAGAATACTGCGCAACAAAGATGCAAGATACAAGATACAATTTTGCATATTAATAGAGTCTGTGTCCATACAGATATCTAGCCTGTATGCGCCCAGCTTAAACCGTTAATTTAGTTTTATGAGAAATAAAAATGTGTATGTCTAAAATAACTGCAAATTAGCAAGGGAATAGTTCACTGGTTCTAATAATTTCAAAGCATTACGATCTTATTTATCTTTATTCGCCTAGACATCTTTGGGAGGTAAAGGGCTTTAAATCGTATTGCATGTAAATATAATGTTGTTGTCACACATAAGCTTCATCATTAAATGGCCTCTGATGAAGGTCATCGGCTCCTAAGATTATAATCGCTGCCGAAAGTTAACGTTTGTTAAGTTTTAATGACTCATCCTAGTAAATTATAAATGATACATACGACAATATTACAATACATTTGTTATTTTAAAAATGTGTGTATTATCTACAAAGTACTGAGATAAATCATTAAATCATAACAAACGGCATCTGGGAAATGCCAAAGTTACTTAACTGCTAAATCTATTTGTAGCAGGAATCCCCCTTCTAGAGTCACTATCAAACTTAAATATCGTCCCAAATAGTGTTCGCAGCTAATTGCCAAAGTTGGTCGCATACTGTTGTGCCGTTTTCCCGGAATTTTATTCATAGACAGACATCTAGACAGGCATACATACACACATAAATCGCAAAAATCGGGTTTATGTCGACAATTTTAGGCTTAAAACGTAAAATTGAATGTTTTTTAAATGATTCACGACAACAGTACCTTCCTTCTGGTGTATTATTTTTTTCCTAGAAAGTTATCGCTATTTCACAATCACCATCTTAGTGAGAACACGTAAATGCGTCTTCGGTAAAACAATACCTTCCCTTACATCAGTGATTTATTCGGAATGTATTTTTTTTAATAATGTGTGTATTATTTATAAATTACTGAGATAAATCATATCATATCCTTGTAAGATACGACATATGCCATATACCAAATTGCTTTGATGAGAAAAGCAATAGCCGGGTCACATACCATTTGTAAAGAAAATAAATCAAACAATATAAAAATAGTTTGCTTGCCTATTTATCTCTATTATCTGGATTTAATACATTCGACTTCTTCAGGCACCTCTTTATCTCCAATGCCGGAGGAAGGCTTTCTCGATCTACGGTTTATACATAAACCATCGATCTTAATTCTTTTTCCCTCCCATGCGAGTCTTTTCAATACATCCTCCAGGGCAAATAGTTTTGGGGAGATTGGGTCGCCCTGTCTTACTCCTTTATCGATCTCTTCCTATCTCGTTTTCGGGTTTCTTTCAACTTTATTAACATTGTGATGTCTTCGTATATGAATTTGAGGAGTCTATCCCGAGTCTATTCGAACATTTTGTAATGATTTCATAATTGTCCATTTTTCTAGAAAATTAAATGCTATTCTTCTTGTTGTGCCGTATCCTCAGTGGACGTTGGTGATAATTCTGGCCCATCTAATTTTATTGGCCGCGGTTCGAAATAGGTTAATCGATGTTAGTCCTGTCCATTGTCTTACGTTGCACACCATCATATTCGACGTCTTCTGGGTTTCCCATCAAATGTTCCCTGCATATTGTTCTGCAACATACTTCTTATTGCACATTATGTGGCCAAAGTAAGATAGTATCTTTGTTTGCCAGTTTTTAACATTTCTGTCTATTTTGGCATGGGTTGACGTATTGTTATATTGTTTATATGGTAGGTCCAAGAAACTCTTACCACGCGACTATAGCACCACATTCCGAATGCGTCTACGCATTTACATGTGGCTTTGGTCAGGGTCCAGGTCTCTACTCCGTACATCAGTATCTAAAAGACATAGCATATAAGACTGAGAGTACAAAGATGGAGATTTATATTCATATTAGAAAGCACTTTCCTCATTCGGTTGAAGTTCGTTCTAGCAATGCGAATTTTGATCTCTTGTGTCTGGTCCCACTCTTCGTTTAAATTTGTACCTAGGTAATAGGTATTTGTGACCCTTCAGTTGGGAACCATTTATATTGATGTTATTGATGCTATGGTTCTTGCTCACTGTCATGACTAGTTTTGGATATGTTCAGCCGCATATTGTAAATTTTGCATACTCAAGCCACCTTCTGAATTAGTCTCTAGAGTTCTTCTGCAGTATCCGCAAGCAGGACAGTATTATCCGTGTATCTCAAGTTGTTTTCCGATTAGCAGTCTTCCTTCCTTCCTTTGCATCTTCCAGTGCCTCTTTGAGTACGCGTTAAAAAGCATCGGAGAGAGCACACGACCCTGTTGGACTCCCTGGCGAATATCTAAATCCTCGGATGTTCCACTCTCAATACGTACAGGTGACCTTTGCTGCCAATAAAGGTTCGAGATTATACAGATATCTCTATCGTCCCAGTCTGGCAGATGAAGGGTTTTGATTAGCTTGCCATGCTTCAATCTGTCAAAGGCCTTTTTGAAACCTATGAAGCAGCAGTATACGTCACAATTTGCATCGCGTGCCTCTGAATCAGAACGTTAAGGCCAAATAAAGCCTCTCTAGTGCCGAGAACGTTTCGCAAACCAAATTGCGTATCGCTGATGTTTTCTCCGAGTTTTTGATATAACGCTCATGGATAATTTTCAGGAAGACCTCCAAAATGTGGCTCATTAGGCTTATGAATCTGTATTCCTCACACTTTGTTGTAGTTGCTTTCTTCGGAAATGGAATAGATGTTGATAATAGCCATTCCTGTGGAAGCTTGCCAGTGTCGTAGGTCAACTACCGCATCTATTTGTTCTTCTTATATAAGCTTTAGGAGACCTCCAAAAACTTCTCTGGTTCAGGTGCTTTGTTATTCTTAAGCTTTCTGATTGAGTTTATAAATTATTCCTTTGTGATCGATGGTCCATCTTGGCGATATTTTTTGGATGTTCATCTCTTAACAATTTTACATGTACTCCTTCCATCTTCTAAGCTTTACATCGGTTTCAAACAGCGCCACTCTCTTGTGATGATGCTTCGTGGTCTTGATTTGCTCGTTCCGGCAGTTTCCTTGATTTTTTTATGGAGGTTACGTAGGTTATGTTGGTGTTCTAGTTGTTCGATCTCAGTACATTTCTCTGCAAGCAATTGTACGCTGTTTTTTTTAGGTTTAAACTATTTAAATGGAATTGTTTGTATAGCTTTTCATCTTTATATCTGTATTTTCTACGCTGTACCATGCTGTTCAAGATGTCATCGTTATCCATTTATTGTTTCTCCTTTCCGGTCTTGTAGAGAGATTGGATTTTCCAGCATTATGCATTTCATAGCCTTCTATTTTTCTTACATGCTAATTAAGTCCTAAGCCCCTCGTAGTCTCTTCTATTTGGTCGTTGAGTTGTTTCCTTCACTTTTTACGTATTCTTCTTTGAGTTTTTATATTCTGGTTGCCGGTTTTGTTCTTACGATCGTCGTTTGCAGGTAACAAGTAGCAGATTATGATTAAAGGGAATATCGGCTCCGGGATAGGTTTTTGTGGAAATGACTGCATTTCGGAATCGCCTATTATCTAGGATAAAATCAATTTTCTTGGTTGTCAGCTTGCGACTTCCAAATATACAATCTCCGAGGTAGCAGTTGCGAAAGACGCCATGCACTAAATAAATATTTGATTCCGGCATAAATCCAGCTTAAATTCACTTATTTTTGAATAAATATACAATATTTTCTATTTACATCCTGTCGAACCAGACATTATTTATTCGCGACTCTCACAAGTGCTCCCTAAATAAACCAGTCGCGTCAATATATAGTCTTGTCCCGCTCTATAAATATTTCAATGAGTAATTTGTTCGCATATAAATATATTTCACTAATCACAGAGCGGATTCTTTGTCGATTAATTGGCACGTTTTGCAATGCAAATTTTCCCACACTAGCTATTACTGAACTGGTGATTAAATAGACTACGAAATCTAGTTGGGCTGCGATTGGGCACATCACAAATTCATTATGATCGTGCGCTGAAATCCTGTTATTATGTCTCAAATTACAGACAATCCCGTGGGGTATAGTTACATAATAAATATCGCTATTTTTAGAACCGAGTGCGTCGAGGAACCATCCGATGGATGATACTTAAACACTGTTTTTATGTCAAGTTATGGTTGGGTGAATGAATGAAATCTCACTTTGTGTTATTATTAAATTTCATATGGGCGAGCAATTGAATTTAATGGCATTTCGTGAATATTTGCATGAACTATTGTAGAGTGTAGCAAATTAAATGTATATTCGTAACGAAGTGTGTGTGCAAATATTTGCATCATAACATTTCTACTCAATTATTTATGTCTTTGGAATAGTGGTCCTGTAGAAAGATTTGGACTATCGAATATCGAATAAAAACTATTAAGTCAATACCAAACTAACGAATAAAAATAATCTAATAAAAAATGCAAATTATAACAATGAAAAACGATTTATTAAACTATTCATACTATCTGTACATGCCTAGTAGCAGGTACACTGAAACTAAATGTAAATTGCATATAATTACTATTACTAATAAAACGCATACATTTCATTGCATGCAGGTATGTATAGGTAAGTCAGTAAACAAATTAAATTCAAATTTTGTTTTTCTTATTTATTAACAGTTAACATTTTTTTTTTCGATAGGATGTAACAGATAGTAAGTTATAGAGTAATTGCACTGTATATTCTTCGATAACCATAATAATAAAGTTATTTATATTAGTAATGTTATATCGCACCTTAAGACGACAACTGTCGTAACTTCCAAAACAAATTTTTCGATAAATCCATTTTAAAGATTGCAATAGTTCCAGTAGTTTTTATCGAGTATAATGTTTTCTATTTTTCGTTTAAATAATAATTTGGTTTATTTTAAACGCAAAATATGGATCATAGGAACGTTAAAATATACATTAGATCGTCAAAACAAAAATCAAAACCTGAACATTCATTTTGGAAGTTACGACACTTGTTATCTCAAGGTGCGATATGCAACAAATTACACTCGTCAATATTTCGATTGTGTCCATCACTACTTCAGAATATTTTTGATTCGTAGATTCATATTAGGTAATATTTGAAACCCCCAAATGAAAAGATCAATTTTTATTTCTCTACGTCCCGTGCCAATGGAAATGCAATATATACACTGTCAAGCAAAAAATGGAGGTCAGGATAAAATAAAAATATTTTTTTCTAAAATTCTTTTTGAGCTTAAATTTTCAAATTGTAAATTATTGTATTGTATTTTGTAGGCTGAAGATCGACTTTTTGTTCTTACGGCTAACATGGAACTAAACAAGTAAAAAAAGATTCATTAATGATACATTCGCTTTAAAACAACGAGAATCATGTAGGGAAACATTCATCAAACAAAACATCTTGGGTTTCCCATGTATTAACATGCTAAACTTCATACTATTTATTAAGCAATATTCTAAATTGTTCAGTGCTGGAGTGGCCCAGCATATTCACTCATAGTCTTACACTTAAATAGAAATGAACTCCTTGCCCGACAGTATTAAATCAATTAGTACAGTAAACGTTAATACAATATTTAGTAAATAAAGGATAATATACCAAACACTATTATTTAGGGTAATTATTTATTTTGATTTAAGATGTTTCAATAAGAAATAGATATTTCAATCCTCAGTATATTATTTTCATTTGTATTAGATAGTACAGATCACTACACATATAGATGTGTAAAATAACATGTATATGGATCATTGGTATTCTGTACAAAATAACCTTACATATAATTAATAAAATAAGGTAACGTATAGTTACTATAGTTACGACACTACAGTTGCACTGATCTCCATTGATATTATTTTACACCTCTCTTATGTAACATTGTACATTTCCTTGAATAAAGACTATTTATTTCAATTTACGAGCATGTGTATTATATTGGGATACTTTATCGGGACGATTTCCTGTTGTATCCAGATATATGTAAATCAATAAATTAACGTGCGCGTCTCTCATGGTTTATTGAGCATATATTTCCCTGCTCTATATATACACACGTGTTTACAAAAATACGTTAAACATAAATTCTACACCAATAATTGTTATTCATCTGTAACATATGTCTACAAAAAAATTTTAAATCTGGTTTTTCTATAAATAATTTTAAATCTGGTTAACTTTTTCTATAAATAATTTTAAATTAAAAATAACTCCATGCACTCTAATAGTTGCACCAAATTCCTCTTTAAATTGCCCTCCTGCAAAATTTACGTGTGGCAGGTGACATTAAAGCGTATTTTCCGGATTTTCACTTGCTAGGCGAATCGGATACGGCGGCCAATTTATCTTCCGTAAATTTAATCTGGGTTTTAGAGCGCACGCAATATGCCGCTGCAAAATGTTCGAAGGACTTTACACTGGCCAGAAGCGTGGCTTCCGAGAATTCGCAGCCGCCAGAAAACATATGTAACAAATCTATTTCTGCGGATTAGTTTGTAAATCGTTTCACAATTATTTATTTGATATTATTATAAGGTCTATCACGTTGGAAGTTTGATTTGAATTAGTTAATTAATATGATTATAAAAGCATCATCCAACTAACAGTGACGTTATAAGTAGGAATTGCAAAATAGAAATCCCGGGTGTAGAGGAAAACAACGGGTTGAGCAGCCCCAATTGAGAAACACAACATATTAAAAATTGAAATTATTTGTTTATAATCAGGTCTATCTGGTTAACAACAGCTTATAATAGTTTTGAACGGCGTATAACAAGTTTGTAACAAAGGTCTCAACCCGTTGTTTTCCTTTATTCCCGGAATGAAAGACTTTAAATTTCGCTATTATCAATATTATACACCTTCTGAATAAACTATGTTATGTGAATTTAATCTCGAAGTATAATATAATATATAAATATAAAAACAAAATATAACCCGTGTTTATGTTGGAACCGTGTCTTATCGCTAATTATTTTTGGTATGCAGCATAATCGAGTAATTACAAAAGGAATTAATTAAAATTGATGGCACAAATACACAAATAACTTACTTCAAAGTATAAGTACTAGTAATGACAATAGTAATGCACAGTTGAAATTTGTGTTAACTATGTACATTGTACAAATATTTTTAATGACTATTTCATTATGTGAAATAGTTCAGCATTATTTGAAATTAAGTAAATCACATTTATTCTAACACTTAAAACTAAATCCCGCTAACAACATGCAAAAAGAAAAGTTTTAGACAGTGGAAATAGCTAACATTGTTCTTAAAAAGTCAGAGATACTGATTTATTTGATTAATGTAACTTAGTAATGCGTTACATAATCATAATCACAATTAGTTCTTATTTAACAACTAATTGTGATTATGATGATAAATGGACATTAATGTATTACATTTAAACGTTAAAAATATATAATTTACATATTTCCGGTTGAAATTGATGTAAATATTATCACTAGTAATGTTAATTATTAATAATAAGACTCCCAGTATTAATTTATTATATATAATCAAAATAAGTTAAAATTTAATCTAAATATGCAATAAAAAACAAATAGCACCCCCGATTATTTCTTAAATAATAAATATATTTTAAAAATTAAATATCTGTGTTAATACAGGGATCCCGGTTTTGTGAGATTTAAATATAAACATATCGATATTGAAATATTCTCCGTTATTGCAATTCTGAGATGTAAGATCATTTTAATAGGTTTTCAGAGGTTTTCTGTGAAGTTAAGGTAAATACCGGGTGATAAAACTCCTCTGAGCTACTCTCCCTTGACCGGTGGAAAAGCCCCACGGCTGATAGTAGTATAAAGATTCAAGTTGTTTTTTTTATTAATATTGATGTGAATAATGTAATTTTTTGACAGTTGAATTTAATTTGATAAATTCAGACGCTATTATAGTAATGTAGTAAGGCAATTAAGCGAAGCCTCACAACGTAGTGATTTTACAATTTTTATTGCTATTTGCTAAATAAATTATGGAAGCCTTACTTATATGTTTTATGCAGAATTAAGGTCATACATTTATAAAATGAAAATGCAATATTAGCTAAAATGAAGATTATCTTAGACAACAATTATAAATGCGGTTTCTTTTGCCCGTCTGTTAATAAACGCTTTTTAAATATAAAATGGGCAGTTAATTTGACAACTGATTTAAATCTTATGTTCCAAAACTCCTGAGGCTTTAAATAAGCTTTTTTTAACGTGAATCGACGGTTAAAGTACCAATCGCCGGTAATTTGTCTTTTCGCACCATTATCAAATCATTGGTTAAGAATTTAATACTCGGTTAAAATTAGTTCCTGTCAATTTCGGTGCAACATAAAATCAGTTGTCAAATTTTAACGGTTCATTTTGCATGCAAGGGAGAGTTATTTTTTTACACTGTAGTTTATGGACAATGGCATAAATAATTAATCATTTGTAAAATAAAACGTATACTTGGATCTACATGTTATTTATAAAACGTAAAACTCAATAGGGTCTTCTCGTCTTTTATATTAATTTAAGCTAATCTTTAAAAGTCTAATAACATTATTGAGACCGTATTTTTTCTCGTTGAACGATTCATACCAGCTTTTAATTTAAAAAACTAGTTATTATATGTATATATTATATACCTCCACATAGTCAGAATAATGCGGCCATTTAAATTTCAGTGGGCAGGTTAGGTTAGACGAATTATAATTGTTTTTAACAAACAGTCGAAACAATTCCTTAACTTAACCTTAACCCATCGAAGAATTATTATAGATAACTGACTACCATGGAAACCCCTACCTGAATCTGATCAGCAGCTATTTTGTGAACTCGTACTATATTGTATTGTAAAACAACGGTCAATTTTATTGTGCTAGTTCCTAATATACTATCTTAATAATAATTAAATCAATAATTTTGGATAAGAAACGATTTACACTACAAACATTTACTTCCAAGCATTTATCAAAAATCTATAATGGTTATCTGTTATATCGTTTTACAGCAGATAAATAAAATTTTCAAGATTACAAAAGTCAATTGCAAATCAGACGAATGTTTATTTTGGCATAATCGACACAGGTAAAGTGCGATTTGTTAGTTACGCTATTATTTTACATACCTAATAACATAACAAAGACAAAATACATAAAATATATGTTATAGACACTAAAGAAGTCTTTAGTATAAATATATAATTTAATTTAGGCTTTATTGTCCCATAGATCAAAACCAATTACAGGAAAACAACAATATTCTAAGAATTAATACATATAAAGTAATCTAATAATAAATATAAATAACATTTAACTTGAGTTTAAACATTATTCATTTATTTTATTGACCTTGCAGGTTGATGTCAAGCATATGCCATTTTGTTCTTTATAATAAATACACGAAATAATTAATAAGAATTCGGATCACATATATTTTCTCTTCTTAAACGATGGATTTATGGTAAACATTAATTTTAACGATTAATTATGATTTTAAATTTGATTTCTATTACTTCAATATGCAATTGCTTGTTTGCTGATCACTATATTTGTCTCTCGGAATAGTCGACATACTTCGTGATGAGTTCCAATTCGGTCGCCATACCCAATCATCATTAAGCCTTCAATTCTGTGTTTCTCGGTCAACGGTACCATTATTGTCAAAGTCAAAAAGTAATCGTAACTATTTGTTGAACCCACGCGACTAGCACTGTTAATTTCATTAACCCTCACATTATTTTAACTTTAAGGGCCGTTTTATTATATCCCAACATAATTAATATTGTACTTTTAAACCGAAATAAAAAAAAAACTTAAAATTGTAGACTTAGGAGAGTAATACAACAATAGTATTAATGATTTTAATGTACAAATTTACTAAATTTTTAAATCAAATATATATCGCCTTCCTAAAGCAAAAATATTTATTGTCAAGATGTGAATTTATATTTGATTAAATTTCTATATGATAAAAATGGTTAACTAATGATTAGGACATTTGATGCTTATGGGCTAAAATTCAATTAGGAGTAGAATACAAAAACGAAAACTTAGGGTTTTCGGTTATGACATATATTTTAAATATTTTTGAAGAGAAAATGGGAGATTTTATGGGGTGGTAATCTCGAAATGGTGTGCAAAATCTGGGATGCGTGTATAAAGTCTATACTGCTGAGTCGAGTGGAAGTGTGCGGATTGCGAGGGTGGTATGTAATGGAAAGGAAGAAAGGATGGTTCCTGAAAAGTCTACTAGGTCTCGAAAGGTCAATATCGAGGTCGGTGCTGTTACAGGAGATGTATCGGATAACCATGTGGTGGGAGTCGTATTTGTAGGTTTTGAAGTTTGAAGAAGGTTTAGGGCGAGGAAATACTGCTGCGGGAGGTATAGATGAGGTGTAGGAGTAGGATGGCTAAAGGATATAGGAAGGATGTATGAAAGGGTGGATATGTCTGAAGTGTGGATTAAGAAAACGCTGAGAGAAAGGGATTGCCTAGGCACTGAAGTAAGGGAGCGAATGAGGGATATTGAGAGACAAGAAAGGCAGGTGAAAATGGCTGAGAGCTCATACAACGCTGGTTATGTAGAGAGAGTAGCAAGTGCGGGGTAGTGGAGCAGGGAGGACAAAGTGTGTATGGTAAGAGCGAGGTGTGGGTCAGAAGAGAGATAGAAAAGTGTAGATGAGGCTGGTTTGTAATCCAGCCCCATCTACACTTTTCTATCTCTCTCTTCTGACCCTTACTACATGTGGTGGCACCTTAGCAATGAGTGTGAGGGTCTGAAAGCAGAGCGGGCTGGAGATTGCAGAAAGGTGCAAGAACGGTTAGGAGAGTGAAAATGGGCGAGGGCAGAGGGGGCTAATGTTGAGAAGGGAGGTATGCTATGTTATAGAAGGGATTATGTATATTTTATTTGATGGTATTGTTGTTGGGGGTTTTTTTTGGGACTTTGTGGAAGGAACTTTTGTGATATGCCTAATAAAGGTTGTTTTTTAAACCTATCAATATTCTAGAATGTAATAAGAAATAAACGATGGAATTCATATTTTCATAGCGACAATCGTTTCTTAAACTAGTCTTATTCAAATACTTGCCAGCGTAATTTAAGGTGGAACTATCCTCTTCATTTTTCAGCGCCTGCTTAACCACTCTTGGATGTAGGTCTCTTCCTTATTTTGGGCAAGTTAGTTCCAGGTTTCCCAGGCGGTTTTCTGGATGTCGTCTCTCCACCTTCTTTGGGATCTTCCTACGCTTCTGTATGTGCCCGTTGGGCGCCATCTCGTCAGCCTATTTATGCATCCCGTGTCTCGCTATGTGGCAGGCCAACCTCCATTTTATTTGTGATATTCTTTCTAGTACATTTCTAGTACCCCGAGTCCTTCGGATCTCTTCATTTCGAATACTGTCTCTTATGCTGACTTCCAGCATGGCTCTCTCCATTGCTCTGCTCGTTGGGTAGTTAGGGGTAACGAGTGTTTGCGGTCTTATGTGCGAAGGCCATGATTTCGAGGACGTATGTAATAGTCGATTGGAGCACCATGATGCATCGTACATTAGCAAAGAGATAGCTCCGTCCACAGGCGATGTTTTATATGACTTACGTCAATTTTGAGTCGAGAGGTGTTGATCTCCGCACTGTAAAGCACCATATATATATATAGCAAAGGGGTAGCTCTGAGACCAGCCATCACCACCAGTGAATATCGCCTGTACGTCCGTACAGGCGATATTCACTGGTAAGATGAATTTTCCGAACTAGACCCATTATTATAGAGAATTTTTTTCTTCTTGATAATTATCTGGGTGTCTGATGTCATTCTTTTTGTTTTATCCAGGTTCATTTATCGTCCAATTTTCATGGATGCCTGGTGGAGTTCCTCAAGCATTGTTTTTAGTTCTTCTATTGAACTACTGCTGATTATTCTATCGTCTGCAAATCTTATGTAGATAAGGTATACACCATCGATTTTAATTCCTTTTTCTTCCCAATTAATGTTTTTGAATACATCCTCCAGTGCAGCAATGAACAGTTTCGGAGAAATCCCTCTGCCGTACTCCTCTCTTTATCTGTATTGTTTCCATTTTGTTGTATTCTTCGATTTTAAATTGCACATATGTATTCTTGTAGATGTTGTTTATGAGTATCGGGTGTCTACTCTTCCTTGTCGAGTGCCTCTAAGGAATGCCCAATTTACGACATAGTCGAATGCTTTTGGATAATCTACAAATGCAATGTGCGGTGGTATATTGTATTCTTTTGCTTTCTCGTCCTCAGTGTCTGTAGATGGTCGCTGGTGCCGAATCCTTCTCTGAAACCAGTCTGTGAAGTGGGTAGGGGATTTTTTGTGTTACTGTATTTGTTAGTATTTTTTATGAAGAGTTTTTATTTGCAATATTGGTTCGGTCTCCTTTTTGTGCAGAATGATGGTCTCTGCGTTAGGCCAGCTGCGTGGTATTGCCCACTCTATAAAGCCTTTGTTCTTCATCTTCATCTCGTTCGGCGCTAGTGTTAGTTCGCGTCGGCTTACTTCTGGGATGTGTTTTTTATTTTATGTCTCTTGTATTAGTAGTTTTGAGCCTTAGAGCTATATAAGCTCTTATAGAAGTCCTGGATGGTTGTTTTGATTTCTTCTCTACTATTGGCCATGACTCTTTGTCGTTTTTTATATGTCTTATCGTTACCCACCCTAGAGATTGTTTTGACTTGAGGAGTTTCATATTTTTGTTGTTTTATATGGTACCCGTTACCAGTTTTTTATACTCTCTTAGATCTTTATACTTCTGCTTATGTCTTTCTTTAGTTTTTTTGTATTTCTCCCGTTCTCGGTTTGTGTTCTCTCTTTATTCGAGGTCTTTGGTTTCTGAGCTTATTTGACTGGTCTCTCCTTTTTGTTTCATGCATATCATTTTTGTTGCAGTTTACAAACTTTAGCATACATGCTGTTTTCAGAGAGTTCATCTATCCCCATTTTCTTAAGTCTTTCTGTATTTCCGAGCTTATTGCTGAGTATATTTTGAAATTTATCTATATTTGTGGTTTCTGTCGTTGGGTACTTTCCTTACTTCGCAAGTTTACATCTTTCGTAGTTTGTATTGATGTTTATTATTGCGCGTATTAGTCGGTGATACTTAATAATATTTATTTATTTCCACATTCATAACTATATGTTCTTTGGTTTTGCTTTTAATTCTATATTGCTTATTTTCTGTTCCGGAAGATGTTATATGTGTTGTATTCATTGTGTGTCGTATATGTTCTACAAGTAGTTTATTATGATTACGAGTGTATAATTTTCATGCAGTGATTATAAGTCTAATGTTATGGTTGTTTGTTATCTTTTTATTCATTATATTAGTCCAACAATATGATCTGAGCTCAGGAATATTCCTCAAAATTGTAGATTTAATCCGGAATTCAACATTCCCCAAGTAAAATAAATTAAACATAAAAACACCGTAATGTAAATAAAATTGTTTCCCAATATCGAACAATAACGGATTTTCCCAATTTACTACTTACTTTTCACATTATACATTTGAATCTGTATTTTATTTTTAAGCGAATTCCATTATGAACTGGTCCCAATATGGGGCTACAGTGCGCTCTTTGTGAAAAAATTCGCTTTAAAATAGATCAACTGTGAAGTGCAGGCCAAACAAAACAAATAATTAACAAGACCAGCTACCGAAACCGTACTGTTCATTTCGAATTCTGTCAGACGTGACGTTCACTGTGGCAATAGCCAATAAAACACAGTTTTACATACATTTAATTTGTTATTGTCGTTAAACGTGTATATGTATATAACAGTATCGAGTGTCACTTGTTGAGAAAGCGGCAAATCGAATGGATGCGTATGCAATTTGAACACGTTTGGAAAATAAAATTTTAAATATTAATAAAGGCCGATTGCTTGCTACTTAAATTTCTTTGTAAAAAGAATATCTAGATAAATCTCTACAAATTGTAACTATTTAATAATAAAATGGTACAGTTTTAATGTAAAATAATTATAATTTCTAGAAGTTTTACTAAATAATTCTTTACACTTAAACAGAAAATTCAGTTGCAAATAATCAACTTTTGAATAATGTTTTTCTAGACATTTATTTAAAGAAGCGTGAGTTCATCGCGAATCGCCTTTTGTAGTTTTTCTTTACCTTCGGAAATAAAGTCCTATATAGATAGAATTTGTTTTATTCAAAGAATTCTGTACAATTAAACAGAAATTTCAGTAGCAAACAATCTATATTAACTTACGTATCAATTGTTTGTTTAAAATATAATTTTCTGGTTACAAAAATAAAATAATAGTCTAGTCAATTCATTATAATGATTGGACACTTAATTAAACTCTGCAATTCTAATTCTTTTTCAATGTTATGTTGTTGTAATGTCAAATTGTTAAATTGAAATTGAAAAGGTAATAAATAATATAATAAAAGACAGTTTATTATTATATTCACTACCATTTTCTATTTATTTTTAACCGTTAAATTAAGTTTAATTCATAAAAAGTAAAATCTTTTCTTACACATCAATGCAAAAAAATCCCCCGTCGTTCGTGATACGATTATTTTAAAAGATTTAAAAGTTTGTAAGATTTAAACAAAGAATATTTATAGAATATTTCTCTATTAGTCCTTCTCGGGCTCAATTATTTTTCAGCATTTGTTATAGTGTGTACATTTGCCTATGTTACTAATACATTTCTATACTTATTCCATTTTTAAATCAAACTAACGTGTATTCGATAGGGCGAACATATTGGTTGGTGCCCTTTTTGATCTTCGTTTTAAACATAGAATTATTATTATTATACAATATATCAGAGATGATATGCGGCCCTTCGACGATTGTAAAGCGGACCTTGAAAGGTTTTACATTTTTTAATTCCTACTGTGTATCGCAGCCTCATTGTACCCTAGGCGTGTAACTTAATTTTTTGAAATTATGCCGACATCATATGAGCCTGTGAGAATGAAAGTGGTGTAAGTCACATTTGAATTATTTTGAAAAGAAGAAGATTTTGTGTGCGACGTACGCAGTTACATTTTTATTTATGAATAAATTGACTTCAAGTCTCTAACTGCGCACGTCAATTTACTTAAATACCAAATGCAAACTCATCTCGTTTCAAAGCAATTCAAATGTAACTTAAGCCAATTTAATTCTCACAGACTCATTTGTTATATCTTTTATACTTTTACTTGGGGAGAAACAAAAAAGTTTACTTACTATTCTTTTTTATATTTTCAATAAATAAATATAAGAACCTCGTTAGTTCGTGATCACAGGCGGCCAACCGGATTTTACCCTCGCACTGTATTTTGTCGATACTTAAGCCGAGCAGTCTATTTTATGAAAGACAATCCTCTTCAAATCTGTCATCTTTATATCGTCTTTTTAAACCGTTTACGTAAAATTTGCTATACCCATTATGAAAATAAGTAAAATAGCAGTCAAACACAAACCAAAAGAAACAACGAACCCCAGGGCGAATTATCTGAACAATAATTTTTAGCAACGCGTTATTCTTGAAAAATTGCTATACTTTCTTATGAAGTAGAATTTATTGAACTATTTTGTAGAAATTGAATCCACAACGTTGTGATGAGCACTGTTGAATAAAAACTAGCCGGCTATCGATAGTTGTGAAATTCGAATTGTACCTATCCCCTAAAAACTATCGGACAAAAACTAACGATAAGTATTCAAAAATTATTTACTGTTAACGGACATTATTAATCTAATGCAGTTTGAAAAGGTGAAGAAAAAGTAAAATCATTGGGATGAGAATATGTGTTATTATCTAAATGTTAATTATCCATTTTTGGATCCCCTATTTAAAATAGATCTAGACATGATTATGTTATGATTTACATATACTTTCAATTTAAATTGATTCATAATAATATTACTATTTATACATTAAATTTTTAAGGTAATTGTAATGAAATTATATTTAAAACTTATATTTTAATGGTGGTTAAATATGACATTATCTATGAAAAATATTTTAAATATTCATATTACAAGTATCCAAACACGCAATGAACATCTAAATTAACTATTTGAATAAATACATTCACTAATTCAAACAATCATTCTATAATTTGTAGTCGATTATTGTCAGTCGATAGTTATCATTCGATGATTGTTTCTATTCTATATTGTTTATTCCATAGTTTATTCCATTGTATTTGGTAGATGATTTTTATTCAATAGTCAGGCTTCGGTGGTCACTATCCATAGTCTAATTCATTCGATAGTGGCCATCACTACCATATAGTACGACTTTGTAACAGTGAGTTTCAACCTATTTTTCATCACCATTCAATGTATATAATTAATACATTTTTCGGCACACTAACAATAAGATAAATATTAATAGAATTATACTTTTTATTTTCAATGAAATATAAAATTAAATTGCATTACAAAGAATACAATACGTTTATTTAATACTTATATTCCTTTTCATAACACCATTTATTTAACATACAAAATTACTTTATTACAAATTATTTTTCACAGATCATCTAAAACTCAAAAAATTTGAAAAATACAATTTAAATACATAAATATATCAATCGTAACACTATTAAAAGTATTTAAGCTAATAACTAATAATATAAGGAATATAAATCTTAAAACAAAATACAGAGAGAGAGAAAGAAAATCTTAATAATTATATTTCATATTATCGTTAGTATTGGATTCTTCTTGCATAAAGAAATAAGAATATCAAGGAAAATGTAGATGAGTCGCATTTTCAATACAGAATAATTAATATAAGAAATAAATCTTTCTTGCTTCCCATATATGCGAAAATGATGAGATCAATCTCTGGATATTGAACTGTATTAATATATGTTGCTCAATAATGATTTTCAACTAAACACGCTGAATAGAATATTAGTAGGTCATTTTCAATATGTAAAATAGGCCTTTTAATCAATATGTAAATAACTATTGCAAATTTGTCCGCATTTAAATTATTCAATCGCCGGGTTAATTTGGAAATGGCTCGTTTTAACGAATCGGTTCAAGCAGGAAAAAAGCGATTACGGTTTTATGTAAAGCGCTCCATCCCCAATTCAAATGAGTATATACCCGTATATTCCAGTTTGCTGGGTGTATAAAAGTTGCAATCGATGGCGATGTACAAGTCGTGAAATCGGATATGTTTCTCTCTAGATTAGAATAATCAATATGTAGATTTTTGCAATGTACGACGAATTCATTCATTTTCTGTATGTAAATATCATGGATAAATGCATTTAAAATTCTAATTTTTCAATCTGTTGTCAATAGAAACCAGAAAAATCCCTTAAAAGACACAAACTATTATTTTGATGGATTCCAGTTAATTGGTACAGTCGTTTTGGAACCACCATTCAACTCTTTAAATGTATATGATTTAATCGAATTGTTAAATCAGAGACGCGCTTACAAAATAATCACATATTAAAGTAAACAATACAATATTAAAATATCATTGTTTGTTTCAATTTCGAATACAAACAGAGCACCTAAATTTACAAAATATTTACGAGTATAATGGTGCTGTAAAGATAATAATTTACAAGGATTGTGTTAAACTAAACAGCTGTATTCCGCAACCGAAAGTACAAAATGGAAAATGATTAATTGCTAATATATATTTTTTAAACCTACTGTAATTTCCGTATATGAGAGCATTTTCTAGTCAAATGGAAAATGATTTCTCCCAAAGCCCATAATTATTAATAGCGTAACAAGCAGATGTTACTAACTGTACCGCCGAGTTAAATTGGCACCGTTGCAGTACTTCAAAAGACATTAGCCATTATTTTCATCCGTAGTTCGCCATTCCGGGTCTCTTTCCAATTCCCGCATTCTTCCTTTTGCATCATTATCGAATGCGTGGTCCCTTAATGGACGCTACAAAGGTAAAATATTTGTTGACCACGGTGCACACATTTTTCATTTAGAAACATACCGTTAGGTGTTTGGTATTTACTTTATTGAGTTTTTTCTTTATGTTTATATGTTTTGTTAGCAATCTATCTACCATAATAATAATATTCTATAATCTAGACGAGAGGAGAAATAGCCATAGGGCTGCATGTAAGCTTACAGTTTAAATTATACCTGAAGCTGTTATTTATATTTTATATTTTAAAAATGTGGCCAGTGCACATTATTTTATCATACATATCACAATATTTAAAATAGAACATGCTTTCTTTGATTTTTACGAAATCTGTATGTGTTTCTAATTTTTTAATACTAAATCATTTATTCTGTATCGAATGTATATTTTTGAAAAATTTAAATAAGTAAAGTGTCATTTCTATTAGAGATACACTATTTTTCCATTTCTAATAAAATAATTTAAATAATAAATTTTGTACATAATTTCACAACGTAGTGATTTTTTTTTTTTCAAAATAGGCGAATCGCATTAAGTAAGGAAAACATGTACTTTCTCCCGGCCGATTTCCACGAAGAAAAGCACTTCCGAATGCATTAAGAATTTAGAATAAAATACAAGTAACTAAGATATAAAATATACAAAACATGCTTAAAATAACAGCATGATATTTGATATTTTATATAAAATAAGCTCGAGCGTGAATTATATTGTAAGAAGAAAAACTAGTAACAAATTTATAGTTTATAGCTTTAATTATTCGTGTGCTATGTTCAGCTCGTACTATGGCCAATCATATACTGTACATGTCTTTTATTCAAGACACGGTTGATCAAAGTACGAGCTGAACATAGCACATGCATAATTGAAACAAGAAACTTGTTAAAGTTTCGAGGTTAATCTGGTAGATTATAATTCACGATTAATACATAATATTACACTTCAATACTAACTATTTGAATATTTTAATTCCAATGATATTAATAAATGTGCTTATTAGAACAATTAATATATACTTCCCATTAATTTTAGAATTCTATAATAGTTCTCTGCATCATTGTTATTATATATGGTTGTAATTAGATAAATTCGCCGCGCTTATCAACTCTCCGCCGACGATGTCGAATAAGCTTTCATAATAAGGAATTGTAATTTTACGAAGCCATAAAGATAAGAACATGTCGATGTGGATATGCATAGCATGAAATTAGTAACAAGAACAAATGCACGCGTTTGGTAGCCAATACAATGTAATATATTTTAAGCGTACAAACGACAAACGCCGGTGTTGGTTTATTGATTACACAATGGGCACAAAAGAATTGACACAAGAACACGCCTTGAAAATTTAATACGATATTTGTTCCACATGGACCAAACCCAAAAAGGTGAAATGTACGTGCGGTTCAAAGCAAACATACAAGAACGGTCAATAATTCGGAGGGTGTTCCTGTGGTGTAATCTCACAAAGAGCTTTTCTATATCAAATACTCTTTGATATAAACGTAAGCGATATTTAAAATAATTATTTAAAATATAAATAGAATTATTCATCTTGGCTGCGACATATTTCCAATCTTTAAATTAATAAATATTATTAATATTGCGTAATTTAGATATTAAAGTAGTATATTAAAGTATAAGTGGATACATAGGTCTTCAAAGCACGCGCCAGTTCACAAGCAATAAAGCGAGTACTTTAAAGACCATTTAATCATATTTTTTTTAATATTACGAGTATAGTGGTGCTGTAAAGATAAAAATTTATAAGGATTGGATACATTTAATGTCATAAATTGTCCTAAAAATTTAAAATTGCGACCGTGTTTGATTTGACGTAATTATTGTAGGTTTGGCTATCAAGGTATTGAAATAAACAATCTGTGAATTTGTCATTAGTTTGAACAAAATCCAATCAAAAATTGATAAAAGTAAACTGAGTGTAGATTGTCGAATATTGCATATAGAATGGATATAATTAAAAAATAATAGAAACACATGAGATGTGTGTATGATATTTCAATATATGTTGTCAATTGATGTTCAATTGATGTTGTCCTCAGCAACTTTGAAGCACATGTGTTATAATATCTATTTCAAAGTATACACCCTAATGCCGGTTAGAAATCATAGCGGCCGGGATTTTCATATTATTCAAAAAATATAATATATATAAGTTGAGCTTTTTGCATATGTTTCTTGAATCTCGGAGATTATGGATATGCTATATAAACTGTCGGTTGAAATATACCACTACTGTGTAATATTTTCTAATAAATCCATGTTTTATTTTTCTTAATATATTTACATAAACTATTTTGATAAATAGATCTTGACCGGCAAGTATATTTACGTTTCAGAGTTTTCTAAACAGATAATGTTTGAAAGTTATAAAATAAGTACATTTTTAGATTAATTTTTGCAATTTATTTATATTTTTAGGGTTGTACTCTTCTTTCCGAATTTAATATCAGCTTCAAGAAACATATGCAAAAAGGATAATATTTTAGTTTGGATACTTTTTGAATAATATGAAAATCCCTGCGACTATAAATCACACCGGTTTTACGTTTGACTTCTACATTAAAAGGAATTACGATGCGTCAATAAAAAAATAATAATTTTCCATATTACATTGGGATATTTTACCTTGTGTTAATACTGTTGCTGTCGGCATATGCGACTTTAGATAGATTCAGCCATTGATAACCATGCATGTATTTGTTTGGTTTTGCAACTCTATTTGAAATTTATTTATAAACGGCTTTCACGGGTTAAAGCTTGGGATTGCAATAGCGTGATCCCGAAATATGGTATCGCGCACCATTTTGACCGATCTCGAACGCTAATTGCTATACGGGAGAAATAAAATACAATCCACGCTCATATTTCTGGAATATTAAATACGTATATTATTTCTTTTATAACTGCAGATTTGAAGCATAATCGCCCAGAGGTTGCCAGTGGTTGAAAAAGTATTGAAATTGGTATGAATAATTAATTACTTTTAAGTATTTGTAACGGTAATGGCAATGTCATTATATTTAGTAGTAATAACAATAGTAAGAAGAAGAAGAAAATTGTATTAAATTGTAAAATAAATTGTACATTGTACATTTTATTATGTGAAATACATATCTGAGCATTATTTTAAATTGAATAAATCACATTCATGCTAGCACGCACATGCTCTATTTTAAACAAAATCCCTTCAACAACGTTAAATGTGGGAATCTTGCAACGATGTGACAATTTAGTTGGGCATGCGGTTATTTAGACAGACAATCGAGACGACTTAAATTTACTTGCAACGTTTTACTGATTTCCGGTTGACATCTTGTCACTAACATTGTATAAATAAATTGTTAATTTTCAAATATATCTTAATTTACACTAAATATGTGAAGAAATTTAAATTACGGACGATATTACTAAAAATATTTCGTACATTGGTATCTCTTATGTTCATAACTATCGATTTACACGAATAAATTTATTATTATTATTAATATTATGAATGTCCGGAAATTTAATTTTAATATCTGCGAATGCTAGCTTTTGCATTGTACCAGTTGATTTGAGTACTAGTAAAAGGTTTGCACCCATTTATTATGTATGTTGTATTTCGGAATACAGCACTGCTGTATAAGAAAGGTATTGTTATCGCGAAAATGCCTTTATTTATATATAGTAATTAGAATTATTTGAAATTATTTTGTAAGAAAATGTCAGAACTTCTTCTTAATTGGGCATTATTGGATTTTCGTGACCATAATGGCCATCTGATCTACCGTCAGAAAGAGACCGGTTGTCGTTGTATAAACCAAGTTCTTTGGGTTTCAGGCAAGCGATCCGTATTCTTTCTGGCCGTCTTTTTCGAATGCAAAGTGATTCGAAAAAGAGGTAGTATCAGCTGAAGCATGTATCTCCAGCTACTGCTAATGATGTCCCTAGGTATTCATGCTTTCATATCTTTATTGTTTTTAATATTTCAGAGTTTCTTTAGCAAATCTTTCAAGGACTTTTTGATGGTGATACGATGTTTCCAGAATATCCTTAAAATACGTCGATATAATCACATTTCTAAGGCCTCCAGTTTTTTTTAAACTGGTGTCAGTTAAGGTCTAGAATTCTACCCCATACAGCATCACCGGAAACACATAGCCTTGTGCATTATCTAAACCTAAAAATGTTGCCCGTTTGTATGAACATCTGGATTTCTCTATGCGGTATTTAATTTATTCAGGGCTTTCCATCGGGCATTATTGCACATATTGGTGCCGGCGCAAGTATACTATTCCACTTTCTCCAGATTCTGATTATTTACTGCCAGAAAGTTAGGTGGTGCTTGATTCTTGACGTCTTAATATTGTCTCTGTCTTTTACTTCGCGAAAAAGTTCAAAAACAGTTCAAAGGCCAGTCCATTCGCGGATATTTCGCAGCCATGGCATTTGTTTATGGTCTATTTTGTTTTATTCATGTTCATCTCCTTACCATGTATGTCGCTTGGTGTACGTATTGTTGTTAAAGTATTTGAGATCTTCGATATTGTCAGCGAATCTCATGTAATTAATGCATTTTCCATTTACTTTGATTGCCTTTCCTACGTTTTCTAATGCCTCCCAGAATATTATCTCAGAGTACAGATTGAACAATAGTAGGGACCTGTTTGGTTCCAATCTAGGCTCTCAATGCGTCATATATCCTTTTGATTTCGTTCCATTATTTTCAGGATCTGGCTTAGTTTTTCCTGTAATACTTTATCAAACGCCTTTTCGTAGTCTGTAAGCCAAATGCATACCGGTTTTCGCTGGTCTTGGACCAGCACCTGAGTCGCGGTTAGTTTGTCTCTGGTCCCTAATCCTTGTCCAAAACAAAATTGCGTCTCCCCGAAAACGGCTTCGCACATTTTAAATAGTCTTTGGTGTAGTACTTTTAGAAATATTTTTAGTGCGGTTCATCAAACTTTATGTCGTATTCCTGCTGTCTCCTTTAGTTTTTATGTAGGTTGAAGTTGTCGTGTATGGTTTGAATTTCTTGGTATTCTTGTTTTGGCAGCAGTTCTTTGCAACTCTTATTTTCGACCTGATCTGGTTCAGTATTCTCCAGTACATATTCCTTTTTTGTTGTATTTCTGCCGTCCAATTACGGTAAGGATTACCATACTACCTTTGTTTCTAGTTTTGCAAAATGTTTCATATGTCTTCTGCATCGTCTTTGTTTTCTGTGTTCCTTGCCTTTGTAGCTTCATTTTTCCTGTTTATTTCGTTTTGTGTTGTTTTTCTTCCTGATGATTTCGTTTTTGAACTTACTGAGATATATGGTTCGTAGTATCGTTATTTTTTGTGTTATTTTGATTGTTGCTACGAGTAGGTTTTGATCTGTGGGGATATTTGCCCCTGGATAAGTACACATCTTTTTTTTCGAGGAGTAGAAGCGTCTATTTATTAGGATGTAGTCAATGGCTTTCGCACTACTTTTCCCTAGTAGCCTCCTGGAGATTTTCAAGTATATAGTCTCCTGGGTGGCAGATCGAACTATGATCGACCTTAAGGTCTACTCTTATGTTTGTTTTTGTTTTATCGTCTTATCGACTTCAGTCTCTCGTTTTCTTTGCCAGTTAACTTCGGTGGTTTAAGGCTTGAGAAGGCGTAAGTATGGTTTCTTCATATCATAGTACGATACCCTACTGCTCGATGTGTTCGATTAACAGCGTTGGACTGGGCCTTACTCAATTCGTGTCCACGGTCCAGCATGTTCATTACAGAGTTCTAATAGCCTATGTTTATTATATGTTATAATCCCTGATGACTGTCCGAGATAATTCTTCATCAGCATTTCTGATGTTATTAAGCTAGTTAATATACCTGCTTCCACTTCATCTATGGCTTCGCTAAATATTAGTTCAAGGTGTTTATAGAAAAGCAATGGCGACACACGGGGTGCGTGTCTCTCTCCTCTCAGGATTTTTATCTCTCGTGAAATCATTACAGTATTTGACATTCGATTTTTCGGCACGGTATAAAAGGTAAATATGGTTAAATATACCGGTAATCGATTTATTTTCATCGTCAAAAGTTTGAAAAATTCTGAAAATTAAAATTGTCCTGACCTGGTGATTTACCGTCTTTTGTCTGCGTTTGAGTTAGTTTTCTTACTTCATCCACAGCAATATTTGGGCCTATGTCAGTTTATATTCGAATGTTACCGTTGAACGAGAATCTCCCAGTTTGCGTATTCCCAAGGCGTTTACTTTCTTGTGTTAATTGATCATATTTCTTATATAGTGATTTTTGTCCTGCGAGATGGAATCTTCGAAATACACCCATCCCGCACTACCACCACTAGATGTTATGTCATGATTAGTCCGGGTGAATCCGCTTTCTGTCCAGGGCGCCTACCGGCTAAACCAAAAACTCACATTCTGTTGCTCATGGCGTGTCCGCCTTAGAGGCCCTCTATGTCCCTTGCTCCGTCTTTCGTCAGTCTGTCAGTCATGTCTCTTGGTCTCAGATTGTTCGTTGCTTGTCGTCAGGTTTGGAGGTCATCACCAAACTTTCATCTCATTACTGTCCGGGCCCTCCAGTTGGTATCGCTAGCCAACATTAGTGTCCCTCGTCTCCTTGGGATGGCAACCTCCTCCCCAAGCTCGGTCAGCAATATGGCCCGTTCGCGGTACCACCGTAAAGGTGGTATGAGCTGGCTCGTCTCGTCTTGTCACAGTATTTGCATCTTCCTGGGCCGCCTTACCAACCGTGAGGGGGGTAGGATTGAAAGACTCCACCCCCCGACAGAATTTGGATTAGCCAGTGGTCCGTTTCTCCAAATTACCTTTCTACGAGCGTCTAATTTGTGGGAAAATTTGCCTTGTCCAACTGGCGTGTTGGCCGTGTCTGTTGATATCGTTCTTTAGGCTCAGGTGATGCGCTGGTGCCCAACACCATCCTCAACCTGTACCGTATTCCGCTGGGTCTTGGCAGCGTCGACCCAGACCGATGCTGCGTACAAAGTTGGGCACGCGACACCGTTGCTAACTTCCTCTGGATGCGGCTTTCTGGGTTAGCTGAATTACATAGGCATCTGATTAACATTCGTCTCTCGATCTTATGAGTTCCTAGCAAACGGATTGTGGTCCCTGCCTCACCCCGCGTACCCGCTCTCTTTGTGGAGAGTAGGGCAACTTGGGTCTTGCCCACCGCTATGCTCAGTCCCATTTCTTGTTCATAATGTTGACGTTTTATATTTGCCCTGGTGTCATATATTTCTCACCCGCGGACGATGATAGCGACATCATCCGCGTAACGTCCGTTGACAACTGCAGCACAATAGCGACGTTCCAAAGAAGGGGGCCAAGGACGGATCGCTGTGGGATACCCCTTTGCTCGCGATTTGTTGTACTCTCTTTGTGATGACTAGTGCCGCCGCTTTCAAAACCTCGATAGGTAGGCCGTCTGGGCCAGGGGCCTTCTTGGCTGACAGCCTCTACCCCCAGTTTAGTGCTATGCTTCTGCAGGTGTTATGGTAGTCTTACTCGTTCTTTTTTCCTCATGGGTAGTGAGTGCAGTAGCGGAAATAGTGCCGTTATTACTGCCCTTCTTCATGATTCTCGACGAGAAGCCCATAGGACCCATGGGGCTTCTCGTCGAGAATCACTCGACCCCCGACACAGTCTCTGTCAGCAGGTTCTTTGGCTTCGCTCGATTGCCCGCGCTATGTTCTCCGTCTCTCCTGGTTGTGGACACAGGAGCTCGGTCTGTACTCCTGCTGCTGTGGTGGGTTGAGTCGGCCGCCATGCCCCGTTGGTCTTGGTGCGTGCCTCGGCTACCTCCTGTCACCACCAGTAATTCTACCTGTTCCGTCCTTCTCAGTATCCTTGATAGGTATATCGTGCTGGCCTTCTGGAGGGCCTCGTTTCTGGCACGTTGCAGAATCTACAATATGCCAGAAACTGAGAGAACATCTACAATGTAGATGGTTTGCTGCAGTAATTCGACATTGATTTCGTGGGTCCTCCACCGCATCTGCATCTTTTTTATACTGTCATTTTAGTTCTTCGGTGTTCTTACGTTTTAGAAGTTTCAATATATTTGCCATCCAGACTTGTCTTCTCTTAACGTCCTGCTTTAAATCTTCTCTACTGATCTTTGTTATAGTACTTGATATTTTGTGCAATGCTTGCCGCTACTAACTTGTTGTTGGGCCTTCTTTTAGTTTTTGTAGGTTTCGTCGTGATGGTTGAACTTTCTTCGTTACTTTCTTTAGCCTAATTTTAAAGTCGATCAGTAAGTTGATTGTGGTCAGAAATTATATCGGCACCCAGACAAATTTTCACTGATATGCGGCTATTTTAAAACGGTTTCTTAACAAGGATATGATATAATTTGACTCTCATTGTAGTTTCTTCGGTGCCCTTAGGTTCTTTTCAAGTGTATAGTCTTCTCGGTAGCATTGTGATAAATAATCTATTATTGCCAAAATGCTGAAATATAATGATTAATTTTTGGGTTAATAATTTTATAAATAATGGCTATTATTTGAAATTGGGTCCACAAATAATCCTAATTATGTTAAATGTTAAATTGTACTTAGCTTAGTCCTATACGTGGCCGAACTATAATTAAAAATTTAGAATTACATCTGCTAGTATTAGCATATTACTTACTTTGCTAAATCTAGTCGCCTATTATCAAGCTGCCGTTGGTCGGCTGCGGTTTTGTATTGATATGTAGAGGATGGAAGGTCGCCCATACTGCTGGAGTATGCGAATTACTAAAATTTCACATAATGTAAAGAAATCTAAACTAACCAAATATCGTTGAAACGTCTAAACACCAACACAGACGAAGTTAATAATTGTTCACAAAAAACGGTTAAAACATATCACAATTTATAAGATTATAGCCTGATTATAGTTCACGCGCAGCGTCACATGTCATCCTTTATTTATCTATATGGATTCGTACTATTATGTTTACCAATAATTATTCTCTCTTTAAATATTACCTGTCTCTACGACATTCTGTTGCCGCGCTCCTCCAGAGTCGGATTTCCATAAGGTCCGTATGTATTTCGTCCACCCATTGTTTTCGGGGTCTCCTCACTGGGCCTTTCCCATACATTCAACTGTTTATAAAGTTCTCTTTCGCAGTCTGTCCATACATCCTTGCCACGTGCCCGGCCCTCCATTTAATTATTATTACAACAATTAATTTTTATACAAATTGGCATAGTTACCGTTCCAACAATGGGCGGAAGGTTCAAAAGTAGTCACTTCAACAATTATTAAAGTCAACAGCAATCCTCCACGAGTCAAGAACGCTGCACTTCTGTTTATAAAACTTGACCTACACTGCAAATAAAACGCGGCAGTGGAATGTAACTTTAACCGCGGTAATAAATCACATTTTTCCCGCTCATGCTTGTGTAAATATAAGAAACGGTTATAAATCTTAATCTGTATAAATCTAATCATAATCGCACTGTTACATTTTAATACAAATACAAAAAAGACAACATGGTGGAGTATTGGTTTTTTGTTCAAATTTACCTAATTTAGCTAATTTTGTTGCTAACCTGTTACCAATGACTGATTCAGCAATAAACGTGCGTAGTAATTTTATGTTGTTAATTTAGATGTGAATCTCGAATAATAACTATTTATTCTATCAGTTCTAAGTAAATTCTCGAATACGCCTCCCAGTGCGGTTTAATCATTCACACCAACATAAAACGCGCAATATTTAACCGACGTTAAGGATGCACGGTATTCCACTTATATTATATACTTATTGTTTGAGAATGAAAGCATTTGATCGGCCGTGGTGACATACTGGTGACCGTAATCATTCCTCACGTGCAAATTATAATCAGGGGATAGTGTTGCACCGATCGGGTTTTTTTGGATTTTTGATCCTTTTAGGAAGCTGAAATAATACAAGAAATAACGAATTCATATCACAGAGGAATATAATTTATGATTTATTGCGGGATAATAAGCAATAAGAATTAAATGGAAATTGTTTCTTATTTTGTGACCATAAACGGTCGAAAAACATCTATATTTCTGATTTATCCCATCTTATCTCTTATTTTACGTCAGCATAAACTCAACTTTGGTATTAAACATTACATTATTATAGCAGAATAACCTCTCCGGAGATCTATTAATGAAAGAAAATGGTGGAGAATTCCCATAGTCACAATAAAGTTTTATTTTATTTTACCGTTTATCATTGTTAAATACTTAATACATGAATTGTCCATCGTTTGCTACAATTTATAGACCAACCACAAATTAAAATCGTATTGCACACTCTACGCTGATAATACTACTGCTTAATTGAAGCAGTAGATATTCGTTTCTGCAATTTTCCACTAAAAACGTATTTTCGGCCTAACCCTTCATACGAACTAATGTATAAAAAATACCACCGCACTCGCAATGATTTCCCTGGTGTTCACCCGTAACCAGGGCACATTTTCCAAATATATTGCGCGATAACCGCAACTAATAACCGTATAATAAAACCCACGTTTACCAGGCAACCTTTTTGTTTACAGTCTACGAACTCCAGTGTATGGTATTCATACCGTATTTAATTCACGGGACTGCTTTGCGTCTTTCATGTTCCATCGGATGTATATTAAAGCGCATGCCACCGAATGCCAGGCCTTGGCCAAGGTCACGACTACATCCTTATGTGTTTACACGCTCGCCGGTTATACGCAAGCATATCCGCGTCTCTGCCAGCGACGAGACGAGCGATTGATAATCCTGGATTTACGCGGCCGACAGACGTCTCGCCATCATATAAAATTGCCAATCGATAGTCTATTCTTGCATTAAATGCACCACCCTTCAATTCGACCTTTTTAATGCTGACTGACGTTTTAGTGGCGTCGCGGGGTATTTTCAATGACAATTTAATGGATGGCACAACCATAACATGAAAAGGGTGTATTCGATTTAATAATCTTTTATACTGCAGAAGCTATGCGGAAATATTTATATTTTCCAGATGTTTCAAAGTTTTAATCACTAATGCTTTTCACATTACAAAAGCGGTTTGCGTTTTACGTGATATTCTCGGTAACACAATATCTGCACAACTTGTTTTTTTAAGTTACGGCAGTAAACTTATAACATAGTCTATATTTCTACGGGATTTACTTTTGTTGTCTATATAAATGTAAACGAAGTACGTGCTGTATTAAGCGTGAACAAAAAAAACTCGCATGGAGCACAATGCGTTTTTATAGCTTCTTGCATTCTCACCGGGCCTTTCCGACTGTTGCAATTACTTCCGTAATTACTCCGGCGGTAATTGATATATATCCGGGACATCGAGTTTTCCCGGAGTAGCTGAATAAGACATCAAACACTGTAATGAAACTGCCAATTTTGTGTTTAGTACAAACGAAATTGAAATACACATTTTCATTAGAATTGAATAGTTTTATTGAATTAAAAATGTTATTATTTACTTAATTACTCTAAAGGGATGTACGTCAAGCTGACAGAATCAAATAATAAGTATTAGAGAATTATAGAGTATAATTCTGTATAATTATCCATTACTTCATAAATTATTAGAGATAGCTGAAGACACCCACATTCTCTAGAACTTTGAATCTTCCTTCTAGTTTTAAAAAGAAGTTACGCCAGGAAAAATACATGAAAAGGATAAAAATCACATGTTCAACTAATGTTGCCATTGTCATTGCCAGGCCGTTTGTCGGCCTTGATAATATATTCTATTAATTTGCAATCTTTAATCTTTCTAGCTTTAAAAAGAAAAAGCTGACACCTATAAACAGAAATGGATCAAAAAATACATTTTTCACACAGGTTTTATCAGACAGAGCGGAAAACATCTAAAGTTTGTCTTGCTTGAAATACTCATTACTTTATAATTTGAATCATCTTGCTAGCTTTTAGAAGAAAATAGTTACGGGCGAAAAACACGTAAAAGGCTCAAAGATCACATTGTTCACATCAATTTTGGCATTTTCCAGGAAAGAGCGGAAAACATCTAAAGGGCCGTTTGTTGGGCTTGAAAATTTCTATAACTTTGCAATGGATAGAATAAAGATTCAAACTTCTAGCTTTAAAAAGAAATGAGTTACAGCCGACAAACCGTGAAAAGTCTCAAAAACAATAGTTTTATAATATATTATGTAATAGGTCCGTTTGTCGGGCTTCAAATACTTTGCAGTTTGAATTATCCTTTAATCAATACTTAGTCACACTGACAAAGCATCATATTTTCAAAAACGACAAGATCATCCAAATTACTTAGCAACTAATTGTCCAATACTTTTTATTTGAATCTCTGGTGGTGTCATACCAGTTTATCGTGCACCATAAGAGTAAACCGTGCATATTTAAAGACTTTAATATAGTAATCTTTACAAACTAGAGACAGAAATAAGAAATAGGAGGAATGTATAACATTTATAGTTACCATATAAAATATCTGTTATATCTGATATTAAATACAATATAACAACTATTTTTTGCGACATTCAAATGTGAAATGATGCAAACTGAAAGCACCGTTACAATTTTCATTCCCTTTTGTATTAATTTATTCCTCTGATTTTGTTTCGTGAAGAAATAAATTCCCATCAGTTTAATGAATTGAAATGGCATTCAGTTCCTAAAGAATGTATCTAAAAAAACCGTTAAGTCAAAATAACTGTCCACTAATACCCAATGATAATAAAAATAAACTACGTGGGAACATATTCAATTCAATTGCGGAGTATGAATACATACTGCGGACAAGAAGAAACATTCATGTGAAAATACCTGTCTTATTTGTACAGTACACTGTAATAATATGCGTTATTGTATTTCCTTATTTAAATTGATGGGTATTAAATATACTCATTGGCTACAGTTGTGTGTACTATTGATTAATATTTGCATATTCTGAAACATTATGCTACTAAACGCAAGAGGTTAAGGCTCGGTTTATCGTTTTTAATGGAAACTAATTTTAAAATTTCTTTACAAATGAAATTTTATTTCAATATATTTTATAAGGCTCGAGTAAACCTGTGTAAACCGTTTCGGTCCGTGTAATTATAGTATAGTTTTCTTTCTATATAACAGGGGTAGCCAACAAGTCGATCGCGGAACCAATCTTGGTTGATCGCTCGCGATGTCTTAACTTGGAAACCAATTAGACTACATATTTGATAAACAGTGCACTAATGACCGACCGACCGCCACACATTTTTAAGAAAAAAAATGTTGATCTTACGTACACAAAAGTTGGCCACCCTGATTTTAACTGTTTTAACAGAAAACGTACGGAATCTGTGAAATTGAACTGAATGAGAAACAATCTAATTAATAATTAAATAAAACAACGATTGTTTATTAAGATTGCAAAATATATATGTTTAAATGTATGACATATTATTTGCCCACACAGGTGGATTCAAATTCTCTTTAATTTTCGTGAGGGAAAATATATTAAAAGTTCAAAACATATTTTAAACCGCTGTACTAGTGCAAATTAGAAGAAGAGATTAATCGGTTTATCCGATTAAAATGATAGTAATATATTCAGGTCATGTTTGCTTACGTGCGACATACACGAATTAAAATTCATCGTATAATTCTAACTTACCCTGCAAGCTGAAATTTCTGACATGCACGCTAACTCACCAACCGAACATTTTATTTAATTATTTAAGGCTCGTACACCTTGCGAAAGGCAAAATAACTCATTTACTCTTAAATTATGTAGTAACTACTTCATACCGCAGTGAAAGGACCTTTGAAGAATACGCCAAAAAGAATAGTAATTTTTACATTTATTAGTTTTTTTTTTATAGGACATTAAACCCCCGAAAGATTGATATCACGAGAAAAAAAATCGAAATAGTAATTTAACATTTCTTTTCGTTGCGTGCAACATTTAGTTAAAGTAGTCAAACTATTTCCAGAAGACATCCGTGTTGTGAAACTCTGTTTTGAAACAGACCCGAAAATGGGTATATAAGTAAGAATTGTCTATTATAGTGAATATAAAATGTGTATAGTTAATTACAATAACGATGTAAGGCCTAAAATCAGAGGATCAAACGGCGGCTTCATTAGTTCGTTTACATTCTTCCTGAGTAAATAATTTCATGAACATTATACCTGTTGGCGAATTCCTGCCGTTATTTAGTTTACATGTCGATTTTTATTAATGTACGGTAAATTGCGGTCAGTGTAATATATCACCCTGGCGAGAGAACGGAACTGGGAGTACAGGCTTATATCGATCGAAAAAAACTAGGAATCACACAATCACAGATCTTAATAACAAAAGTTATAATCTGTTATTATTATAAGTTGTTTAATATTATAACTTGTTTTTTCCTAAATATATTTGATTCAAAACTTATCTACATATATAAATCAATATGTGTAATAGTATCCTTATTGAAAATTTCATAGAATTAATAGACTATAACGGTGAAAGATGGGTGAGGCCAGTCTTAAAATCGTTTCCGCTGGCGTCGGTTTGGTTCGTGATATATTACTTCAACAATGTTTAAATATAATAAGTAATATTTATTATTCGAGCTGATATATAATAAACAGGAATAACCTCGAACTATGAATGCAAAGATATATTAGGCATACCAGATTCGTGGATTTGCTGTATATGCGATAAACTGATTTTACACATTGACTATTCAATTTGTAAAATCAAGCCCTCGGACAAGTCCGTAATAATAATAGTAAAACGTATTGCCTCAGAGGGCAATAATAAGAATCATTTAAATGGGGTATAAAGTATACCCTATATATAACTAAATTTAAATCAATGTAGAATTCATTCAATATTAATACAATCCTGAAAGCTAAAAACTGAAGATTTCATAAATTAAACTCAGCTCAGTGGTCGAACCCCATCGAGACGAATTGTCGCGAATCATCTTCCAGAGTTTTTCGGACGTTTTCTGTGAAGTAAAGGCAAATACCGGGTGATTAAACTCCTCTGAGCTTCTCCCTTGACCGGCGGAAAAGCCTCACGACTGATAGCCCTATAAAGATGGAAGTTTTTTAAAAATAAATTAAGAAATAATAGTTGATTATGGAACGATTATTAGAATTAGTCAATGTATTTATTCAAACAGATAATTTAGAAGTTTTTTTTGCTGATAGTGTGAATATTTAATTATACATCAAAGAAAATATAACTAACCATCATTAAAATGTACTTGTTTGCAAAATAATTGCATTACCTCTAAATTGTATTGTATAAATACAATTGTGTTGTGAATCCTAACATAATCATGGTTAGATTATGACTATTAATGTCAAGAATAAATATTAAATCAAATTAACATTACAATAATTTTCTTCTAACACACATGTGTTTATTTTTGGCGATATTGTTTAGAATATAACGGGCATATGTGACTTAGTATAAGTTTTATTTATTTAAATTATTTCCGGAGTTGTTCTATATAATATCCTGTAATATAATTTTGTACACTTAAATATCCAACAATTTACATGCTATTTTAGATGTTTATAAATTGCGCATAATAACTATTACTAATAACACCTTTGCAAGCTATATTACATTAATACACGCATGCATTAGTAAGTCCGTAAACAGTAACAAGACAAGACATTGACTACTTACGCTAATTAAAATTAAAATTACCTGACATCTATAGTTTTTATTTGATAGTTGTTATTTGATTATTTTATTTTATAATTTTACTTTCGATAGTCCGATAGTTTTTATTCGATTGCCCATCACTATTAATTTGTTTTGCTCGTGATTGGTTATTGTGTGTAGTGTGTTATTGGTGATTGTAAATCGATAGAACGTACTTAAACAAGCCTTGAGATAATCATATGTACTACAAAATATTCCTTTCAGTCACCAATAGTCGAATGAATGTTACCGGTAATTCTGATCATGATCATGACTGATCAATCATCACGGACGAATTTTCTTTACAAGAAATTGTATATATCGCACTGTGAGAAGTATCGTAACTTGAAATATGAATTTTCACGTTTTGATTTTTGTTTTTATGATTCTTATGTCTATTTTAACGCTCCTTTAATCATTTTTTGCATTTAGAATAAACTAAATTATTCTTTAAAAAAAACATAACTTTATACTCAATGGTAAAACTACTGGAACTATTGTAATCTTTAAAATGCATTTATCTTAAAAACTTTTTTTAGTTAAAAAAAAGGTTTGTACCTATCGAATTATTTGTTTATTATTATTTATTTATTATTCTCTCAGTTAACCTGTATGAAGTATATATTAATTATTATTCCCTATTGGGAATATTGTATATAGTAAAAGCTCCCATAAGCGGATCCTGACGGTCTTTATTAAGGGAGATGTCCCGTTCTTGTATAGGTATTAACGCAAAAGTATATACCATATTTCCGATTCGAAATTATATCGGGCGGCATTTTTCATATTATTAAAAAAAAAATTGTATGTGTTGCTTGTAGTTCCTATCAAGCTCAGAAAGTGGATATACCATATAAACCGCCGGTTGAAATATTTCCTTTGAATGCATGTTTACTTAAATAAACAAACATAAACACTTAATATATAAAAATAAACTATTCATTATGTTCATGAACCAATTATGTCAAATTGATAATAATAAATATATCTTGACCGATTTGTGTTTTATTTACGCCTTTGACTTCCCTAAACAGATATTTCACAGTTTGAAAAAGTCATAAAATAATAACATTTGGATGGATTTTAGCAGTTTATTTATATTTTTAGTAATGCACTCTACTCTCCGAACATTCAATACACATATGCAAGAATGAACGAATTTTACATTGGATACTTTTTGAATAATACGAAAATCCTGGCGACTATAAATTCGTACCGGTATTATGTAATGCATGTACTACATATCAGGGTTAGTTATAAAACCTGATGAACGTTATTGTAACTTATCATCAAAAACTCCGTGCGCTCCGAGTGCATTTCACTTGTATAGATTGTGTATACTGGAAAGGACTTGAATAAAGACATTACTATTATTATTATGTACTATGTGTATTAAATATGCTATATGTATTACATATGTATTTCAAGTAAATAATTATAATCAAGGTTCTCATATAACGGTGTCATTGTGTCGTGTATTGTTGCTTTCATGGATAGTTTTGCAATGGAATATCCTATGTTTTTACGTGTGTAGTCATCTCTTCCAAGCAAGCTAGAAAGCTCATCATAAATTTAGAATGTTTACTTCCACTTCGTTTTCTGATTTACATTTACTTTCCCACTTTTTAACAATTTGTAAGGTTTTTTAAATTTTTAATTTACAATATATAATGATTATTTTAATATTCTCAGACAGCTAGGCTGCTGGTATATAAGAATATAATTAGAGAGTATAGTTATACATCACATAGTATACAATTTGGCGCTTTTGACGCTATAATATTATTTATAAATCTAACATATATAATAATATTTATTTATTTTTACATTCATGACTATATTTTCTTTGGTTTTGCTTTTACATTTATATTGCTCCATTTCCCTTCTTTAAGCTTCAATATAATATCTGCCCTGCCTATTTTGTATTGTATTTTAACGTTACTGATTTTATATAACTAATACTGTTTTTTTTTTGTTACAGGTGAGTTCACTTATTTCTTGCTCAGAAATAAGTCGCAGTATTCGTAAGTAGCAGATATGCTTCCATAACACAATATAGAGTTTTGTTTCCAAGTGATTAAACTATTAATAAGGGTCTCTCATATCTCGTTCAATGCTAAGAGATATTTGCACGTTGTACTATCAACGGCGAAGTAGGTGCCGTTCATTCACTTCCCACACGGAATGAGATGGTTTTCTGCAACATTTTTCATTTACTACTGGGTTTACTTCGTTTTCTATTTTCGTTTAGACTTCCACTCAAAAATACACCTGCGTTTTTATATTCTGCATCTACGCTTGTTCTATCCATTAAGTCCTTTAAGTCTACATGGTAAAGCTCATAATGTGTTTACCTTTGATTAAATCTCGTCATTGATTAATTATCTACTTGATGTTCAGTCCAATGGGGAATTCATCATCAGGATCAATCAGCCCACTGTCGTCCACTGCTGAACTTGGGCATCTCTCTTGTCCCAAACTTTTCGCCCTTGGGCTAGTTGGATCCATTTGGATTGGTGCGCTGTATGTCATCCGTCCATCTGCTTTCTGGTCGGCCTCTGTTTCCGATTGCTTTTTTTCGGGGTCTCCAGTTCTAAGATTTTTTTGTCCCATCTAGCATCTGTGATTCTTGCTAAATGCCCAGCCCACTTCATGGATGCTGTGTTGTCATGCCATACGTTAAAACGTGTACGATACACCGGTCGAAGACCTTTAACCCTTTAAGATTTATAATGTATAAATGTCTTTAGTACGTATCTCAGATTGCCAAAGGCTGACCAAGTTAAGCAAACCTATTCTTTGATATATCTTACAGGTTTGATTATCTCGTGTTATCCTGATTTCATGACCAAGGAACTCGTATGATTTACATTCATGAACTGCGCCTAGGATTTGGTTATTTAGCATACGAATCGCGTCATTTGTATGGACTGCGATTAGCACGATGGCTGGAACGAACTTTAGATAGTTTAGTCACTCTCCATTGAAATTTGTTCATTCACTCATCCCAATTCAATCTATCCAATCCATTTTCTGGCTCAATGATATGAATGTTAGAAGTTTGTGTTGGTCGATTGTATCAAAAATTTAATCAACAAACACAAGTACCAAATGTAACTCTATACACTTCTCTACTAGGGACTTTATTTTATTTTTGATTTGAGCTGAGAAGACGCCTGAGAGGCCTTGCTGGAATTCTCGGCCGGGAAGTACTGAATACCGACCCTTCTAGGGCCGACCTATCAGGTATAGACCACCACTATCCACACCCAGGTTCGGTATCGCTCTCGCATTACTTCAGGCCTGGGTGGGTCTCCGTTCTATGTCGTCTCCTCTACCTTCCGGCTGATTATATCTCTGATGCAGAAGGCGATAGGTTCCCACTGGCGATCATGCTCTAGCATCAATGACACCATCGTTTCTGGCATCATCTCGGTTCCTACCCGCTGGCTCAGAGCCGACCGTTGGCCCTCCCATTGCTGGCATACAAATATGGTGTGGTCGCGCTATCCCTGCCGTCTCCGCAATAACTGTACATGTCAGTAGCTGCCCGGTTCATACGCTGGAGGTATGCCCGGAAGCAGCCGTGTCCCGTATTGACCTGGGTAAGGTGGTAGTTGACCTCTCCATGCTTTTTGATAGTCTAGGCCTCGACGTCCGGGATTAGCCCCCGCGTCCACTCCGCTCGTTCAGTAATACCGCCCCTGCCATAGCCTTTGGGTTTCGGTTATCTCCGCTCGTTTAGCGGCTATCAACTCAACGGTATTCCACCTGTGCAGTTTCGCTGGCTCCCTTGCCTGGAGCTCGATGGGGTCGACACTGGCCACTACAGGCACTTCCTCCCTTGGCGTGGTCATGTAGGCGCTGGCCACGAAGCAGACCTGTCCGATCTGCCTTTTGCCTATCAGCATGACCGCCACCGTCTTCTTCGCGGCCATGCTGAGCCCGCTAGCCTAGCTAGGCTCTCGTTTGCTGGATTGCCGACACATTCTTTGCCCCGACCACTATTGCCAGATCATCGTCATAGTCGATAATGGCCCTCTCCGGTATTGTGAGGTTCAGTACGCCATCGTACATGATGTTCCATAATGTTGGCCCCTGCGTAGATCCCTGTGGAACTCCACACGTAAGTGTTTTAATGATGTTGATCATCCCGGTGGTGAGCTGTATCTTCCGCCCTTCCAGGTAGCTACGGATCATCTTTAGTAGCTTATGTTTCAGCTTCAGCCCCCAGTTGGCGTTGTTGAATACGTTTCGCACATCTATTGTTATGAGTGCCGTGAGCCTCTTCGATCTCCGTGTATCCTCCCCTGCCTCGACAGTAGGCTGATAGGTCGGTAATTGCCTTCGGATGTGATTTTTGACCGATCGTTACCGCTGTGCACTATAAAAGGTATGACTTATATTAATAGCAATGGACCAATAGCATTACCTCAAAAAATTAATGTCAAAATATAACTATTGTCAAACTTTTAATTCTATCAGAGATAGCGATCATCCACGCCAAAAATCAACCTAAATTTCGTTCTCAGATTAGTTGACTTGCTTTCTGAAAAATACGATTCTGTAGAAGATAAGCTCAGAGGAGTGTCATCACTCGGTTAAGGTAAATACCGGGTGATTGCACTCTTCTTAGCTTCCCTCTTTACTAACAGAAAAGCCCTCGGGCTTTTGAGTTTATGGTATCACGCCATCAGTAGATAAGGTGGAAACTATATAAAACATACACGGGTACCCTATACATACGGTGGCCATTTTTTTTAGAAAATACAAAGATATCTTATAAAATTCATAAGTTTATAATATTTATTACGAAAATAGTAGTATAAAACAATGCATAGCTCCGGTTCACGCTTTAAATCGTCATCAAATTCTATACAGTTCATTTGAAGGTTGTATTTGACGAAAGTACATGCTTCTAATGTGCTTGCTTGAAATAAAGGACTGTCTGTTTAAATAAAGGATGTATGGTACTTTTACATTTGATGCAGAAAAACGGCAACGAAATATGGTCATGTGAACTTTATTTATTAATTATTTTTTCTATGAAGCGTTTCATTTATTAACGCAAGTTATAGAACACCCCATATATAGTTAGATTAGCAAATCAATTTGACTCGCATTAAATCGTCTGCCATATATGTACAGTAGCTACTGTGCTCATTTTTAATTTTGAGTTTTCTGAATGATCCGTACAATATGAACAAAATAATGGCCCACTATTATTTTTGTGATATTTTGAATTTCATTCCGAGTAATCGACATCCGTGTTTGAAGTTTGAACTTCAATATATAGATAACAAAGGCCGAACGTAAAAAAAGTTATTCGTTTTAGAATTAAATTGTGTACCTTAATTTGCATATTGGTCCCCTTGCTGTAGAACACCCTGTATAGATAAAGTTAGTTTAATCAGGGAGACACTTTAGATTACCTAATATAATATAAATATAGATATTTTTATTCAAATCAAAACTATTTGGATATTATTTATCTGTCGGTTCAATATCATCAGATATTCTTTCATTCAACTGTGTATTTGATTCTACTTCAGTAAAAAAAAATGTGTTTACCGAAATAATAAAGATATTCTTAAGAAACTCTTGTAGGTAATGTTGGTGACTATACAACGCATAACTTTTTAAAAATAACTTTATTACTTTTCGAGTTGAACTTTCCTAAAGGTTCACATTTAGGCATTTCCTAATCTTAATATGATATGGGGTGCTTTCGTTTAACATTACTAGTCGCCCCATGGCGTGCTGTATCGCTCCAAGTTTTGCGGTCGTGCGCCGGTTGCAAGGTATACTAACTAGAATTGTGCGCATCGGGATCGGCTTGCACGACAAATAGAACAAGAGACAAGAAGTCCGGACCTACAGAGTGACACAGTGATAAACGAAAACAGCTACAATATATTCATGTAAACTTCGATCATCAAAATTACTATCTAATTTTAAATGTATATTTTCAAGGAACGAAAATATCAAATTTCATTTAGATACAAAAAAAACTTTATAGGGCTCTCGGCCTTTAGGCTGAGAAATGGGGAAGTTACATAACCTGGTATTTATCTTAACTCCACAGAAATCCTCTAAAAACCGTATAACGTGAACCGCGAATTAATTCAGTCCCGACGGGCTTCTAACTCTCGCACCACACTGCATACCACACGACTGCGCTTTTGTCCTTTTCTCCTCAATACCTACAGCCCGAGCAGGAATTCCTCCGTTATTTATTTAAAGATTGTTATTGTTGTATATTTTCATACTTAAAGAAGATATAAATAAATATTTGTAAACGCGGATGTTTATCGGAAAAATAATTCAGATTTTTTATGAAATATACATTTGAGATCCCCTGAAGCTTTAAGGCTACAAGATATGTTCACTATTATTTACATTAAGGAGTTTTCCATTAACATTTCCAGGTCGATTTTCGCTCTTCGTTGTTAATTCAGCTCTATAGTTTTCAACATATTTGTTGAATAATAACGAATTAAACTAAACCAATGAAAAGTAAAGAAATCTATGAACACCAAACAAAAGAAAGTCGAAATTATGAACAAAGAAGTACAATAAAACAAAATACTCACCAATACTAACAACCGAGACAATTCAACTAAAGAAGGAAATTAAACCACTGGGGTGCATTCCGTTCAAACTAAAAGCTAAAAAATTTTGCTAAACAACAAAATCTAAGAATAATAAAACAGCACAACAAATAACTTAGACAGGGGCACAGAAAATAGAAAACACAAACGCTCAATACCCACAGTCCGAGCAGGAATCGCAACCACAAAGCTCGCGGCGATGACCGAGAGAATAATCTAATTACCTTTTTTTTTGTAAATATACAAGAAGTATTTTTAATTTGTTATACTTAGGATTATGTTATATGTACTGACAAACAACTAGCTGTCATAACGAATAATTGCAGACTTAGATGATGAGAGCAAATTTTCTACACAAGATAAGATATTGGTTCCTTCGTTCATTAATGCGTTCATTAACAAAACCTCCAATAACTTTTTTAAATATTATTAGGGATGAATTGGATATTCTTTTTAGAAAAAGCCCGATAACGGATATTATGTTTGGGGAAAAGGGCGGATACCGAATATTCGGCCGGATAATCCATGTCTCCTTTATATAACCGACTACCGACGATATTTTAGAAACATACGCCAATCGTGCATAGAGCATGTTATCGTTGTTACTACGAGAATTAAAATCAAGACGATTATGTGAGAATTACGACGTCGAAGCTGACTACACAAAAACAAATATAATTGTTGATGATGAAGTACAAGGAGCGATATTTGGTGAAAAGGGAATTATATCTGGAAGACTAACAAACACTTTTTGGGATTGGTTATGGTCAAATAGCAAGCTCACGTTCATTTACCCCTACTCAAAGAATTCGACTCGATTTATTACAAAGTCAAATGAATATATATTTACAGGAAGTAGTAAATCTTGGGACAAAAAATGGCCTTTCCACCTATAAAATATATTCTAGAAAATACAATATGTTGGCAACATTGCGAAAATTATTTAGTACTGTCCACACTGAACGTTTATTTTCATAAGCTAGAATTATGTATTATGTAATTAAATTGCTTCTGGTTCAAATAAATAAAATATAAGCATTAACATAAAAAATGGATAACTTGTTGTTAGAGTAAAATAACTCCAATAAACATTTTATAATCAGTTTTTGTCTCTCTTGTCAACCTCGAATAAATGTGTGGTGTTGCTGCTTAGACGACGATATATCAGCTGTAATCACGAGCTATAGTTAACTCTTTATAAAACCAAGCCTAAGAAACATGAGATAACTAACGGGAAATCAATCAACAGTAGTTATCCAGTCGGAACCAACAACAATTTTCACACATGCATACACATTTATCATAAATTGCCTAAAAAGGTTCAGGGCCCCTCAAAACCGAAATCTATCTACTTCGTATGATAATTCTAAAATATTACTAATGCATATGCAAGTTTATTAACCTACTTCATTGTAAATAATGCATTACTCCCATAAGATTTTCATTCAAGTTCTCTTTCCGCTCCTTTTTGCTTCATACATTTCATAAATGTTTAATCGCCATCAAGAGTGAAATCTGCACGCACGAACATCATCCATTCTTCGTCTTAGCGTCATCGCAATTACTTAACTCGATACAGTAATTATAATTCCAGTGAGAGTTTCCCAAAGCTACCAGAAAACAATGCCGCTATGAATATTTCAACTCTGTCTTTTAAACTGCGTCAATTAAAATTCCTGCTGCGGTCGCATCGCGTATATATTTCATATCTGCCCTCAGTGTTGGCGAGTGTTGTAATGTAATTATAGTTTGTAGTGTTTGACCCTCTGCGGTTTACTGTGTGATTTAAGGCTTCCCAGTTAACTGACGATTAAATGCAAGGTGTCTCGAACTAGGTTGCCAATAGAATGTTTAAAATAAATCAAATATATTATATGAAATCATTTGTTTTATTTATTAAGGGGTACTTTAATAAATTAAAAAGGTTTTTATTTTTTTCAAATAATTTGTTTGATTGTTTATATACTGAGAAACTGAACATTCTAGTGGTAACCTAGTTCGACACAGACAATTTATACCGTAAAGATCCCAGTAACTGTGAATTTGATACAAAATTGGATATACATTTACTGGCAAGTTCTTTGCTTTAAAAATGTACAAAATATAAATTATTTCTCATTTCCGGTATAACCGGAAGTCGACGGCACTTAAAATGGAATTGTACATTTTTTATTTAACAGTTGGATATAGGATTTTCCCTGATAAGTATTACACTGTGCATAAATGTACGTTCTCGTTGAAAATAAATTTTGAAAAAGTTTATTTATAGGGGAAAATATACAAGAAGTCTCAGCTCTAGCTGTTTTTTGGTGATTTATATATACTTGAAAATTAACAATAAAACAAAAGTTCTCGGGAGTTTTTTGCGTTCTAATTCATTATAAGCTCATTGGTAACAAAAATGAGCGAGAAAATAGATCCATTAAAACTCAGACTTATAGTATATTTGTATTGATATATTTGACAAAATTTAACAATATTTGACAATATTCATCAATATTTAACAATATTTAATAATATTTGACAATATTCGTCAATATATGACAATATTTGACAATATTTAACAATATTTGACAATATTCGTCAATATTTAACAATATATGACGATATTCGTCAATATTTGGCAATATTTGACAATGTTCGTCAATATATGACAATATTCATCAATACTCGTCAATAGTTGACACCATTCGCCAATATTTGACAATATTTAACAATATTTGAAGTAGTTTTTAAGAATATGACCTTAGTTATATGTTATAAGTACAGTGACAGCTTTAAATGATCGCAATTTTTAGATTTTTATTAGTTATTTTAATTTCGCTAAAAATGCCACCGAAAACAAATTATTAAAAAATTATAACTGAATAGAGCTCCGAAACGGCCCTCATAATGAATACAAATAAGCGCTTCTTAAGTAATACGTAAAATACATTAAATTAAATCACTCATTGAAATTGATTTTAAAATGTTGTACGCAACCAAAAAAATAATTAAAATCGCTATATGTTTTTGATAATAGTACAATTTACAATTACATGCATAAGAATGTACATAAAATTTCAAAGCCATATAAGCATGCACCTTTACAAGCCTCACAAAATATCTGTATGCATAGTCCTCATGTACTTGGTGGTTCTGAGTTAATTTAAATCTGCGTTTCGCGAATAATTGAGACGCAGTTCTTGCATTCTCATCTAGAAGTTTGCAAAAAAGTTTTAATCACCGTCCATAATTAAGACTCCGGAGCGGCACTCATCGACGAGTTGTACTTGTAGACAGTTTCTCGTGAATATTTCCTGTGCTATATATATATATATATATATATATATATATATATATATATATATATATATATATATATATATATATATATATATATATATATATATATATATATATATCCGCTCAATCTCGAGTTTCTAAGCTGCCGAACTTTGTTCGCTTGTACTTAGACTTTATTGATCTACTGCAATAACACTTCTTAACGAACTTGTTTTCATAGTGCTTATTGTTAGTTTTATGGAATTTAAATGTACATTCTTAACAGTATAGCAACAATTTATTAATAATATATTAGTTTTAAAAAGAAAACTAATAAATTCCTAATAGACACGCGGATGCAGTCCAGTGATTATTAGCACTGCCGCTTAACGAATGGATGGCCCGGGTAGTCAATACTATCGTTGGTAATACAATTACCCACACTTTTTGAAGTAGCATATGATAAAGCGTGAATTACGCTGTGCCAGATTCGTTTGAACCGCCGTGCATGCATGCGTATGTGAGAACTATAAACTTGAAGAAGTTAATTATTCATGTGCTATGTTCAGCTGGTACTATGATGCATCACGTACAGGCATTTCTTGAAATTAAAAATAAATCGTGATTAGTCATAGTATGACCTGAATATGTTCTGAATCATCTTCTTCTGAAATCTTGTTGGCTTATTTTACCCATCTACATCTCGCTCCACTCTGCTCCTGGGATACCGACCGGCTTTGGGGCAAAACTTTTTAGCAATTTTTTCAATCCTGTGTTCGTCCTGGGCACGTGTGCATTCTACTCTCTTCTTCGGGATCGGGCCCATCGCACCACGTCCGCCATTTGGCATTCTTCGCGGATTTCAGTAATTCTTCTGCATCTTCTGTGGTCTCTTAGCGTGTTTCCTGTTAGTATTCTTACCTGTTAGTATTCTTAGTATTTTCATTTCATTTGTACGCACCATTCTTTTAATTTCAGCTGTGTCCGCTCTTATTTCTGCTGTGACAGTCATCACGTGTTTTAAGCCCGTATGACATCTAGTTTCTTATATCGTTGTCGATGCAGACACAAACTACATAGTGTCATACACACATGTAGAAAATGATATAGCGGCGGAATAATAATAAATTCACCGTAATACACACTGTTAATGTTCCATTTAGAAATAGTTATACAGTTTAATATATCAATTCTTATATTTGGGCTTTACAAATGCTTTGCTTTACTTGGTCTGGAGATGCAGTTGTTTCCCTCATATGGGCGTCTTTTAATCTGGCTGCCTTGTTTACTTGGTTTCGCATGTGTCTGTTCATCCCTCCGTAGGTGAGGGCCTCATTCTCAACTAGGTGAATCAGATACTTGTTTTATCATTTCGTTATTGGTCACAGGCTTGCCTCTGCGTGGCTCCTTGACTATAACCATGCTATTATTTTAGTGGTAGAAATTTCGTGGATGTATATATCCGTTTCTTGTTTGAATGAGTGTAGTAGCTATTGGAGACCGTCTTCGGTGTCTCTTTCCCATTCTGTAGCCGTGGTATTATCCCCTTCAATATTATATTGAATAGTAGTGTCGCCTTATCTTATTCCTATGGTAAGTTTAAATTTATATGTTGTTGATGATTTTGTTTTTATAGTTGTGCTGTTGTTATAGTGTTCAGTTGTCTTAGCGTTTCTATGACATTTAGGTGTATTCTTTTACGATTTAGTTCACTTATCACACCCGGAAGGCGTACTCTGTCGAGCGTTGTTGTTCTTCGCTTATTGCGATATGGCCAGTAATCTATTGCACTAGGACAGCACAGATATCCCACGGTAGTTAGCTCGGTCAACGGTGTTTCCTTGAACACCGGTATGGTGTTACTGGATCTCCGCTCTACTGTTATTGTTGCATCTAACTCGTTGGGGATACCGTCTGGCCGTTGTTCTTTACCATTTTTGAGGTATGGTGTGCTGTTAGTCATTGTTTCGTCTATCTCCATTGCTTCTTGTCATCTCAGCCTTTGTTGACTTATTATTGGTCGTTACTCCCTGTTAACTTTGCTGCCCTAAGAATATCTCAAATACGTTTTAGCGTGCCGTATAGGTCGTTTCCATCTCTCTACTGAAGATACCCCAGTGCTCTCTTTTTACCTTCCTATCCTGTTATTTGTTTTTGGTTACGATATAATCGTATTTGATGTTATCTCTTGGCGTTCTGGTGTTTATATTTGACGTGTGCCACCTTCTTCTTTACCAATTATTTCGCCTCTCTGATGAACCATGGCGTTTGTTTTCTGTGGTTGGCTGATTGGTTGTATTTCCTACTGCTTCTTCCACAGCTTATATTACTTTTTAGTTTCGCCCATTCGTTATTTACTGTGCCCTCTTCCAGAATCGGGATTTCTTCTATTTTTTTATGAGACGGTCATTTGTAGTACTTCTTTATACTCTGGATGTTTATGGTAGTATTTTTGTTTTTCACGGGTGACCTCGGCAGTATTATTATACTGAGGACTAGATTGTGGTCCGATCCTATATTTGCGGACATAAGATTATGTTTGTTATCTGTTTGTTATTATATAGTCGATTGTAGATGTCATTTATCCAGTTATATAAAACGTTATCTTTTGCTGGGGTATTTGTTTGTAATAAGTGTTATTGATTCTAAGCTCATTGTGTATCGCAGAATTCAATGAGCATCTCTCCTCTGCCATTCATAGTTTCTTGGTTGCATCTATTCATGATTTCTGGAATTATTTCGTTACCATTGGCGTATCATTTGTTGAACAGTTAATTCTGATAAACCACTGACGCCGAAAAGTATATGTAATAGTCACAAAAATAGATTTAGTTTGCAAAAGTATTACCAAATGCGTTGTTTAATCAGTTTGAACTGTCAAAAACACATAATAATACTCTAAATCCTACCCTGCTTAAAAACGAAACCTTATACGATCAATAATACTGTGAATATTTTAGAATAATAGCAATATTACTGTGCGATAACGTGTTTAAAATGTTCATTATTCTAAAATATTGATTTATTACCTATCGTATAAGGTATAGTAATGTTAGAATGAAGATACTGATACTGATGTTTATCCGTATAATTGATTACTTGATAAATATAAAAGGAGGATTGAAGTAAATACTGACAGTACTAGGACTGACAGTATTATCGGCCGTGTAAGCAGTGTAAGCTGCCTTAAACATAAGCTTGATATATGTTTCGGTTTAATTCATGTATAGCATCGGGAAGTCGGAGGCGCCTTTGTTATTATTATTGAACTATAGGTGAAGATATAATACATTTTTAGCTACCGTCAAATGTTTTCATTTATATATTTCATACGGATGTAAAACTGAGAGTTGCATCAGGCCGCCGGCTACCCAAGAGTCGGCACTGTCATGTATTATAGATTTCAAATGAAATGACTATAGCATACTGTAATAATAGAAATACGGTGTCCTATTTGTTAATTTTTATAATCCATAGAAGGAAGCTTTATAAACGTGAACGCGTGTAACAGACAATCGATTTATATATGTTTGTTACGGCCAGTATAAAGCAGCGGAATTTGATGAAGTCGGCCACAGTTAATGTTAATGAACAATAGCAAAAAACTCGACACACTTGTTATTTGAAATAACACATGTCCTGCACCCAATGTATATTCAGGCCGCTATTTAATTTTTTGCACATACGGAATCTAAAAATCGGAAAGGAACGGACGTTGAATAAAATTTGTCCATCTGCATTGCTTATGCTTCTGTACAACAAGCCGATTTATACAGTAGAATATCATGTCGTCAATGTATAAACTCTTATGCCCGTTTGCACCGCAGCCAGTTAAAGTTTTAATCGTCAGTTAGACACTAATCGGTTTGCACTGATGCATTGATTAATATGCGGTAACTATGAAAATGCTTAACTTGTAGTGTAGCGAATTTGGTGTTTTAACTGATGCTAGTCCGTGTTATCCGTTATCTGCAGATGAGATATCAAGGAGTTCACAGTGATATAAGTAGTTTTTCCCAAAATAGGTGACCCCCTATGAAGTAGTGTCTCAAAGTGGATGAAAAAGATCCTTCCAACAGTTCTTACCACAACTAGTTTAGACCTTTTTTATTGCCGATTTAAACGGTTTATCCTGGAGATTTTTTATTGATTGGGGTAGGATGTAGTAGAATAGCGGGACATAGTAATTAATACCGGTCCTGCTTTTAAGTAGTCTGCCGTAATTTGATATTACGTGTTTGATATTGATGAATTTGCACTACTCTCGCGTATGATGTGCTATTTGGCGCAAAGTAGGTATTACAGTGCATACATAGATGGTACTGTGATGTCCAGTCTCTTGAAAGTACCTCGAGTACATATCGTGTAGTTTAGATTACATATGACTATTATCACGTGCCTTTGGAGTAGGAATATTTTCTTGACATGTGAGGGATGGCCCCACGAATAGAAGAAGCAATATTGCAAAGTATACTGTGAGTAGTTCTAGCTTTGGTAAAATCCTGCAAGATTCCTTACTGCGTACGTATTCCTAGATAAATTGCTTGCTAATTTGTTTATGTGATTTACCAGGTTAGTTTAGGGTTATTATATACTCCTACTAACTCCATGAAAAGAGTATAGTTTCAGTTTCATTCTTATTTGGGGCAAGTGTATTAAAGCAAACCATTATTTTGCAGTATACACGGCGTCCGTTTTTTATACTAGCAGGTCATATTATCTTCTGTTTGGATTTATTATGATTGTATCATCTGCATACAATATAGTTTGTGGTAGAGCATCTGGCACCCACCCCTGCGGTAATCCAATATTACTTGACTTGGAGGAAAATAAAGACAGCGACAGTATAAAAAAATATCATTTATATCGGCATTTTAAAATATCTTCATTATGATATTTGTTTGTATTATATTTTAATACGCAAGTCCTTTTTTCGGGAACACGAGACACATGTGCTGTTTTATTTTTCGATGACTGCCGTCAAAGTAATTTTCTACTAAAATGGCGTAGTGGTAGTTTAACATATATTTATTCGGATATACCGCCATTAATTTAAGTTATCTAAAATTGGAATTCATAGCGGCGAATTATTCACAGAAGGCAATGCATACATTCCTAACTGCGTTTGTCACAAGACTTCACAGAAATTAATTACCTAGTGAATAGACCGTAACAGTGTCAAATGTTTCCTGTATTTACAAGCCAAATTGGTATAATTGAATATAGAGTACGTTCGCAATACATTGTCATTGTGCAATTAAAATGCTGAATGCTCTTGACGTTGCAGGGGTCACGGAAATAATAATTAAATTATTATTTTTTATGTATGTTACTTCACATAATTATTATTTTTATCAAGTAGGGTGTTTAGTTGGTAACCAATAGCTAATATATCAATTACTACTAGTCATAACAATATAGTAGTAGTAATAAGTTATTATGTACTACTATATTGTTATTACTAATAACTTTGTGCCGGGATGACTTTCCCATTGGACGTGCGCTAGTTGTAGATTCGAATATAGCTGATTTTATGTCCTTTTTATTTTCTTCCATCCTCATCACATACTTCGCTGTCCTTTTATATAGCAAAAACTTCTACCTTTATTCGGCTATCAGCCGTGAGGCTTTTCCGTCGGCAAAGGAAGAAGCTCAAAGGAGTTTATTTACTTTAATCTCACAGAAAATCTCTGAAAAACGGTAAAAGACGAAATTTTGCCCCGATGGGATTCGAACTCATGCTCTCCAATGCTCAATGCGAGACAGACGGCGTCTTTAAAGTGGTTAGCTACTTACTAGGCCACTGAGCTGGGTTTTAAATAGCATTAAAAGACAAATATTGATAAATTAGAACCATGTCTATGACTTAACCACTCGTAATTAGATTACACATAAAATTGCATAGTTTCACAGATAATATTAGTCAGAACAATATCAGAATGATAACTTCGTGTCGGAATGGTTTTTCTAGTGTGCGTGCGTTTGATACGAGTACAAAGAAATGAACCGTTATTGGCAGCGGTGTTGTTAAAATTTCTAATCATTGCATACGTGTGCAGCTAAAAATACATTGTATTAACAAGAGGCTGCAGTGAAATAAGCCAGAGAATAGCACATAATAGTAACACATTTTAGATATAACAAGGCAAATATTTGTTTTAATTTTAGATCAAGGTCGCTTGCAGAGCTTTATATACGCTAACATCTAAATGTAATTATAGATCGATAGCTAACAGGCGTACATAATTATAATTAAATCGTTATCAGTAATAAATTGAAATGTATATATTTGATGATTAATTTATGAAAAAGAAATAAGATATAATATAAATATTTAGGAAGAATTTGATAATACACGGCAATCAAATTCATTGCATTGCCGGTTACACAAATAGACGTCTCATGGGATACTGTAGTAGTACTGGTAGTACTGCAGTAGCCTCTCAGAAATTATTCTGCTAATGAAACATTTGTAAAATAAAATAGTAGTACTTAATTTCATTTATTTAGCACTGAGTACACCCAAATAGTTTTCGTTTATTATATGCGAATACTGTTCTCACCAAGGACGAAAAACGAAAATGTAATTGTTGGGTCCCTTGGGCCACGTATATTTTTTTTAATTAATTATAAATTAAATGATATCACCAAACCTACAATACTATAATCTGATATTGTTTTGTAATTTTTCTCCCTATTAGTTCCGTGTGGCATGACATAGACGCGGCGCGGCGTAAGATATGTTATCGGCGAAATAAATAAAAAGGTGAATATGCAATACGGAAAACAAAACAAATCTCGTCAGGTTGCCAAGCATGCCCAGAAACCCCTCTGCTACCCATAATATAACATAAACAAAATAAAATGTTGTTTTAATTCAAAATGTACTTTAGTAGTTAGTATATTATCCATTACCAAACAATTATTATTTTATCTATTGTTTATATAGTTCAAATAATTTTCCAAGAATATATAAATTACAAAAATATTAATATCTTCTAGTTACAATCATGTTAGCCTATTACACGCCAAACATACTACACTATTAAATTCCTACAAAGTATGCTTGGTACACATAGACGCGGCCAAAGCTTTATTATTGTATGTGTATTCAAAATCATACACATGTCAGTTAACGTGTTAATATTAAGATTCTTTTATGAGAAAAAATAATTTTGAAATTGAATATTATAATAAATAAATCCAATCATTTCTAAGCTAAAAATATGAATACAAAAAATAGGTAATATATATATATATATATATATATATATATATATATATATATATATATATAATTTAAAAAATCATATCAAACAGGTGAATATCTAAGATTGTTGGAAGAATGTTATAAATACACTGGAAGATGCACAGGTGCAAGCGGACCGAGTGCAACTCTCATTGTAACAGTTATATAAAATCATCATCATTATAAAAATCATCATCATCACAAATCTGCAGATTTAATAAAACGAGTACAGTAAATTTTGCTTTTATCACAGATCACGCTCTCTTGTGCGCCCTGCCTTTCTTTTGCCTTAGAATTAATCTAGCCCCCAACATTTTCATTTATCTATATTTTTAATGTTCACATTATTTCACCCTTAGTAAAACCATATTTATACGGCTGGGATAATACTAGTATTATGAATCGATAAACTTTTAATCCTAAACAGTGTTCTAATCTATATCAGTAGTTCAACTTCTGTAAATTAGAAAAATCTAAAGTTTATAGGATATGGAAAATATTTATTTTCAATCAGCGCAGTGAAAACAAACAGTGAATCTAGTCAAAGGGGAAAATACGGACGAAGGTTCCGCGGTGCGTTATTATCAAATTCCCCTTATCTGTTATTTAAAATCCGATATATTTGTTTCAAATTTGATTATAAATATTATGATATTTTGGAACGATAAAGAATCTAATTTTCTTTTAATGTCATAAAAATGCTGTAGTATAGACCAGTGTTTCGAACACTGTTTGATCCGCGACCGCCGTTTGCTCTTAAAAAATAATGGGCCCCTGAAGAATCGACTTCCCCAAGTAAATGATATATTATTCCTTAGCCTGTAATGGTATATAGATTAGCTTTTATAATCAAACCATAAGAATTGTGTAACCGGTAGGATTCTATATTTTCACTATAGACATACTCAGTCGGAATTCTTTCACCCTCTACTTAAATTCTCTCGGTCGAGAATCAGTTGAAATATTATATTACACTCAACTGAATGGAGTTGCGAAATCTGATCTGATAAGCCCCACTAGGGATATGCGAGTTGGATTACTCGCTTTTCTGTAATTATTTAATTAACTAATGCTGTTACATGAGATGTATGATTCCAAAGGGACGGTGACGTGAGTATAATGGCAAATAGAGATTGATAATTGTTACATAATGCGCGCAAATTTTAGTTTTAAAGCTTACACGAACTATGAATTATTACATTATATTTACATTAAAAGAAACATGAGATTTTTAGAAAGTATTATGTTCTTACATTATGAAAGTGACACCATGTGTGAAGATGTCTTTTTTTACTTTCCATGTAATAGCGTAGCTGAACGTTGTTTACTGATAATGGCTTTCAAACTGTTTCATATTATCTCGGTAAATATAATAGCTAATTCATTAAAAAACGTTAGATCTTATTCCGCGTAACTTTTATTTTACATAAAACAAACTTATTTTTTATAAAATTAGAGTATTTTATTATGACGCGGAAGAAAAATAGGGGAATATGAGTGCGGATTCTATGAGAGGAGAGCCTTATTTTATCATAATAGTAAAATTGTAATTGGTTAACTTGGACCAAATCTTCGTGATGAAAACGCAATGGAATAATGCTAAGAATTTAAAATGGATCTACATTGCATATTTATCGGGCTAAAAAAATGATAGTGTAGTGTAGAAAGAGAGCAAAGCAAGAAACACGAAGCACACGAAGAAATGGAAATAGCGTTCAAATTTATTAATCTAGTAATAATAACAATGGACAGGTAAAGGCAAAATTGAAAATTTCGGAAGAATTTGAAATTAAAACAGGCGATGCACTATTGGCGCTTCTCTTTAACCTTGCACTGCATTAAACCATTGGAGAACTTAATAACACGGGAACAATCATAAAGATATTATACCAGATATGTGCATACGCGAATGAAATATCAATCATGGCAAAAGACAGCAGAATACTTGCAGAAATCTTCAAAAGAAAAATAGAAAATAGGCCTAAAAATACATGAAAACCCAAGTACCTCAAAGTAGCGCAAGATAACTATGCAAAACTTTGCAATAGTCGTATAACAACTGAAAGAAGTTCATGTCGAAAATAATAATATATATATATATATATATATATATATATATATATATATATATATATATATAATAACCTAGCAGCAAGTCGATGCAACTATGCCCACATGAATTTCAAATAAAAAGTAGTAACCAGGTACTCTAAACCACGAATGTATAAAACTCTAATTATACCAGCGCTGGTATACGGCGCTGAGCCATAGAACCTGATAGGGGCAAATAGGATGTCTGAGAATATTTGATGAAAAGTTCTAAGGAAGATACTTGAACCTAAGAGAGAAGAAGATGGGTATGGGATATGAATGAACCATGAACTACAAGTTTTATTAAATGGGGAAGACATAGTTAAATACCTTAGAGGAAGGGATCTGCAATGGACAGGTCATATGATCAGGATGAGGGAAAAGAAAGCCCCCAAGGCAATATTTACATCACAACTCAGTAGATAGAAGAAATAGGTAGACCAAGAACCAGATAGAAGAACAATGTGACAGAGGGTGCAAAAACGATGCGAGTGAGAAAATGGTCAAGTGTTGTGAAGTATAGAAAACAGTGAAAAAGGATTGCCAAGAAAACCAAGGCTGGCCCAATTTTTACATCATACGAAGTATAGATATTTGGAGCGGAAAGAAACTTCTAAAGAAAACTTTATAGGGCTATCAGCCGTGAGGCATTTCCGCCGTTCAAGGTAGAATCTCGGAGATTATAAGACAATAAAAATCAATAGGAAACACAACTTAAAATTCCTAATAATTCGTTTGGGAAGTGAAACCATATATTGAATGCAATCACTTTATTAATTCTATATCTGAATTAATATTTTCTGCCGGAAAAATTATACCTATTGCAACACAGGCCATTCTAGTTTTTGGTCTGAATTCCATTGTTATCCTAATCGATATCGAATAAATATACATGTGCGCCCCAGTGGTTGGTGCATTGTTGATATTTTAGATCGTTTTTCCACGCCCGGCGAGCATACAAAGCACTGGATTTAATAGAACACGCTCGACAGACTATAAGTAAATTCTCAATGCAAATACGTTCGGCCTATCTAATCAATCGTCCGAGGCACAATTAAGCTTTGATAAAAGTTATTACATTGCATGGAGTTTACAATCGAGCGCCGCGACTTGCCGATAAAACAAAGCCGAGGCGAAACTGCGGTAAATAAAATATGAACAAATAAGAGAATCGCCGCATTATGGAAATGTACACGACTGTATGGATTATTCAAAACACCTTTCAATGAAGTTTATGTAGTTCACGTGCATTTTTAATAGATAACGGCAGGAAATGTTCGCTTTGGGTTTGTAAAATGCTTTATATCGTATGAAAACTTTACTAAATTAATAATTCCATGTCATAGACTTATTTAAGTTGATTTTATATTAAATTTTAGCTCCTCACATATTATTAAGGTGTGTTTATACTGACATAAAATAATAATTAATTATTAAAATAATAAATTTGACAGAACAAATCAGTTTAAATAAGGATTATTTATGCTCATAAAGTATTAATGTTGACTTATCATTTTGTTAGTAGCACTTATTTCTCACAATAAACAAAATTATAGGAAATATTAGAATTTATTATTTTATTTATTAATTGTTATATGATGTCTTCATAAACCCACCTTTAGTAAGTTATTATTTTAAATGAATAAAAATCAATCAATCCCGGAAAAAAACAAGACCGTTTTAAAAACAGATTTTGGTTTTCTTCATCCTCTTTTCGAAAGCCTGGCTCCTGTTCCTGTGATATTGACGCCCAGCTGTCTTTCCACCTGCCGAGCGACCATGTTGTCTTGCTGTCTCGCACGATCTTGGCAATGTTATCATCCTTCATGCAATAAGTTCATTCCACTGCCTTCTTCTGCTGCGAACCCAGCTTACGATATCCCTAGTGTAGCACTTATCACGTATTTCCACATCGACCGATGATGGTTCTAAGGGTACTCACTTCTAAGCTCCTTCGTCGTTTTGTCTCTCCGGTATCGCGTCTCGTTTCTGCTGAGTATGTAAGAATGGGTCTCACGCATACTTGGTAAATTATTGATTTGGTTGCTGTTGTTCTTCCAAATAGGATTTCGCATTACTCCTAATAGCCTGCGACATTTTGTTAACATGATTTGTAACGCTGGCTTGTTGATCTGCGTATGAGTTTATCTCGATTCCTAGATATTGAAATTCCGAGACGTTCTCGACAATTGTATCGTTCATGACTAGTTAGTTGGGTCATTTTGCAATGACCAAGCTTTTAGTTTTTGATGTGGCTATCGTCATGTTGATTGTTTCGCAATCCTTTTCAAGGTGTTGAGTAGCCAATGCAAGATTTCTGAGTCTGCAATTAACACGGCGTAGTCTGCGTAGCATACTGTGTGAGAGAAGGCTTATAGGCCGATAGTTTTGCAGGTTGCTTCTATCTTCTTTTTTGTATGTAAAAGTATCACAGTACTGTTGTTACAATTATTTGGGATGCGTTGTTCATAAAAGCATTGATTATATAGGTCTTCCATTAGTATTTTGCCTCTTTCGTTGAGCATTTCGGGTACTATGATGTCATCTCCCTCGGCTTGATTATTCTGAATACTTTTAATTGTTACTTCAATTTCGTGTATACCTATACACATCTCTGATCCCACATTCACAATTTTTTAATCCCGAAACTTGTGATCCCGGTTTTCGTTCTCCTTACTGTAGAGGTGGCTGTAGAATTCGTCTCTGATCTCCGTCCATATGTTTCGCCCAATTTTTTGCACGTTTCCGTGTTGTGGTACTGCCGTTTGATCGAATGCTTTCTTCCAACTTCTATTGGTGATGTGTCCGTAGATGTGCCTTTATGTTTCTGCGGATCTACCTATAGTCAATATCAAAGGGGGTTTCCTCTTATATTCAAATTTTCTTAGTTTCTGTTCCTCCTATAAACCAAATTTCATATTTCTCCATGACATATTTTATAAATATTAACGAAAAATGAGAACTAATACGGTTTTCCCCATACACTGTATATATTTATTTTATAATAATAAATACAATATCTAATAAACATATATTTCAAAGGTCTAACGAAGACAATTCTGCTCTTATTTTATATTGTAAAACACTTTGGAGAAAATATAGATAAGTTAAATTAATGCAAGATTGAGCTATAGCACACGACATTATTTTACACTTTTTACTCTCTTAATAAATATGTGCGTTTAAGAAATACCAATAGACCACGTAGTAATGAAGTAGAAAGCATACATACTGCATACTTGATGCTGAAAGTTTTACTTAAATTGCTCGCTTGTTATCTTAAGAGATGATAATTTTTTTCACTTTCTAAACTCCGTGTACTTATAAGGCACATAACATTTAATTATAAGGATATATTTAGGTTGATTAAGAGTACGTGTAAAATACTTCGCGTTCTTTACATTTGGGATCGCGTAAATATTGATGGGGTCACGAAACATATATCGTTTTATTATTGCTATCCTTATATACTTATAATAGACCAGTAAAAGGGGATAATATGTCGCGTCACATTTACGTCTCAGGCTTTGGGTCACCAGTGTCAAAAATTGCGCACCACAGGTTTAATACCGAGCATTCATAAATATAGGTTTATGGTTACATTTACCGCACTTTATTTTACCTCTACTTCTATTTAATTTTCTTTGCCGCCTCTTTTAATAGATTCGGCCATTAGACCAGTAGAATGTATTTGTTTAGTTTTCAGCTAGTGGCCGTTTATAACCAAAGCTAGAATTTAATTTAAAAAATTAATATTACGATTAAAGTAGGATGGGAACATCTATAAATATTGATAAGTTTGTGATTTTCATAATCAATAAATATTTCCGAAGAATATATGGATTTCCTATATTGTGTGACATCTATTTAATCTATACCATTTTTAGTTTATTTAATAATTATTGATGTATGTTTTCACTCGTCACGATGAATTGTTAAATCCTTTTCTTGTGCGAATAAAAAACATGGTTTTAATTTTATTGCATTAATACACACAATAATTACAACAATAGAAATCCGTATCTAGTGGTGGTACCAAATACAACAACCTAACGTCATAAAAATGTTTTACAGCCCTCTCACACCCTGCAGATTTTCGAGTTGAATAGCGTATGAATTCTTCTAGCGATATTGAAACAATCGTATAATATGTAATTGTTTCTGTTTTAATTTTAAACATGCTTCATAATATACTACATCTTCTATATCTATTGAATAGTGTAATTTCTAGTTCTTAGTGATTTTTGTGTAAGTAAAACATAAATCAAAATCGAAATAAAACTGCGACTATTTCCGTGTTTTACTCTATTACGATTAACTAACATATGATTCTTGTTTATTTACAGAAGCGCTACTGCAAAGCCGGCCCCTTCCCCACATACCTAGCGTTCCAGAAACAGAACCTCCCGGATCTCTGAGCAGTGGCACTCTGGGATCTGGGAGTACACTGGGCACATTATCCAATTCGATAGGATCGGGAGCTCCGTCAACGCCACTGTCTTTAGAAACTGCCAATCGATGGACTTCCAAAGAAAACCTACTTGCACAAGAAGAAGACGATCCGCAATTGTTCGTCGCACTTTACGATTTTCAAGCGGGCGGCGAAAATCAGCTCAGCTTGAAGAAAGGTAAAACTTAGTCTAGAATCAGTCTAATAACAAACGCGTTTGTTATCATCATGAAATATTTATTCAAATATTTTTGTACTCAGGCGAACAAGTCAGGATACTCAGCTATAACAAGAGCGGAGAATGGTGCGAAGCACACTCCACATCGAACCAAGTCGGTTGGGTGCCTTCAAACTATGTAACCCCGGTGAACTCGTTAGAAAAACATTCGTGGTACCACGGGCCAATATCGCGCAACGCTGCGGAGTATTTGTTATCTTCCGGGATAAACGGCAGTTTCTTAGTGAGAGAATCGGAGAGTAGTCCGGGACAGAGGAGCATATCTTTAAGATACGAAGGAAGGGTGTACCATTATAGAATCAACGAGGATTCTGAGGGTAAAGTGTTTGTAACGGCCGAAAGCAAATTTAACACTTTGGCGGAATTGGTGCATCACCATTCGATGCAAGCGGACGGATTGATTACGCAATTATTGTATCCCGCGCCTAAACATAATAAACCGACTGTGTTCCCACTCAGCCCCGAACCGGATGAGTGGGAGATAAACCGTACTGATATTGTGATGAGACATAAGTTAGGTGGTGGACAATATGGTGATGTATACGAAGCTGTTTGGAAGCGATACAATATGACTGTAGCTGTTAAAACTTTGAAGGAAGATACAATGGCTCTGAAAGACTTTTTAGAGGAGGCTGCCATAATGAAAGAGATGAAACATCCTAATTTAGTGCAATTGATGGGTGTTTGTACAAGAGAACCACCATTCTATATAATAACTGAGTTTATGAGCAAAGGAAACCTGTTAGATTATTTACGTAATGGCAGTAAAGAACAAATAAATGCTGTAGTGCTTATGTATATGGCTACGCAAATTGCAAGCGGCATGAGTTATTTGGAAAGTCGTAGTTTCATTCATAGGGATTTAGCAGCGAGGAATTGTTTGGTTGGTGAAAACCATCTTGTAAAAGTCGCCGATTTTGGTCTTGCAAGGTTAATGAGAGATGATACTTACACAGCACACGCAGGTGCAAAGTTTCCTATTAAATGGACCGCCCCGGAAGGGTTAGCCTATAATAAATTCAGTACAAAATCAGACGTGTGGGCCTTTGGAATTTTATTGTGGGAAATTGCCACTTACGGCATGTCCCCATATCCCGGTGTCGATTTAACCGATGTTTACCACATGCTTGAAAAGGGTTATAGAATGGAGTGCCCGCCTGGATGTCCTCCCAAAATTTACGAGCTTATGAAACAATGTTGGCAGTGGAATGCACACGAAAGACCCACTTTTAGGGAGATACATCACTCTTTAGAGAACATGTTTCAGGAATCCAGTATAACAGAAGGTTAGAATGTTTGCAATTCTTAGATAATAAACTCATTTAATTTTAATACATAACATAATAATCCTCTAAACATTCTGTTTCATTAAGGGATCGAAGATAATTTCGCCTATCATTAAACCATTACTAACTTTTGTTGGCATTTTGTATAAGCTTCGGTATAATAAATTATTAATTACACATTCGTAACATACAGAAGTGGAAAAGCAGTTACAAGGAACAGAAGGACCACCCATTCCTATGGGAACACCGCATCTATCTTATAAGAAAACTCATTCGGGTAGTACTGGAAATATTCATGGATTAGTAGGTGTTTCAGATCAATTATTAACAGGTAATAGACTATTACTGCAACAACAAAAATGAATGTACTGCAACCCACCTATTTCAGATAATCTAACCACAAAGCTTAGCACTTTTACGGGTGGTTCATCTACCAAGAGCAACGTGCAATTACGAAGACCGACTAATAAAAAGGGCAAACAGGCGCCTGCCCCGCCAAAACGCACAAGGTACGCCGGCGTGCTCATCCCCATTTCACAATCAACCTTCATACTCATTCACTTGTTTTCAGCCTTCTGTCTTCTTGCAGTTCATTCCGTGACAGCACTTTTGATGACCAGGGGCAGGGTGATGCACAGGATGATGGAGCAGATTTAAATGGTATTAATAAAAGATTTAAAGGTATTATTTATTTCAGTTACCGGATTGGTACTAACAATGGAATGAGTTTGTATTTGCTGTAATATATCGCTTTAGGGATTCTATATTACCATAATTAATAGTTTGTGACATGTGGATGCTTTATTTAACAGACAATTAACAATGCAAATTATCATATCATCTCATAAAGACAAATCAATTATTACATTAAACTGTTTTTTTTGTATTAGGTATCACAAGGGAGCTACAAAATTTGACTGCAAGTACAAAAGGTGATAGCGAAAGCGAGCTTCAAGATCAAACTCCTGATACAGACGATTCAGGCGCACATTCCTACCCTGAAGTATCCGGTTCTGCTTTTGTAGTACCCGGCACCGGATCATTTAAACGAGCGCCTATTATGGGGAACCGCGGTTTAGAGCAACGTGGAAAGAAATCTAAAACGTATCCACCAAAAGAGTCTCAACAAGTATGACTTGTTATTTAATTTATTGTAACATGTGTTTAATTAAATTATTTATAGGTGCAAGTAGCAGCATTAGAAGTTCAAAATGTACGTAAAGCTATTAGTCGCTATGGAACGCTACCAAAAGGTGCGAGGATTGGGGCTTATCTTGAATCGCTACGACAAAGTGGTATATCCACGAATCAAGAGTCAAGTCCGCAATCAACACCTCCCGCCACTTCAGAGGCTCAAAAGGAATCTTCACAAAGATCTTTATCTCCAAGAACCACTATCCGCACTCAACCCCAAATGATTAGAAGTAATTCTTCAAGTGGAGTTACTATTTTCCATGCACCCCATCCTCCAAGTTCTCCAACCGCATCCAAGTTTAATAGAAATCGTAACATGACGAGGAACAATACAGCTGACTTAGGAAGTAGTTTACGAACTTTTAAGGTACCTATTGTTTCTTATTTTATTAAATTTGTACTATTATGATTTAAATTTTAGGTTGCACAAAATCAAAACAGCTTCAGAGGAGGTAGCCCTTCGCGATCCGTTCAACCCACGTTAGCCGACTTGGAATTTCCTCCGCCACCAACCGACTTGCCGCCGCCTCCAGAAGAGTTTGATGGACCTATTGACTCCGTAGATGGTTTTATCACTATGACCAGCTCCATTGAATTTAAGAAGAAACGAGTGCCAAAATCACCTCTAACTACTAAAAAATTGGATAATGAGAATGATGAGAATAATGATGTTAGTAACCTGCAGCCTTCTGTAGAGGAAGCAAGCTCAAGGTAAGCGTTTGTTTAAGCAAACTCTGTACGTTTATTATAATTTAAGAAAAAGCACGCATTTTATTTATTTTCACGTAGTTGAAAAGAGTTAAATGACAAATTTATATAATGCTAGTTACCAAAGTGAGCGAGGCCACGTTTCCAACCAAAGATGAGATTGACAATGCATGAAAGATGCTCGTTAAGTAATTTCATATGTATTTTTACTTTTTTAATAGGAAATCAATATTTTATGAATAAAAAAATGTATGTCAACTACTTTCATTTGTTTTATTTTATAATTTAGTACTTTTTAATTTATTTATTTTATAAAATGTATCAGCTGTGTTGATATTTGTTTATTTGTATTGAATATATATGATTCATAAACTATTTGCATCATTAGCTTGCTTCTTGTGTGGTTAGAATTCTTTATGCTGTTTTATGATCCTATCCATTTCCTATATTCTTGTCTTAATGCTTTATGTCCTATTTTTACTGCTTGAATTCATTGCTGTGCAGGTAGGTTAGGTGGTTCAGTAGAAAATCCCTTGTTATGGAATTGCATTGTACTTTTTGAACTGAGATATGAAGAAACAGGGTATCAAACACTCACTTTTGACCAATTATTTATATAATATGTAATTAATTATTGTTATGTCAATGTTTTTTTACCTGCCTAGTGTGGGTTTCAATAAATCCCAAGGCACTGCAGCCAGACCTATTTTACTCCCTCCTTTCTTAGCTTTCATTCATTAGCTTATGTCATCAATCATCATCATCAGGGGTCTGATGGATGTGCAGGCTTGTAGCTCTTTCAGATTCATTAAAGTGAACCCAAAGAGCTTTTACCTGCATCTGTTGAATGAATGCTTTTCAGCTTGCTTCTTCTTCTTTATCTAATTCAAATTCGTTTTATATTATAACATAGCTGAATTGGACTATGTTAGTGATTTTTTGATTCTAGTTAAAAATAGTTATTTACTCATTTTTTGCAAGGAGCTTAAGAAGAAATAAATTTAAAAATAAACAAAACAGATTGGGTAATATTATTGGACAGGTTGAATTATTTAAAAAAAAAACATGTTTTCTACTTTGATATCTATCTACCATATTATTGGTGTAAGAGTCTAATTTTATATATTATATAATATACAGGGTGTCCCTAAAGTATGGAATACATTCGATAAAACGTTTATTTAAGATTGTTGCAAAAATTGCTCGGATCCGTCGATTTTTAATTTTGAATTTCCAATTTTTAATGAAAGTGTCAATTTTTTCGACCATTTTTGAATGAGCAATGATCAGCTATTTGTATTATGATAGGTCACATAAGTGAAAAAAAACACATAACGCGAAATAATATTTAATTAAATAATAAAAACTAAAGTAAATCCTCAAACTATGTACCATTTAGAATCTGACAATGAGCTAATCGAAGAACAAATTCGTTTTCAACAGTTTCAAAAATATCTGGAGATATTAAATCACCATTTATATCTCCAGATATTGAAAATGTTGAAAACGAATTTGTTCTTCGATTGTTAGGTGGTGCATAGTTTGAGCATTTGCTTTAGCTTTTTATTGTTTAATTAAATATTATTTCGCGTTATGTTTTTTTTTACTGTGATATTTGAAATAATTTTTCTCGGAAATGATGATGATCACAGAAAAATAATCCCTTTAAGAATCCGCAGACAAAAAAAATTAAAGTTGTCTTAAAAAAATTGTCGGTGACGTCATTACTCATTCAAAAATGGTCGAAAAAATTATCAACTCAAAATTAGATATCATCGGGTCCGAACAATTTTTGTAAAAATCATAAATCAAGGTTTAATCGAATTTATTCCATACTTTAGGGACACCCTATATATTATATACATTATGTACATTTCTACATCTATTTTATTTTGTCCATTTCATGACTTCCTATTCTGTGTCATTTGTCCATGTTACTCTCCTTTTTTATCTTCTATAGTATTTTCTGCATCCTTCTTTTGTTCCTTCTATTTATTGTCTGGGGCACAGGTAGGTGTCTATCAATCTTGTGTGTATAATTACATCCTTTTCTTCCTGTCTAGTATAAATGGTTTAATCTCTTTCCATTATATGTTTTTTCTTTTGCTTCTTTTTCTCTCATTTTGTCATCCCATGTTTTCTTTGGTCTTCCTATGTAGCTGCTTCCTATTGCTCTGCTCTCTTATATCAATTGTCTTTCTTTTGGCATCTGGCAATCTGAATTGTCCCTTCCATTATTTTCTTGTTAATGGGTTCTAGTTGGAGGCTTTGTTTATTTTTTTCGTTTATTATTTTGTCCTTTCTTGTCTTGTTTTCTATTCTTCTTAGGAATGTCATCTTCATGGCGTTTATTTGTATTTGTTCCAGAATTCACTGCTGTGCATTATTGACAGTCTTATTTCTTATTTAACTATATCTGTTTTGATGTTATTTGGTATGTCTCTCCTACCAAAAAATGTCCTTTTCATCATAGATTTTATCCGGAATACCTATTCTTTCGTTTATCTCTATGTCTATTTTTTCATTACTTTCTATTATAGTTCCTAGGTATTTGAAGCTTTCTACTTCTTCAATTTGTCTTTCGTTTAGCGTTAGTTTGTGGGTTTTGTTTTTCCTTGGATATTACCATGCTCTTTGATTTTTCTATATTTATGTTCATGTTGATTTGTATTAGTTCTTTATTTATTGTTTTTATATTAAGATTTACATTCTTCTGACCCCGCTAAACTGCCTTAGCTTCTGTGAACATCATTTCAGTTACCTGTTCACATTGTTTCATGTTTCAGAATCCCATCTTTATCATCTTCAGACTGTTTCTTGCCTTCTTCATTGCTCCACCTAGAACTATTGTTTAGTGATGGGCTCAAGACGCATCCTTGATTCCCGTATTCTCGTTGTGAACTCCCCTTATTCTTCATTGTTTGTTCTTATTATATTTTTGTTGTCCTTGTACATTGATTTTATTATTTCTTTTGTCATATATATACACTTCTCTTGTAGTTCCTTCCATATGTCTTCCCTTTTCACTCTGTCAAAAGTTTTTTTCTAAATCTATGAACCTTGTTTTTATTTATTAGTTTTCGTTCATTTGTCTTATCGAGAATTTCATGTCCTGACCGCTTCTTCCTCTCCTAAATCCAAATTATGTTTCGTCTATAGTTGTCTCCATATTTCCATGATTTTGTCTTCTTCCATTATTAAATTCTTCTCTTTGTCTATTATGTACAGCATATGTTCTTTCTTATTTTTCAATCATTTTGTTGTCATAGAATAGCTTTTGGTTCTCTCCGTAGATTTACCCGTCCTCTTTCCGAATTGTGTCTATGTTTTCTTCTTGGCTTCCTTGATCTCCTTGATATCTTCACTTAATTTCTTTTATATATATATATATATATATATATATATATATATATATATATATATCTATATCTATATCTATATCTATATCCATTTTCCTTCTTAGTATTTATATATGTGTTCTATTTGCTATTTGTTTTCCTTAATGGTCTCGCTTGATTTCTTTGGTCCACCACTGTCTCTTTTGTTTGGTTGTTTGACATTTGTGTTGTTCAACAGCTTTCTTTGAATGCCTCTGGAATGTTCTTGAATTCTTCTCATGTGTCTTCTACCTCACTCTTGTCTTGATACACTTACATTTTTACTTTGTACTCTTTTCTCGCGGGCTCTTCTGCTGTATTTTGTGTATCCACTTGTGTTGTAATTTTATATTTGTTATTGCGAGGTTGTTTTCGTTGCTTTTTCTATTATTCTTTCCCAATTAGTGTTCTTTGCCTTCTCTCCTTCCCTGTCTTTAAATCATCCATGTTGATTATTGTTTCTTGTCCTTCATATATTTTTTGCATATCATCAACGAATTAATCGTTCTCTTCCTTCCCTGCGTCTTCGGTTGGCCATATGCTATTGTCGAGATTTCCTCCTCCAGTAGTTTGATTTCCACCCTCATAATTCTCTCTTGTAGGTACCTTTAGTTTGTGTACTTGATATTATCATACTACTGCCCCTTCTTTTTTTCCTCCAGACCATAACATCTAGTATTCTCTATGAGTTTCTTGCATTCCGTCCCCTTTTTTCTTTGTTGCTGTGATTCCGTGAATTTCTCTGCTTTGTTTTATCATTTCTTCTACTACTTCTTCCTTATACTTCTAATATTCTATGTGCCTATTCTCAGATTATCTCCCTTCATTTTTCTGTCTTTTCTCTCTTCCTCTTCCTTCTGGCTTTTTCCTTTCTTTTTCGTTTTTATTGTTTCATAGCTATTGGTCTTTGCTGTTTGTTGTTGATTTTTTTTTACGAGGGTTGAAAAGTTTGCGAAATGAAAGGGAAAATGAGAAAATATGTTTTTGAAAATTATTATTTTTCAACCTAATCTCCATTAAGTAGAATGCACTTCATTCAACTATGATCCAAAGCCATTATGCTCTCACGAAAGTGCGATTCTGAAGTCCTCCAAAATAGTCGTCAACCGCTACTTTTTCCTTTTTCCTCTGAAGAAAATGTTAGTCATGAAAATAGATGGAATGAGCTAAATCATGTGAATAAGGTAGATGTTGCAACAGATGATACTTCAGTTCATTCAATTTTCCCATTGCTATCACACTTGTATAGGGACATGAATTGTCATGATGGAAAATAATCATCTTTTTACGAAAGCCTGGTCTTTTTCCATGATTTTTTGTATCCACTTGGTCTAGAAGTCTAGCGCAATATACACCGTTTATTGTTTGGCCCTTGGGAAGACAGTGAATCAGTAATATTCCCTTAACATCCCAAAAGACTGACATAACTTTTCTAGCCGACTTCACGAACATTGTCTTTTTGGTTGTGCAGAACCCTATTTCTCTATTATTTAGATTTTTACTTGGTTTCAGACCTATAATAATGAACCCAAACGGGTTTATTTGATTTAAAAAGGGTCTAGACTCTCTTGATAAATTCTCATTCTCTGAAGGTTTTGAACGATTGTCATTATCGCGCCACCCATCTTACCGAAAGCGTTTTCATCCGCAAATCCACAGTTAGGATATGAAATGTTGTATCATCTAAGATGCCTATATCCTTAGCAATTTCGGAGCCTTTTAATCCTGCATAACCACATTGTGGACTTTTTCGATGATTTCAGACGTTCTGTCAGTGTTTGCAAAGTTTACAACCAAACCATACAGTCGTTTTCACGAAATATACCAAAATCCCAGTCGAAAGACAATTATGAGAAATAGTCTTAAAACAATCATGACTGTCAAAGACATTAAAATCTAAAAACAATATTTCTGCACCTTTAACACTACTTTAACTTTAACATTAACTTCGCATCCTAAAATTCAATATAAAATTATTTCTTACATAAATTAATAGTTCAAGAGACAGGTCTTGTTTACAAATTTTAAAGATAGATGATTGTATTTGCCTTGACGACATTTCTATTCCATTCCAAACACATTCTTGAATACATTTAATTCTCTGTATATTAAAGTCATGTTTTATTTTCAGGTTTGGGGTCAGTTTAAAAAAGAGAGAGCCATCATCAGACAGTTGTAGCAGTGTAAATAGAGAAGAAAATAAAGATCGTAGTCCTCAGAGGACAAGCCTCAGCTTAACTAGTCCAAGCATCGAAGGCAAAAGTCCAATGAGTATCGATTCTGATGTCCCAACGGTTGGCTCCCCACTGGATTTACCACCACCCTCGTTCTCTGAAATTGGTAAATTTACTAGTCTGACACTATTTGCAATATACTAAACAATTGTCATTTCTTTTTTAGATGAATGCAATGAAGATTATTTTGAAGACAATAAAGCAAAACTGCTAAAAAATAACGACGTTGTGAAACAAATGGAGTTGAAACTGGTATCGGAAATAAAAGAGCGAGCTGACCAGAAGAATAAAAACCCAAAAGAATCTCCTGAAACAATGATGGCTGTGAGTAGCATTAATCATGATCCTGTATCCCAGTTGGTGTCTGAACTATCAGAACAACTGAACTTGGAAAAGAAGCCGGTTGCAAAAGCGCAAGAGAGTAACGGCACTTTTGTGACACAATTGAAAAAAGTAGAAACTGCCAAAAAAGCAGTTCCAAAAGATAAAAATGATTCAGTAGACTCTGGTATTATTATAGATTTCAAATCACGTTTAAGAAAGGTCGATAACGGAAATGAGAAAAAGCCCGATAAAGATGAAGAAGAGAAATACGAACAAAATAAAAACGTAATCGAAGTTGAGGAAAACAATAAAAGGGAAAGCACTGCTAGTTCTGATAGCGGTAATTTAAAAATTGAGGATACTGATGATAAACGTAAGAGCACAGGAAGTATAAGTAGTTTGAAGAAATTGTGGGAACCTAAAGATACAACAGATTCCACAAGTAATACACAGCTAAGTCCTAAATTAGCAGTCAAAAACAACAAAAATGAGGAAATAATTAGTGAAGTATCTCCAACCGATTTATCCGATGAATCCAGCAAAATTAAAGTAGATAAACGCGTGTGGCCGCCCAGCAACGACGAGAAACCAGTCATACCAACAAAACCACCCGTTAAAGCACTGAAACCAATTATTGCAAACCGACCTGCTGGCTCCGCAATCTACGCGACACCGATTGCGTCAAATAACAAACCACCAATATCAGCAAAGCCTACAAACCTTGAAACGAAAACACCAGAAGACGATATAAAAGCCCCCAACGATAACAAAAGCGGCAAGGATAACATTTTGGAAATATCTCAAGCATTAGAATCAACCCTAAATAGTATTAAAAACACCTCAACTGTTTCATCAACAACTTGGCTGCAACTGTCTGACAAAATTGCTTTGCTGCACACGTCCTGTATGGACTATGCCGATAATGTAGTTCCTGCTCACACCAAGTTCCAATTCCGCGAATTATTAACTAGACTCGAGTCCCAAGCTAGACAGTTGCGCACGGCTGGCTCCAAAAACTCTTCAGAAAACTCAAGGTATCTCAACGAAGTAAATAACACTATTAAAGATATTGTGAACGTGGTTTTTCGATAAAGAAGAAGCGTACATTTCATATTCCATGTATTTTGACTGTGTAGGACCACTTATATATAATAATCATTTTTTATTGTGTAGGTAAGTCTTGCATTTAGAATATATTTTAGTATGGGTAACAATAACTTTATATCATCATCTCCCCTTTATTGATTCTCTAATATAAACATTACTATTAATGTGGGCAAATGTTTCAATATTTTATAAATAGTTTGTTAAATATTGAAATGTTTGTGTTCATATGTAATGGATTTGAATTTTTATTATTTTCACTAAACTGTGATACCAGTAGATTGTTTTATGTATTGATATGCTCAATTGTAATTTATTACCATTTTTGAAGTGACCCTTTATTGTTTTCATATGGAACCCTTTAAGAGATATGAGAGAGCGCCCTGTAATAACATAAAACTCCAATAACTACAATGGCAAACCTATTTAGTTAGAATTGCCTCAAGTACCACGCAAATAATTCTTTAAATATTTTTTTTATATATAAAATATATTTTATTATTTACATATCGATTAGGTGTAGCACTTTATAATTTCAACAAGATATATTTATTTGTATAATATAATGTTAGATATTTTAAAGTTTGCGTGGTAAATGACGCTAAGTGTGATGAGAATGATTTTGTTTTCTTTTCGGTAACACTGTTTATTTTTAAATTATGAAAATGACAATTATGCTAGTCTTCATTTGTAATATATTACTTGTTTGGGTGTGTGAAAAGTGGACGTGGAGTATTAGTTCTAAGGATAAGGAAAAATACTGAAAAAATACTTTTAGAATTATAAGATACTATTTTGTACAATCCAAAGATAAAATTAGGAGTAGGGTGACCATCGTAGTCTCGCTTGCTTCTTTTATATCGTACACACTTTATTTATTTTTATTGTGTATGTTATTTTGTGTTTATTAATGTGTTTTGTATATATTTCATTTAGACTGAAGGTATATTCTATTTTCAAGTTTTATTCCCACAGAAAGTTTTTAACCAAAGCAAAAGATGATTTATTTTCCGTTTAGATCCATTTTTCAAACTTGGACAGGTTTTTAAATTTTGTTTTAACCCTTGAATGGCAAATGGTGGAACTCTATTTATTCAAGGGTTGTTTTAATAAAAAGTGTGACAGAAAATCAAAATATTTATCATATGTATACACAGTTTCTTTTTGGTGTGTGTTATATAAACATATTATTACAACGATATACTCAAAATATTTGTCAAATGAAAGTAACAGTTCCACAAGAAAATGCTATTCTGTGTCCATTTATTATTAGCGTATCGTATCTGTATTTTATTTTATTTATATGAACATCCGTGGACCATTTATAAATTGGATTCATAGTGTTAATCTTTTATGGAAGTAATAATATTTATTATTATAAACATAAACGTTTAATAATATTTCAGTTTCATTCGTGCCATTAGGAATTAAATAAAAAGAACGTAAATTCACCATAGACATTGTGCACATTTTATTAACAATAAACATAAATTCTAAACATTTCCTAGTTTTTGACAAACGTGAAGAATGTCTTTATTGCTGTCAATAGAATTGCAGTTTTGATATTTCCTTTATTTGTACATATAATAAATCCATGCTGCATTTTTGTACAGGCTTTTTAGATAGGGGATAACAGACTGTATCTACTTAAAAATAAATTTGCTAATAATTTAATATCATTATGTGTTTCATTTTACTGCTACCTTTAATATTTACATCCATAATGCAAAAGACTTTTACAGTCCAACATTGTCATGTGCCAAATGTGGGTTGTTGTCTTTTGTATCCTTTGTCAGTGGAACTTTATGCAATACACCTTCCTGCAAATATTAAGAAATTATGTTCAAACGAATATTATTATTCTAACCATTATCTTACAGCTCTTGTACCATCCAATTTTTCATTAATTGGCTTGATATTATCCAAAGGATGTTCATGGCTGTCACGACGCTGCTAAAAAGTTTATAGATTGAATGGGTTGTTACATATATATTATTTGCTGTGTAGAAAACAATAAGGAACGGATTTTGAATTGAAGTATTTAACACTAAAATTATCACTATTAATTAATCATTGCAAGCAAAATTCTTACGAATTATGTTGAAATTTCCGTACATGCACGCCGAAAAATATAAATAGTTTCGTTTACAAAGAAAGAAATAATGGTCGCCTCAAAATCACAGCATAATAGTTTTAAGATTGTTGTCTAATATTATTATTATGAATCCACCATTACAAATCTATTGGCGCACACTAAACAAACGTAGCGCCATGGTTAGCGCTCCGTTTCTGAAATGCAATGTGAATATTTTATTTTGCTGAGCAAAATTGTTGCTATAATTTATATTACATATAATAATATAAAATTATTCTGCTTTATTGGGATATATCAGCACTAATTTTTTTGTCCCAATTGAGCAGTTGTCCCACATATTGAAGGTAATTACCATTTATTTGTTGGGATCAGACTTTTAAGATTCAACTGAATAAAATATATAATATATAAATAAATAATGTTCTGATTAACAGGAATCCACAGTATTCTAGTTATTTAGTCCTCTATAATGTACAACTACTGAGATTAATTCTTGATGCTGGACAGTAGAATATGAAGGTTAATAATAACATATCTCTAAAGTGTATACTTACAATGGTTCTAGGTAGTTTTTGTGCAGTAGGTGGAAGGCTGCCATCTTCCTCACCTTCAATAGCTTTTCCTCCTGCCAATACATCCAAAACATGTGATGGCGGTGCACAAGACATAAGACCAATTACGGCCCAAAGAACAAATAGTTTTGCAATCTGAAAACAAATAATATTACCTACCTCTAATCCATCCACAGACTAGATACATACCATCTTGAATCAATATTATTTATATTCAAATGTATTTTATAGGTATACTGATTTTTTATTACAATTTCATTCTTATATAGGTACAGATTTGATTGCATAATAATTTGCATTATTTCATGTTAATTGCAATGTTAAACAACATGTTGTTTAAAAGTCCAATGTTATTAAAAGGTCAGGTTTGTGTGAATATTTTCTTTTGTTTACGTATCTTATGATTATATTATTAGAATTATTATATATGGCAATACATGCTAATTTTAAAAATCACTTGCTTTGATCCCTATATTTCCCGTAAACGTTATCCATCGATTCGATCGTAAGTATTGCAAGCAACATTGATCAATTATAAATATCCATTCATTCTTGTTTACAATGCTATCATACACTAATAGCTGTTGTGGGCACCACACGACTTTCCGAATTAATTAATTAATATTAAGTCAAAATTTAAGGTATTTCGGTTCGATTCACATTTCATATCTTTCATATTTTAGACATTTTCATTGTATCAAGTTTTTTTCACTAATTGTGGATCGATTTTTCTCAAAATGTATATATTTGGTCAGAGACATACAGGCGAACACATACACAATAATCAATATTTTCACTATATTAGTCATGAGACGTTAAAAAAAGTAAAAATTGGCAATTCAATTTTATTTTACTACGGTGCAAAAACACCGTAAGTAAAATAAGTTGTAATAAATATTATGCAACCATTTCTCGGTATTAAAAAACATCACTTAAAATTCAAATACCTGCAATAAGAATATTAAAGCGGATTAAAAAATGATTCAAATAAAATGTTTGCAAAGATAGTTTAAACTAAAATGTTCGTAAAAATTAACCGTTACAAAATGATCTACTAGCTCGTTGACAAACTCTGACAGGTGAAAGCTAATATGATTCTAAGAAGAAAAAAACGTATATGAACATAGTTCCGATTATTTTTAGATATTGAATTATAGCACTTCTTATCAAATATAAAGAGATACCATGAACAAAAAATTGCTGAAACAAATGTTGCAAAAATGACATTTATTTGGGAAGCAACATTACTAGTAGTTATGAAAAGCATACAATATATACATTTACCACACGAATAACTAAATACATCAAACCTGCAATACTGTGTTCCCGCTCCAGAACCGACTACGCGGCCCTATCAAATCCTTGTAAAGACGAAGAAAATGTTGTTAATGCTGCTATTGACATTCCCTCCATAAGTACAAGACATTTAGTACGCAATTTGCGGTTGTTACCTATTATGGTAATAAATGATCGTTTAAACGCAGATACTTTTCGGCAATTTGTGAATACCATACTATTTGATTTAGTTGATAACATACCACTAACTATTATTCAGAATATGTGGTACCGGCACCACTGCCTCGGTGAAGACAAGTAATTGAGCTAAATACAAACTTTGTAAATAATGGATTGGTAACAGAAGTCCTGTATCTTGGCCACCAGATTTAATCCATTGGATTTCCTTCCTCCGGGGGCACATGAAGCAAATTGTTCACAATGGTGAAATTCATACTCGCCAACAATTAGTACAAGATATACAAGATGTTGCGACTAAAATAAGAAATCATCCAGTGAATACACGAATTGAACCAATGATAATACCAAAAGTTAATAATAAATGTCACATTACATTTGTTTAAGCTGTTTTTTCCATGGTTATCTCAACATATTTTATAAATGTGCTATACCACAGTAACCAAAACGAATCATATTATATATTTTTTATATAGAAACACATCAATTGTCAACTGCCAAAATTTGCCACTAGCTATAGCTAGTGACAAATACTATATTAGATCACCCTGTATACATTTTTCTACCTACTTTAAAGTTTACAAATTATTATTATATAAAATATATGCAGAAACAAGTTGTACACATCTCATATCTAGCTACATATTTTTACTTCAATCGCATCTGTTGACATCGTCTTGTGGGCCTGTGTTATCCTAAGCGAACTGGTGTGCAACGCCTTTCTAAGTCTGTCGCAGTTCCTTTTAGCCTTTGTCACTCCAGCCAAGGCTGGGCCTGCATACATCAGCTGGGCGTGGGACACCGTCGCTAGCAGTCTTCGCCTCCGAGCTTGTGGCTTCCAAAGCGTAGGCTGTTTGACTCCGGTTTGCCTCTAAGATGGTTCCCAGGTACTTCACTTGTCTTTAGATTGGGAATGTCACCTAGAACATTTCTATCTCCGTGATGGTCTGGATACCTGCTCTCTTGGTTAATAGCAGGGCGACTTCAGTTTTAGCAGCAGCTACTTTCAGACCGTTGTCCGTCATCCAGTCCGCCATCGATTTTGCAGCTTGCTTGGCCTTTCGCGTGGTTTCCTCCTGGTAGTGTTCACGAGCGACTATTTCCATGTCTTTCGGGAACGCGATGGCAGTTGTTCCCTCCGGCATGCGTGCACATAGTTCGCCGGCATTGGATCTGTTCCATAGAAGGGGCCCTAGGACTGAGCCCTGTTGTACCTCTCTCGTCACCTACTGTCTTGTTGATATCGTGCGTCCTTAGTGTATAATCCTTCAATCTGTAAAGTATCCTTTTACCAAGTTCGTTAGGGCTGTTGGTATGCCCTTGCTCCTCAATGCATGCAAAATGGTCGTCCATGGCAGCGTATTAAAGGTATTCACAATGTCTAGGATGAGCATCATGTAGCGTCGTCTTTTCTTCGAGTATCCCTTATTGGCCTCCGCTATCAGCCCTCTTACGGTGAGGATGGGGTCTGTTGTAGACCTGCCCTTTATAAAGCTATACGGCTGGTCGTGAAGGCATCCGGCAGCATCGATGGCCTCAGGAAGACGGTCCGCGATCAGTCTCTCAGGTCTTTGCCACCCCGTCCAAGAGGCAGAGCGGGCGATATGAAGCGTGGTCACTCAGCGGCTTCTCGGGCTTTGGGATTAGGATATGGCGGGCGTCTTTCAGCGCTTGGGGAAGATTCCTCTACGCAGGCATCAATTGGAGAGTTCCGTTAGTGTTCCGGCTATCCCCGGTGCTGCCGCCTTGATTGCCTCATTGAACAGTCCGTTCGGTGGCTTTACCTATTCGTCTTCTTGAGGGTTTGTCCTGTCGTTGTCCCGTCCTGGGGGGAAGAGGGCCACAGTCACTGCTCTCGCCCCTCTAGGAACTGTGGCTTCGGGTCCAGGCGGGCGAGGTACGATATTTTTCATAACGAGCCCGTAAGGAAGGCCCCACAAGTCGTCTTCGATCTCCCTACAGAGCTTCCGCCAGCACTCGTTTTGACTCCTTTCAATCGCCCTCATGTACTTCCTCCGTAGTGGCCGGTAACAGCCCTGGATGTGCTCGTTCAGTGTTCCGACTGCCGTAGCTCGTTGGGCCCGCCTTCTCGCCCTGTTGACCTCGCGCCTCGTATCGGCCACCACCTAGCACGGCCAAGACCAACGTATTGGTCTTTTCTTGGCCGTGCTAGCTCGGGTCGCTATTGCAGTTTGACACGCTATCCGAAGTTGCGTATTCCGTTCGTTTCCCATGTCATCCGGGTCCTCCGTGTCTTGTCATTGTTGTCGCCATGGCTGCCAGAGAGGTTTTAAGCAGGTCGTTGTCCATCCTCTCAATAACCACTTCCTCATCTTGGGGGTTGGCTCTTGCTGTTTTTGGGCAGTTACGTTTTCGACACTGGACGATATGTTTTGATTGATGGTTGCTCAGGGTCTCTTCTGTTATTCTGTTAGGGCCTCCCTGCTAGCTGCGCAGATGCCAAGACAATGCCAATGAAGGATACCGAGTTTCCTCTGTCAAAAGCCGGCATCCTTTCCTCATTAGAGACTGTCAGATTAAGTACTGAGGCCGTCTCCACTACTGTTTCTCCCCTGGTGGCTGTAGTTGGAGAACCCATGCTGGGGACTTTGCATTTCGCCCGCTACGACGACCTGCCCGCGCATAGCCTGTAAGGATCTCTCCAGCGTCAGCAACCACTCCGTGGCGGGCGCTCTTCCACAACCCCACTATCGTTAAATCCCCTATCCTGCACATTGATTTCTGTAGGAGTTATTATTGGAAGGTCGCCCTCCTCAGCATGGCCCTCGTCCTCTAGTCCTGCTGCGTGGCTTACAGAGTGCGCGTTACGGGGCATCCCTCCGGCACTGTCGCGCCTGGTGGCCTTCCTCCGCGCATTTAATGCACGGTCTATTTCTAAAACCCACTAGCTTGCAAGGCTGAAGCAATATAATGTTTCCCACCTATGTACTGACACGAAACCCCACTAGATTTTGCAAGGTTAAAGCAAAGTGGCAAGCAAAACGACGTTCACCACCCATGCCCTGATACGAAAGCATTGCCAGATTTTGCAAAGGTTGAAGCAAAATGACGTGTCCACCCAGCCCTGATACAAAAACTTGATTTTGCAAGGTTGGAGCGAACTGATGTTCACCACCCATGCCCTGAAACGCAAAACCCAGTAGATTTTGCAAGGTTGAACCAAAATGTTCACCACCTATGGATTGGTTCGATAAACATACTAAATTTTGCAAGGTTTAAAAAAAATTAAGTTCACTACCTATGCCCTGATGCGAAAAACCTACTAGATGTTACAAGGCTGAATCAAAGCAAAATGACGTTCACCACCTATGCTCTCTGATACGAAAACTCCACTCAATTTAGAAAGGTTGCATCAAAATAACGTTCACCAACCCATGCCCTGATACGAAAAACGTACTAGATTGTGCAAGGTTAAAGCAAAAGGACATTTGCCACCTATGCCCTGTAACGAAAAACTCCAATTACTTTTGCATTAACATTTAATATTAATTAACTAATTCTTTATTATAAGATTCGTTATTGGTCTGATTGATTATATGTTTCAGATTCTTCATCAGAAGGTTCATATGAATTATCAATACTATCAGAGTCACAAAAGAGATTCTTTTCTGTGGACTGCCTTTTCCTACTTATCCCATCAACCAGATAGCAAGAATAATTACCCAATTTTACAACAATTATAGAGTTTAATTGCACTTACCTTCTAAACATAAACAACTCTTACTTGGTGAAAACACTCACTAAATATGCAACGTCACTCAACCAGGGATACTCAACATGCTGAATAAAGTAAAGAAATATGACGCAGACAATATGCCGATGCATTAAAAAAACTAAATGGTACACATATAAACTATATTTAACCGAATTAAAAGAGTTCTGATATAAAACTTAGTGGTACATATGTGTACCAGAAGTCGTGAAAGGGTTAGAGCACTCTGCATCCATATTTTTCCTCAGTTCCATGCCGAGTTCCGTATTTGATATTAATTTAGTAATGAAAGCTAATGTTTCAAGCATATTCATATTTAACTAGCTGGTTTTGTTCACTTAATTTGTATTACCTATAAGCTTTGTAATCAACAATATGATAAATTTACTCGACATAGTTCTCGCGAATATATCTATTATTGATTCTCAAGTATGGTAAAATATACTTCTTGTTGACCCCCGATATAAATACTCTCCTTATTAATAGTATACTGCTGTATTTGGAAAGTACAACTGATAATCAAAATAAAATAACCGACTATCAAACCTGAAGCAGAACTAATAGAGCAGGGATGGCGAACCTTTTTAAACTCGAGTACCGAAAGCTTAAAAATAATAATTTTGAACAATTTAACATGCCATTTATTTTTCATAAATAAACACCATTTCATTCAATATTGTAATGGAAACATGTTGAGAGGATATTTTTGTATTTAATTGTTTAAGCTTTTTTCCAAAACGAAGGTATGGATTATGTGCCAAAATTTGTATCATGCGTGCGATAGGTTCGCCATCCCTGTAATAGATCATAATTGTATCTACTTAACTAGACTAGATTAATACTAGACTAGATTATTAGTTTTAATAACACACCTATTTGTTATTACGTCCATACAAAAGCATAGGAAATAAAGGCGATAAATATTACTAATAACTGTAATAAAAACTGCATTTTAATAGCAAGCAAAGATCATCTCAGACAATAAAACAAAAACCAGAATAAAAAGATTGTCAACTTAATTACTTACAAAAACACATGATTGACATTTTATAAATATACAATTTTTACTACTAAAAATCATCTAGTTTCAAACAGATATTGTGCACTTAAGCAAAATTAATAAAAACAATACATATAATTTATTTTATCACAGCTAAATCTATAATATAGTACTTTTATAAATCTCAAGTATTCATACATTTGCTTTATGCAGGTGTAATACCTCCAGGTTTTCTTTATATAAATATATAATTATAGTTATGTACAAACATATTTCCTTCTCTTACTTACACATTCTGATAATAAAATGACATATGATAAAAAGACATGTAAATAAATACGTACTAAAATGAAATCGACTAATTATGTGATGACACTAAAATTTTAATATTATTGACTATAAAATCCTTGCCCATTTTATAATGATGATGGTTATTATAAAATGAGCAATTACATAATAAAATATGTAAAATATCACCTCAATCAAACTTAGCCCACTGGCTTTGGGTGTTTACTTTCGTGTTTGTTCCGAAACTATCAAAACCGGAAAAACTATTAAAATCAATTCCGTACTCCTGCAATAAATCATGATCTTTACTGTTATAAGTATTCGGTCGTGTAGGTGGAGTGCCGTTTTTAATGGTGTGATTTTCATAGTTATACAACGGATTTGATATGCTCAATGGGATTTGACCATCTAAACTAAGTAGATCTGTATTGTTGAGAAACGAGGAATTTGATAGTGAAGTTGAGCTGTTTGATTTTAACGGGTCAAATTCATCGATGTCCGATGAGGAATCCAGTCGGATGAGATCTTGACTTTCTTCGTCCTTCTAATTGGGAAAAAATAATTGTAGTGACATGTGGTGATTTTCATATTAAGGAGCATTTACTTAACAAAAACCAAAGCATGCACATATAAACATGAAAATGGTTACCTTTCTACTAGGTGAATTGGTTGGTGGTGATAGTCTAACAACATCAACAGTATGTTGATTCGCAACAAGAAACACCGGTTGTCCATTTTCCCTTCCACCTCCGACAACAAACGGTGTTGTTCCGAAAAAATCGTGCGTTCGCGGTGGCACAGGTGGCGAGGAAAACACTTCGTCTGGTGATTGAAGCAAATTTTGGGTATCAGGAGCTTTGGATTGAAACAGCCGGTTGGAGGGGGATGCCATGGGCGCGCTTGTTCGGGCGGGAAACAACCACCGATCAGGGCTAGAGGTTGGTGAGGAATGTTTAAAGTTTTCAAGGCTGCGCACAGGTTTTAGCTGCAAGGAACACAAGTGCAACAAAGTTAGATACAAGCTAGATTAGAAAATAATCTGATATCAAATATACTAACTGTTTTGTGAATTAATCGAGTATATTCAATACCAAATTCGAAAGAACAAAAATAACCACGTTTTGCAATAGGAAATGCTTGATATATTATGTTATAGAAGTCATTCTATATTTTTAAATTATGGTTTTGTAATTACTGATTAGAATCGGAAGTAAATTGAACCATCTATATTTTGAATACTACTTAAAATTCAGTATTTTCAGATATATCAGCCCAAAGGCATTTACAGTTAAAGTTAAGTGACTGAGTAGTTATCTTATATTCACAGGAACGATCTTGAAAAGAGAGCTGTGATTGAATTGGTCATCCCAATCAAGTATTAATCACTTAATCCCAAGTGCTCAACACGTGACTACGCATGAGAAATCTTTTTCCGCGGTGTTCTGCGAACTACGAAATTTTCACATAATGTAAACAAACCATGAATAAAGCTAATCAGAGATCATTGAATTCCAAATCACCCAGCTCAGTGACCTGATAGAGACCCACTCCGTCGTTCGCGAATTTGTACAAATCATTTTTCATAGTAAAAAAAAACTTTTCCACTGGTTAAGGGAGAAGTTCAGAGCGGTGTAATCTCCCGGTATTTATCTTAACTTCACAGAAAACCTCTGAAAAACCGTGAAAGGTGATTCGCTAAATTTAGCCCATAACGGCGTTTGAACTCTTACTCCCCACTGCTCAGTACGAGACGGGCGTTACTTGTGAATTATGTATGTTTGCTATTTTCTACATCTTATGGAACTCATTATATAAGCATTTCCGTTTTAAAAACGGGTCAATAGGTTAAGGTTAGTAAGAGTGCCACTATAAAAATACTTATCTCAAACTCAAGTTGGTACTTCGACTTAAATATTGCAATTATTGCATCTACAATCAAAATGAATACAGCAAATACAGCGCAAGAATAAATCGAAATAGCACTTTAGTCACAAGTTAGCAGTAAAGTAATAAACATAATATATTAGAAAATGTACTTACAGATCGATCAACGGGCGGCGTATCTAAGCGAAAATGGAATAAATCTTGCATTTCGTTCATTAGGTCTATCCTAGGTATATCAAATGCAGGCGACGTACTCCTTGACCTGTCTGTAATTTCAGGTGACATAGGTGGTGGACTTAATGGACTGTAAGGCCTAAAAATGGAACATGCATGATACAAGTTTTTAATTCCATTCACGGGTTGCTTTATTAAATCATTATGTTGTGTTGTAAAATGTTTCATGATTTTTAGTGATCCCAAAGTGAAGTATACGTTATTGTTTTATTGTTAATAAATATCGGATGTGAGCACCTCACGTCTTTCAAGATGCAGTAGTTAATTAATATTAAATCAAAATTTAAGATTAGAATTCATCTTAAATAAAAGTTGCAAGTAATTAAATTATAAACTTTTTATAATATTTTCACCTTACTACATTTATACCATTGGACTAATTTCGGGGCCCGCGCGGTCCTTGCCCGATATCGGCTCACTTGATGCGTTTATTTAATTTTAGATTTTTCACAAAATTGATTTTAATAAAATAGTCATTTAGCCGTCAGATTTTGCTCTAATTCTACTGGGTTGGTCCCATGATAACAAGCACAATTTCCAAATCTGTTTCCGATTCATACAGTGGTTTGCCGCATGTACACACACGCAGTCGGACATTTTTCAAAAATATTTTTTCTGAAAGTAAACATTACTAACCTTTCAATTCCGGTACTTTTATAACCTAATGTTGCTTCTTTTCTGTAAGTAGTTGTTGGATTTCCAAATGCTAACGTCCTGCGTTTACCTGTGGGTGAGTTTGGTGCTGACCTAGGTTTATCTAATGTGTCTATTCCGTTCCGCAATTGTTGTGGACTTTGATTATCTTTTAGTTTCATTTTAAATTCTTTATATGCGCTTTTAACTCCTTTACCACCATCTTTGACCTAGAACACCAAAGATTATAACAGATTGTAATCAAGAAATGCACTAATAAGACATGAAAGTGGACATTTTCTGCGTATGGGTTATCGTAAAAGGATCCAGGGGACTGTAATAATGAAAATGAAAGGGTATTAAGAGACCGTTTGTCAATGGATACCGTGGAGTATAAAGGTGGCCGCTAGACAAAATAGAGGAAATTAGAGCACTCACACTATACATTTGTTTTATCTGAAAAACTGAGTTGGGTGAAATAAATCCTTTCTCACTCTTGTTCTGCAGCGCGTAGGTACGAGAACTATATTTAAACTTAGGATATTGGATACACTGAATTTTACAAGGGGGCATAAAAATACTCTTACGTAATTTGTAAACGAAATATAAAACTAAGTATCCTCCGGCTGTGGAATCATTCAAATCAATCATTCGCGATCGAAGACTTTCACATAGGCGCATACGAAATTTCAAATCGTCAGTTTTTAAATGGGAACCTATTGTTATTAATTAAGATTGACCTTGTAAATCTAAACAAACAATGTATGCATTTGAATTACCTTACTAAGGAAAGTTTAAGATAATTGAGCTTAAAGTGCCTTAAATTATAAAAAATAGTATCCACTTGAAAACAGAATTGTCAGGAAAAAAAACGTCTATCTTTATAGGGCTATTAGCCGTGAGGTCAAGGGAGAAGCTCAGAGGAATTTAATCTAAGACTCCCCAATGCTCAATACGAGACGGACGACGCCTCTAACCACTCGGCCACTGAGCTGGATTTGTTAAATTTAAATTTATTTCTTTTCTAAATGTGATACACTACAAAATAGAAGTAATTTGTTTGAAATTCACTTTCGGCGCTGTGTAATTATTTTCATTAAAAACGGGATGATGGAGGATAGGATAGAGCGGTTTCAGCAACAAAATCTGAAGCGTTCACTGGTGGGTGGAGAAAGTGCATTTGGGAAGAGGCGGGCGTATTATGAGAAATGTATTCCACAAGGTGGTAAATGAGGGGGCAAATGGGAGAGAGGACAAAATGGGGAAATATTTCAAAATGTAGGGATATGTATTAAGAGCATCTTGTATCATAGGGTTTTTATATTGTATTGTAAAAGAGAATATGTCAATAATGGGTTTCTAATAAAAAAAATGTACACGACTTTTTAGCTCACTATGAAACCAACAAATATCATCAGGGATAGAATTACGTCTGGGTTTCTAGGAAAAACATGTTGTGTCAATAGCATTAGATAATAGATTCAGAAAATGCATGAACCTATAATTAATATTATTGCCGAGGTTTTCCAGTATACTAAAATCAATGCTGCCTAGTGTGTGGAATAAAATTTGCATATGCCTCTATCTGTCACTGATCTATAAGGGCAGAGTCTTTAAGGTGATTTAACTCTAGGACTAGGCCATTGTTATGTGAAAGTTTTTGATACAGTCAACAAGTATTCAAAGTTGGTGAAATTATTGTCAATCCAATTATGGTTTCTTGTATTAAAATAGACAGTGAGTTTGAGGCCATAGCTTTGGAGGAGATCAGTAATTATGAAGCAACGATTGTTTCCATGATTAAAGTTTACATTAAAGTCACCTCCCAGAACAATCGAATAATTGTTAAAATCAAGACCAAGCAGTATACCATCACAAAACACATTGAATTTGCCATTAGGTGACCTATATACAACAATTAAAATAATATTAAAATCAATAATTTTGGTGCAGGCAATCAATTTCTCAAGAGAAAGATGATGCTTCCACTATTTTTATGATGTCCTTTGGTAGTAACAACCCCCCCTCATATGTAGTGATCCTCCTTGCAAAATATTAGGGAATATTGTAATGCCTCGTTTTCTAAAAGTTGATTACTTGATTGGATACTTATAAATAGAATCTACATGATCTGCCTATGGTTACTACTAGTGAATAGAAAGAGAAACCCTTAAAAAACGGAATAACTAATTTTAAGTCTATTTGGGAAAATGTCTATCTGATGTCCGTCTACTATTACTACATATTTTCAATCCAAATTTTGTTTGTGGCAATTCAAATTTTCAATTATAAATTTAGTTTTATAACTATTCACGATATTTTCGAAACAACATTGATTATCTTAATTTAATGTTTAATTTTGAAAAATTGGCCCAGATAAAGTATATACATTTTTACTTTATGATACTACGTATGGATAATGTATTATAATGTTGTTATGAATTAAGAGATATTTTATTTCATTATTTCTAAACAAATCCAGCGCTTGTTTGGTAAATCTGTATATTAATGTATATTTTTTGTTGCAAATATGCACTTTGCCGTCGTTAGACAATGATAAGCTGAGATGATTATAAATACTCAAAATAATAATAATTAATGTAAGATAATTTGATCATCCTTATCATAATTTTAATGAAATAAATAAAAATAACGCAGTTCTTAAAGAGTTTCCCGCGAAATATTTACACCAAAAACTCAAACTCATCATTACATTATGTAATAGTTTAATTTTGTTTCAGAAAAAAAATGCACTAAAATTTGTTAGAGATGGATGACACACATTATTTTTCAAAAATGGTTACGATGATTTTCTTTGAAGCTAATTTTATTTGAATATTTAAAGAATTTTAATGATTTGTTTAACAGATATTGTTTTTGGGAAAACTATTCACAAAAAGTTGTCAAAGACAAATGGATGACATACATTATGTTAGACGGTCACTATGATTTTCATTGAGCCAATTTTTGTTGAATATTTAATGAATTACCTAGAGAGTTTTTGTTGCTATTTTATATCAATTTTAATAAATAACATATCTTCATTACAGGTAGATGTATGCGATTTTTTTAAGTACCCGTATCTAGAATAAACTTGAAACTTACCGTTTTTACAGCTGATTTCATTGCTGGATTAGCCTATAAAATAAAGAAAAACCATAATCACCTAACAATCCATACTAAGTTACTAGCGATCCCCAAACTTTAGCATGCATCAATTGTAAAATGGCTTAGCAACAATTATGTGATATTTAATGCTGCATGATTTAAAACAAGATTAATTAATGCCAAATTTAACCAACATTAAGACATGCTGCTGGGCAATTTAGGTAAAATTCTTAACCCTAATCTTTTAAATCATACAGCATTAATTTCAACTGTTACAGGCAACATTGCACGAATTAAAATTTCATAAACCAAATATTAAAAGCAATATATTTATTTCAGAATTAAAACATTTATAAAGGTCAGGTAGATACATCTACCTATAATAAATACAACACTACTAAACATAAGCATAAGTTAATAAGTTAAGTAACTAATTATTATGCCATTGGAATAAAATAAGAAGGTACTTTAGTTAAAGCAATAATAAAATAATAACAAAATAAAATCTTTTATAAATTATATCACATTGAAAATACAGTATTATTCACAACCAAAAATAACATTAATTACATAAGAAGTGCAGTGGTATCAACTTCTAAAACAACAATGGATATGATCGATTATCGTAGGTTTATTTCAGTAGTAGTATAGTTACAATGCACACAATATATAGTTCAGAAAAAATACTTTTAAATAGATTCAGTTTCAAAAAGTAAAAATGTTCTTAGCATTATGGTGAATATTTCAATACAGGATAATGTGATTGAAGAAATTAGAGCAATTTCAAAAAAATATTAAAGTAAATTTGTTTCTTTAATAATTTTAATTCGACAGTAATGCAGAGTGATTCATAACTGGAGGATACAGATGATATGTTATATATCCATTTCAATTCTAAACTGTAATATGAAGTAACTGTTATTTCATTATTATCACATACTTCATGTAGAGATATTTATATTTATAGCACAATTACAGGATTAAAAGTCTGCTAGCCCATGGATAAATAAACAGTATATTCTATATTTGTTCATATTCCATCAATATATTTGGCCATTAGAGAATCCTCACGCAGTTAGAACCCAATTTTAAGCAAACATTTTCTATTAATATTAATTAATTTGGTGTGGTGCTTTTAATGGGCTATTACTACTTACACAAATGTTCCCACATTGTATCAAGTTATATGTATATGATCATTGTGAAAATCAAATGAAGAATTTATTGGACATTGAATAAGAAAATTTGTGCATAACATATGTTTAAATATCACTCTGTATTTTGCTAAAATTAAATATCTGCGTGCTAGAAAAACGTCACGCTTTCATATATGAATTCAATACTGTATATGATACTATATATTTATTTTAGTCTTCTAGCTATGAATCCTCCTGTATAAGTCTATCAAATCCAAAACCATGTTATATGATTCCAGAATAATTCCTACAGAATATCATTAGACTTATATAACGCGATTTTGTACTATACGGCATTAGACAGCTGTGAACATTATTGTTTTTTTAGTGTAAAATAAAAATGATATGAACAAAACTATTTGAATGTATTCTGTTTACCGCACCGTCTCACTCTCATCAATTTTGGAATTTATAAGTGATTCTATTTTCAGCATGCATAAGCCTAAGTAGTTTGAGCGTTTTGTATTGTGGGAGCAAACCATAAATTCTAATAAAATATTAATAAAATCGAGCTATCAGCGCGCTTCATTTCAACAATTCTTTAAATATTAAGTTATCCGCGTAATCCCTAAAACCACTTACAAAACGCAATTATCAGCGACATTTAAAATCGGCGGGATCATGTCTACATTATTTATTTTGTGAGAATAATTAAATTATATTAAGCTTATAAACTAAACGAGTATTGTGACTGTTTCTATCTAACGGTCTCTACATTTAAGCGAGTTACATATATTTATATTTTTATATTTTATATTTTTTATGGCACTAATTGTCAAATTGTAATGAACTTTAGTAAAAACTAGGCTATGAAATTGAAAAATGCATGTAATTTAATGATAAATAAATAACCGATAACAAAGTGTTTTTTTTTATTAAATTGCAAAAATGTGTAACTTTTAAATTGATTACTATAATTCATTCTTATAGAGTGTAGAAGATGCTATATATCTTGTATATTCTACACTGTATTCTATGGTCTATAACAAGGGTTACCAAAACATCGGCCGCGGTCGAATGGTAACTCGTCTAACTATTCCTACTCGCCCGTCTATATTATATGTACATATCTCTAATATCCGTCAAAGCGATCACTTAATACATACGATGTTGATAGACCGCCGCCTATAATTTAAAAAACAGATCACCCAGAGTGATCAAAAGTTTGTCCACCCCTGGTATAACTATGAAATATGGTCATCAATTCATACAAACTAATTTCAGCGCGTGTTTTATTACATAAATTGTATGCCATTGCATTTTTACTAAAAACACAATACAATTTCACAATTCATTCCATGAAAAGTATATATCTGACCCCCCCTCTTAACTCACATTTTGTGAATGTTAGTAGATACAAATAGTCAAAATACTCTCTTAATAGTTGTAAAAGTTCAATATAATTTCATTATTCCCACAAGAAAAACAATGTAGACATAATCAAACCCATTTTGAATCTATACGGAACTTAATATTTATAGAATTGTTGAAATAAAGCGCGGTGAACGCACGATATTATAATAATATATATGAATATTTTACTAGAATTAATTGTATCCTCATATATGTAATCACACCTTTAAAAACTGTCAAACGAAGCCGCTTTGGTAATAAAATTGATTAAAAAACGTGCTAATATAAGTCATAAAACCACATTTATGAACGCACAGTAGTGTTATTACATCAACACGATATTACAGAATTGGACAATTATTTACCACACAAGTGAAATAATATCATACGCTTCATTATTAACGTACGGCTCTGCAGACTTTATATACGTCAAACAGGTTGATTTCATGAACATATCTACAATTTTTACTTTATGAAACTAAATATAAAAAAATATATAAATCGGACAATAAGTGTGCTACACTAGATGACCTTGAGATTAAAACAACACGCGATACAAAATTGTCGTTCAATCATAAATGATCGAAACTGAATAATGGGATGGTTACACTAATTAGGAACTAACGTTTCGTAATGGATAAAACAAAATAACAAAAGCAACTAAAACAAACATAATACATAGCTTGCACAAGATATCTACAAAAAAGCGGTGCTGCGTGAACTCACTAATTTAGTAAAGTTTGGGGATTCGTGATATTACGTATAACATATATACCTTATCCTTGAAGCTTTTGATTATTGCAGACCCTTCCTTCTTCATCGACGACGTCCACTCTTTGTATTGCTGCTTTATTTTCGAGCTGGACTTCTCTGAATATCGGCAAGCTTCGATTTCGAACTCGTCAGAGAAACCGAGACCTTTGTTCAACATGTCTAATCGTTCTTCAATAAACTGGAATCACAAAGTATTATTTATAAATAAAAATACTAGGACTAACTATTAAAAGTAAATACAATGCTAACAATGTAGCAGTATTAAAATAGAAGTGATGGATACTATACTTAATTGAACTATCTATAGTGTCGAATGTTGCGAAACTAATAAAAACTATTCATGAAAACTTTAGTAAAAAAAAATCAAATATCAACTATTTAACCTTCCGTCGGGCGCATTTGATCTCTCAGACACAGCGCACATTTAGTATGCTGTCTAGGTTCGATTTGCTTGAAACATCCAGTTTTTTTTTATAATCCATGTTCAGCTATTGCTTCTTATGAGGTTGTAGAATAGTTAAAAAAATAAATTATTTTGAAAAAATTATTGGTATAGCCGTAATTAGCCGTGGCCTTTCAGGTGTATAGCGCCCGTCCCTCTTAAAATAATATTGCGCCCGACGGAAGGTTAAATAATTCTAATAAAGGTATCGAAAGGGAAAAGTATTTTTTAATGAGGTTCATCATGATGAGTAACTTAATATAGTTAAGACGCTAGCTATATGAACATCCTTATCATAAGCCTAAACATTATCAGAAGTTTAAACGAAATTGTTTTTATGTGATTTTTGACAAAAATCTTTTGAACCAAAACTATGTAGCAAAAGTTATAAAGATGTTGATGAGATTTTTAAAAATGTCTAGAACCCCAGAATTGGTTAATGAGGCCCTGATTTATCCCATTGCGAAAGCTATGTTACGGTATCCAGATTCTAGTTTTACAACTATTCGATAATATTTGTAGATATTTTACAGCCTTGAGCATTCTATTTGTCCAAACTTGTCAGGACATCTATGAACAATTTCTGTCAACAGTGTTTGATGTTAACGCAGCCAAAATTTATTTGCAAATTTGCGGAATATCAGTTGTTTATTCTTATTAAGATTTGGACTATTATCTTTTTTAGCGAGTAATCAAGAAACCACTAATATTATGATAAGACTAATAGTATTATATGATAAGATTCTCAAATTTCGAACTAATATTTCGAAAAACTTCAATCTTTATAGAGCTATCCAGGGCCGGTACTAGAAGGTGCACGCTGTAGCCCCTACAGCGTGCACCTTCTAGTACCGGCCCTGGATAGCTGTATAAAGATTGAAGTTTTTCGAAATATTAGTTCGAAATTTGATAATCTTATCATATAATACTATTAGTCTTATCATAATATTAGTGGTCGCCCCAACCAAGCAGACGGCCGCAACAAATTCGGCTGGGGACATGAGCTATCGAATTATGTATGCACGCGAGTGGCCGCCTACCTAGGAATGATATTGGCCGATATCGGACTTTACCGCCGGTGTAAGAAGAAACTCAAATATCGAATTAATATATTACTCAAGCTTTTTAAATTCTTGAGGCAACCAGTAAAACTTGAACAATAATCTTCCTCACATATAAAAATCATAGTAAATACCTGTTGAAAAATTTGTAGATTTAACATTTCCCGTAGAAAAGGTTGCGACGAAACGGGCCTCGTTTCTATAAAACTATCCTCATCAAACGTAACTTTCTGACCCGGTTGAAATTTTAAAGCATCCCTATATCCACCAATTAATTGCACTAAAGCCCGAAGAAACGCTCTGGAAACACCGTCGCCCAACAACGTACTTCTATTCTTCAACTGCTTCTTCAAAGATGCAACCTAAAACGAGAGTTAATCACATAACAATAACCTAAACGAGTCGACAAACACTACTTACGACTTCGCTGGGCAAATTGTTGAGGTCATCAAACGGGGTTTCAATTTTATTTGTATCCGCATCTAGTATCACAACGTCTCCGATTTCTATCCTGTTCACTTTCTGCAACACAAACAACAATTAATGCGTCTGTAAAAGCGAAAACAGGCCGAAGCGCGCGGCGCACGCTTAGCTGTTTTGCCAAAATCGCTTTAATTTTCGTACCGTATTTTTAGACCATGCTGGCGACACCGACCGATATTTTTTTACGTTGCGCGTAGAAAACACGCGACATTCATTGTTGGACTACAAGAAAGCATGCGACGGATGAATTATTAAATCCATTCCAATAGAGTTAAATTTAATTCATCTCTAAGAGCAATGTGCCGATCAGTTTAGTGCAAAAAGTTAAACCTTGTGAGACGTAATGCAGCACGTGGCGCTTGATGTCACGTCAATCATCGTTATTATTAAAAGGCTGCACCTGACTAAATATACTTTACTACATTTGTTTACTACGAGTGTATGCAAACTACAAATAAATCTTTCCATTAGTATACCATTACGCGTTTTAACGATGTCTATGAATGAAAAGTTAATCGAATTAGTAGCAAATTAAATGCTACACAAATTACCGAGGCAATAAAATATGTCAGTATTAATGACGCTATTAGTTAATTAAATAAGCCACAATGCAATTTAACTTTGTTTTTCTGTCATTTAAATATTAACGATATAGTGTGTTTGTAACGACCGGAATAATGGGATTACGAGTTGCTAAAAAACTTTTCAATTATATTGTCTTGCCACTGGCATACTCTACAAAATGGGAGTTGACCTATGATCTAAATTATCAATAGTATTTCCCTTTTGTATGCAGTGTGAGTTCTCTCAACCGAATCTCCATTACTTTATTACGCGAACTGAGGAATATTCCGATACATATTTATTTATAGAAACCCTTTCAGTATAAGTACAAGTGCTGGTGCCCAATATATTAATATATTATTTGATAAAATAAATATATTTTTTGTATTTGATATTTACATTAGTTGATTTTTTATTATGTTAGAAATTGATTGATTCTGTTAATGTGTCGGTTATTTTTATGTTTATTTTGTACATGTTTGAACTAAGCTTCAGTAGTTGTATTGTTTACAAAAACCAGGAAGGGATTACATAAATAAATAAATTCCATATAACAGCGAAGTAATTTATTTAAAGTATTATTTTTATAGGACATTTCAAAGTCACAGTTAAGTGAAACACAACTATCATATGAATTAGTGAGGAATTATAAAAAAAGCGTAACACTTTTAACGAGTTCCTATAGGAATGCAATAGAAGCGAAAACGTTTAAACAATCTACGAATGAGTTTACGTAAATTTACTTCTATAAAATGCTAATTCAACAAGTTGGCATAAATCACATATGCAATTTAAATAATTAATTTGATAAAGGCCACGATCAATATTAGTGTCAATATTTTAGAATAATGACAGTATTACTATATGATAATATGTTTAAAATGTTCATTATTCTAAAATATTGCCAGTATTACTCATTGTGTAAGGTATAATAATGATGTAATGAGGAGAATACTGATCTTTATCCGGATAATTGATTACTTGATAAATATAAAAGGAGGATTGAAGTAAATATTGATAGTACTAGGATTGACAGTATTATTGACCGTGTAAGGTGCCTTATAGGAAAAAATACCATATTCCATCAAAAAGTCATCAACAATTTTAATCAAACCTAATTTAACCAGGTAAGTTATTTCGTATCAATTGGCTATTGTTAATAAATCATTAGACACGCGCTTTTTCACATAGTAAATGTAATAAAATAAATAACAGTCATTAGAGAGCTTAAAACAGCTAATTGAGTTGAGCATATAAGTTATATTACGATTTAAGAAATATTCAAAATAATTCATAGGAAATAATAAATTTAAAAAATATAGTTATAGGGATTGTGATAGTCTTAGGGTACACTAATCTATGTCACGTACGTGTTTGTGTTTATGCCAAATAAAGACAAATTTATATATAAAATATACACTAAATCATAAATTCAAGGCGAAGAGTCGAATAAAGATTCTTTTCTCTCTCTCTCTCTTTTCGTGTTGTTTGATTATCTCAATAATAGTAAAGTGACTAGAATATGACGTTGTGTTGTATTAAATTTATATTGTTTAATTTGTATTCTGAAAATATTAGCAATAGTAAAAAGTAGAAGCATATCAAATAACTAAATCAATGTTAAACAACAGGCGCGGCCGTCTAAAGCAGGTCTGGGCAACCTGAAACTTATCAACCCTTATAATATGTGTTGCATTAAAATAATAATCGTTTACAATCAAAGCGAGACCTGCCTAAATAGAATAAGAAAATATTTGCTTTATTGTATTATTTCTTTTTTATTTGGAAAGTTCTGTATTATTCTTCTATTATCCTTAAAGAAATAAATTATTTAAAAAAAAAATAAAATAATCGAGTTTGTATTGATCCTTTAGGGAAGCTTTAGTGTAAAAGTTAAAAATATATATTTGTATAATAAAGACAATTAAATATATAGTTTTATGTTTTATTAAATTACTTACACTATTAGATCTGAATTCAATGTTGAAGTAAATGAATTAAGGACTTAATATAATTCATTAGTGTTGATAGAAATTACATAATATATTACTTACCTTCAATACTTCATCAGGCACACCAATCAGGAACGGCATCGGCGCCAATAAGTAATCAATTAAGGCCATCGGTAATACAGGAATGAAGATATGCTGCCAAATCATGGGATAAATAACGTCATTGGCGGACTGGACGCAGGCACTCAGCCTAGTTAACTTTTTCGACGTGATAATAATGCGCCGCTCGTATAACATGGACGCGAATATAATTATCATATTGTTCGTGTCTATAGCATTAAAATATTCAGTGAGGTTTCGCTGCAAAGTTAATTACAACGGTAATAAATAAGTCATCGTCGGCGCGACGTGCAAATTATGAACTTACATTTTCCGGTATACTTGGAAGTTGAAATTGCTTCGGACATTCTATCGTAAAAGTCTGCAAGTTTATTACCAATTAGTATCGTTATTATCACTGGTTTTGCGGGATGCTGAATAAATTGCGAGTGCAATTAAAATAAGATTGCAGTATTTAGTAGGATACAAATGTATTTGTGTGATAAGCATATTACACTTGAAATAGACAAAGGGCGTATTCTGTAACATACGCGATATTATTATACAGTTATCGGTTTGCTACCAGGTAATCCTATATATCAATGTTCTATTTCAATTATGATAATCTTTGATTAATACTATATTCTTCTACCAGACGTTATTTCCATAAAAGACTGGTTAAGAGTATTTATGCATATGGGTACAGTGACGCACATCATTCAAATTATATTTTTTATAATTATTGATTCCGGTCGTCGTATATTGAATTATTATTATCCGTATACCATTATCAATTTTAATAATACCTATCCCTGTAATATAAAAGCGAAGACAATCTTTTCAAGTCGAACAACCTATTTATGTTTTTTTATTCTGTTAGTGCTGTCAAGTGGGGGTGGCAGGTTCGAATACGCACAGAGACGTTTCTTTGTAAATATATTGTATTCATAGTATAATTGAAGTATGAAGCCTTTAAAGTAATAGCAATGTTTTAAATAAAGTTTTGCTTTTTTACAATTAAATATGTTTTAATTCATTAAATTATTCTGTCTATTTTTGTAACTAAAAAACATTCCCGGTGAACGGCAGGTTTTCACCTAGTTTTTATATAATATCAGAACATATTTAATACAGACTTTATTGAAAAGACTGATGTCACAATTTAGAAACACAGTTAAAAAATAACCCTCCCATAAAGGCAAAACTAGACCGTTAAAGTTTGAGTATTTTTAACCGAGGATTAGAATACCCACTAATTAAAATAATGGTACAACGAAATAACCGGCGATAGTACTTTAAAGTTTAACCGGACATAGTGAGAATAGGCGACAGAAAATAAGGCCCCGCTTTGGAACACAACCTTAAAATCATTATCATAATGTATCTGACAATTTTGTATTTAACGAGTGTTATTTTTTAACAGACTGGTGTATCAATACCGGCATGAGATATGAAATAGTAGGTGAAATTCCCAGGGAATGATGAATATTTTTTCCAATGAAAACTATTGAAGAAAACAATGCTTTCCTTCTGAAAATATTTCCAAACGTGATATTGTGCACTTTTCGTTTCATTCAGAATGCTCATTGTACAACGGATAATAAATAAATTCATTATTATTATGTAAAAATCCAAATTCTTAATTAACAAAATGCTATTCATTCAATACTCTTTACTCCAATTAAAAATTGAATAAAAAACATAAAAATACCAACCTCGAAGGGATTTCAACCCGCGATTCCTACTTTTGCACTGACGGCACAAAAGTATATAAACATTGTCTTAGTTTTTATATTATAAAGGATTATATGTATATTTTAATCATATCGATTTTATTATATTTCTCCTAAACACTTTGGACTATAAAACACTTAAAAAATAGATTTAATAACTTCCTTTGAGTTGCCACAACTTTCATTTGCTTAGTAAATCACAATGCATATTAATTCCATTCATAGGTTTAACAATATTTGAAATGTAAATATCTTTTGTTTGATAAAGATATACGTCATTCCCAAATAGACCTAAACGGGTCAATTCTCATTGACCCGTTTAGGTTTAGGCAAGCTCATAATACCGCACGGATTTTCAATACAAATTTCAATTTAGAACAATATCCACGTAGATTAATTGAGGAATAGGCTTGCATTATAATTGATTAGTGTCATCGATCACAAACAATGCCACGCAATAAGTAAATTACAAAGGTGGCTCGATTGTAAGCTAATAACTAGCGCTAATAACTTTTTTTCTGCCAATCATAACCGTTTGAAATACTTTTCAATGGTATTGCTTTTATAGAAAAGTACTACAATAATAAAAACGTGTATCTTTTTTTTTTTCGTTTTATCACCATAATTTTAAATCTGTGCTTTATAATGTCTAATATATGTTTAATGAATAACTACAACTTGAAATTACAACTTATACTTAATTTAATACTACAAATACATGCATACATTGTTGAGTAATAACTAATAACAGCAAACTTACACTTTCTCCTCTATTAAATGGAACTGAGAAACATTTTCCAGGATCGGCTATTTTTTGTACGTAAACTGCTAATAAAAATTCTCGGAGATCATCCCCCCGTGGACTGTGCGTTAAAACTGCTATGTTATCTAAAAGTCTGCAAATAAAAAAGTAAGTATTAGAGCACGCCACGGATAATGGTTGGGTCGTTTTTTAAGTATATGCAAGATTATTGATAAAATAATTTTTAATAAGTATTAAAAAGAGAACGTGTAATTAAATTCTCTTTAGTATTTATGTATTATTATGTATATATACTAGCCGCCATACACCCAGTAAACGTCGACGTATTTTGATGAAAGAAGACGTGGATTTTATTCCTATTAGGAAACTATGAAAATTTCAGCAAGAAACAATAATGATGAAGAAATTAACATCGACAATGAAGCAAAAACTATTTTTTCATTTGGCATTAAGGGTCAATGTTAAGCATATTTTTAAGCTTAATAAGTCAACACATTAAAGTTGAAATAATGCCTCCTGTACGACATCGTGCAAATTTCCATCAGTTAGCCGAGTTTGAACGTGACAGTAATCGGTCTACGAGGAGTCGGATTATCAATTCGTGATGGTGCCGCTCGCATGCAAGGCAGTGTCGCCACAATTTCCCTATGTTGGCGATGATAATGATTCAGGTAATAATGAGGAACGACGACGGTTGCGTCCCGGACGTCCTAGACGCACCACTGATCGTGAAGATCGAGCACTTCGGGATCGTTTTTCATCAACAAAGCAAATTTGTGATATATGGAGAGGATTAATTGATCATCAAATCTCCTTACAATCGTCGTATCGAAGAATTCGATCTTTTGGGCTTCGGGATCGTTTTTCATCAACAAGGGAAATTGGCAATGGAGAGGAGTAATTGATCTTTAAATCTCCTTATGATCGACATATCGAATAATTCGATCTTCTGGGCTCAGATCATATCGACATTCGCTTTGTTTACCTCTTACTCCACGCCATCGTAGTCTTTCGTTGCCAGTAAAATAGAGGGAGAATACTCTCTTACGTATTTCTCCTTGTCCTTCCCATCTAATTTCTTGCAGCGCTGTTATGTTATGCTTTGTTCGATCAGTTTTTCGGCAATCTCCTCCATTTTTACTGCTCCTAGCATGGTTCGGACATTCCATGTTACAATTATCATTTCCAATCTCTTGCGCTTCATTCTCTGCTTGCTTGGTTCGTTGCCGTAGTCCCGCCAGGTAATATTCCGTACCGGTGAAATCAAATACCCGGGGCGAACCAAAACTATATAGCATTGCAGCGTCAGACCCAGATTGGACGTCAGCAGACAGCGCCGAGTCGTTGCTGGGGTGAACAATACACTGCTTCATTCGGGACGAAGAGTGATAAAACAAATTGCCTTAAAAAAGAACAAAAATGCCCCAAAAGACTTGGAACTTGGAATGTCAGACCAGTATACTAACCGGAAAAAATACATGTCATCATCGACATCCTAGGTGTCAGTGATGTACAATGATCTGGTCAAGGAGAGCTCCCTATCAATGACTATTACATGCAAGACTCGGGAGAATGCGCCATAGTTGCGGAGTGGCTATTATAATTTCAAAGAGAAAATTAAAAAAAATCTTAAATGTAGGTTAAGATTTTCATAGTAATAATGATACAATCACATGCAGGAAAAATTGATATTATTAAAGTATACGCGCCTACAGCAGACATTACTATAGACGAAATAGAGGAATTTTATTACCAACTGGACGAAATGATGAAAAGTATAAAAAAAATCTGATGTTACTATCATACAAAAGTCGGAAGTGGACGTGTTGAGAAATGCGTTGGTCAATACGCTCTAGGCGAAAGAAATGAGAGAGGAAAAAAGCTTATAGAATTTTCGCAAATCAAAGACATGATAATTACATATACGCGGTTTAAATTACCAACCAGAAGATTATACACGTGGTGATCACCGAATCACACATCAACCGTATAGTTCGGAATCATCATTCTCAATGTACAATCGTACCCCGAGGAAGATGTTGGATCCGATCACAATCCTGTTATGCTACCCTGAGAGTTAAACTCAAACTCAAACTCAAACTCAAACTCAAACTCAAACTCAAAAAAGTCTTATAAAAGCGACAAACAGATAAAATTAAGACAACATGCTAAGAGATATCAACAGCAATCTGGAACGATTTATACAGAGAGATATTACAGAAAATGAGGCGTAAATGAGACATGAAATACATGAAGCAGGCATTGCGAGGTGGATGCAAAGACGAACTAAAAAGCAAATATGGTTCTCGTAAACAACAATAGATGACAAACGATATCTTAGCCATCATGGAAGAACGAAGATGGTATACAGAAATAGATAAAGACAAATACAAGGAAACGCAATAACAAATAAGGAAAAAATCAAGGATGCCAGTCATTAGAAGATGTGATGAAAAGAGGAAGCATTCGGCCGGAGGAATGATTCATTTAATCTACATAAAAAGTCAAGGAATTGCAGTCATAAGGAGGAAACAAAAACAAAATGGCTTCATAAGTGATATAAGGGATAGCAATTGAAAGATTATAATGGACATAGATGACTAAAATAAAAATGGGAAGAATACATGCAACAACTGTTTGAAGGACTATAGAAACGATGTCATATTAAAAGAAGCTACGAATAGGCCTACAATAACAATTGAGGAAGTCAAATACACTATCAAAAAATCAAAAGAAAGAAAGTAGGGCCAGACGAAATACCAATAAATGTCCTTAAACTGATAGAAGAGAAAATTAATATTTTGGTAAACCTGTACAACACCATCTACAATACCGGAATTATAGGAGAAAAATGGCTGAGACCAACATTCATCTCATTACCAAAGAAAACATCATGCAAGAGAGTGCTCTGATTTCAGAACCATTAGTCTGATGAGTCATACCCTGAAGGTATTCTTCACAATCGTATATACAAAAAACTGGAAGCAGATATCAGTGAAACGCAGCTTGTATTTCGAAATAATATGGGTATAAGAGAAGCATTGTTTGGGATGAATGTCATTATACAACGCTGTCTAGATATAAATGTAGTCCTATACATCGGCATCATCGATTACGAGAAAGCATTTGACAAAATTAGGCATGAGCGCCTGATGGCAATAGTACAGAAGAAAGGTCTGGATTTCGACATTCGATTAATAAAAAACTTATATTGGAATCAGAAAGCACAAATAAAAGTAGAAGACTAGACTCAAGCGAGATAGAGATTTATCGTGGTGTTAGGCAGGGCTGTATATTGTCACTGTTATCCGGCATGGAGGCGTGGACGCTTAAGAGACTTGAGTGTTTCGAGGTGTGGATATACCGCCGCATGCTGAAAATACCATGGACGGACCTTACAACAAATGGAGAGGTCGTCATAGAATGGGTAAACAGAAAGAACTTATCAGCACAATAAAACGACGAAAGCTAGAATATTTGGGGCATATCATTCAAGGAGATAGATACGCAAACCTTCAATTAATAATGCAAGGCAATATTATTAAAAAAGATCTGTGCGGTCACGCAGAACATCTTGGCTGAGGAAACTGCGTGAATGGTATGGTAGAATAACGACCGAACTTTTCAGGGCTGCGGCACATAAAGAAGAATCAATTCATTAATTAATACGGAATGTCGTGCGATATCACCCTATTGTTAATTTAACTGGGAAATTGGACTACAGAGCTTGATTTATATTAATGTTACGATATCGATACGTACAAGATACAGTTCCAGTATTCTGTAACCTAAAGTTTAGCTGCGCTTATGCGTCTCTTTCAGGGATGGAACCAAATATTTTTCTTGCAAAATAAATATATTTTGTTCCATCCTAATATTTTGAAATGTCTAAATATTTATTAATATTATATTCTTTCACGATCATGCTATAAAATTGAATTCTAATACATTGGAATATGTTGATACGTAAAGAAGAATATGTAAATCTATGTGAATTTGCGATTACTAAATACGAGAAAACCTGAACACAGATGCGTTATGAAATTATTCTCCAAAGAAGGCAGTAGCCTGATGAATATCGATGTGGATATACTAGCGATGAGACCTCGTTACACTACTGGGATCGACCCACGAAGCAAGGGTCCATCCAATGGCTTCATAACGGCTATTCACTACTCAAGAAGACGAAAGCGCAATTTTCTACGCGAAAAGTGATGCCAGGAGATTCTGGTAATTGAGTATATGCCAAAAAGGACTACAATTACGGGAAATATCTACAAAGACACAATTAAGAAAGTAAAAACTGCTATACCAGAAAAACGAACCCACAATTATTTTCAGAAAACGTTGCTTCTGCATAACAACTGTAGATTACATAAATAATGAATTCTTCAATGAATGCGGCTTTAAGAAATTACAACATCCACCTAACGACCGGCGACCTCGCCCTCTGTAACTATTGTCTCCTTGCAAAAGTCGAAAAACACTTGAGGGCATCGCTTTTTATCGACTGACGACTTGGAAAACGCAGTGTAAACGAATAACCAAAAGAATTTTTTTTCGAAAGCGAATAGCATTATTAGAAATATGTTGGAAGAAGTGTCACGTTGAAAAATAAAATGTGGTTTGTCCTCTAACTCCTTGTTGTTATATCTAGGTAGATAACATAGAAAACACACTCGTATAAAAAAATATGTCAAGCATTGCCATTCTCTAATTTTAAATGCGCAATTTGATCCTTGAAAAATACACGATTCGATCTAATTCAACAAATTGGATATACCCAATAAATTATATAAATAAATAGCTATCAAGTTATGTTTATTTAAAAACATTCTTTCTTGTTCTACTTTGATTGTTACGATCAAGAATTTCATAATTCTCTACCCAATACCGGTAGATAATTAAATTGACGTTTTACAACTTTTAACATTTCTAATAATAACTTTAAGGGTTGCAATAGTTTGTGTAACTGTGGGATGATTAAGAATTAGTGAAACAAACTTGGCTGAAATCATTCATATTAATATATTGGACACGTTCAATGGCAAACTCGTACTAGCGAAAGTCTGACGTGAATAGTAATTTCGTTTCATATGTAAATTGGATAAGTAATCAAATGAAAGTAACCAGAAAGCTCTATATTAAATAGATTTATTTATTATGTCACGAAGTTATATTATCGATACGTATTGTGATTGGGTTCCCATTTATATTTTTTCATTAACATTACATTTCTCTATTTGTACTTCCATTAAATTAAACATTCATACCATTGAAAACGCGCTACATTTAAACCAAAAACAGTATGAACAGATTATCGTAACTTATTATGGTTGGGTACACATTTACAGTTTTAACTAATCACCGCGATCGTTTTTCTATTTTTATTTGATACTGAATTAGTTTGGTCCTTTTTGCAGCTACTAAGTGGTAATCTATTTTAAAATAAATGTGTTTCCATCCTAGGACAAATTTAGGAAAGAAATACATGTACATCTCATTATAATAATTATTTAAAATGTGTATTCATATAGCTACCCATTCTATTAATGAAATCATTTTTGAAACTAACAAATAAATAGTTTGTTTGTTTGTTTTCAGTTGCGGATATCGTGTCTAATTATGCAGAATTATCTCGATTTAGATTCTCTTAAGCATAAAACATGCATGTAATGTGGTATTCAATACATCCGTCTTTCTCAAATTTTTTGGTTCGCAGCCCCCTTATGCACTTAAAAATTGCCCCCCTGAAGAATGGGTATATGTAGAAAAACAACCCGAATGTAATAATTTTTTTTTCTATCACCACTTCGAGAATCACTGCACTATATAATAAATGTGCTGCTCTCAGCGCTTTCTCCATCTTCCATCTTCTTCAAGTTCATAGATAGACTGGTTTGAGGAAGGCAACTTCGATCTTTTTATTTAGGTCCATTGCTCCTGTTGTTGAGAGCAGTATTAGCTTTAAGGCTGAATTTCATTTCTAAATTCAGGAAGTAGTAAAAAAATTCTATGTGTATCAGCCCGAGAGTTGTCCGCTGGCAAAGGGATAAGCTCAAAGGAGTGTAATCACCCGGTATTTACCTTAACTTCAGATAAATCCTCTGAAACCTGTGATAGGTGATTCGCGAAATATCGCCCACAACTGGGTTTGAACTCTCGCTCCTCATGCTCACTATGAGACGGACGGGCCGTTAACCACTCGGCCACTGAACAGGATCTGGTTGTCATATTTTTATTTGTTTCTGGCATATTTGATCTTGGAGTATTATTTTTAATTAAATTTTATTATGTTTGTTGCACTAAGTTCACATGCAATCTGTGCAATTCGTATGTATATCTATCTGTTTAGTATTAATTTTGCTGCTTTATTTTATTTTATAATAAAATGTCTCTATATATTTCTATTATATTTCCTCATATATTTATATGGTAGTTTTTTTCCTGCAACTGTAAACAACTTTCTTTTTGTCTATTAGAAATAGATCTACTTAGTGTTTATAATGAATTCAATATTATTATATTTTAATTATTAATTTAATTGATTAATTAATTTCATAAATGTAACTACTTTCTACTTTTTAATTTATTTGCGATGAAAATCCCAACCGTTACATAGATATAAATTGTATCATCATAAATCTCATATATTTGATGGACCATTTATAGGGTTGCAATATTATCATGCAGCGCATAAGTTCGGAGAAAATTGCCCCGTTGCGAAGTCATCAATCAGTATCTAAAATGTTCGTTGCTGTAGAAGAGCTGGAAATTTGAATAAACGGCCTAGAGGGTACAGAATCCCCAATAAAATGCATAGAGGAATGTATTGCGACTGTGAATTTCAGATGCTACTAAAGGTAATTCAATACTATTGTTCGCAAATAAGATAAAAATGACGTCTGCTACTGCGACCTCGTGCGCGCTCTAGAAAGTAAATTTACTCATACTCATTCCGTGAATTATAAGATAATTAATCGTTTTATTTAAAAATTATGCAGGAGTAATTTTAAACGTAGTATCGTGACGTGTTGTTCACAAGCGAAAAGTACCACTCTCTGGATGATTTATAAATAAAAGAGCTTAATTAAGGAGCTAATATTATGATTAAAATTATTATTTATACCAAGACATGAATTAGAAAAATATAATACAAACAAATGAAAGCTATTTTTTAAACCATGAGACTAGAAACGTTTTATGAACCGCGTAAAATCGAAAACTATGAATCCATTAAAAGTATAAGACTGGGTTTTATAAAAGCAGATTACTTTCATAACTCTAAGTTAATCACTTTTGATCACTTTGATGTATATAGCAACATTGTCAAATGTAAACAAATGTATATGAGGCTGTCAAATGCAAAGTTAACAACAATTTATGTAATATCAAATTAATCACGGACTACCGTTTACTCACCTAAGGAAATTATAATGAATAGTTTATAAAAATCGCTTAGAATATTCCGACCAATCATAATGTGTAGTTGTGGCTGTTTGATATCTACTCTATTTATCGAATACCAGTTGTATTGTGTTTGAGCGAATAGTAATCTGTTGTTATCACGACATTTACGGAATTGTGTACAAAACATAAATAATTATTTCGAGTATTTTATAAGGATTAAATAAATTGTATCTCTGACAGAAATGACAATTTGTCAATTCGAAAATTGGAAAAACACAGTTGGTAAACATGGACTTTCCACGGCCGATTTTCCCAAAAAAAACACGGCGGAGTTACATGCAAAGTTTGGTTTGAAAATATCCTGTAGTTGTTCCGAAATCGCAGAGAAACAATTTATGACAGAGGCGGGTGGCGATTATTAACGTTAATATGTCTTATCTCACTCTTGATTCGTTTTAGTGTAAATCGGCCGTATTTAATAAACTACTTTAAATCTAAAACATTATTAACTATTATTTCATTTCTACTATCATTGATTAATCATCACCTAGATGTTCAACGTCTGTCAACGCCATGGCGATTGCATCACCGACCTACCGATGCCCCTGCCAGACCATTTATGCGGTACCTATTAAAATTGGCAATAAACCGGGGTAAGACATGTAGAGGTGTGACACTAATTACTAATTGACGTTCCGCAGGCGGATTCCGTAATTTTGTATGTATTTACAATGTACTGCTATTTTTAAGCTTTATGTTAATAAAATAATACACTTCCAATAGATCTAATGCCCATGTGCAATTCCTAATGCAATGCCTAGGGTATGATAGTCATAGTGTGTTTAAGTACATATCAAAATGGGCAAAAGTTGACCGACAGAGCCTTAGTCGGTGACGCAAACGCCATAGCGTTGACAGACGTTGAACATCTAGGTGATGATTAATCAATGCTACTATATAATTTTATTATTTCTTCACTTGTTGGTGAAGATTGTCATATTTTATTTTATTGTATTCATATATCATGTGATGACGCTTGTAAAAAAATTTTATGACCTGAACTAAATTTCACATTAAATGTAAATAAATAAAATATAAATGCGCATTTGGAATACAGATCCTGTATTCATAAATTATATACACGTTGACATTTAGAAACTCCAGAACTAATTTAACTACAAATTGCAAAAGCATATGTCAATAATTCCACAATATTACATTAATATGTCGGTTACATTGTTTTAATTTATTATTTATAAACTAATTTTCATCGTAGTTTAATAATATTAAACCAATATATATTTTATGGTAAGTAAACTTTTACCTAGCTACTTCCAAAGTTAATTTTATATAGTACATAAACGTGAAATATATTTTTATATAGACTGCAGGAAAGTCGATAGATATTTTATTTGCTATTTTTATGATTACACTCTAAATTTTATAGCTTCATTTTAATGTAGCGCTATATCAGTTTATTCATATCTTACTATGTTGCAAACAAAAGTCGTAAATTGTACAAAAAGTTTAGTTTTAAAGTTCGTTTATGTTAAAGAATATATTAATTATCCATTTAACAGGAAAGCAAAAACCATATTGTTCACAATCATATGCATTTCAAGCAACACCGATTGATACTAGATAATATGGAAAATATGGCGGAATTCCGTGCAGGAATGAATTCATATTTGAGAAGAAGAAAAATTAAAGAAAGCTAATAATAATGTGCCAATATTAAATCTATAGATAAGTAATATATGGATATATAATTATATAATATATTGACCTGTGCTTCTTATGTTTCCAGTTGTTTGTGTAGGGGGTTTGAACGTGATTCAACAATCATTAGTTCGGGGTTTGTTTACATTATGTGATAATTGGGTACAAACCACCGCCACCTTCCATCCTTTAATTATCAATAAATATCAATTAATATAACACAATTAATTCTATGAAAACTCAAGCTCAATGAGTCGGAAAAGCGCCACACTCAAAAGTAAAGTCAAAGCAATGGGTATACCTCTAGAAAACGATCAACTGTATACGCTGCATTTTGCAGATGACCTGGGGTGCGATTTCATGCGCTATAAAGCGAACACGCTTCACAGCGATTCAAGCCGGCGGATACTCTATCTGGTGGCAGGATATCGACTATATTTAATAGGGAATTTATATGCATAATAGTTGATTTTTTCATCATATTCATGACTCTATACCAAAGGGTTTACTAATTAGACCTTAAAAATTACTGAAATTATAAAATTTTAATGCAATCAACTGATCAGACGATAACACTGATCAACCTATGAATTCGAAGAAAACCGCTTTTTGCGATTAACACCTTTCACGAAGCGAAGGATTAAATCGAGAGACGTTCGCTGCCATTTCGATTTTTATCCCTTCCCTTTGTGAAAGGTGATCGCTATTTTTCACTTTAATTTTTAAGCTAAAGCTATTAGTCCTTCGCTATGATAAGTTTAGGTTTTATATGCTGTGCCACTTAAAAAAAGTCACCCCAATCTTATAGCAGTTACCACAAAACTGAACACCGATAACTACATTTTTATAAAAGTAACAGATAAACTATCCAATAAAGTACTCCTGTCAACTGGAATAATCCAAGGAAACAGCTTCAGTTCTGCCTTATTTAACATCATAATGGACGAAATGTTCACATAAGTCAAGATTGGAAGCGGGTAGCAAATGTATGCTATGTTGATGACGGTGTATTGATTTCGGAAGATGAAGACAACAATGGCTCCTCTGCAAGTTCGAACTAACTGCGTCAAGGTTCAACAAGCAGATATATGCGACCAATACGCAGTTCCTTACGATATCTAGGGACCCGCACAGATCTAAGCTCGTTTACAATAAGAACGTCAAACAGGTTATGTACTTCAAATACCTTGGAGTCAACATAACAAGCAACAGGAACCTAAAAGAAGAAGTGAGAGTCCAAACAACGAAGTCAGCTATATTATCGAGATACCTGAGAGATGTAATATGGCGAAACAAAGATATGTCTGTGGATTGTAAACACAAGAATCTACAAGACCTGCGTGAGACCTATGATGACTGATGCGATTTAGTCCAGAGTAAATGCTACAACAAAACGAATCTTAAGAACAATGGAGATGAGAACTTAAGATTCATGGTACGATGCAGCCTAATGGACCACATAAGAAGCCTAGATATTAGAGCACAGTGCGACAACCAATACATCGTCAGATGGATCCGAAACAAAAGACGGGAGTGGAGAGATCATGTTGGCAGGATAGACAACACCGTACTACCACAAATTTCCAGAGCGGGATGACCACAAATTCGCTAGTATGACAGTTGGAGTTCGGCGTCACAACTGTCGCTATAATGGTTGAAAAAAACAGGAAGCAGTTCTAAAAAAAGGAAGAATAAGAAGTTGAACATTAAGAAGAGGATGAAGATGAATAAGAACAGACTGAGAAAAACAAATTATTCTTATATTTATATTTATTCACCCTTATAAATGAATTGTAAAAGCTTCATTGTAAGCGGCGAAATTCAGATAGCAATGTCATACAGATCCACATTATTTAGAGCAGTTATTACAAACGGTTTTTTGTATATTTCGTACATATATATATATATATATATATATATATATATATATATATATATATATATATATATATATATATATACATATATATATATATAGGAAGTAGTAATGATAAGAATTTAACGTCATAGCGAATATTATACAAGTGACCAAATTACACATACTTAGAATTGTGTAGATTCTGATACATAAAATTACTTCATGAAATTATTTACCAAAATATCCGGAAAACTTGCCGTATAGCTTGTCCTTCCAAATATGTTTTGTATCACTTATTATTATTAAGTTTCATGTCCCGAGTATTTAAAGTATTTCTGCTATTTGTTATACTATTTTCTATGACGTTTGTATAATGAATGTTATGCAATATTTACAATTTACAATTCATTTCATAAAATAAATATTTGTTTTCTACGCGGGTAGCATAGGGAAAACGGTCGACACGTACGGTTTATATCGTAATACCTCGGATCAAGCTCATATGGGATTTGCCAAACGTTTAGGGTTCTGTGAATCGATCAAGCGGCAATTTCGCATAGATGGAAAGTAAGATTGATTTGAAGTTCTGACGAATCATTCTAGAACTAGGGTGTGCGAATGTTTGTATGGATGTATCACAGAATAATATAATATTAGCTCGGACTTTTTTCAAAACAATCTGATTGCTCAAGATGGGTATAAAATAAAATAAGATATATGGGAGGAGAAATAAGGATTATATTGGACCGTGTGTTGTCATACAATTTCGTACTTATTGCTTTTTTGTGATTTACAACAAACAATATAATAAAGAATATCCTTCTAAAATAATTTGTTATTTCCTATTTTAGTGCACTATAAACCCAGCTTTATTGACTATTTGCGGTATTAGTAAGAACATACTATTATGTAATATGTTAATCTATTCACCGGCGGACAGACTTAAGCAAGGAGTGCGTATTTATGTATGTATCGGCTACCTAATATCAAGTAATATTGCCAAAATTAGAAAAGAAGGCTACCTAAGCTAATAAACCATAAATAAGCATCATAATAAATACAGTGTGTTCCCGGAACACTACTATCTATAGTACGAGTGTTGGTATTATAATTATGTGGCTATTTGCCAAAAGCTGATATGACTCAGCTTAATTATTCTATATCACATTTTCTGTTACATAAAATTAATAATTTACACACGGAAATGAAAGGAGTGATTACAATTCCAAATGAATAATAATGCATCCCATTTATTAATGATTGAATCTATGGACATTTTGGAAATTTATGGAAAAAGTTAGTAAAATTCACATATCTGCTTCTGCCGAATAGCCACATAATTCATTCGTTAGTACACTAATAATGAAGCTCACCGCCCTACTCAAGGTACCGTCACATGCAATATTATTAGAAGCGAGTATGTCGTATTCCTATATAATGGTCGCAGGTAAATAAATGAGTCGTCAGAAACTGTCGGTTTTATTGGTTGAGTTTGACGTGACGGTGACTTGGCTGTGACGGAGCCCATTCTGCGAAACGACAGAATTAGAACGGCGATGTGTTGTTTACGGACATTTAATTCTCAATTAAGGATTTAATCTAATCTTTCACTCAGACAAATTACACATTATTTAATTAAAATCAAATCACCTCTGCATACTATGTATATTAGGTTTGCTTAATTAGGACATACATTTAGCCCCTGACCCTATACACGTGAATAGGTCTAAGTTTTCTCATTTTTTATGAATATCGTCAAATTGAATGCTACAAAATGAGGTTTAATATTAACTAATAAAACTAATAACTACTTAGGGAACATATTCTTACAAAGTGATTTGGATCTTTTATACCCATTATGTATATACATTTCCGTAAGATGTTTTAAACTCTTCATCCTCGTCTTTGGCACGGAAAATTACTATATTTGTTACAATCAAATTTCGAATGTAGCTATTATCTCGCGTAACTTGGTGTAAATCAAAGTTACCCATTTTATGAATAATTAAAATGCTAAAACTTGAAATGAGCCGTGTCACGAGTATCATGTGTCATCGGCAAAATTTCCAATGGACAATTTTCCCACTTTGGGAATTTCCCTGCAAGTTACAATAAGTTGCCCAATTGTTGGTAAAATTAAATCTAATAATTTCTAAAAAATACCATAAATTATCTGTGTACCATAGGCACACTTATCGAACGCCTTTTATATTATACATATTGTATATTATTGTGTAACGCTATTATTAATTCACTTACTTATATAGTGCCTGATGCCATGGAAGATAACTTAACACAACTAGAGCCGTTTGGGATTTAGGGTCATGTCGGCAGAATCCAAACGTCCATTTTGATTCAATGTCAGTCAGTACGAACGAATAATGCTGGATAACATTGCTATAAATAATAAAATACAATATATTAGAAAATTGAACAAACAATTATACCTTAGTAAAATGTGTTTTACAAACAGCACAAATCGTCAGTAGCCCGTAACATACATTTATACGCAAATTCCTTAAATCGTAAATTAAATTACTTTTAAACGAAAATTTATTAACATTATTAAAGTAAAAATAAACTGAATACTTCTTAGCCTAAACTTTAACAACAATCTTTTAGCGGATGTTGAAAGGAACTGATTATCACATTTATATTTATACGCCCACCTATCTTTACAGTCTCATATTAATCCATACCAAAAAGTGTATTGATAGCAATACTTTTATTTAATAAATAATAATATAGTATCTTGAGTCAGTTTATATAAAAAACTAAAATTAATTTCGACCATTCTTAAAGAAGAACTTCGAAAGGCAATTCAAGATGCAAAAGGCAGGAAGGCCTCTGGTTCCGACAAAATTACCGCCTAACCTTTCAAGTCGACGAACGATGAAAGTGTGAGTATTCTGCTTCGGTTGTATAATAAAGCCTGCAATACAGGATACATCCTTAGGGATGGGCTAAAATTTACCTTCATTGCCCTCCCAAAAATGCAAAAAGCAAACGCTTAGATATGCAGTGAATACCGCATCATTAGCAGTGTACATATTCTTGCGAATTATACACACCCGAATCTGGAAAAGACATTTGTGATACGGAGTTTGCCTTCAGAAGCGGATTCGGAACAAGAGAGGCATTGTTTTCCATGTAAAGTGTTTAGATCAACGCCGCACAGTCTATGCTTGTTTCGTCAGCTATGAAAAGGCATTCGACAATGTAAAAGTTATTGAAATGCTAAAAAGAACTAATATAGACGAAAAATGCATCCGTATTATCACGAATCACTACTGGAACCAAACAGCCCGGACAAGAACAAACGGAAGAATTCCATACACTAAAAGGGTTCCGGCAAGGTTGCATTTTATCACCAATTCTATTCAACCTATATGCCGAATACATATACCGGACTGCTCTAGATGAATGCATACAAGGAATAAATATAAACGGAAGGCAAGTGAAGAACAGCGCCGCAAGCAATGCTGCATTAGCCATTTATAGGGTTCAGCAATTCAAATATGTGTGCAGTTGGCTCAATGAACAAAAGGATCTAGAATATGACATTAAAGCACGAATTGAAATAGACAGAAACAATTTTCAAAAACTCCGGCCCTTAGTATTTAACAGGGACTTCTCACTAAACATCAGATGGAGAGCTATTAAATCTTACGTTTTCTGGTTATTATTGTACGTCGAAGTCGAAGGTTGGACATTAAGAATAAGTTGTCTGAATGAAATTGAAGCCTTTGAAATGTGGCTTTATCGGATGGCGTTGAAAATTACATGGATAGGCAAGGTAACGAAGAACGAAGTACTCAGGAGAATGGACAGGGATGGGAAACTGCTCGCGATGGCGAAAGGCTGAAAAACTGGGTACCTTGGACACATCTTCCGAAATAACAAATACCAATTCCTGCAATTAATCATGACAGAGGAATTAGAGGGAAAACGCGGAGTTGGAAGAAGTTTTCCTGGTTACAGAATGTCTGACAATTGTTAGAAATCAAGGATTCTCCTACATGAATAGGACTAGCATCGGATCGGGGCCAGTACAGACATATGGTCATCAACCTGAGGAGAAAACATAGGAAGAAATTTTCTTGCCATATACTATATGGTATATACCGCGATTCTCAAGATTTTTATCCAGTTGTCAAAAATCACCTGACAATTTTGTCGGATGTTTTCTAGAATTATTGTATATGACAATTCAGCCCATATTATTTATGTCAAAACCTTAATCGATAAAAGTCGATTTACCTTAGGATAAAATATAGTAGTAGTGACTGTATCTGTCACAATTCTCTAACTGGCTATTGACCTATAGAATGACCGATGGGGGCGCCACCGCGCCGGCCCGAAATGGTGTAAAGGTGACATATACTTTTGGCGCCAAGTTTTCGTTATTGAATCATTTAAAATTCCGTTGATTATTTGTTGTAAGAGTATTGTTTTCTAATAGTATGGTCTTAATATGTAAGAATCCACTACCATAAAAACTGATGGTTTATTTATTTCGTTGGTAATTGCCGCCGACACATTTTACATGGAATTTTATTCAATGGTCGTTTTAAACTTTCTCGCAATAATAAATTTGCACAGATGGTGCCCAACGTGTTCGTTCCACATTTGGCTATACTGAGACTCTACAATTATTGTCCAATATTGCCTTTACTAATAGAAAAACATTCATTTTCATACAGCACTTTTTGCCAAATTATTGTCAATCTGTCTCATTTTAGGTTATTTTATGTGTGGTTGCATACACATTTTGAAGCTATACCAACATTCAGAATATATACACTGTTGCCGTATTTAATTGTTTTATGTTTCTAGTGTTTACTATAATTATGGGCATTGAAATTAAATTTGTGGATTCCAGTGAATATGACGATCCTGAGTTTAATGATGTCTTTTATATTTCTTCATCTCTTTTTATTTTGATTCAAACTTGGAATTGGAATATATATCGTTTTACTGAACTGATACTAATACTCTTAGAGCGATATCAGGAACAGTGGCAACATCGAATGCGATAGGTTGATTGGCAGTACCGTATAAAGTAACGAAAAACATCAAAATGTGTCCATGAAAATTTAGTATTTGCAGCTTGTAACGAGTAGTGCGATTCAGAAACCGACTAGAATCTGATAGCGGAAAGTGAGACAAACAGGACGAAACCATACACGTGAAGAATCATTAATCGAGTGAACTGTAATCTAATCTGAAACACCATACAAAATCAATGTAAATTTGAATTTTACACCATTTCAGGACCTCAATTTTTAGACACCAGGTGTCGCTTTAGAGTCGGATAGAGGTCAATCGACTTTTGGGTCCTTCTGTCAAGTGTTAGTATACGTGAGTGGACTTGAGTATACGTGAGTGGTACTACAGAAAATCGTCCCCGAAATATCTAAAGTGGCGTTAATTGTATCCCAAAAAATATATATTAAGGAGCAATAATATGTTCGTGCAGAGTATATTCCTTTAGAAAAACCTAGGACAATACACATTTAAAATTATTACTATCATAAAAATATAAACGTTTATAGCGATTTAACATTAAACAAGTATTGATGTGTGCTGTAAGCATGACCATGAATTTATTACGAGTGTAATTTTATTGGGCACACAATATTCACTTTATTCCTAGCTAGGAATGTTTTGCCATTACCTACTTCTTATTATGATTCTACATAGCCATAAATGTATTACGCCGGTTCTATTATTGGTAATATAATGCATACTTTATTTTCGATTTCCTTGTTACTTTCAAATTACTCACGTCCATTCATAGTATTACAATTAATGAAATTAAAAAAAAACATAAACTAAAAATGTATTAGTAGTATATTGAATTATTAATGAATATCTCAATTATTTCAATTGTATTTTCTACTCTAAAACCTTCATTATATTATAACAAGAAAACGTCCAAATATGAAAATGACATATTTTCAAATACAATGCAGTTTCATAGTGACTAATTTACACATTCTTTGTGTAGTGAGTATGTGACATACGTGTACATAGACAATGTATCTAATCTTGGCCACTTGTAGTTGATAGGATAGTCAGAATAATTTCAGCGAAATAATTATCTTGTATCCAAAATGTATGTTAAGTGTGCATGTATATTCTTCTATAATCTAGAAGAGATTTTGCTACCCCCGCCGAGTCCCAAGATATACAGCTTCCTAAACTCTAAAGTTTTAGGTTAACATATATTTGAAAATGTCATATTTTAATTAAATTGTATTTTCTTAGATATTTAATTATTTAAATTATATATGTAAATTGTATATGTGTATGCATCATAAAATACTTAATTATCTTGTAGTAACTTTAAAATATCAAATTAATATCGAAGAAAGCTCTTCTCTTCTAAGCAATAGCGAAAATAAGACTGCTATCGTCTCCTTTGTTTACAGCGTACATATCACTAACGTATATGTAGTGTTTGCATATATACAATATGCTAATATTAATTCATATTAATAATATTTAGATCGGAATTATGCATAACACTCACGTGAGTGTTATGCATAATTTCAATCTAAATAATAAGAGCAATATGTAACGCTACATCGTGAATCATTAATGATTATGGAAATTCCGTTAATCATGCGCCCATAATCAGCCGTGCCCATTCACGCACAACAATAAGATAATTTTATGGCTCGATTGAAAAAGTTTGCTTTCTTATTGTCTGTAAATAACTATATTTTGTATCACAAACCGCTAGTATCAAATGTTATCAAAAAGGATTTATATCAACTAAGGTTCAAAAATTTAATAATATAACTTCTATCTGTATAGCGCCATCAGCTGTGAGGCTTTTGCGGTAAAGGGAGAAGCTCAAAGGAGTTTAATCCGGTATTTGGCTTAATTTCACAGGAAACCCCTGAAAACTGTGATAGGTGATTCGCGAGGGTTTAAACTTATGCTTCCCAATACTCAGTAAGAGACTGACGGAGCCTCAAACGACTAGGCCACTGAGTATAGTAGATATGGAAAGAGCTAGAAAAACTGCACATAAGAAAATACTAACGCAATTAAAATTGGCACAGCCATTACCGAGTCATTTGAAACAACAAAAAGAATAAGGCCGAGATGCTGCCTATCCCATATCCTGTTCAAGATCTACAAGCAGATGCAGAAGAGACTGCAGAAGTCGTGATTCCATAGGATGCAGAAAGCTATATGGTTAGAAAACTACAGAAAGAGTATGAACGAGGTGGACTGGACAATGAATCTAAATAAATATGAAACTAGGGGTGCACTTTTATATAGAAGTAACAAAGATAAAATCCATGATAGGATAACTATGGGTATAAAGTTCTGCAATTCTACAGGGCCGTCGTTCAAAGCGATGACAGACATATGACCTACCTATGGGACAGAAGTGTGGGACCTAAGTAAACTCCACAGAAACAACGAGAAAAACATTATACATGAAATTGACACCAACAAAAAAACATTGATCGACACACAAAACGGATGAATCAAAAAAGGTGGCCACGAAGACAACTGCGCGTCGGCGTGTCTACATTGGGCTTATGCAATTTCTATGTCCTATTGTATACTGTCCTTAGTCAAGACCAACCAAACTATGTCCGTTCACAATTTACAAAGGACTTGAACTTTGCACTACACTTGGTTTCTCAGTTATTTTATTATGAATCATGTCATATTAATTAATCATTAACATGCCTTGAATCAATCGCAAATTGCAAACAATAGCGTAGTGTGAAGTTCAAGTTTGTTGAAATAGTGAACCCTGCATAGTTTGATGGGTTTTTATATAAAATAAAATAAAACACTTTTGCTATGAAAGTAGAAAAGCATAAAAACAGGTCAATCGGCCTCAAAACATTATCTTATATACAGGGTGATCTACTAGCTCTATGAGAAACTCTGACAGGTGAAAGCTGATGTGATTCTAAGAAAAAAACATTATATGAAAATAGTTCATAGATTTGTTTTAGTAGAGTTAGATACCAAATTTTATCAAATATATTCAGACCATAGAAAAAAACAAATGTTGCACAAGTGACATTAATTATTAACTTCACTTTTATTATTATCACTGATTTGATTCGTTTTATTTACAGAGTAGGTATACGAAGTACTAAAAAAAATAAAAAAGCACGTATAAAAAATGTTCGAAATGTCCACCTTCGGCGTCGCTTGGCATCGACGAACCAACGATCCTTTAATACGGTGTAAACTAACTGGATGATTTCTTATTTGAGTCGCAGCATCTTGTAATTCTTGTACAAATTTTTGTCGAGTATTAATCTCACCATTGTGAAACAATTTGCTTCATGCGTCCCCAGTGAAGGAAATGCAACGGATTTAAATCAGGTGATCCAAGGTGGTGGCCAAGGTACAGGACCTCTGTTACCAATCCAATTATTTCCAAAGTTTGTATTTAGCAACTCAATTACTTGTCTTCCTCGATGCGGTGGTGCTCCATCGTGCTGGTACCACATATTCTGAATAATGTTTAGTGGTACGTTATCACCTAAATCAAAAAGTGCCGATATGTGTCTGCGTTTAAATGATCATTTATTACTATGATAGGCAGTCAATTATCATAAAAATTGCCACCCCAAACATTGACGCTAAAACGTTGTTGAAATCCAGGTATCTATTTCTTCTTCTTATTGCATGTGGAGGACCTCACATGTTCATTATGAGTATTCTTCTGTGGTAAATATATACATTTTATGGGCAACCAAATATTAGTAACGTTATTTCCCAAATGAATATCATTTGTGCAATATTTGTTTCATCAGTTTTTTTTCCATTAATATCTTAACATATCTTACTGTTCATATAACTTCTTTTTTCTTAGAATCACCTGAGTTTTCACCTGTCAGAGTTTGTCATAGAGCTAGTAGATCACCTCGTATATAAAGATATTATGTTTCTATTCATGAGCACAGATTGTTAATGAATAATACGGTCAAAATTACATTTCAAAGTAAATGTTTAGCACCGTAAAATTTATTACAAAAAGTCTATCAAATCAACTATATCTATGTACATAAAAAAAGTTTCACATTCTCTAATGAAAAACGAAGCTGTAAGATCTATACATAGAAAGTAGGATAAAATATCATACCTTCGAATGCATGCAAGTTCAAATGACAAGTGGAGTTATGAAAGAGGAAAGGGGCCGTTGGATCACTCTCCATTCTGAGCAATAAATTTGAATTTATAAAGATTATCTGTTATGTATCAGGTCTATCACCTTATAACTGATTAAAAGTCTTTTTTAATCACCCCTTTTGCTCAAAATCAAGTTGTTGAACCGGCCTCATTCTTTTACTAGTGATAATATTACGATGTGAAATTATTTAAACTTAATAATAATAGTTCATTAACATAAGAGAAGTAACTCGAAGAAGTTTGTTGGAAAGCGTAAACTTTTTTACAAGTGATAATATTACAACCAACACGGTGTATAATCTTTCTTGTGCTAGTTAAAAAATAGGATGTAAAATTGAAATTAGTTAAACTTAATAATAATAGTTCATTAATATAAGAGAAGTAACTCGAAGAAGTTTGTTGGAAAGCGTTAACTTTTCATGGCAGTTGCCAATTCGTCCTCATTTAAATATAAACCGCTATTATGTATAATTTATGCATGGACAATTAACTTCTAATTTTTACAACATTTGTAAAAAATGTAAATTAGTTTTTCTCTCATGGGAAAATGACCCCTGTCATCACAATTTTCACGTTGCGATGAAATGTTCACACATTTAATTTTAGAATTGTTTTATATTTTCACAAGACATAAACATTATGCAAATGTTACAGCAACAATATACTTTCAAAGCCTTTTAATCTCTTTTACTGTTTATTATTTTTAAGTTTTTGATCCCTATAATAAAAAAAAATGAGAACAATGTTTTGAAGCCGACCGACCTGTCATTTATCCCTTTAGTGCTGTAAGTGCATGTCGTGACAAATTCTTTTTTACTGACTTATTCGTAAAATGGGGACAAAAACAACGCGATAATAAGCTCTATTGTTATCTTAAAAGTTGCAACTGCATAGTCAGAAGAAGAAATATGGAGCACAATTTTAGGTTAGAATGTTTTGAGAGGAAAAGTATAAAAAATGGTCACACGGGCCCATGTAGTTGGCGAGATAGTTGATCATACGCCGTCGGACGACGGGAATTTCACCTAGTAATAATATACTGCATTTATGATTTTCTTTCATAATACATGAAATAACACATATTTGTAATTCAAATAATTGAATTAACTGTATTACCGTTGTTAGGTATATCTAATACTATTGCACTGTGAGAATTTGAGTGAAAGAAGAAGATTTAATATGCAAACAAAAATAAGAAAAAAAAATGAGTAAACTTTAGACAATATTTCGTAATAAGTACGCAAGTAACCAATACTTCAACTGATACATTAAGGTAAATTAACTGTAATCCGTAATTTCAGCGAATCCACTGAAATATGTTGCATACATTGTTATTCCTTCATTTTGAAACATGGCCATACGTACCACTCTTTACAAATGACAATGTTACTTTATATGTCAATTTTATCAAAAAAGGTTTTTTTTATCGTTCTTCTTATAATATTTTTTTTTTATAAGATTTTATGTACAAACTGTAATTTTCAATTTGCAGGGCTTCAGAAGAGTGGATATAGCGGTTCCTGGCATTTACGAGTACAATTTTCTTTCCTTTTCTTTATTTTCTTTAGTGATGTTAGCTTACTTATATAATTATATCCTCTTTTAATTGTTTTGAGCGTGTTTTAGTTTAAATTGTGGATTAGATACTGACACGTATTTAAATCAAATATATCTTTTCACTTGTATAAACTTGTACACTTAATATAATAAGGATCCGCGTATAATAAATACTTCTTATTTTAATAATTTTTAATAATATTTATTAGATTAGATTAGATTTATATTTTTAGAATTTGTTTTATTCAAAAGTCCAGACATTAACATTTGAGCAGTTATATTCATTCAAATATATGTTGGGGATATTTTTTTGTTCTGGACCTCATGTTGTCAAATCCCGGTAAAATATAAGTCGGTGATGTATTAAATGTCGGTAATTTAGTTATAAACATTAAGCTGGTTTGTACCGACACCAGGACAAAAAAAAATTCACTAACGTATATTTGAATGTGCTCAAATGTTGACAAGGGCTTATGAATAAAACAAATTCTAAAACTAAAAATTGTCTAATAAATATCATTGTGTGCAATACGATATATCTATACACGCAGATCCTTGTTATATTAAGTTGTAACCCCTGTATTATCTGGCAACACCAGCATCCAACTTAATATTAACAAATTTTAAACAGTTTGCATCATCAGGGATTAAATAGTGTTAGAATGTTATAAGGGATAGTTTGAAGTTGCTCCCACCTCGACTAACAATATTAACATATAAACTATAACAATACAGCAGGTTCGAGTGCCACTCGAGTGTGAATTTTGGAGAGGAATTAATTAACATTTCAAATTTCATGTATAATATAATATAAATGTAATATATGGTCGTATTCAATAACGTCTGTTATAAATCTCTCCTAAATGCAAACTGGACCCTTAATTTTGACTAAACTAATCAATTGTCAAGATATAAAGGCCCATTTTGCATTTAACACAGTTTCGACGAAATATTGCTTCGTTCCAGGGGATCATATTGCCTAATCACATTCTCAATTATATTACAAAACTGATCAACGGAATTGTCAATGTTCCTCCAATCAACACTTTCCAGCAGATTGTTTACTAAATCGTATGGGGGTTTACATGAAATTATGTTGGAGACGGCTACAGTGCCCTAAGTCAGCGTGGCGACTGTTCTTAATGGTGATATCGAGGGGAGGATGTTTTACATGTACCACTACCAAACGACTAACATTTCATTGTTAAAACAAGGTCTAACACACCATTATTTATGTTTTTGTATTGGCTTCAATCTTCAGATCGATTTTTTATGTTTGTTGGAATGCTTTCCCTTATTCCGCGTTCATCCACTTCATCGTTCCAACGAATACCCGGCATATTGTAGTCACCCACCAGACTGAATGATTTTAAATATTGCTATTATTATTATAATTAAGGCCACCAAAATTTATATTTTTTTCTTTAAATATTTATTAATTATGTAGTAAATGTATGTCAAACGAACTACATACCTTAGAAAAAAATTGTTTATTCTTACTATCTACTGTACTTATGTTTCTAAAATATTGAAATGCAAAATGTCGAAGGAAGATTCCTCTAATAAAATAAAAATAATAAATCTCATATAACAACGTTGAATGGTGTATGAGGCATATTTTGGTCATACATTCATTCTACTGTATATACTGTGTCGCAATTTGAATTGTTAAAAACGGTGATAGTTGACATACTTTAATAATGTTACCGTAGAAACCGTACAGTACCGCTAATATGTGTATCCATCTACCGGAAGCTGGTGTCTTAGTAATTTCTTCGAATCATTCTCTTGTAACGTTAATTGTGTTATAATGCGGGGAGAGAGAACAATACTTTAGTTTGATAAACCATAGCTCTGCAACATTGTAGTTTGAAGACTAAACACAACAAATTACCATTGATAGAACCGTTTTTATTATAAAATATGAACAAATATAAATCCAATTAGATTTTATATTTATTATATCTGTTATAGGATTGTCAGTTAAATATTCCCAGTAGCGTCATATATCTATAGTTTGCTCCATTTATATATAATAATAATTGTTTAAATACGGGCGTTAAACAAATCAAAAGTGACTATTCTTAGTATGTTGTACATCCCTAGATTCGTTCATAATATACAGTTTACATTGTTAGTGCGTTGTTAAATATCGTTATCACTCTGTTTACAAATGACCATGTTCAGTCGATGTGATTCCTTGATTTTATGAATTAACCTATAATTTACCGACGAGACACTTACAAAATTGATATTTCTTTTTTCTCGATATTACATGCTTATTACTGTGCCAATATAGAAATTATAGTTATTTTACAAATGAATAGAATTTATAGACAAGATGTGCAATAATCGGATACTAGTATTTTATAAAGCAAAAATATGGACATTATTAAAGCCCGAGATCAAATTAAAGGTAGCATTCGTACCTTTCACAACCGTGGTTTACATACTATTTCTTCACTTCTAGATCCATTGTAGTAAACCTTACTAATTTTATTGTGAAATTAAACAGCTAATTTCGTAACAAGTTGTTGAAAAGGGAATTTTAATCATCATATCGCATGTATCGCAAAATAACTCTAGTCTAGGGCATGAATAAACTTTTATAAGAATTTAATAATTACATTATTGAAATCGATTATCATAAATACTACTTTATAACAAATTATAATAAATCATTTCGGCATATACATGTAACAGTAAAATATAATCATTATATAATAATATTTACTCGCTAGCGCCCTATTCAATTTAATATTATATATTTTTAGTCGAAAAGGAAATATAGTCAAATATCTAATTATATTTGCATATATGAGCTCATATATAATTTGTTTCAAGTACACAAACAAATATTATATTATAATTTCAGTGACATTAATGCGAATTATTTGTTTATATATTAAGTGTTGTCTGCGTAAGAAGATTTGATGTTATAATAGTATCATTGTGAGTATGAATAGAGTTAATAAGATGTACTGTACGCCTTTACAAATTCAAGAATGCGTTACTTGCAAATATTCAAACACTATGAAAATTAATGATGATTAAAAAGTGACAATTTGCGAATGTGACATTTTTATTGGCTTAGTTAAATAATGGATCCATTATTGACCACTAGAATTTGCGGTTGTGGATTGCAATTTCACAGTTCAAAAATTGTATGTAGTCGCATGTTTTAAGCTAGAAAAAAATTTCATCTGGAGGAGTCACTTTATAGTATCTTATTTTATATCGCACAACAAATATTCAATCAGTGACTATTCGAGAATGTGACATCTTTATTGGCGTAGGTTAATAAATGATCCATTATTGACCACTAGAATTTGCGGTTGCGAATTGCAATTTCACAGTGCACACATAATTGTATGTAATCGCGTGTTTTAAGCTAGCAGAAGAAAAAATGTTTATCTGGAGGAGTCACTTTATAATATCTTATTTTATATCACCATATTCCAAAATAATATTATAATCTTCATAAACATTAGGGAAGCAAGAGGATCGATACTTTTATAAGTTACAATATTTTTCCTACTCAAATAAATTAAACTTAAATTGTTACAACTGTTCTGAGATACATGAAATAAAAGATTTAGTCTCTACAAAAGGTCATTAGTCAATTATTACACTTTACAAGAAAAAACACACTATTTTCTCACATAAAGTAAGTACATATAATTTTCTCCACGCGATATTATTTACATATTCGATTAATTTACAGAAGCACTTACTAAATGGGAGGTTTTATAAAGGTGCTCGCCGCAGGCTATTACCACAACCACAAATTACAATCTATTTTCAGAGGTATTGTTGACCCTGCCCACCGGGGACTGAGAGTGCCAGTATTGTGTATCCAATTTAATTACATAAAAGCTGCATCTACATAAAAGGCGCACCCACACACAACAAATGCATTGGATTATTAACAAATAAAATGAAAGTATGTGATTTTAATACATTAATTCCGTTCCATTCGGGTAATCCTACCCGTTCAATTTAAGAGTAATAATAAAAATCTGATATAGTCAGTGCACATTAACATACAACATACATCTATTATTATTATTTAAATATTATCCCCAAAAAATCAAATTATATTATTTTAAGATTATCCCTATGATAGTATAACCCCTATTGTATAACATAAAATTAGCAAAACGAGATTTTTCACATATAGGACACATATTAAAAAAACGGCCATTAACCGTGAGACTTTTCCGCCGGTAGGTAGGTAGGTAGAAGCTCAGAGGAGTTTAATCACCCGGTATTTTGCTTAACTTCACACAAACCCTCTGAAAAACAGTGAAAGGTGATTTGCGAGAATTCGCCTCGATGGGGTCTAAACTCACGCTTCCCAATGCTGAGTATGAGACGGGGCCTAACTACTAGGCCACTGTCACATATCTCACTAATGAAAATTTAATATTTCTGTTAAATAATTATGGAAATAAATAAATTTAACTTGTTGATATGATAAAGGAATTTATTATAATATTGGGGCATATTATTATTAACTCCCCATACACACGTATCAATATATTGATTTTATTAATTATATTTAATTACCAGATGAAAAACAACTCGATAGTTTTATAATTTATGATCGATAATGGATAGGTTATTATTATTTATTTGGAGTTCAGTAGTATAATTTTATTTATTAAAACTATTTTACATCTTGACATTTACAATATATATTTCTATACCGGGTGTCCCTAAAGTATGGAATAAATCGTATAAAACATTTATTTGTGATTTTTGCAAAAATTGTAAACATGTCGATTTTTTGTCAATTTTTTTATTTAATTAATTAATCAATTGAAGACGAATTTGTTCTTCGATTAGTTCATCGTCGTGTAAATGGTGCACCGCATTTGCTTTAACTTTTATTGTTTAATTAATTATCATTTCGCGTTTCTTTTTTTTTCACTCAGACATTTAATATGATTTATCTCGGAAATTTCCTTATGTAACCTATATCATAGTATACATGTCTAATATCAGAAATATCATCCCTTTCAGAATCCGTAATAACAAAATAGGGTTGTCATTTGGAAACATTGTCGTTGACGTCATTTCACATTCAAAAATGGTCGAAAAAAATTTACACTTTCATTAAAAATTGGCAATTTAATATTAATAATCCGAGTCCGAGCCATTATGCAAAAATCATAAATAAAGGTTTTAACGAATTTATTCCATACTATATAAACATACATACAATTATGCACTTATGTCTAAAAAACAAAACCTCGGGATTTGTGGGATTTGTCCCATCCCGGGCTATCGGTATCGAGGGATGTATGTAATTTGTCGTTTATCAGTAAGTTGAAAGTTTTTATTCGATTATTATATGCGGTAATTCTTATTCGATAAGTTAGAGCAGATATCGCCAAACTACGGCTCTATGGATACATGTGTGCGGCTCTCAGAAATACAATTGTAAAAATTATCAATGGGGGATTTTTGAAATATTTACGAATTTGCGGTTAAAAATACAAAATGGTATTTGTGAGAAGTACTGGCTTTGCCATTAAATAGCATGAAAATAGATTTGGCTTTTCTGTATCAAAAGTGTCGACTAGTTTAGACAAATACTCATATATCCCATTCATATTTTTAAGGTCATGCGGACTATGCATGTTACTGAATCCATATCTATATAATTTAGGATATAATGGTATAAGTGTGATTTTACGTCAATTTTACGCATGCAATCAAAAGTAACACTTGGCAATTCCAATCGATTCTATAAAAAGCAAGATATACAAAAATATAAATATTAATTAATTATTTAACATGAGTGTACTTAATTGCTATTTTGCTAGAGTAATAAACTGATCATTAGTTGGTAGAACTGAAAACGAGTTGAGTTGGTAATCCTCGGGGTACCAGCACAATAGATGATCTTTATATGATAATCAATGGGTCTAATTAAGGTATGGTTTTAAAGGCGTTGCAACACATACTAAGGGTTATTGATCAACAGTAATAGGGACGGCAGTCCTATAATAGACATATACAGAAAATGAAATAAAATAAAATATTTATTAATTCAAATGATCCAAACATAATCTGAAGAAAAATATATGTAAGTAATAAATTTAACATTGTCTGAATTTGGATTTTTATGATTAATTATCTTAACATATTTACCCGACGTTTATAAAACTAATATTGTTGTATGGAGTGGAAGTGTGGATTGCGAGAGTGGGATATAATGGAAAGGGGGGAAGGATGGTTCCTGAAGAGTTTACTAGGTTAAAGGATCAACACCTAGGGCGGTGTCACAGGAGACGAACTGGATGAGTTGTGAGAGTCGTATGTGAGAGTTGTGAAGTTTGAAGAAAGATTGCAGGAGTTGAATGATGAAATACTGGTACGGCAGATATGGATGAGGCTGGGAGTAGGACGCAGAGTGGATGGAGAAAGGATAGAGGAAAGAAGTATGAAGTGGGTATGACTGAAGAGAAACTGAAAAAAAGGTGTAGCCTAGAAACCGAGGTAAGGGAGAGAATGAGGGATATTGAGTGGCAAGAAAGGCAGGTGAAAATGGTTGAGAGTTCATACAACCTTGGCCATGTAGAGGTGCAAGCACGAGGGAAACCTAGCTACTTACCTGAGGAGGAAGTATGCATAGCAAGAACCAGGTGTGGGTCAAAAGAGAGAGGTAGAAAAGTGTAGATGGGGCTGGAGTACCGGATGTGTGATAAGGGGAGAGACACGCGGAGGCACCTTAGCAATAAATGTGAGGGTGTGAAAGCAGAGTGGGTTGGAGAGGTGGAGGAGGAGGGCATACAATTTTATGTAATGGAATGTGTATTTTATTTTTACTTATATATTTGATTTCATTGTTTTTGGGGGGATTTGGGAAGATGTATAATGGAATTTTTGTGATGGCTTTGCCTAATAAAGGTCTTTTTTTACCCGACGTTTACATTTGATAGAGGAGCAACTAGCGATAGCATTTTATTTTTATGAAATCATTCAATTTTGTAGAAATATGACTAAATATTATTCAGTAAACGCATATAAATTCCACGTATAACCATGATATTTACTGAGATTCGCTGAGTCAATGAATTTACTAATATCGACAATTCCCTAAAATTGAACACTATTATCTAAAAGCAGTGAAGCATTCTCAGTAATGTATATTGTTCTGCGGTTTGTGTCATAAATATTATTCTAAAGTTGGATACGTGATAATTGTATTTACAAAAAGAAAATATTATTACTTTCTTCGAAATTTAATCCAAAAACAGACATAATATAGAAATAAATTATGAAGATCCTTAGAACGTCTTTATGTACATTTTAAAACGCACTTGCAAAGTTGTATTTGAGTTTGATTTGAGTTCGGGGTCTATCTCTAAATATCTGTGGACTTTCCGAATTAATTTATGAATTAATAATTACTACATTTAACATGTGGCCAATTCGGGAGGCACGTAAACTGGTAATTCGTCGTCGTCCGATTTTGCTCAAATTACCGCCGGTTCGTGTGTTAGTGATAACAAATCCAATTTTCAAATTTGGTATCGGTCCATGCAACCATTTTTCCGCATATTACATACACAAAATCATACATAGTATGTAAATGTAAATGAAGAATGTAATAAAATAAGGGACAAACAAGAAGTACGAGAGAAAGAGCTCTTACCGTTTTAGTATTCTAATATGTGAATCCATAAATGTGAACTCTTTCTCGCGAACGTCTTTCTTTGTTCTTATTCCTAGTCACGAGCATGTTCGCGAACCTTGATAATTTAACTCAGTTAATTAATACGAAAACGACTAATTTTTAGAGCTCACTTGTTTTGCAAAACTTACAGTTTGCGCAGTGCTTTACTTGACTGTTTGTTAGAACTTTTTCTTTTTTGCGACGACACGCGATGAAAATCAACTAGTATTAAGTATTATTCCGCGCCTATTTGAAGAACTTTGAGGTCCTACTTGATAATAATAAATGGATTAGTTATTTGTTAAAAACTTATACAGATTAGTAAGAAAGTAGTAGTCAAATCCCAGCCGGGGTAGTCGGTATACATTTGTCGTTAGGATACAATCAATGACAATTAAGAAAACTCGGAGATTTTCTGAAGTTGCAAGTACTAACACTCACATTAAGATACGCAGGGCATAACCGCAAGGCTAAAAGGGCCATTGCCTTGGAGCGCAATCTTGATTGGTGTCACTCCGCTCCCGCTGGTCATCCCGTGGGACGAAGAGGGGCGCATTATTTTTAATAGCCCGCGAGTACCGTATATTTTAGGACGTCCCTGCGCACACAGTAACACACGGAGGAAGGATCCGGCGGTCGATTGCCAGTTACAAATTGTAACAAATACAAAAACTATTACTACTACATCGAAGATATGGAGATCGATACTTCAGATAGGAATTGTATTTGATACTAAACTGATATTTCAAAAACATTAGTCCCAAATTCGGTATCAATCTTTGAAAATGTTGGCCTTACCAGAGAGTTCACAGATACTCAATACACAATTAAGAAACTCTATATAACCCTGTTTCCTCTACACTTCGAATATGTATGAAAGTGTATGGTGGTATGGTATAGATCAGATTGAGGAAGTACAACGGAAATTTCATCAGATGAAACATCAAACTAGAAATTCTACTAGACATCCACAGCCATGTCATTATGGGCGAAGAAGACGAGCTAGAGGCGATAAGCAGGGAACTATACGAAGTGACCAGGAGCGTTATGGTAGAAAGTATAGTAGGTATGGAAGGCGAAGCACCGTAGTAGTGGAGGCGGAAGGAGTAGAGGCGTAGGATGCAAAAAATATCCTAGAATTCACGTTCGCATTGGTAGGCATGGAGGTTATACTCCGAGAAATATACACGAGGAAGCAGGAAACAAGGGAAGTTCACAAAACCCACCAGGAAGAGAGGGTAAGCCAAGACAGGCCGGGTGAAAAAGAGGGTAAGCCAAGACAGGCCGGGTGAAAGAGAGGCAATTACTCTGCAGTCGGGCGAGAGGACTAATCATTTCCCGCATTGCGATGTCGGGGGCGGGAGATATGAGGGTAGAGCTGAGAAGAGGACAGAACACTGTGTGCAAAATGAAACAGGCCATCGGCATGATAGCCCCAATTAAAGTACAGAGGCAGGTAGTACACCTAAAGGGAATGGACCTGATAACAACAGCGGGGAAGGTGGAAGAAGCGGTGAAAATGAAGTAGGAAGGAACTGCAGGAAAATTCCGGGTAGGAGGGCTTAGATCGGTCTATGAGGATATCCAGGCGTGCGCTACTACGTGCTATATGGCTCTGGCTGATGACTTGCAGAGAAAAAGATTCGTAAGAGTAGGAGTGGTCCACTGCAGAGCTACTCTCAGACAGGCAACAGGCGCACATTCCTGCTACAGGTTCTGGAAGGATAGGCACTCACAAGCCAACTGTCGGGAGGCGCAGCATGTGCCAACGTTTACGGAGCCAGTTTCCAGGCCCCAGTTGAGAAATAGGCGCTGTGTGACGAGGAGGGACACAGCGCGAGAACCAGAAAGTACCCAAGGATGAGGAAAATGGCCTGATCAAGAGAAGGGGATTCCCACGAACAAAAGCAATATGAAGGAGAGCAAAGAAGAACACGAATGTGACGCGAGGACAGTATGCGTGGACACCTTACGGAGCTGAAGGTGATCCAAATCATTGTCAACCGCCGCCGACCCACGATCTTCTGTGGGCCACAGTTGAGGAAGGTGGGTGCTCGCCAGTGAGTCCAACAAGAAAGAAAGCTCGTAGTCGGGTAAGACTTCAAACGGGCGGAGCGAGGTCTGAAGCTGTCGCGGGAAGTGAGGGACGAGCGCTAGCGGACCTGGTCCCTGCGGATCCCCCACGTTCGTGAGAAGGGTCGATACTAGACCTAGACTAGGTAATGAAATAGGAATCCAGCAGCGAACACCTGCACATAGGGCAAGAGGACGGGGCCTAAAGAGAGGCAAGGAAAGTAATCCCGAAAGAGGTCTATGACCCACAGGCTGTCAGCCAGGAAATTTTTAAGGAGACGTTCAAGTGAGATAATTTGCGAGCGACACTGGAAGCTCACGCAGAATGACGTATACTCCCTAAACGCGGCCTCGAAGAGAAAAGGGGCAGTGGGAGGACGCAGAAGAGTTTATTTGTGGAAATCGCTAAACTGCAGAGCACATGCATACGAGAGAGGAGACGACAAGCGCTCTCCTTGCCCTTGGCCGGAAGACCTCCGATGGGAAGGACCCCTCCCGCCCTTAATTGATAGGGACGAGAGGTAGAGCACCTCCTCCCCGTAGCGGAAAACAGAGGAAGCCACCTGCGGTTGAGAACGAAGAAAGAGAAGCAAACTGGAGAGAGGAGCTGGAAGAGGAAATCCCTTAACCACAGCAGAACTAGAGACTACCGCAGCTAGATTAGGAGTACGCAAGGCACCGGGGCCCGATGGTATCCCGCCAAAATAATTAATGGTGCGGATAGGTGATACTCGGAACCCTTCCTGGGACCATACAAGGAAGACAGAAGGAGGGAACGATTCTCGAGATCATGAAAGAACCAGCTTCGGGTTCTCATTCCTAAGCCGGGGAAGTCGGCATAGCCATCGGTGTATATGTGTATGGGGTCTCCTTTCAAGTTTGTTAATTTTGAAAGTGTTATACGATGAATTATGATCTCACCCCATACGCCTATACATAGAATATAGAAAATCGAGTTTAGCTTTATTACTAACATTTTATGAATTTATAATAATTGTGAAACAGCTATTATTGATATTTAAGTGTCGAAAATTGTAAGTAATGATTCGATTAAGTTTTAAATTTCATTTAATTTAATGCAGGTTATTCAACAATAAATATTCAATATTTATTCTGCATTTGTTATGAATAGATATGATGTTCTCATATTTAGCAAGAAACGGCGCAATATGCATATCTAAATTGATTATTATTAATAATACCTATTGTGATAATATACGAAAACATCATTCAAATTAAAATGATTAAATAATCTTATCTAATATTTTGAGATGGCACACATCTTTTGCTTCTAGATTTACTAGAACTACTATGTTTCTCCTGTCGTAACTGCATAATAAACATCCGTTTAAACGTAAACGAATTTCAAATTAATAAGGCAGTCACTAATAATCAAATCAAAAGATAAACAAAGCGGTCGAAACAATATTCAGTTGTAAGTATATAATAAATAACATCAATTTAAATAGATAATTAGAATAAGTTAATGTCAGAAATAAATCAAAAATTAAGGCTATTGCAGGTAAACACTTATATAATGCCTTAATTAGTTTTTAATTACTAATTATGAATGACTAGACGCCACGGAACAACACTGATAGGATAACGACGAATCAAGATAATCGTGAACGATTACATTGAGGTTTACAATTGATCTCATGTATAAATCCGAAATTCAGCATAACCCACCTAATGAGTGATTGATTTCTGTAATCGCATCCGAGTACTCAGCAATTATTGATTATTATACATTCAATTATTTTTTCATTATTAAAAAAATAGTAAATAAAAAATCCATCCTTGAACGAACTTAAATTGAGAAATCTCCGAATTCTGAGGTGCCATTTTGACCGGACACTTTCCGAGCGAGCAAAGATATTTATCCTCTCCAATTTACGTGAATGATTTGCATCCGTTCGGGGCATGCTTCCGAGACCTGAATTATATTTAAATTTTAACTCCCAATGATCGTTACCGTATTCTCATTGGTGTGCGCGGAGTTTTATGCGGAGTGAAGTTTCAGCACGAAAGTTTGTTTCTAAGTAAGCTTAGAAGTAGTATAGCTAAGCATATCGTATAATGTATGCACGAAGTTATACGTTGTTTCCAGGAGATGTTCATTAATTAACCCTTTCGAAATTGAAAATATATACTAAATGTCATTAGTGTTACAAAGCTTAACCTATATTTATAGCACAAAAAGTTTAATACATTATATTATTATTATAATATAAAAAAGCTAATTTAAATTTTAAAAAACATGAATATTTACATTGAGCCCTTGACGGATTATGTAGATTCTCTTTTTTATTTATCATATAACAAAATCAAAGTAGTAGGTCAGGTAGGGCAAATTCCTTTAATATAAAAACAAAGACAATGAAAGTGGGGGCTCGCGGGTTCGAATCCCATCGAGGGTGGTATATTTAATAAGTGATTTGAATGAATGTCAATAATTTAATTGAATTTGTTTGTTTTTTACATTTTAAATATTAATTTATTCATTATCCGTTGTACAATGAGTATTTTCAATGAAACTAGGTGCTACGAAAAGTACACAATATTACGTTTGGATATATATTCAGAGGGAAAGTATTGTTAGTTTTCATTTGAACGTCGAACGATGCCAATTTCATCTAGTTAATAATAAAAAAATTAAAATGTATTCATGGCATGGTGATTTTTAAAAGAAGCACAAAAGGAAAGACTTGCCCAGGAGATATTAAAATTAAAAACGGTTTTCCGATCCGCTCAGTAATCCGGGACAGAGTGTATAATAGCCACATTTGGCTGAACAAATTTAGTGATAGTGTTATAATTGCTCGGGTAGTGGGTAGGCACTGATTCACGATCCTGGTGGTACATGGGCCTACATCAGGGACACTGCCCTGCCCACGAGTGGCCCTCCTCCAAATCTGAATACCAGGAGGAGACCAAGTCCACATCCCAATTCCACCCACACATTCCCCGCACAACACATCTACCTGCTCCCACCCTCACCAACATACCCACAGTGGCCAGCGCGGTAGGGACCCTCTGACCCTCTGACTATAGTCGCGATCAAGCAAGGTCTCTACAACGAACCAACTCAACTAGACGATCAAAAACTAACTGAACTTGAAAATGAACTTGATAAAGTAAAATGAGACATCGTAGGTATGAGTGGAATTAAAAGTTATAAAACTTGAACTCTGCACTAGACTGTTTTCCGTTTTTTCAATCACTTATTTCCATTAGTATTACGGCAGTCACTATGTTATAATAATTTCTTCTTCTTTCATTTAAAACTACTTTCAGCCCTTCAACATAATTCACTGGTATTGTATTCATTTAATTACAATTTTCCCGTTATTCATGTGTGTGAGTATACACAAAAATTTATAATAAACAAATCACGAAAATTAATTAATACAAACACCAATTTACGAATATTTATTGCAATGATGAATTCTCCACTCATAATACATGCAAAACTAATAACTATATTTTCATTCTTCGCTTTCAATTTGATGGCAACTTTCACTTTTAAAGAGCAAACCGTAAAAAATACACTCATGACTAATACTCCTGCCATTTTATGGATAACTCTCCACTGTATTAAATCTATATAAATACTATAACTAGTATGTTATATTAATAATTGCGCAGTATCATTGACAGTATTTGGTTGGTGATAAAGTTTTAAAAACGTAAAAATCTTCACTTGTTGTGTAAAGAATATATTTATCTCAGAAAGCATAACATAAAATTATATTAAATTTATATTTAGTATAAAAGTCATTATCATAAAAGGGAATAAATAGATTATCTTGATGATCAATAACATCCGAATTAGGTTTCTTAAGCCCTGTCCACATTAGCAATATTTACGTTGTTCTTGGCGTTAGAGGCAAATTTATGTGTGCGTGTAATGTATACACTGACATCATTTACCGGCATACAAGTCAATTTACGACAAATGCAACGTACAATGTCAGTATTTGCAAATGCGGTCAGGGCTTAAGGTTTTCTAATATTAACGTATATTTTGTTTTGCTCTTAGCTAAGCGCAAACAAACGGTTGGTTAATTATAGTTAATTTTCTTTGCCTAATTGATGTTGATACTACATTAGCTACTATTTTAAAACATCAACAAGTATCATAACGTGTTATATTATGGTACGAATTGGGAATATTGTCATGTGGAAGATATGTTTGCAAACCCATTGGGTATCGTAATATGTACTTACGATACGTGTATGGATCACGTTTTATCAATAATTATCATAAGAAGCAATAAAGTTACAAGAATAATCATAATTTTACTGTAACCAACGTGAGCAGGTGACAGTGTACATGGTGTTTTGTAACTGGATTGTCAAAATGAACTGTCATATGTAAAATCAGATACCAAACCAAAACAAAAGAATAACTTTTTTCAGATCGAACTTCGTTTAGGAAAGTTAAGGTAAATATCGGGTGATTAAAATCCGCCTATCTTCTCCCTTGACGGGCAGAAAAGCGTCCCAGCTGATAGCCCTATAAGGATAGGAGTTATTTTTTTCAAACTTTATTTATTATTTGACAGCTTGTTATCAACTAATTATTTGTGGTTACTTTTTTAAAAGTGTGTATCTTTGAAATTAACGAAAAAGGCCGTATCAGCTGCAGGAGGAGTGTATGCTATGTAGGTTTATTTTTCTCAAAGAAAAAAGTGGGACAAGCAATTGACCTATAGAACGACCGATGGGGGCGCCACCGCGCCGGCCCGAAATGGTGTAAAGGTGACATATAATTTTGGCGCCAAGTTTTCGTTATTGAATCATTTAAATTTCCGTTGATTATTTGTTGTAAGAGTATTGTTTTCTAATAGTATGGTCTTAATATGTAAGAATCCACTACCATAAAATCTGATGGTTTATTTATTTCGTTGGTAATTGCCGCCGACACATTTTACATGGAATTTTATTCAATGGTCGTTTTAAACTTTCTCGCAATAATTAATTTGCACAGATGGTGCCCAATGTGTTCGTCCCACATTTGGCTATACTGAGACTCTACAATTATTGTCCAATATTGCCTTTACTAATAGAAAAACATTAATTTTCATACAGCACTTTTTGCCAAATTATTGTCAATCTGTCTCATTTTAGGTTATTTTATGTGTGGTTGCATACACATTTTGAAGCTATACCAACATTCAGAATATATGCACTGTTGCCGTATTTAATTGTTTTATGTGTCTAGTGTTTACTATAATTATGGGCATTGAAATTAAATTTGTGGATTCCAGTGAATATGACGATCCTGAGTTTAATGATGACTTTTACATTTCTTCATCTCTTTTTATTTTGATTCAAACTTGGAATTGGGATATATATCGTTTTACTGAACTGATACTAATACTCTTACGAGCGATAGCAGGAACAGTGGCAACATCGCATGCGATAGGTTGATTGGCAGTACCGTATAAAGTAACGAATAAACATCAAAATGTGTCCATGAAAATTTAGTATTTGCAGCTTGTAACGAGTAGTGAGTTCAGAAACCGACTAGAATCTGATAGCGGAAAGTGAGACAAACACGACGAGACCATACACGTGAAGAATCATTAATCGAGTGAACTGTAATCTAATCTGAAACACCATACAAAATCAATGTAAATTTGAATTTTACACCATTTCAGGACCTCAATTTTTAGACACCAGGTGTCGCTTTAGAGTCGGATAGAGGTCAATGGTTTGCTGAAAGGCAAGCCATATGACTTTATTTCAGGATCTGAGAAACTATGATCCTCATATTAGGATGTTCATACCGAAATTCTGCACAAATTTCTTCATAATTCCCGTTTGTTTTTTGTGTATTTCTTTGTGTAGTGTTCATGATTTAATTTCTATAAGAAAGGCGTTTGTACATGTTTATTCATTTGTCTATATTTTCCTTTTTAAGGCTATACTTTTTTAAATTCTTAACCATGCTACTCGTCATAGGCCAGCCTTCTTCACCACTAACGCACAGGCCCGGTCCGCGAATTTTTATCAAAATATCCGTGGTCCCTCAAAAAAATCAATTCGTGTATGGCTAGGTAATGTATGTGTCGCAGACGAAATGCAAAATCAGTCGTATTGTAATACGCCTAGTATTTTAGTAAGTGACTGGAACCTGGATTTACGAAACGTCGGTGAAATCGGGCATGAGTGACATGTAAAACTACCATGTGAAGAAATTTTACAGTGTGACTGATATTTTCAAACAATTCATAAAACGCTAAATATCACTCCTACTTATTGTATAAGCACAAAAATACGATATTTGAATTTATATATGATAGTACTGAGAAATATATTTCTAGTTGCCGGCGTTTACCGAACCAGACAAATAATTTCAGGTTTACTGTTTTTTAATTGATTTTCTGCGTAAAACCTATACATACATAATTATAGTTATGACTAGTATTACCAGGGTATTACCATACTCTAACTGTGTAGTGATAGAGAGCTCATAAAGCACCTATTATTAAACTGTAATTAGTGTTAACCGCCCCGACAGGCAGTCTCCGTGTGTATTTTTACCTCAGCTATTCAACCGGGGTTAATTTAAAGCTTGGCAATTGTGAGGAGCAATGACAGTAACCTTGAGAATTGCTTAAATAGAATACCTGGAGCCTATAGAGGTTATACGCTACAGTGAATCCCTCCCCTACACAATGCATTTACGAATGCATGCGAAAGCTATTTTAAGTGCGTTTACTTAGTTCACCCATAAAATGTACAAAGAAATGCGCATTCGTAAATAGGCACAAGGTTTTTGGAAGACCGGATATATCAATGAATTGAATTTGAAACCCGGTTAAGTTGTTTACACGAGAATGTTCGTTTTCTGAGTCCTTTTTAGTTCTTATAGCACAATTTTCACTCGTTTATTTTTTATATATTTATTCTGGTTACTATTTGATTATAAATATTACATAGCTCAAAGTTGATAAAAATATAATAACGCTTAACTATATAAAGTTTTTTATTACTATATTTCTATTATTTTTTTAATTTCATTGCTAATATGATTTAAAATTGTGATATATTATTTTTATTATTATTTATTCTTAGACTGGAGTGTTAAAATGTATCTAAAATTTGTTTCTCTTACAAAATTTATTCTGGTTACTATTTGGTTATAAATATTACATAACTCAAAGTTGATAAAAATATAATAATGCTCCAATTATGTATTAATACAAATCAGTATAAATAATATTATTTACTATTATTATTATTAAAATAATAAATTAAATAACAGTGGTGCACAAATGATAAAACTAAAGCAAGAATATATTAGCAAGCCGGTACCAGCGTATTGCAATAAAGATAAGATATTATGACAAGTATCATTATTTAGTCTTATTTAGATTATTTTTACTATCAGCTATCATGTTATTGGGGTTTTACCATTACAAAATCAAAAACACAAGTTGCTAAGATGGATTTGAAATATTATGTTATGTTAAGATTAAAAGTACTTATCTCTTTTGTCTTTTTTATATTTTCTTAATTTTTGTACATCCCATATATCAAATTTAAATGTTTTCTACGGTATGTGGTGAGTTTTATAATATAAGTATATTTTTTATAATGAGTCACTTTTCAACGCAAAAGTTAAAACCAATTAAAATAATATAGAAAAAAATCTCTAAAATTTCCAAAAGACCGGTCTGCAATCATTCGCCCGAGCCATTTCATAAACTAAGTTCGGGCCTGGGGGCTAATAAAAAGGAGTTATATAGTAATATATGAATATAATACTAAAAACAATTTCTTTATTTATTTTAATAATTATGATAAAATAATGTGCACTGGTCATCAGATTATTCAAATTATAATAATATAGATAGTAGGGTGAGTAATTTTTGTTCACTTCCGATACTGAAAAATTGGTTGCTAGGTACCTCTAGAAAATTCTCTCCAAATATGAGCTCTTAATATTAAGGGGAAGATCGTCCACATCACAGTTTTTCATTTTTAAATCAGACCCAAACGAAAAAATTCATATCTCACCATTCACTGAGCGTACAACAATTCTCGGCACAAATTGAACGATCTACAGAAAAAGTGATTTTTTTCTTTGTCTACCCAATTAAAAGAAAGTGAAGGTCAAAGTTTGAAGAATTTAAGAAGAAAATATTTTAGAACTCGCTAAATAGTAAACATCATGGTATGGATAATACATAGTTTTATGGTATATAGACAATACATAGCATAGGAAATTAATTGATATTCAAAAATGGTTTGAATTGTTAAATCGATTACTGTGAGCGTTGAGAATATATTTGTAGCCAAAGTTCAATGCATACTGATTCTCGAAGTTATTAATAATTATCTTAGAAATCATAAATTTAATGTATTCATTTTTGACAAAAATTATATAAATTTGAGTTTCTGTCAATAAAAAATAGTTAACTATTTTTTAAGTTTTTTATTTGACCATATTTTATATATTTTTTTCTTTTTAAAATTTAATTTCTAATATGATTATATAAATATGATATGATATATAAATTATGATATATTATTTTTATTATTATTTATTTTTAGACTGGCGTGTTAGAATGAATCTAAAATTTGTTTCTCTTACAAAATTTAAAATAATTTTTTTTCTGGTTCAAATTTTGATTTTTGTATTTATGTTATATTTAAATGCCTAGTTTTCATCAACGTCTACGACTGCTAATCATTAGAATTTTCAATTTCTTCAACCACTTGTGAGAAGATAATTTTGCATTTGTGGTACTTAAATGAAGAACATACCGACATGAAAAAAAAATTATCTAAGCAATTAGACTCGTGAAGGCACTAATTCTAAAGCTAAGATATTCATAATTGTAAAAAAAATATATAAATTCAATAATGGAAAAAGAGTTGAGTGAAGAATATTTTAAACACTTAAAAGTTGTTAATGATGTAGCAGACCGAGGAGTGGCATTAGTAAATGAATGCAACCAATACTTAACGAAAAATTAAGAGCAATTTCAATATTTATTATAAATTATAAAAAAATATATACATAACATAAAAGAATATGCTAGCGTAAATAATTAAATTAAAATAAAATAATTTTTAATGGCGAATTGTAATTTTGTTTCTTTCATTTTAATATATTTAGTGAAAGATTTAACATAAGAACTATTTTTTATAGAAATGAAATTAAAATAAAAAACTTTTTTATGGTGAATTGTAATTTTGTTTCTTTCGTGTTAATTAATTAATATGAAATATTTAACATAAGAACTATTTTTTTACAAATCGATCAATAATTATCTCTAAGCTATAACTGATATACAGTTCTCTCTTTGAAAATTGGCAAAACTTAAAAAATAGTTAACAGCTATTTTTGATCGATAGAAAGCTAAATTTATATAATTATTTACGATAATTAATGGATTAAATTTATGATTTCTAAGATAGTTTTGACCTTCAATATGAAAAAACATAAAAGACCTTTTATGTAGAGCGTTCCATTTTCTACAAGAATATGTATCGATAATGCTGAACGTTCAGTGAATGAATATGAATATGAATTTTTCGTTTTGACTGACGTAAAAATAAAAAACGGTGATGAGGATCTTCCTATTAATATTAAGAGCTCATATTTTGAAAGAATTTTCTAGAAGTAGCTAGGCACCACTAAAAAATTCAATTTTTCAGTATCGGAAGTGAAAAAAAAAGTCGTTTTTTTTGACCCACCTAAACATAGTGTTTTTTTTTATCGAAAATAATCTATTTCGACTATATTAGTAATGAAACGTAAAGAAAAGTCAAAATTAGCGATTCGTTTTTTTTTTCGCGATAACAATCTTTATTTATACAGCAGTGCTCTATATGGAAATTAAAATTGCAGTTGCAATGGTTTATCCACAATTCATATGATAAAATAAAAACTATAGATAGATTTGAAACCTTTTATGTAACTATCCCTATAGTGAAACTTTAAACATTGTTATTTCATTACCTGAATATCGCCTCGTTAAAGATAAATATATTCTAATTATTGATTCAAAGCATAATTTTTAACGTTACAGTCCGACGACATAAAGGTACTCCTCAAAGCTTATCAATTGCCAGACAGAGGTCGGGAACCTTGAGACTGAAATGAAATTAAGTCGACTAGAAAACACGTCCAACAATAATAACTTTCTTTGAAAGTAGTTAACTTCGTATGCATAGCGCTATAATTACATAGCCGCGTGGAAACTATCACGACGAATATAAAATCACGAGAACAACTCCAGATAAAAACAATTCCATGCCAACGTAATAACAAAACGTGTGGAAGCAGACAACAATTCCTGTATCGTGAACATATTAATTACATAACTGGAAACAGACCGCACTATTAATTAATTAAAAATTGCACGCGAGAGACGAATACTAACAAAAGATTTCGTAATTAAAACGTGCAGGCATTGGGGGGCGGCCACTCTCGCCTGGCCTTAAATAAATGTAACAATTGGAATGCCGCATAATCAGAGCTCGCATGTTACGTGATTAATTGCCGAAATTACAAAAACGGTGGGCCGATTTCGTTACGTGGATTATTTACGCGAGGCTTCACCAGCGCGAATGTATTTGCATAATAGCAATATATCGCTCTCGTTTCCGTTCCGAGCGGAAGTACATTGAATTCCAAAGAGAACGTTGAAACTCCATACCATAAAAATGTTTATAATTGGTGCTGTTGTTATGTACGAGCCGATTTAGGTTTATCCGTATATTTTCTATTTTTGTTATAGGAGCTAGCAGAATATTCTGGTTGCAATCGAATGCTATTAAAGTTATTGTCCATGAAGTGATAATTTAAAATAACACTTCAAAAAGTATTGACTCTACCATCACTCTACATACTTTCTTATCTACTTTACATACAGCAGAATGAGTTAAACTTCCGTAGACATGAGTCTATGCATAATTACTCAACGCAAGAAGCCTCGACTATTTTACCAGAGTTTATATGATTGAGTCGCAGTAACTATTAAATGGTTACATTATTTAATAGGTTACTAACCAGACCAAAATAATTACCTGCTGAAAAGAATTATAAGGTGTATTTAAAGAGCTACTAAACAAGGGAAGCATTTTACTCATATGAAGATTTTTGTAAGTAGATGTATTGATTTTGTTTCAAATGCTCATAGTTAAAAACCTATTTATGTTATTAAAATGTGATGTCTGTAAATATCTATGTATGTTAGCAATAAAAATATCCTTGAAATATATGTATATAGAAAAGCGAAAACAATGTTTTGAAGCCATCCGACCTGTCATTTATATTTGCTGCCAGTGAAATTGTGGTTTGTAGATTCGTATTCAAATCGCGGGTGGTTGCTTATTTATGTTTTTTATTATTTAGTTTTTTTTTTACAATTAAAAATTATTTTATATAAATATATATTTATATTACACACAAACAAATGGAAACTATAGTCCGTGTCTGCGTAGCGTGTTGGCTTATAACCTAGAGATTTTGTTAATATATGAACCTGTGAGAATGAAAGTGGCATAAGTCACATTTGAATTGTTTTGAAAAGGGGAAGATTTTGCGTTTGGTATTTATGTAAATGGACGTACGCAATTACATTTTTTCTTTATGAATAAATTCATGCCATGTCTGTAACTGCGCACGTCGATTTACATAAATACCAAACGTAAAATCTTCTCATTTGAAAAACAATTCAAATGTGACTTACGCCACTTTCATTCTCACAGGCTATATTCTGTAATAATTCATTATAATTAAAGGTTTAATATATATAAGGAACTCATTTTGGACCCTAACCTCGAGAATGGGGATCGATTTGCCAAATGGAACTGCTGTTTTAATGTTTGAAAGTTAATTTAAACTTGTAATTATAGTTATGTATTTCTGTATTATATCGCTAAATAAGAATATTATATTATTTTCACTGTTTTTTATGTGACCCTTAATTGATTGTTAATTGAATTATTATGAATACCATAATTAAATATTTTATTATCAAATATTGTATATTCAAATATAAATAAAACAGAAATAATTTCTGTTTTATTTATATTTGAAACTATACAACAGAAATACTTATTACGCATTTATAGTTAATTTGATATGCTAACCATTGTATTTTTGGACCTTAGTTATTGTTAGAAATCCTAGAACAATTATAAAAAAAAAATCATCGGAGATATACGATATCGGGTACAAAAATAAGTCTCGATTCAGAGACGGAAATGTAGTTTTTTATGTCCCGGAAACCTGTATTTTCTGCAAGATAAATTTAGAACCCAAACAAATAAACGTCAACTAGAAGTCAGTAGTTGCCATGGTGACCAGGTGCATGTAGTTTAGATTTCAGGTGGGTTTATACTGACATAAAATAATAAATAATAGAACAATAAATCGCACAGAATGAACCAGTGAAAATAAAGAATAGATTAAACAAAATATTCACTTACAATTGAGTTCTTAGTACTTATTGTGTCATAATAAACAATATAATAGGAACTAATCCTCTGCAATTGTCTCCTTGTTTATTATTTATTATATTATGTCAGCATAAACCCACCTTTAATTAGGTAAATTTTCTAAATAAAAAATAATAAATGGAACTTTTCCACTCAGCTAAATCAACTAAATATACTTATCATACCGGCATAAATACATCTAATATCATAAATTATTGAACGTGATTGTGCTGTCTGCATGATTAAGTAAATGTGTCTACTAACTTTTCAAACGAGTACGGGTACGCAAATTTTGGCACCGACTTGAGCACTTCCTCATCCTTATAAATTTCTGGGTATTGTTGAATAATCCACGCATCCTTCTCCTTGGTGGGAGGAACGATCTCGCAGAAACATTCAAAGAAGTGAGTGACATTGGTTCTGAAATACGGGATAGGGCTTTGTATTAAATTAATCCCTCGCATTAGTGTCGCATGTGTTTGTGTAGCTGCAATTTAATGCGAGTGTGGGGGAAGATAACAGGTTGATGTCCCACACAATTTATATTAATTTATTTGATACACCACTCACCTAAGCCGCGAAAACATAGTTGCGCCTGTTTGTTTTAGTTATCCATTCTTAGTATCACTCACAGCATTTAATACACACGTTTCGTTTGTATATTGTATCACATATTTAAAACATCAACAATACGGAGCAGTTACCTCGAGATGCACGGACACTGACTGACAGCAACTGACAGTAGCAAAACGATTATTGTGAGACAGCAGCAGAGAGCAGCACCCGTCTGACAGCTACGGCGTACATGAAACCAAGCTCAGGTAGAACATGTTTGTGTACCTAAATCATAGGTGGAGCAGTGCGCTAAAAATCAATAGAAACATCTACTTTACCACTCCAATTATATATGCAACCAATCGTACTATTCTGTTTCAATAATAACAATACCGTGGTAAATTGATGATCGACGATTATTTATTTCAACAGTTTATTTGAGGGAGGCAACACAAACCTAAAATAGCGTCTCGCTCGGAAAATGCGATTTTTAGTAATACTTTTCACACGATTATCCAATAGCTTTATTACAACATTTAAAACACAAATGCATAGAAGACAACAATGTTGTGATGTGATGTGAATATCATATTACATGTAATTGTACCTAACTTAATCAAAATAACAAATATCTGTTAGGATCCGATTATTGTTAACAATAAACCGGTAATAATTAGTTCGCATATATGTTCTTCTTGTTTTTAGAGGCGTTTGAGTAATTTCAATATGTATGTTAAGCTTTTAAATACAAAAAGAACTTTGCCGGTTCTACCTTTCTATCAGAGTTGTTTTATCTTTTAAACTGTGCTACTTTCAAAATTCTCTGCATTTTAAAACACGTTCAAATAATTAATTAGTCTTACAACGTATATTATTTAACACCATATATGTTGAAGGTATAAAAAATAATTTATAAATTATGGTTCGCAATCCTTCAACAAACAATTTTGCAAATTTTAGATGTTTTAGATTTAGGATGTTGGAGAATAAGTTCACGGCGGTCAACTTATGTATCCCTGTAGATGAATTTAATAAGAGATAAACTTTATAAAAGATGAAATGGAGAATTAAGAAGAAAGAAATTGGTGGAATCATGTGAGGAGGCACTAGCGCAAAACGCAGAAGCAAATGAAAAGAGGAAATAGAAAAACATAATAGTAATAAAAGTATTAAAAACGAAAATATATCAACAAGTAAAGATGCTATTGCGAACTAGAAATAGAAGTTTTCAAGAGAACAAAAAGCAAAAGGTAACATGTTTAAATCAGAATGTATGTATTAACAAAACATTTTGATGGAAAAATGATCCGTAAAATAATCATGAATTCCAAAAATATAAGAACTGTAGATGACCCTGCAATCAAATTGGACCATGTATAACGAAAAACTGCAACCTGCCAGTAACCATCCAAAACAATTATGCAAAAATCTAGGAAGGCATTTGAGCGGAAAACGAAAAACACAAACTCAATTAAAACAGACATTAAAAATAATACAATACAGCAAAAGCAAACACCAAAACAATAAAAAAATTTGCGATAGGGAATGCGCGAGGAATAAATGCCTACAGGACATAAAAATGGTATTCGAAATACAGTAATAAGTGGAAGCGCAGGTCACATTAGAATATGATATAAATAGTATGCAAACTTGGAAAGTGAAATATCAGGAATATACACGGATAGGAAAAACAGTTAGAAGAAGAATTTAAGAAATATGCCATCGATTTCTTATTGGTAATAGAAACAAAATAATTTAATATTGCCAATGCACATTAGTTTATCATAAGTATCATAATAATTAAGGATATTTTTCTTAAAGAAATAATATAATGTTATTTAAATGTTCCTCGTGTTTTATAATTTTCTCCATACATTCCTAATTTTTAATTCTGAATTATTTGTTTGTTTTATTTTATTTTAAGAAATGATTTCTTATTATTTGGGTTTGTAGAGTTGCCTCGCGGATTCTGGGGAAGGCAAAAAACGCGAATTCTATTTATACCAAAATACACAACTAGCTTTACATACCCACGTACAGTATAAGAACTATGAGAACATATGAAGTGTAGAATTAAGAAATATCAAGTGGGGCATTTTGGACCAGACTAGCTGGGGTAAAATGTACCACATTAAAATCGGGCCATCTATTATACCAGAACAATTGCAAGAATAACACACATATAGGCGGAACAGCGATTATGATACATAAATTCAAACATCTAGTCATCAAAATGAAATCTATATCACCGAGAGTGACTAGATGTTTGATTAAGATATATCCTTATGGCAATTTCAAAAAGATACAATCACAGACAATAGGGACTTACAAGTTTCACAGACAATGAATAAGTAGAACAAATATAGGAAGACATCACTAGCACAAAAATCAGAAACACTACAAAATTATAATGGGAAATTTCAACTCAAAAATAGAAAAAGAGAATACCATTAACACCCGATAAAGAACGTTTCGGACTAGGCTCAACCAACGAGCAAGGATAAACGCTGATGAACTACCTCCAGAACGAAAGATTATACCTTCTTTAAGAAACCAGATAGAAGGCGGTGGACGTGAAGAAATCCGGACTCGTCTTTAACGAAATAGATTACATTATAACAAACAGGAAGAATATAATTAGACGTATCGATTCTAAACCACTTCGGCACCGGCAACGATCACAGATTTCTGAGAGGAACAATACAAATACATACCCAGGCTGAAAGAAAGAAGGGAGTGAAACAATACAATTAATCAACTACAGAAATTATAAAAGAGAACGCATCACAATACCAACGAGAACCCCAAAGTACACTGGCAAACGTGGAAAATTTAAACAAAATGAACATAGATAGCTTGGAAGAGAAAATTAGAACTGACATCAACACACCAACGAAAAAAGTTTGCTTTACTAACAAAAATAGAAATAGGAATAGAAGTGAACGTATTAGATGAGAAACAAAACAACTGTTGGCATAAAGAAAAAATATGACAAAAGGAACATTGGAACACACAAATAAACAAAATCATAGGAAAGAACATAAAAAGATAGGTCGTTCAATACGGAATTTATATATTATGTTATTGAAGCAAACAAGAATATGAAGGTCATAAGAACAGCCAACACTATAGAACGGACAAGAACACATCATCTAAAAACGCTAAGGGAAATACAAAGGAAAACAACTTCCGAGATCATAAAAATAGTTTTAGTTTAGACTTTTATAGCAATGCATACTCCTAAGTGCACCCTGAACCTCCAACATCATCATCGAGACTTAAGAACTAAATGAAAAAAAATACCTAAGGAAATAACAAAATATGAGATATAACTAGCATTATCATAAAAGAAAAATGGCAAAACATCAGGGGCGACGTAGCCTTCGAACTGATAAAACATGGAGGCACAACCACCCTCGTAGCCTTAAGACTATTACTAAATAAGTGCGTCGAAGAGGGAAAAATTCCGGAAACTTGACGAAGCTCCCAGATTGTCTTACTAAAAAGGCGACAAATGGAAAATAGAAAATTACCGCCCTATAAGTTTACTATCACATTTATATAAATTACTAACAAAAATTCTAACAAATTCTTAGGCACAAACTCGACGACTACCAACAGGCCGGATTCCGCAAGGGCTACAGCACAAACGAGAACGTTTAATACGAATATAACGTTCCCATACACGTTGCATTTCTGGACTGGAATAATTCCTTAGACTCTGTAGAACTATGAGCAATATTCCAAGCGATGAATAACGCAAGAGTGGGCTCCAGATACAAAACATATACAATAAAGCAACACTAGAAGTAAACATCAGTGAAGACCTCAAAACGGGTAAAATATCAATACAAAGAGGACTGAGACAAGGGGACACCATTTCACCGAAACTTTTTACTGTTGCACTAGAAGATATTTTGAAAAAGATGGATTGGGAAAAGAAGGGTATTAAACTGTATGGTAAATACTTGAGTCATGCCATCAAAGAGCTACAGGAGATGCTAACAGAACTCCAATCAAGATCGGACGAAATAGGCTTACAAATGAACCTAGAGAAACCCTAAGTAATGAGCGCAGAAAATAACATATTGCAGGTGAACAACAAAACCATAAACTCGATGAACGAATACCGAATACCTAAAACATAAAATTAAACTCGGCAAGGAAAATCAAACGACAGAAATAAGCCGACGAATAGGCCAAACATGGGCCGCTATAGGGTTTTTAGGGAATGTACTAATGAACTCAACTATTCCAATAAACGAAAAGAAAAAAACACCTGTATACTCCCGGTTATGACATACGCAATGGAAACTATGTCATTTACAGTTAAATCAGCAAACAAGCTCAGAACAACTCAACGAGCCATAGAAAGACTGATGCTTGAAGACCGCATCACTAACGAAGAAATAAGTCAAAAACAAAGATAGAAGACGTCATAGCAAACCATTGCAAAATAGAAATGGACATGGGCAGGCCACATCGGTCGTCAAGACAATTCTAGATGGGCAAATCGCATACTACAATGGAAAATCGGAAACCGTAGTAAACTAATCAAGACGTTAGTTAGACAACTTACGTGAAAAACTTTTATAGTAGTTAGTAGAAATCATAGACGTAAAATTCACAGATGGACGGATAAGAGATAGTCTTAAAATGAAGAAAGTACGCAATAAACAGGATTTGTGCAACAATTATATAACAATTTTTTAGCACGATTACAATACTATAAAGTAAAAAGAGGAAAAGTGAAAACATATATAAATGGGGTTGCCAACCGTCCCCCTTTCGGGAGGACAATCCTCTTTTTAGCTGTAATGTTCTCCCATCCTCCATCTTACTAAAATGTCTACATTTTTCTTATTTATTATTATAAATTTCGTATTTGGACAATTTGGTGTATGGGAATTTTATTAATCTGTTTGTTTTTTAAACTTTGTTGAAATTTTTCTCACCTTAATTTTTAAGTAGCCCAACCTGTCCTCCTTTTGAAAGAAGAATAGTTGACAACCCTATACATAACGGGCAAGGAATGTGGACTCTTATATAACGGAGTAGACAACAATTTGATAGCTATATTAGTGGGTAGGATGCATAATGTACAAAAAACAGATATCTAGATTGGAAGCATTATCGGTAAGGATACTATCTATTGGAGTTAAAGATAAAAAGGCTTCACCATAAAAAATATTGACATTATCTATTAGCAGTAACATATAAAGAAACATCAAAGAAAGACATTAACAATTGTAACAATAATAATAATAAAAAGAAAATAGAGGTAACAATAAAAACATATAAATTGAAAAACAAAGATTCAGCAGTGTTCAAAGTACAAAATAAAGATAATGTCTTAGCAAATACAAATAACTAGAATTTGGGGAGAAGCTTGAAAAGGGAAACCAAAAACTACATATTGGAGACAATGAAAAGGGAAGATGAGACTGCCAGTCATCATCATCATCAATATCAGCCATCTCTAGTCCAATATTGAACGTAGGCCTCCCCCAAGGACTTCCAATTTTCTCTACATAGTGTTTGTCTAGTCCACTGTTTGCCTGCCACCGTTTTGATATCATCGGCCCAACGTGCTGGTGGTCTTCCTATGTTTCTTCTCCCGGTACGCGGCCTCCATTCAATGATCTGTCTGCTCCAGCGGTTATCTTCCCGTCTTATGACGTGTCCAGCCCACTGCCATTTGAGTTTAGTTACTCTAAGGACAATATCTGTAACCTTGGTACGTTCTCGTATCCAGGTATTCAACATTTTGTCCCGAAGTGTAATCCCAAGCATTTGCCTTTCCATGGATCGTTGGGCAACTTTTAGTTTCTGCATTGCCGCCTTTGTGAGAGTCCATGTTTCGCAACCATAAGTCATAGTTGGTAGAATACATTGGTCGTAAGTTCTTGTTTTGAGATGTTGAGGCATGTCGGATTTTAAAATATGCTTTAGATTGCTAAATGCAGCCCAACCCATATTTACACGCCGCTTGACTTCTGCCATTTGCATGTTTTTCTGACAGGTTATTATTTGTCCGAGGTATATATATTCAGCAACTAGTTCAAGGTCTTTGTTATGTATTTTAATTGGAGGTAGTATGGGTTGGTTGGTCATCACTTTTGTTTTTGAAATATTGATTTTTAAGCCAATACTCTCACTTCCAGTATTTAACTCAGCTACCATTCGTTGAAGTGTTTCGGGACTTTCTGCAAACACCACTATATCGTCTGCAAAGCGAAGGTGTGATAGGAATGTACCATTGATATTAAGACCAACCTTACTCCAATTAAGAGTCTTGAATACATCCTCAAGTACATTTGTAAATAACTTCGGTGAGATAGTGTCACCTTGCCGGATACCGCGTCGAATAGGAATATGGTTTGTTCCTCCTGCCACCTCTACAACCATTGAAGCATCTCGATATATACTTTTTAAAATATTTATGTACCGATAGTCTATATGACATCTCTGGAGCGCGTTAATAGTGGCCCAGGATTCCACCGTGTCAAAAGCCTTCTCAAAGTCAATGAAAGCAAGGTATATTGGTTTTTGGTATTCGTTGCATTTTTGAATTGTCTGTCGAACTGTGTGTACATGGTCGACTGTACTGTATCCACTACGGAATCCAGCTTGCTCTACAGGTTGGAACTGGTCTAATCTATGTGATAGTCTATTTGTTATTACCTTCATAAATAGTTTGTATATGTGGCTAAGTAATGAAATAGGTCTGTAGTTTTTTAGTTCATGTTTACTGCCTTTCTTGTGCAGCAGGATCACTATAGCATTCTTCCAGTTCCGAGGAGTTTCGCCTGTGTCGATACATTCGTTAAAGAGTTGTTGGAGAGTTTTTAATAAAGTATGACCACCAAATTTGATAAGTTCGATAGGAATGCCATCAGAACCTGTTGTTTTATTATTCTTCATTGCCTTCATTGCTTTTTTAATTTCGTAAACGCTTACCTCTGGCAGATCCTCTGTATAATGTCGTGTCAGTTTGGCCCTTCTGTCATTTTTTGTAGGTGTTCTCTGTTCTATTTTGTGGGCATAGAGATCTGTGTAAAATTTTTCCACCTGTGAGTGTATTTCTTCTCTAGTTGTTAGTATTTTTCCATCTTTGTCTGTTAGCTTGTTGATTTGTTTTCTGCCTTCTGATATTTTGCTCTTTGTGAATTTGATTCCGCTATTCTGCTCGAGTGCGCTTTGTACTATATTTTTGTTATAGTTGTATATATCATTTCTGACACTTCTGCGTACTTGTTTATTATATATCTTCAGTTGTTGGTGATCATCGTTGTTTAGAAGTAGCAGTTCTTTCCTGCGTTTGATCAAAGCATATGTCTCATCAGTAAGTTTCTGTTGTTTCTGCTTAGATATGCCCAGTACAGTTTTGGCAGCTTTTGATACTGCCTGTTCAACGTTATCAAGTGCTTTGTCAAGGTTTTCATTGCCGGGATTCCGTAGGAGGAGCTTTGTGACTTCTGCATCAAAGAGTTGGCCCTTTGTATGTAGTGAAGATATGTTGAGGGTCCCTTCTCTTGGTTTTATTAACTTAATACGCTCTAATTTGGTAGGAATGTTTATTTTTGCTCTCACGATACGATGGTCACTTCCAGTATAAAATGAATTTAACACAGTTACATCTTCTACTATGCTTTTATGCGAACTGATTATGTAATCTATTTCGTTTCTAGTATTTTGATCGGGACTATGCCATGTCCATCTTCTATGAGTTGCTTTTTTAAAGAATGAATTCATTTGGTAGCATTGGTGTTCTTCTAGGAAGTTCAGTAACATTTCTCCACGTGCGTTTCTGTTATCTGCACTATATGGTCCTATCCACGGATTGTCTTCATTTGTTTTATGTCCAACTTTTGCATTAAAGTCCCCAACGACAAGAGTATAGAATGCTTTATTTTCCTCTTTTGCTTTTGCGATGTCTTCATACAATTCCTCTATATCTTCATCTGGGTACGTTGAAGTGGGCGCGTATACTTGTATTACTTTTAAGGTATATCTTTGAGTTATATAGATGTTTAAGTATATCACTCTTGCAGAAATTGATCCAAAAGCAAAGACATTTTGTGCAATGTTCTTATGTACCATAAAGCCCACTCCATGTTGGGTACCCTCCAGTTCGCCGTTGTAATAGAGCGTATTCCCTGACTTAAGGTGCAGCAGTCCTTCATCTCTTCTGCGAACTTCTGCAAGTCCCACGATATCCCACTTTATTTTGGAGAGCTCGTGTTCCAGTTCCAGTAAGCGGTCTTCGGTAGACAGAGTTCTAGCATTGTAGGTTGCGATATTAAGTTTAGTCCGATTTCTTCTGGTATTTATCAAATTTGTATTGCCTCCCCCAGAATCCGTGAGGCAGATCGGTAAACCGATGTAGGATTGAGAGCTATTAGCTCTACCTACCTGGGGTAATTGTGTTTTAGAATTTGACATTTACATTTAATGGGGGGTTGTTGGCATTAAAACACCACGCTTGCCGAACGGGTTGGTGAGTTTTATCTGCAGCCGCCCATTCTGGGTACAGACGCTGTTTGCAGCCGCCCCTTCTGGGTCAGACGCTGCGGTGTACCTGTTGGTCCGCGGGAGGTATTTTATTTCCCTCCTACCCCTCATATCTGAGGGGCATTCCCCTATCCGCCACCTGGGGACGCGTCCTCTAGGGGTTACAGGTTCCCCCGAGGAGACTGCCAGTACCAAGAGAGAAATATGTTACCTGAAGAAAAGGTCATGAACAGATGGATATAATTCTTTATTGCAAGCCAGTCAACATATGTCAAGTCGATCTGGTTGCTCTACCGTAACATCGGATGACGATAAGATAAAATGCAAAGAAGTAATAAACCTGCACAAAACTGGAAAAGCGTCTTCTCAGGACCATAACAGTGTTGAAATGCTGAAAACAATAGGTGCGAAAATGAATTAAATACTACTGGAAGCATGGGACAAAAAGCAAATACCACTAGAATGTGAAGTGAGACCACATTATACATTTCTGGTGTAGGCACCACCCAGCTTTTCGAATAAATTAATAGTAGTAGTTACTGTATTTGTTACAATTTGTAACTGGCTATCGAGCTTCAGGGACCTTTCTGCCGTGTGTTAGTGTATGTGAGTGTTCGGACTTGCTACAATCGTCCCACAGTTTTCTGAAGTGTCGGTAATTGCATTCCAACAACAATTGGTATCGACGTTTTCTATGGTGCCGGCTAATCGGACCGCCCGTTTGTTAAGCGTGCAACCCGACCCCCTATGATTTCTTATATCAGTAATACATACCACCATGAGATGTGTAGTTCCTGAAAGTGAACTTCTTCCGAAAGCTTAGCTCATGATTATTTTAGTTTGTTTATCACAAGCTGTTTTGAGTACGCCACACAGTGGACTAGACACCCAGAAAAAAAATAGATTGTATTTCACTGAACCAACGGCTATGTATGACGAAATTACTAGTCCGTTTGGGAAATCAAAATTCTGATAAAAGTATTTTTTAAGAAGTCTGATACGAAAATTCATCAAATACTATAGTGCCTTTCGTTTATAACTCTAGGCTGATATGGGCTTATTGTTTCTTGTTAATTTGCCGCTTCCGATGCGCATAATTCTACCTCGGCCCTTACAACCGGCAGCGCACGACCGCAAAACATCATGCACGCCACGGGGGCGCTAGAAATGAAAAACCATGTTAAACGAAAGCGCCTTATGTTTTCAAATTCAACGCGTGTTGCCACACGCCATCGCCGCCGGAAAGGGAAAGACAAGCATGTCTCTGTCCGCGACCAACAAAACAATTGCTCATTCTACCACTACATGAGCTAAATGAACAAGATTCAGAGGACTAGGAGGAATGAAAATAAAAGAATAAGTTTGCCAGAATACCTTTGACGTTTCTAATCAATAACAATGCTTCACCATTTACTAAACAACAAAAAAGAAAATGTTAATATCGAAATCAAATTTATTTAAATGCAACTTGTTCTTATAAAACTACTAAAAGCATGCAATAAAATTACATCCTGTGCAATTTTAAAAGCACCTGCAGGTGTGTAGCGTAATAAATAAATATAAATTAATTATAAAAATCCAACTAAATTATTATTCCATAATCTTCAATGCACCTATAGCAGCTTCTAGCCGTTCTAGTTCCGCGGATGTTTGAGTCAATTTCTCATTGTCCTTTTGTTGCACCTCTACTGGCACTTTGGTTTCATAATCGGCAGCATTTATAGCTTGTGACAGTTTAGTCTTGGTAGAATTCAGGAAGTCAAGCTTCTTTTGCATTTTCTCGATTTCCTTAACAGGATCAATAAGGCCTTTTAGTAAAAGATGTACTTCACATTTATCAGATACTGTTAAAATGGTGCAACCAACAGGAGCTTGCATGTTAATCTCAGCCTTGGAACAATATGATAATGTTTTAAGAGCAAATGCAAATTTGTTAATTGTAGCGGCAGTTGTGTCATCACTGGATTTAATATAAACTGAAACAAAATAAAATTATTAGGACAAATTCTACTAAATTCCATTGCCCACTAAGGTTTGCTACAGAAGATTAGAAGAGGATTAAAAAATATGGGTTACACATTTGTTGTCAAACTTCACACATGCCAACTTCTGATACAGTTCTTTACTCTAGTTACCATGACAATCAGAACATTCTGAATAATTATGATCCTTCTGAAGATACAACATAGACCCTCTGATCATTTATTGCAAATCTAATGAATTTGTTGTTTTAGAAATGGCTTATAGTACATTTTGAGCCGTCTATCTAAACCTAAAGGCAGGATTATATATGACAGTGCTGCAATTACACCAAACTACAGTACAGTACATACACTATCGTTTTCAAGTAGTTTGGTAACAACCTAAACTAATTGCTTATTCAAATTTTGAGATTAGACTGTTTTGTATGAAACTTGAAATATTTCAAAATATATCAGTTACAGTGTTTGCATTATCAGCACACACTCATTAGAGAATAATTTCTTATTAGATTTACCTTCTGTTTTGGTTTTGTTGGGGATGTTGTAATCGCTTCTAGCAGATCTAATAGCCTTAGCCACCTTCTGCACAAACTCAACTTCATTTTCAATTTCTTGATTGTTCCATGCACATAATTCTGGTTTCGGATAAGCGGCAACACAGATCGTGGAAATTTTGTCAATATTGGCATGAGGTAATCGTTGGTACAACTCTTCTGTTATAAAAGGCATGAATGGAGAGAGCAACTTCAGACCAATATCTAGTGCACGGTATAATGTTACTTGGGCGGCATAAATTTCATTAGAATCTCCACCTGCAAATACGGGTTTCAAATATTCCTAAAAAAAAGAGTCAAAACTGTAAATTGACATAGTTAATATTTACAAAAACTATGTAATGTGACTTACAATTAGATTAATAAGAATACAGATAGAGAAAACCCACAGCAGTATTTTTTGGAAGCCAATTTAAGCTATACTGTGAGTAAACACAGATTGCTATATCTTTAAAATTATGTGTTGGATCATTTTAAACATATCACACTGTGAGATGACAAATGTCTGTAACTTCTAAAAAAAGTTTATGAGATAAACACATTTTGAAGATTGCAATAGTTCCAGTAGTTTTACCATTAAGTAAAATATTATCTAATATTTTAAATAATTATTTGGTATATTCTAATGCAAAAAAGGATTAATTGAGAGTTAAATAATACATAAGAATTGTCAAAACTAAAATCAAAAACTGAAAATTCATTTTGGAAGTTACAACACTTGTTATTTCACAGTGCAATATACTAATTATTTATGATATTGCACATTCCTTAATGAAATATAAGGGTAAAAATGTCCCTCCCAACTTTAAAATCGAGAAGAGAATCGCCAATAAATCAAATAGTAAATCCAAAGGATCAACCAATAGAAACAGTAATATTTCTACTAATGAAATCCAAACCACTCCTACAGCAGCGCAGCGGACAATGTAATGTAATAGGTGTAATAATATTAGTATTAGGACATATAAACAACACTATGTATAAATATGTTTTCATAGCACTATGACTACAATGAACTACCCCAGGAAATAAAAAATCATTAAACTAGTCAAAGCATTACTAATTAATAAATCATGTGAAATAATATATAAAATAAAATAAAATCTAATTTAGTTTGGATTGTGTGTGTTAATGTGTATTTATTTATATTTGTATTATAAAGTTAAAATGTATAAAAATGTGCTAATAAATTAAAATTATTATTATTATCATTATGGCCTTTCAGAGGAAATGCAAGGTGCAAGGTAACTAATATTTTGAGTACATTTCAAATAAAAACTACATCGAAAACCAGAGATTTGAGACTCCTAAAATCGCAAGCCCAGCGTAACCGTCCTTTTTGTCCAAGATTAAGTCATAATATGGGCCTTTGTAAAGATACATTATGTACTGGTATTCCATAAAGGTCTTCATAACAACAAAAATCTATGTTCTGTCTATAGTTACATAAATATATACAGAACAGTTATTTTTTGTCCTTTTAATGAATACCAGTACAGAATGTATCTTTACAAACACCCACATTGTGACTTAATCTGGGGCTAGAGGAACGGTTGCACGGGACCTCGAGGCTCCTAAGGATTTTGATAATAATACATATTAGTCTCTGCTGTAATGAATATTTATGTAAAACGTACCATCAAATCAGAGAAGCTATATACAGCTGGGGGTGTGGAGAAATTGCAGATAGCTAGTAATAGTAATTTCAGAGAGTTATGATTTTTAATAACACTTACCAAATAAACATCACATAGATCATACCACCAAACATTATAAATCGCCGTTGTTGCCAACGAAAAGTCGTAAGACTCAAATCCTTTATTGACGTCAGTAATAGCAGAATGCAAACGACTCAACATCCATAAATCCATCAGACTTTCTTTTCCAATCAGACTGTAATCCTCTGGTGCTCTAAATTCCTTTGTAAAATATGTAAGTGCAAATCTGGTCGCATTCCAAATTTTATTACAGTAAAATCTGTACCCTTGTACTCGCAGGATATCCAAGTTAATATCCCTACCCGAGCACATAGCGCAAAGGGCAAAACGTAAAGCGTCCGTACCACATTCAGGAATTCCATCAGGATAATCCCGTTTCTGGCCGGCTTTAGCCTTCTCAATCTCTTTAGGATCTAAATTGCTGTCTAATAATTGCAAATGAAGGTCCTCCAATGTAATTCCATTAATAACATCCATAGGATCGATTACGTTTCCTAAAGATTTACTCATTTTCCTACCGTGCGCATCACGAATTATCGGATGCAAATAAACTTCCCTAAAATAAGATTTAATTAACATTTACAAAATCAATATGGCATGGTTAACTTACTTGAACGGCAGTTTGCCTAGCAGTTTTTGTCCTAAGAACACCATTCGCGCTACCCAGAAGAAAAGGATATCGTGTCCCGTTTCTAGTAGCGAAGACGGGTAGAAAACTTGCAAATCATCGGTGTTATCAGGCCATCCGAAAAGAGAAAATGGGAACAGGCCAGATGAAAACCATGTGTCCAAAACATCTTCGTCTTGCCTTAAAATGATTTCGGAAGGTGGTACATTGAACTTTTTGCTGGCTTTTGCTAATGCTTCTTCATATGTTAAAGCAGATACCCAATAATCACTCTCGCAATCCTACAATAAAAAGATTTATCATTCTATATTCTGAAATTATATATAATTTAATATAAGTATTAATTTTGTTTTTTGACATAATAGCGAATATTACTGTTATCTCGCCGATCAATGTGGCTCTACAGTAGTGCCTTTCGTTTATCACTCTGGGCTGGTACGGGTTTATTGTTTCTTGTTCTATTTGCCGCTTCCGATGCACATAATTCTACCTCGGCCATTATAACGGCCGGCGCACGACCGCGATACTGCACGCCACAGGGCGACTAGTAATGCCAAACCATGCTAAACGAAAGCGCCTAGTAATCATTGATATTAAAATGTGGTAACAAAACTATGAACTATGTAATAACAGAATCATACTTTTTAAATTTTCGAAATAATAAATTAAATGATTGGCGGATATCTAAATAGAATTTTGATCAAATGTGGTCAACAATTGTATTATATCAACATTATTATCTTCAAAATTATTGAGTTACAGGTTTCTAAACTAATAATAGTAAACCTGATTAAAATTAAGTTGTAAACAAAATATATATTATGTAATAAACTGTTTAAATTTAAATACACTCTACATATATTTTTAATAATCTAAAATTGCTATGTTATTGTTACTGTTAAATTATATGAGAGGTAAGTTACTTCCTAATGCCATTCAAATGACCAACAATTAAAAAGCATACAGACATATGAGATTACATGTTTTAACAAGCTTCCTCAAATCCAAACAATAAGTTTCTGTCTATCATAATATATTTAAATGAACAATAAAAGGTCTGGTACCAGAAAAAATAAACCTTTCAAGGTACCAGAAAAAATAAACCTTCCAAGGTCCTGTGTTTTCTAATTATGATAAATTAATATTATTTATATTTATTTTTTAGTTATAGTGTTATGTGTGAAGTTTTTTGGATAGTAGTTATTCTTAAGGGTTTAATCGCATTTATAATTCAAGTTATTTGGCTTGAATATAATTTTAATATTTTTTTATAGTGTATACAACCTATATAACTACTTTCTGTAGAAACAAGAATAAAATATCTATCTAGTGTTGAGTCCTGAATTCTTAAGATGGCACAGTGTTACTAAACACTTTTAATTTACCTCTAGGTAATTGTATTTTATTGTACTAATATTATTCCTTATTTGCCATATAATAATATCCTTAATGCTGATTAAAAGTTATTAGTCAGAAGTTTTTCTACATTGAAATACTAATTATAACAAATGACTTGTTATTTTAAATTTTTTAATAAAATTATAGTTTTGTAGACAAAACGTGTTTTCCATATTTCTATAGTACACATTCAAGCTTTAACTTACACTGCTAGGCGTGCTCTGTCCACTTAACGTTACAAAATACGCTGGAATCCTATGTCCCCACCACAACTGTCTAGAAATACACCAATCCCTAATACCATCCATCCAATGATACCAAGTTTTCGTGTGCATTTCTGGAATAATTTTGAGTTCACCTGTCTGAACAGCCTCTACTGCCTTAGCGGCCATTTCATCACACTTAAGATACCATTGGGGTTTCAGCAATGGCTCAACAACATCCTTACTACGACTGCACATCGGCACAACCATAGGATTGTCTTTGGTTTCAATATAAAGTCCTGCTTCTTTAAGGGCCTTCAATATTTCTTTTCTAGCATCAAATCGTTTCATGCCCTACAAATACCAAGTAGAAAAAAATGTATGATTATCATTAAATATGTTTTACCGTAAACTTCCCGTAGTCGCCCACAATCAAACCATTATCATCCAAAATTGTTATAAATGGCAGATTATTACGTTTGCCAACTTCGTAATCATTTGGATCGTGCGCGGGAGTGATTTTAACAGCACCAGTACCAAATTCTCTTTCAACAAACTCATCTGTTACAATCGGAATCTTCCTGTCACAGAATGGATGTTGCACGAATTTTCCGTGCAAGTGTTTGTATCTTTCATCATCTGGATGAACTGCTACCGCAGTATCACCCAACATTGTCTCAACGCGAGTTGTAGCAACAATGATTTTCTCGTCAGAATCAGCAACTGGATAAGCGAAAGATACCAGAACACCAAATTCGACTTTATCGGTATATCCAGGGATTGATAGGAAAGTTCTTCCGGGTAACTCAATTTTATCAACCTAAAATATATCAATGAAACTTAGTTTTAAACTATTTTGAAACATGTAATGTTCGTAAACTGAGGAAATATCGGTTTACTAGTGTTAAAAAAGACTGGTAAAACGAAATTCAGTTATTAAAAAGAACTCAAATCGTAAATTATCGACATTAAAACAGAAACGCGTACATGTTCGGAACAAGTGGTGTCAAGGGTGCGATTCTAAACCACTCTATCGATCGTATTCGTTTAACTTCGCTAGGCAAAATACGGACAATTCTCTATGTGAGCTCGTAAAATTATGGAATTTCGGTTTACTTGGTTTAAAATAGACTAATTAACCAAAATTCCATCATTGAACGAACTCAAATCGTAAATTGTCCATATTTTACGAAGCAACTTTGACAGTTAAACGAATAAGTTCGAAACGAGTGGTTTCAAGAATCGTACTCCCGGAATCGATCCCCAGAAACAATGAGAACTGACTAAGTAAAGAAGGTCCGTATTTGACGCTCTTTCAAAATATTCTATTTTGAATGTATTGAACAAAAAGTGCACCAAGTAGTTTTAGGGCCAGTTTTTCAACAGTCGGTTAAACTAGCTTAAACAGAGTTTAACGCTAAACTCAGCTTAAGCGCATCGACACGTGACACTTTAAACTGAGTTTAGCGTTATTTAAGCTAGTTAACCGACTTTTGAACAACTGGCCCTTAATACATTGTATAAAACACATTTATGGGGGTACACAAATTAAAACTGAACATACCTCAATATCAGATATAGCAGATTTTAGAGTACATGACCAATTAACAAGCCTGTTGAACCTGTAAATACTTCCATCATCATGCAGCCGGATGAACGCTTCATTTACAGCCCTACATAATTTAGGATCCATCGTAAATGCAGCTCTGCTCCAGTCATATGATGAACCCATTTTCTTCAATTGTGTATAAATCCGACCACCCTTTCTATAAAATATGGTATTAAGTACAATTATATTTACACAATCAAAAACAAGCTTACTCTTCTTTCCAACTCCAAATTTTCTTAATAAACTCCTCACGTCCGATATCATGTCTAGTTTTTTTCTCTTCACGCCACAGCTTCTTTTCAACAACTACCTGCGTCGCGATGCCGGCGTGATCACAACCAGGGTTCCAAAGAGTGGTCTTGCCGTTCATACGGTGCCACCTCACAATGGCATCTTGAATGGAGTTTGTTAGAGCATGTCCCAAATGGAGGGATCCTGTTACGTTAGGTGGTGGAATGATGATCGTGAAATTCCCTTTTGGATTCTTTTCAGTGATGGATGATCTCTGAAATATAATGAAATATTATTGAAATTACTTTTTTTTATATATGTTCTGTGAGAATACAAGTCACATTTAAATTTGTTTGAAAGGAGAAGAGTATGCGTTTGGTATTTTTGAAAATTGCCGTGCGCAGTTACATTTTTGTTTATGAATAAATTGATTACAAATCTGTAACTGCGCACGACAATTTAAATGTGACTTAAGCCACTTTCACTCTCACCGGCTCATATATTTTTAATTGATATCACATAACTATTTGTGAAATCTTTAATATAAGAGACTACAAAAACTGAAAAGCTAATTTTCAAATGCAGCAATTCTAGTGCTGGATACATAATCAATAAATACAAACAAGATACACACATACGTCTTTATCGTTATACTAATCAATGGTCACTACCCCACAGAGTAACAGGAAGAAGAGACGAAAACCTCTCGCCAAAAAATTGATATCAAAATTTTCCTGGAGGATATGAATGCGAAAGTAGGCAATAAGGAATAGTTTGTGGGGTCAATACAAAGGCACTCAATACATAACTGAATGAACGAAAATGGAGAATTTCTAATTAACTTAGCCACTAGCAAGAATAGTACTACTTGTTTCCCACAAAGACATTAATAAAAACACCTGCATGTCATTAGATGGAAGCACAATTGACCAGATAGGCAACATTTTAATAGATAAAAAAGCAGCCAATAGCATACTGAATGTTAAGAAGTGCTGTGGGACAATCCCACAAACCTAATACAAATTATTTAGATCTCCAATATCTAGGGAAAATGCAGAAAAATGAACATTGTGAAACTGCTGTCAGCTGAAATAAGAAAAATCAAAGCGAATGAGAAAGAGCAAAAATGTATGCGGAAACTAGCAGAAGAAAGTCAACCAACGCAATTAAAGAGGCAGCAATAACAACAATAGGCAATAAAAAGATAAGCACCTCTTGGTTCTATGAAGAGTGCAAAAGGGAAGAACAAAGGAATAAAAAATATAAGACCTATATACAAAGAAGAACGTGAGAAATAAGACAGGAATTTGAAGAGGCAGGAAAGACAGCAGATAAGACATGCAGGAGAAAGAAGAGAATTTACAAGAACGACTGTATTGTTAAGATTGAAAATAAGTTTACAGAGAATGATTCAAGAGGGATATACAGATATCTAAAAGCTATCAGAGAGAGCTACAAACCGAATGAAGCCAATTGAAATGCGACCATTAGAACAATGTAATAGCAATATCTGGAACGACAGAACGTTGAACAAAGGGTAGACTTCTCTAACACTAGAAGAAGCAATCAAGGCGCAAAAAAACGACAAAGCGTCAGGATTCAATGAAAGGTAGACCAACGATACATATCTACGCAGTGTTTAAAAATATATGGTCTTAAGAAACAATCTGTTGGGGATTGCTGGGAAAAATATCATATGCATCTTATCTTATGCATCAGACTTGGAAGATCAACAAGCGACCGAATATTCACGGAAAAACAAATACGTAGGAAAGCCTGGGAATTTGACATCAAAGTACATATATAACGTATTCACAACTATCAAGCAGACATAGTGTCAAGGGGTTCAGGAAGGATGAGTTGGAATAGAAAACGAGGGTGGATCAGATCATATGCCAGTGGAGGTGATGGTGAGAGGGAGGAAGAGTGGCATAAAAACATAGGTAATGGAATACCACCATAAAAGCATAAGATAAAACTAAAGTCATTGTAATAGAAGAAACAAAGAGAAAATAAATATAGAAATAGAGAGGAAAATTATAGAGCATGTGGAAGTATTGAAATATCTATAGAGGCAATGGGTAAACAAGACATAGTGATCAACAACAGGGTAATGAAAACAATGAAGGTGTATCATGCAATGAAAAATAAATTCATAAGAAAAAAAATAAATAACAAGAGGAATAAAAATATCCACGGAATAATATGCCAGTGGAAGTGATGGTGAGAGGGAGGAAGAGTGGCATAGAAACATAGTTAATGGAATACCACTTTAAAAGAGTAAGGAACAAGATACAAGATAAAACTAAAGTCATTGTAATAGAAGAAACAAAGAGAAAATAAATATAGAAATAGAGAAGGAAATTATAGAGCAAATGGAAGTATTTAAATACCTAGAGACAACAAGTAAACAAGACATAGTGTATAACAACAGGGTAATGAAAACAATGAAGATGTATCATGCTATCAACAATAAATTCATTAGCAAAAACGAAATAACAAGAGGAATGAAAATTAAAATATAAAGGCAATAATAATACGTATATTAACATACAGATGCAAGACATGGAGACAAAGCACAAAAGAACAAAATACATGCAATAGAAATGAAGTATATGAGGGGAGCTAGATGAGTGACAAAAATGAAAAAAAAGAGGATATAAGAAGAAAAACATCAGTAAACTACATTGAAGACAATTGGGACATATATGTACTATTGGGTGGAAAAAAACAAGTTTTATTTACAACAAATGATTTAAAAAAACAAGGGTTAATACCCTAATTAGGGTTAATAACATTGAAATCACATCGATATAATTATCGATGTGATTTCAATGTTATATTAACAAAATGTGAAAATGTTGTTACTGTTTACAAATTTCCCAACACATACCTACAATAATGTAATAAAGTGCAAACATATTATTAGACATAGTATGTAATTATAATATTAAGAACTTCAACATTAATTATTAGAATAAATGCATTATCCAATTCAACTTTTCAATTCATTAAATTAATAAAAAAAAAAAAACTTCTAGTGATACTTTGATTATTAGTAGTGGATTGTTTTCAATCAAAGTTTTTATTTGATAATGTGCAAATCAATAGTCACTATTGTAACAGTGTCCATCACTAGATATTATCTACATAAAGAATTTTTATTAACATATTTTAACCAACCATACAATTAGTCAGATGGAATGATGCAATTTATAAAAGTATGTTGAAGAAATGTATTTACCCCATATTCTGGTTTAAAGAATCCCTGCTTTTCCCACCAAGTGTACCAAGCTGCTTCAACATATTTTGGACTGTATGCATCTGGCATTGCATTTGATACAGTCTTTTTGTCACCTTCCACAGTGTCAACATCATATACAGCAGCCTCCTTAGTCTCCTTCTTCTTTTCTTTTTTCTTAAAAAATAAAATAAACCCACAGATAGAACAATTATAATCAACATATGGAAATCTGCTTACCTCAGCTGGTGCCTTCACTGGAGCACTACTTTTCTTGTCCAATTTTTGTTTTAGTTTATCTAGTTTGGCTTGCTTTTTAGCCTCCTTTTCCAGTTGTTTAGCGGTCTTAGGGGGCGCTTCACCATTTTCGGTGACAATGGTATTCTCATCAGCCATAATTAGAGTACTTTCACGGTACCGCCAGAAGAAAATAACCTAATTCACCACCGTTCGCTGACACATGCAGAACGTGACTGAATGACGTTTCCTAACCTCTCTACTCGTCGGTAATTTCGATAGAACCACAGGGACAATCACAGAGCATTATAAGATATGGATAGAACTTATAATGGTCTGTGGATAGAACGGGATTAAACATAGAATAAGATCATAAATAAAATCATATAACAATAATGATAAGATTACAATAGAATACACTTTTTTGCTTTTCGAAATAATTAAATATAAATATTTTGTATTTGTCTCCTAAACCATTTCAATAAAAATTGGTCATAATTAATTTCTAAATCTTTTAAACATATACAATTTATAAAAACTTTAAATTTAAAAAATTGCGGAGTGTGATCACGCTGCGTAAATTCCGGACATCTCCGGGTAATAAATAAATGCTTCAAATATATACCTACCAGCACACGTCGAACGTATTCAGGAAAACTCCGGACATATCCCGCGAGTTATCTAATTTTATTTGCATTTTATTTAGGAAACTTCACATAATAGTTAACGGGCATGAAACTAGGGATAAATTCTAAGTAACTTGGTGAAATTCTGGAATATAAATTCTAGCAAATCGTAGGAAATACCCCGGTAATAAATAACTATGACAATTACTGCATATTCTGAAAAACTATAGGCACATTCCGAGAAATTTCTTATTTTACTTGGATAACATTTAGAAAATTTCGTAAACTCCAGGACATTCTGATTTAATACGAGTTAAATAACATATTTCTGGATAATTCTAGGTAAATTACAGAAATTGGGTAAATAACTAAAAAATCCGGGTAAATTAAAGCTCAGAAAATAAATACTTTTTTAAATAATAGAATAAAATATATCCGGAAAACTCCCGATAAATTACCGTAAACTACGATAAATTACGGAAAACTCTGGTAAATTACGGAAAACTCCCGTATATTAAGAAAACTCCGGGTAAATTACGGGAAACTCTGGGCTCAAAATCGTGTAAATTACGGAAAACTTCGGGTATATTATATTCATTCGCCTATTTGCTAATATAAATCCTAGATTCAGTTTCTATTATTTACATAGAAGCACAATACCTTGAAGCTTATTATTGAAATTAATTTGTTTATTTTCATAAGCTTTACTTCATTCAACAAGATGAAAATATAATAGATCAAAATAAGTATAAAATAAAAGATATTTATTATTATATTTAAATTAACATAGTTATTTTGAAAAATACATTGTTATTGATAAAATCGAAAAACCTTGTTATTCATATACAAACCTTTGGTTCAAAATTGACTGAAATTCATAATAAAAGTTCACTCTTCCTATTAAAATCACAAAAATATATAATATATTATATATTCATTTATAAAAATCATTTATATGCATACACTGATCGTGGATCGTTCAGCAACTACATTATTATATAAAATGGCACTAACGTATAAAAATGAAGCCTCGAAATAATGTTAAAATGAAAACGGACGTGAGTGATACTGTGCGGCTAATTTGATCAAATATTTTGTATGTTCCCCCACGTAGATTCCATGTCGACGGTACTACTTTCCGCGTGAGTTCGTTCGATTTTTTGCAACCGGCAATTTTGCAAAAACACAGCCAGTGAGTGGTAGTAACCTTGTAATGTCCAAGTTTCGTTGTGGGTGCCGGCTTGTAACTGCAGCAATTGTTTTCTAGCACTACCGCATCGGTTGTGCAGGTCGGACATCATCCGAGGGGGCACTAAGGTATCGGCCATACCTGATATGAATAGTGTTGGGACCCTTAAGTGGAGTACTTTGTACAGTGAGAGAAACTGAAAGAAATTAATTAACAATGATATTAAAGGTTTTTCAAGAAGTAGAAATGTGTATTGGAACTCAAATAAAAGTGACAAGGATGGGGTAACATAATAACATTGATAGTGGTTATAAGACCACCACTGTCAATGTTACTATTCTGATATATTATGAATGTAATATATAAAGTAGTATTCACAAATCAAAGGTAGGAATTTCTAAGCTAAAGTGGAATGATGCTGACTTAAAACAATAAAAAAGACAGGAGAAGTACTAAGAAATATACAAACATTCAAAAACTTAAAAGAACATAGGAAATATATGTGAAAAACTTCTAGAAAACTATATGAAAGCAGCACAGCATTGTGTGTTATTTTGTGAATAAGTAGATCAAAAAGTTATCCAATTAATTACAATAGAAACTCTCAATATCAGGGACCACATACATCTGTGGACTGGCCACTGAAACAGGAAAAATTCATGTTTTTATCTAATAAGCAAATACCTTATTATTTGTAACCCAATACATTGTATATGTGATATAATAAAGCATTAAAAGAAATCAGTATAACTACAGATTATTGTTGGCCGTTTATGCTCACGGGAAGGGGACAGAATGGGTGCCTAAAATATGCAGAGACACAGAGGTTAAGATACTTAGGACAAGCTAGCCTATGCAGATTCTGCAGTGTTAATGTCTAAAAGAGTGTAAGAGATGCAGGGGATGACAGTGAGAATGAACAAAAACGAAGCTATTTGGAAATAAAGGCAGAATAGGGAATTAAAATGGAAGGGCAGGATAATTAAGAGGTTGAATGTTTTAAGTATACTGGGTTTGATTTTTGTTTGCAGAAGAGGGTATACAAGACATACAGAGTGGGTACAAGAGAACGTGAAGGTGGCATAGATATTGAGCTGAAAAAATGGAATGAAAGTATGAACATAGCATGTACTATGTGTAAAGGATGTTATGTTGTATGAAAAGAATGGAAAGTAATTAAAAGGGAACAAGGTTAGTTTCTGAAGAGGTTGCTGGGTGTGGAGAAATCAACACCGCGATATATATATATATATATATATATATATATATATATATATATATATATATATATAATGCTGCAAGAAACCAACTGAATGAGTATATCGTGGAACATAAATGTGTGGTAATATATGAGAATGCAGGGGTGGGGAGAGGACAGGTTAGTGCAAGATGAGTGGTTAAATAGTAGGTAGTAACTCACAGAACAGGATGTGGAGAAGAGAAAGAAAGAACATTTATAAGATTGGGTGGAAATAAAGTTGAGATGTGGAGAACGCGTTGTATCTCGTACCTTCCCAGAGAGAATGAAGGGTTGAATAGCAGGAGAAAATCAGATGCAACTCTGAGAACCTGATAGGTGAGAGACAGATGTGTGGGGACTGTGCCAAGTTTCCTTATTAAAACCAAATTCTTTAGCGAATCAAAGGTAACTTTGGGATGATCAAGGTGAGGGTCTGAAGAAAGGATTAGGTAAGTATGGATGGGTGCTGTGCGGGGATGAATGTAATATGTGGCTAAGTGAAAGAAGAATGGCTAGGAGAAAGTAGCAGCGTGTGTAAATGGGCAAGGGTCGGTAGGTGTGGCGTGAGGATTTGTGTATGGCTGGCGTGAGAGAGGTGGAGTGGAGTTTCTTGTATTGAGATGTTTTTAGTTAAGATTTGTGTTCAGAATGTCAATAAAGGTTTATATTATATCAAACAAACCGTACATGAACATGCCTATCTTACCCACGTGTAGATCATACATTACCCTTGATTAGCGAATATGTACTGAGTTGGCATTACGCCAAAAGCACAAATCTTCTACATTTGTTAGTGTATTAAGCATCCTACATACGATGTGGCCAACATAAAAGAGCGTAAGCGCATTCGTTGATTTGTCACACCGTGTGTAAACTTTTCGGATGAGAAATGTACACAAATGTTCGCGTTCGTGGACGATCGCGGTAAATATTGCACACCTCATAGGAAATACGTTTGTGCGCCTAGGCTCCCATTCGCCATATCGTCGGTAGGAAGCTTTACGGGCATACCACTCACCTTGTTTTTATAACAAAACAGAGGCAAATAATTTAAAAGACGCCATTGTAACAGCACTTTCGCCATATCCGGAATGCTGGTAAAAGTGTTTTCTATTACTAGGCACCAGATTTTCTCTGCATATTCAGCTCTACTAGCCAAATCTATAGCAACAGCTCCTCCTGTAAGTAAACATATATTGTAAAGAAATAAAGTAATAATTACTTGTCAATTGAATAGAATTCAGGATTAGCATCTACCACCATCACAAAAAATAGCGTAAAACAACGCGGATACGGACCCCATAAATAGCGAAGCAAACTACAAAAGTCATGGAAGTATTCTGACCATAAGCTATCTTCACCAAGGTAGCACACGTAAAGGTCGAGGCAGCCAGACCGAGAAAAGATGCATGTGCGCTTGATTGGCGAGGAATGAAAGATGGCAAAAAGGAAAAGGTGGAGCGAGTGATAAACAAATTGTTAGACCAAAGCTTCAAATACGGAGGGGTTGCGGAGCTAAGCAGGATCACAGAGGTCAGAAACTGGAATAGGCCTGCCACACGAACGGAATGGGTCGCCCACTTTATAGTGCGAGACACAACTAGACATGGCGAGGAGAACCGGCGCTTTAGGAGATGGCGCAAGCGGGAAACACCAAGGCACTCCTGGTAGAAGCCCATAAGATCCGCGAAACAGACACCAGGAAGATACTGGAACATTTAAGGGATGCCCTACAAGTATGGCACTGATGATCCTAAAATAGGAGCCTCCTGCCCAAAAACGCTGCAGACCCTAACCACGACAAAACTGCGATCGGCAAGAAAGCAAGAGGAGGTCATCCCTAGTGCACGGGAGGCAGACTATGGAGAAAACGTCATCGCCAGGGCCGCAAAATGGAAAATGGGCATCTATATATAAAGGCAGCACCACTAAAGTGGACCAACCACGCGGGGCGACAGCAGCAAAATCCCCGGGATCAGAGACGCAAATAAGAAGAGGGCCAACCGTCCATATTCTAATAAGTCCCCTAGGACTGGACATCCTCACTACCAGGGAGGAGGTAGAAGAAGCCATAAAGACGGCTATCGAGAAGGACCAAGAAAGAGGCGTAAGACAATTCAATTTGTATTCCGAGATAATCTCCATGAAGCCCTATATAATATCACTGAGGGGATAAAAATACCCAGGGTAGCAATCAACAACCTCCGGCATGCAGAAGACAGTTCTGATGGTGAATAGTATAGAACTATTAAGCTCAACCTCAAGAAGGCTAAACTCATGTTCATGAGTAAACAACCAATCAGAGAGGCGGAACTACGGGTTCAAATGAGGCTGAAACAAGCCCAAAAAAATGAAATATCTAGAACAAGTGCTGAGCGATGAGGGACCCCACTCGGTGGAAATAAAAACGCGGGTCGGACAGGCGAGATTCATTCATACTAATAGCAAATAAGTAGAACTTCTGCCTTTTAAATTTAATCTATATACCATCTCTTATGACAATAATGCAAAATATCTTGGTGAAACCTTTGCTGCCAAACTGAATTGGAAAGCTCAGGTAAAAATTTAAATTTAATTTAGTGTTATTTGCTTCTGGCCAGAAAATCTTGGATGTCAATATATAACTATTAGATACTAAGCTACAACCATATTTTCAAACTAGTTTGGTTGTATGATACCTAGCAATGGGGCTGTAGACAAGGGAGTACTATAAACTTAATATGCATATTCCATAATAAAATTCTATGCACCATGGTATGTATGTTCTCTGATATAAATCTGGACCTTGATATCCCATACATCAAGAAGAGATCAAGAGACTTGCCTTCAAACATGAACCAAGGCTGTGCTATGCTATGATAAAAAAGGCAGCCAAACCAATCAACACCACAAGGGGCAACAAAATTAAAATACAATTTGAAAGTTATTTTAAAGAAAAAATATTTAATGGGCAGTATTTCATCATATACTTATATTCTCGTATATTATCATATACTGCACAACCCTGGCTACATCATGATGTGAATGCAGAGATTATCCAACTGCTTGTGAACCAGGATCAGAATAGAAAATTGAATATAACCAAACTTGTCATTCAGTACAGTCCTAGTAATAAAAAGCATGTGAGTTCAGTGTATGTGGGAGCATAAATCTCAATTAGATATCATTTTGGGGCATTCCTGGCTGACCATGTTTTAGTGTGATTAAAGTCAAATTAATTATTAGTATGTTTTAGATCACTTTTAATAGCATCTAAAATATAGGGTCACAAGAGGTGCCATTTTAAATTTCACACCATTGGTGAACTGTCAAATTCAGTTATTTTCATGACTTGATTAATAAAAACTAGGTTATTACATATGGATTGATACACAGCTACACAACATGTTGAGCTAGTCTGGCCATTTAAAGTTATGCCAATTCTTCACAAATGATTCAAGCACTAAACTACAACCAAAATTATGCAAAAACATGATGAAAATGTTCATCAAAAGAATTACCATTTGTAGGCAGAGCCAAGGTGGTCATTTGACAAATATTGTATTTTATTACTATCATAGTTTGTACTTTAAAATTAAGAATAAAATATAAATGTCACAAATGTTCACAAAAATATTGTGGTTCTATTGATTTAAAAATGACACTATACTACCATAAGATTTTAATAAATTAAAATAAATACTTGCCTAATGACCTTCCAAACACAATAATTTCAGAGAGATTTACATCACTTCTGGTGTACAAGTAGTCTATACTAGCTCTTGCATCCATATATAACCCTTCCTCTGTTGGACTTCCTTCTGATAATCCATAGCCCCTATACTCTACTAATAAAATATTGCAGTGTAAATTGTGATATAAACCAACACAATTTTGTAGGCGGTGTCCCATGTTACCAGCATTTCCATGCAAGAACACTATGGTAGGTGAATGCCTTTGTCTCTCTTTAGGCTGATGAATAAAAAACATATCTATCATAGTGCCATCAGCACATTTTGTTTGTACATGTTCATAGGGCAAGCTATACATGGAGGGTACTGGTATGAACACCCTTGAATGGCTAGGGAGTTCTGGGTAAAATAGAAAATTATCTTCTGCATGGTATAAAAGACCTGTAAAAAAACTTGTCAATAAAATTTTCAAAAATATGATATAATCAAAAATAATATATAATAATAAATACCTGTTCCAGCAAATATCAGTAGCACAAAGGCAATTATACCTCCATAAAGATAATAAAGGATAAAACAGAGGAACAATACAAGACCAGAATAAGCCCAAATTTTAAGCATTATCCCAAATACTGAACTGAATATGCGGTTGAGTCGGACATAACTACCCATTACTATTGAGCTTATTGCTTAAAATCAAACAAAAGCATGATTAAATTAAGGGGAATTTGTTAAAAAGAGTTAAAACCAGCTAAACATTATTTTGATTACTACATTGACAACTACTGTCAGATTGAGAACACAATTGTCAAACTGACAGAAGGGGGAAATGGGAACACTGCGTAACTGGGTCAAAAGGACGAACTTCACTTAAATATACCAGTAAACCAGGTTTACAACGTACAAATATATAGATAAAAATTAAGTCTGTTCATGCTTCCGTTTCTCCGTCAGCGTTCATGAGTCAGACAATCAGAGGCTAGCATTGATCAGGTATTCATACTTCAAACCATGGTACGCATGGCCCATATTCCTGCTCTTCGATTTTCCATCAGCATTGTTGCGTTAGCCAATCAGAGATAGAATTTCTATTTCTCTGTCATTCCATCGCGTTAAATTCAAAATATCATATTGGTACCGTGGAATATTTAACGCATATAATTAAACTGACTAATGTCACAAATGTGTCAAGACTGACAGGATAATAACCTACTTCACTATTTTAACAACCAATATCTAACATGAAAAAAACAGCCCGGAACAGCTCCCGAACTATACACGAAAGCAGGTACAAACGTGGACCGACTGACGGAATACAAGAATATGGGTTGTTGTTCGTCGATGAAGAAGTGGGAATAGCTGATCCAAACTTGATCTGTTATTAGCTATGAACCCAGACAGAGTAAATGTAGGTAGAAATGTGGCGTGTTTGCCGTAAATAATTCTTCTCCCAACGGATGAACGCTGACGCAGAAAGGAAAGGCAGGACTATAGGATTCATTTTAAGTACTACTGGAATGTGTGATTCGAACTACTTCGTAATACGTGTGCAACTTCACTTATCTCTAATTCTTGTTTATTATTGTGGTGCAACTGTTTTCAGTAGTAAACATTCGTCAGCAGGAATGCTGCATGAATTATTTTTAGCCGTTCAATAAACTAACGATTTTATTATATTTCTTTATTATTTTTACAAGTTTATTGTATTGAACAAATATAAAAATGGCGGAGAAAGATAAGCCAAAGCCGAACCTAACAAAAAACCTACCAAAAGATGGTCAGGTAATAATGGCAATAATGAAAGAAATGGGCATAACAGAGTATGAACCAAAAACTATAGTCCAACTAACAGAATTCGTCTACCGTTATGGATCTTCTATATTAGAAGAAGCTAGGTTGTTTGCCAACAACTCAAAAAAGAGATTTCTGGACTTGGATGATGTTCGTCTTGCACTGCAGCTGCAAAGTGAAAATACCTTCACAATGCCACCACCTAGAGAAGTTCTACTTGAATGTGCACGAAGCAAAAACTACTGTCCATTGCCAATAATAAAACCACCATGTGGACTACGTTTGCCACCAGATCGCCAATGCTTATCATCACCCAATTATGTGCTGAAAGGTGTACATAAGAAATCTATGAAGAATACTTTTACAGCTAACAAGCCCACAGTTAACATCATTAAAAGAACTGCAAATTTTGGAATGAACAAACAAACTGTCACAATACCTAAAGCTGTTACAAAAATAACAACAAACCCAAATATGCAGCAGAAGACTGTTTTGAAACCTAAAATACAAATACAATCTGGTAATAATGGAGCAGCAAGTGTGAATCTAGATACTTTAAAACGAAAAAGGGAAGAAGGGGAAGAAAATTAAATTTAATGTATACCATAATGTAACTATTATTTTATTATATTAAGTAAGCATAAAGTATTATAACCATGCTACAACATTTGTATTTTTTTATTTATGTATAATTACACTTTAGGTAACCTTGTAATCTTTGCCAAATGTCTGTGACAAAATTTGGTGCCATGTTTTCAGAATAACCACTGTTATTTTAAAACTGACTTTTGCACATCTCATGTAACTTTTAGGAAAATCTGTTGGGGATAAGTATGATTATTAATTGTGATTTTCTGATTTTGAAAATAAGTTTATAAAATTTTGTTTCAAATTCTTATTATTTTGAATAATTTATAATAAAGTGTATCCCTGATAGAAATGACACTTTAGTTGTATCTATTATTGAAATATATATATATATATATATATATATATATATGTATATATATATATATATATATATATATATATATATATGTATATATATATATATATATATATATATATATATATATATACAGATTTTCATAACAACCATGTGAAAATAATTGAAAATCAAAAATATTTTAAAAAAAATCTTGTAAGTATAGGCTATAAAATAATGTGTACTGACTGTCATCAGATATTATTTGATAGGGAAAAGGGGAATATCAATTTGTTTTATGCTAATATTAGTATCAATAGATTTAAGACCTGTGAAAACATGCATCATTTCAAATATTAGACAAGATTTGCTAGTTCTAGAATTATGGGTTAATCTTTTTATATTAGACTGACAAGAAAATGGAAGAAAGGCTGCATGTTGTAGGAGATTATTAATAGAGTAATAAATAAACAGTAAATCAAAATGCAGCTTACATTTTTAAACACAATAATAAATTTGTAACCCTTCTAAATTATTTTGATTATATTTCTTAACATCTTTTTCTTTTTTAATCTTCTTATAAAATTCCTTGCAATTTTCATCAAAATATATTTTGGTGATTAAGTTTTATCACTAGTTCAAAAACTGTTCATAATGCTAAATACTCGCTCAGTTGCAACATTAGTTGCTGAATGACAAAAGATAAACTCTACACAAATTAGTAAATAATATGCATTTAAAATTTACGTTCTCACACTGCTATTTTCGGGACAAATGCTATAAATTCGGAACCAACAAGAAAAAATTGAGACAGCGATTGAAATTCGGGTCGTATGGTCACCTTATCCTTTAATGTTAAGCCGAATATGTTTCTCACAATAGATCTGGTTGACTTTGACCTTGACAAGTGAAGGTCCAAGCAGTTCAATGGTCCAAGTTTGCGACCGCACGTAGTTTTTAGCAAGATAAAAACCTTTGTTAGGCATAGCCAACACAAAAAACCATTCATCTCCCTTCTACAAAATCCCCCCAAACACAATAAAATAAAATATACATTTTCTTACATAACATGGTATGGTAATGCCCTTCTCCTTCACACTAGACGCCCTCTGCCTTCGCCAACTTACTCTCCCTCGTCAGCCGCTTGCAGATTTCCACGCCTTTCCCATCCTCTCCTTACCATTGTGCGTTCACACCCTCACATTCATTGCTAAGGTGCCACGACGTATCGTTCCCCTTAGTACACAGCACACATACGGTGTACCCCAGCCGCAACCACACTTTTCTTCCTCTCTCTTCTGATCCACACCTCGCTCTTACCATACACACTTTGTCCTCCCTGCTCCACTCTTCGCTCAGCCATTCTCGCTTTCGCCAGCATAAACTTCACATGCATCCTAAACCCTCCTCCACGGGCAAGAATGTGTTGTATAATTTAGATTTTAGACGGAGCAGGATGCCCATAGCCAAGATGTCTTATTTTGTTATATGCTGCCCAAGTTTGTCATATTCTCTCATATGTTTCTAGTTCTTGATTGGCATTCCGTATAGTTATAAATTGTTTGTCCTAGGTATTTGTATGTATATAGTTACTTTCTCGATTTTCTTTTCTCCGAGAACGATTTGTCGCTCGTCGTGTGGATTTGATGCAATGTCCTTTGTTTGTCAAGGTTGTTTAGTAGTCTTATACGCTTCGAGGCCCTGTAGATGTCTCGATGAGTGTAATAAGCTTTTCTCTACGATCGGCCATCAACACTGCCAACGACAAACATTAAGAGACTAACATTTTCGGTTCATTTTAAAGACGTGAGGGTTAGAGCATTCTCCTCAATGCGATGTCTTTTATAGTGCTCTGTGGTCTTTACGTACTTTTAAAATCAAACTTAGTTGCTAATAAGAAGTTGCTGTACACAGCGGCACTTCGACCTGTGTTGAGTCAGCATTTGACCTGGTGCGTCGAAATCTCGCCTGCGGCAGCTTCAGGTATTTTAAAATGTATGCCTGAGACTGATACTAGCCTGCGACCGTTAAGAACGCGTCGATACCATGTATTTGGAACGTGGGTATGGCGCGTTATTGTGATTGCGTGCTCGACTTGGCCGAGAAGTTCTATGCCACCAAGATGGGCAACGAACTCCTAAAAGCGAGGACTAGGCTTCGTGAAAACTCTAGAGACGATAGGCAGAACCATCGTTTGTTGTACGAGCATGTGGCTTCCTATCATTCTGATTACGGTGAACTACATAGAGAGGAGTGGTAAGCAAAACAATGTCATGGCTGTGAAATATCAAGTAGTGGACACAAATACGCGATGCAGGGAATTTGAACCATACATCAAGGAATCGGGCCGAGAAGCAACAGGTGGACCCAAACATCCATCAATAGATTTATGGAGTAGAAGAAGAAGAAGGGGTTTTTGGTAGTTAAACGCTATAATTCCCAGGAGGGTTGGTGAGTTTGAACTACAGCCGTCTCTCTGAAGAATAGACGCTGTTAGTAGCCGCCTATTCTTGAGTCAAGACACTACTGTGCTAGTTTTGTCCTAGTACCACCTATATATAGCTACTCCACACATACGTAGTGGGTAGTATATTAGAGTATTTATAGTAAAAATTACTTCCGTTTTCATAAATGTAAAAGGTTTATGTAATTTTATTAAAGAATAAAGAATGGGAGTTAAAACTGTTTCTAGGACGTTTCCATTGTCAAAAATTTATAATATAATGGATGTCGACAGGTAGAACTAAAATGTAATGATGGGATCGAGATTATCTTAGTTGAAGAACGGTCTTATAACTTTAACTATAGGTGATACATACGCTAATGGTAAGTGACTATAACTAAACGAACAATAATATTGGTTTCTCCTAAAATATTCCATATAATGCGACGAAAAAAGCGTTACGGTTGAAAGTCCTATAAAGATAGAAGTTTATTTTATTCCTTATTTGACTTTTATCTGAAATGCTCAAGTAAATCATTTTATTTAGATGTGAGAGATAGTTGTTCCATAACAAAAGCGCCATCTCTTGACACCGCAAACGGCAAATAAAGATTCTATTTATTCTCTTTTTCACAAATGTGTGCATCACTGTAGATGAAGGCTATAGTCGGAGACAATTATAGCTAGATACATATGCTTTTCTCACACTATTTTATAAGAATAAGAATTTACATGTATTAACACTATGTAACTGCTCTTGCAATCTGATTTAGCCTAAAAAACATTAAATATGTTCGACTCCGCTTCATATAACTTTTGATTATCCACATTAAAACCAGTAATTATTTATTTAGATCATTGGGTCAAATAAAGACAAATCTTATGGTTCACCCCGTACGCAGCAACTAACTTCACGTTGGAAAAATCGAGGTTTCAACAATTCGGCGTGGCGTGCTTTTATTATGCGCGGAGAACCAATCGGATCGTTCCAATTCAGCTCCGCCTTATCACAAAGAGACAGCAGCGAAAAAATCTGTCAAGTTTTAGTAATCTTTCGTCTGGCTTTGACGTCCGTCACAGTTATGGTTGAACACTCGCAAGCCATGTAAAAATTGCAACGTTACGAATACACCTACCTCCTCCTAGGACAATGTATGTATCCAGCAAGGTCCCACGCTGTGAAACCATAATATCGGTCTTTGGCGATAAGGCTTATCTATAAAGGTGTCCCCCAGGCACAAAGTTTGACAGTTAGCACTCTACAATATGTTATTTAGTACAATAACATCTTCTTGACGATGTATTCTCCGGTTTTGTTTTGTTGTACAATGCAAAATTATAGTAGATTTTTTACACAACATATTATTTCCATTTTGATTTTGTTGCTAATGTTTAATGGATGCTACACAGAAAGTGCGAAGAATATGAGCAGAGAAGAAAGATTAGACCTCAGGTAAGTGGTGCAGTGTTTTACATATAACTATATTACAATAATACTATTTTAGGGAACAAGCTAGAGATATGTTCTACCATGCCTATAGGGCATATATGGAAAATGCATATCCTGCTGACGAATTAATGCCACTTAGTTGTCAGGGGAGATATAGGGGCTTAACACCAAATCGTGGTGATATAGATGATTCATTAGGAAAGTAAGTAAATTATATTTTGAATGACCTCAATTGTTTAATAATTAAAAATATGGTTGTGAGTGCAGTCATGTTTATCATATTTGAAATGTTATAATAGTAGTATTGATAAACAAATGCATGCTTACATTGCATTTTTTTTATCTGGACATATTAATGCTGAGTTTCTATTTCTGTTATCTCAATTGTATGTTATTTTAAAAAAACTTATATTTGTGTGATTCTATTTCAGTTTTTCGTTAACTTTAATAGACACTTTGGATACTTTAGTAATCTTAGGGGATTTAGAAGAATTTGAACATGCTGTTAAACTTATAATCAAAGATGTTTCCTTTGATAACGATATTATTGTTTCTGTTTTTGAGACAAATATTAGAGTATTAGGGTAAGTTATTGAATGATTCCCTAAAGGTATTTTCCATTAACTCTGTTTTCATTTTAGGGGTCTGCTGTCTGGCCATATATTAGCTGATTATTTACAACAAAGTGCTGGAATCTTACACTGGTATAAGGGACAACTTTTAGATATGGCCAAGGATGTCGGATACAGATTACTTCCAGCTTTTAATACAACAACAGGAATACCTCATTCTAGAGTAAGTTTATAAGAATTAGACTGAAATTAGGCTGTCCCACTTATTTGATAAGATACAGTTGGAATCATTTGTCACAGTCATTTATTACATAGAATTACAATTACTGTGACAGTTTTAATCAAATATCACTGTAATTAATTTAATAATAATAATAATTTACTTACAGAGAACACCATTTACAAAAAATAACAATCAAATCTTAACATTAAGAATATTATATTACAAATAAAAAACTAATTGCTTTACATAAATCATAACAAACAAAAAAAAACAATATATAAAAAACATAATATGCAGACAATATATTAATATAAAAGATGCAAGAGTGCAATGCAATATTAATAGATATATAATTTATACAAATAAAATAAATAAAAGAAAAGAAAGAAACTATCCAAATCATATAACACAAATTTATTAAATAAATAACATCAAAAGTTTTGTATTAATCAGCTATGTAAGAGCTTAGCATTTGCTTAAAAGTACTATCAACAATATGAAATCCATCTTTATGATAGTAGATATTACATGTCTGTGTACATTACAAATCTACTTTGAGCACTACATAACACTAGTTGTTTTTTGTTGCCCAGATCGCTCTCTAGTATGCTACTGATAGCCTGATCTTTATGATATTTTTGGTGTAAATAACAGGGCAAGTTCTATGTTACCGACGGGATCAATGGCTTAAAATGCCTTTTGAAGAACTGTGGAGCACAGATGTTCCAACTAGGATGCATGCAAACATGACACAGATTTGATCTCGGGTCCTGCTGTTTGTAGGTCCGGCGTTTTACCGCTCGGCTATGCGCTCCACTGATTGCAAATCTAATGGGTTGTTATTACCATAACTAGTTACACAGCTATTAAATTGAGACAAATAGCATGTCATGTCAATTTGTTCTATGTGGGAATATGAAACTTTAGATATTTGACTAAATCCTCACTGTTAATCCTGCTATAATAATTCCAAGAAAACATACAAGATCTTGTATTATATGGTGAGTGTTCATGATTTGAGTGTGTAGTCCCCTCATATGTGTTGGTGTGTTGTCTGTTGTTATTTCATCAATTTCAAAAATATTTTCTTTACTTTCTCTAAATTGGTTACATCAATCAGTAAATAAATAGGTTAAGTTCTCCCAGGTGACATCTAAGAAGCAATATAAAACGTTGTGGCAATAAAAATTAATATTTTGAAGTGAATGAAACCCCAAGCACACAATGCTTTTTCCTCAATGTGTATGACATATTCTCTATATGGCTGTTTTCAAGAAGTTTATCCCAATCGTTTTTAACTGAAATGCAAACATTATAGATTTCATTACCCAAAAAAAAAATCATCTGCATATAATGAAATTTAAACTCTCAAATACACGGCCTATGTCTTTCATAAATTAAATAAATAACTTAGGGCTACAAAGTCATCCCTTGATCTCACCAGAACTTGCGTTGAACCTAAAAGAGAAATTAGCACTTCAAGATTGCGTATTTAAAACTCATTAGTTAAAAATTTGCCCATGCTATAAAAAACATGATTTAATAAAATGGTTTTAAGCTCGTTAATACATGTTTTCCTAATCGTAATGGTTTCTAGTTCACTAGGAAAAAATGTAGCACAATCAAAGTGTGATTTTTTATAATTTTTCTGTGTCAATGCCCTAGATCTTGTGTTCTAGTTGTTCTAGTGTTATGATTGTGAATATTTGCCCCTGTAACCATTTATTACACAATAGTTTTCAAAATGTATATGTTGACCACAGTGATAATATTTAGTTTTTTAAAATCGGGACATGTCTCTCTGTTGGAAATTTTCAAACAGGATTAGATTGATTGGTGCATTTAGCTTATTCTCTTGTGAGTTACTATTACTACTGTTATTGTTTGAACTTACTACCACATTATAAGAGCCTGAGAGAATGAAAGTGGTGTAAGTCACATTTGAAATGTTTTGAAAAGGAGAAGATTTTGCGTTTGGTATGTATGTCTTCTTGTGGTGCCGTCTCCTACCAGAGGTTGGCAATCATCATGGCGATTCTAATCTTTGATGCTGCAGCTCTAAATAGTCCGACCGATGTTTGTGCGTACCATTCTCTAAGGTTCTGCGACGCCCAAGGCTTCTTCTTCCTTGTATTTTTCCTTGCATATCATCAGTTGGAGAATAGAGTATCTCTCTCTCCCCGGGTGATGTGTACCAAGTACTCTAGCTTTCGTGTTTTGATCGTAAGGATCAGTTCCTTTTCTTTATGCATTCTTCGCACGACTTTTGTTGTTTACTAGGTCCGTATATCCTGGACGGACCTAGTAAACAACTTGAGCATGCGGCGATATCTCAAATGACTCTAGTTTTTGTATGTTATTTTTCTTTAATGTCCATGCTTCCATCCCATATAGTAGTGTTGAAAAAATGTAACAGCGAATTATTCGGACTCTCAAGGCTAGATTGAGATTTCTATTTGAGAAAAGATTTTTCATTTTGACGAAAATTGCTCTTGTTATTTCTATACGTTTGTTCACTTCTATGGTTTGGTCGTTATTGTCTTCAATACGTGTTCCTAAGTATTGGTAGCTTCTAACTCTTTCGATTGTGGTGTTGTTTACTAGTATTGCTGGTATATTATTAACATTGGTTTTATTTACAACCATAAATTTAGGTTTCTTCAAATTCATTTTGAGCCCATAGGATTGGCTAGTCGTATTTATGTCTTGCATCATTTTCTGAAGCTGGCAGATGGATGTTGCTATTATCGCAGTGTCGTATGCGTATCATATGTTATTGATAACTTGACCGTTTATGATTACTCCACCCGAGTCATCATTGATGACTTCTTTGAATAAGCATTCTGAGTACATATTAAATAGGACCGGTGATAGTATGCATCCCCCCTGTCGGATATCCAATTCTTCAGAGTTATGTTCTTCAATATTTTTGTGCTTTCTGATTTCAGTACAAAGTTTTTATTATTCCGACGTCATTGTAGTCTAGGCCCTTCTGCTGTAATATTTCCATTAACCTATCATGTTTAACTATCGAAGGCGTTCTCGTAGTCGATGGAGCCTATAAATAAATATACGTTTAAATCGAGACATCGTTGGATCATGACATTCCAAATAGAGCCTCTCTTGTGCCCAGATTATTTCGAAACCGAACTGTGTCTCACTGATATCTGTTTCTTGTAAATGCGTCTGTGAATGATTTTTAGAAAAACCTTTAATGTGTGGCTCATCATGCTTATTGTTCTAAAATCTGAGCACTCCCTTGCGTTGTGTTTTTTTGGTAATCAAGAGAATGTAGATTTTAACCATTCTTGTGGTATGATTCCAGTGGTATAGATGGTATTATATAGATTTACCAAGATGCTAATATTGTCTTCCTCAATTAGTTTAAGAATTTGACTGGTATTTCGTATGGTCCTATTGCCTTTCTATATTTTAAGTTCTTGATAGCATACATTACTTCTTCGCCTGTTATTCTTGGTCCTTGCGACGTTTCTTTTATCTCTTTCATTTCTGGTGTCTTCAAATAGTTGTTGTATGTATTCCTCCCATCTTTTGATCCTTTTCTCTATGCCCACTATAATATTACCGTTGTTATCTTTTATTATACCAGCCTGTTTCTTCTTTCCCATGCCAGTGAATTCTTTGATCCTTTTATGTAAGTTAAATGAATCATACTTCAGCTGAAACGATTCTATCTTCTCACATTGGTTTCTATCATTGTCTTTTTATTGTTTTCTCTTTTCCATTCTTGCCAACATTTCATCTGTCATCTATTGTTCTTTTGGGGGTTGAGATTTGTTTTTCTGTTTCAATTTATCACTCACTCATCCACATCCACATTGGTGCCTATAACTTGTTGCATGATGTTCGTTGATGGTCGTCTTTACGCTTTGTCTTATTTCTTCATCTCGAAGCATAGTGGTTTGATTTGGATGGTGGCGATAAGGGGGTTGTGATCCGACCCGACATCTGCTCCCGGGTATGTTTTGACTGTGTGAATGGCATTCTTATATCTTTTGTTAATTAGAATATAGTCTATCTGGTTTCGTACTATATTATCTGATCTATGCCTTGGGGATGTCCAGGTGTATAGCCTTCTTTTTGGTAGTTTGAACCAAGTGTTAGTTATTACCAGATTTCTAATCTGAGTGAATTCAATAAGTTTTTCCCCTCTCTCGTTTCTTTCGCCAAGCGCATATGGCCCAACACAATCTTCTACACTTCCGTTCCCTATTTTAGCATTAAAGTATCCTAGAACAATAGTGACATCTACATTTTTGACTATCTTCATGATTTCGTCTAGTTGATTGTAAAATTCTTCTAATTCCTCATCGCTCTTGTCCGCTGTGGGTGCATATATTTGAATAATATTTATTTTTCCTGTTTGGGATCTTAGTTGTGGTATTATAACCCTGTTAGATAGGTTTACAACGTTCAAAACTGTTTGTTTAATTTTTTGTGAGACTACTATAGCGACGCCGTATCTGTGACGAGCGTCGGATCCTTCGGAGTAATACATATGGTAGTTATTATTAATGGAGTATTCTCCCTGATCTGGCCATTGTACGTCACTAATACCAAGTATCTCAACGTTCATCCGTTGCATTTCAGCTATAACATTATGAATTTTTCCTGATTGATGTAAACTTCCGACATTCCATGTTGCTATTTTATTGACGTCATTCAAAACCAGGTTGAAAAATCATTATCTTTAGCTTGGCAAGTTAAATCTCAAGATTTACAGCATTGAATGCCTTCTTGTAGTCTAGCAATACTAGTAGAGTAATTTTAGGTTTTTTTTTGTTGGTACTGTGGGATCTTCTAAAACCAGATTGAGAGATATTAACTGTAAGTGTGCTAGTATTTTGGAAGCTATCAGTAAAAGTCTTATTACTAGTAAGTCAGATAGCCCTTTTGGTTTAGCAGTTTTTGGAATAAAAATGACTTCAGTAGTTTCCCATTACATAAGTACTGTGCCTATTGAAAGTGAGTAATTGATAATATGTGTAAATTGAGTAATACAATATGTTATACCCAATTTACACATTTTCAATTCTAAAAAGAAAGAAAGATGTCACCAACTTGACAACTTGCAGGATCACCCATAAAAAAATGATGTTCACCAGATCAGAGGGAGTTATTTGCTCTCTTTTTGAATTATATTTAACCTGTTTAAGTTACATCATAGAAGTTTGGAGTTTCTTCCATTACAATTACAATTACACAATGTATGCCCAATAAATTCTAGTTGCATCTTTTGAAAAGTTTTCAAGATAAAAAGTGATAATCTCCAAGTGATATAGTTTTTGGCCTTGGTTTACTGGCTTCTATTTTAAATTTGCATTTTAATAAATAAATAACGGAATGATAATAACCAGTTTGTAATATCAATTTGACAATTATTCTCCACAATGCCTGATAAAAACTGGTTAAAAAATAATAATGTGGTCAAATAACCCAAGAATCATATGAAGTAGTTTGGGAATCATAGATTGACATGAAACACCTCTGTAGATTGCAACCTGATTGTATGGACTTCAAGCAAAGGACCAGCCTCGTGTAATTAACATAATCAATATGTGTTCAGCATAAATCTAGGAAAGCACCTCTTGAATTTTGTATGATATTAATTTGCTTCATGTTAAGTAATGAAGTGGTATATGAATGTTCACATAAAATTGTGAAAGTGAGAACAATAAGGCCTCTTTATGCCACTTTAATGAGGAGGTGATACTTCCCTCATAAAATAATCATTTCAAATTTCTCTCAAACAAAGTTTCAATTATGATACTTTCAATTATGGTGTAGTGTTTCTGATAACTGAGGTTGAAGATCTACAAGCTAGATAAATTGCAACAATAACCAACATTACTTTATTTATTCTGACAATCACAAATGTGTTCAATTTCATTACTTAACAATCTAGACTTGTGGTCCATTTTAATCACATTTAATATTGCCTCATTTTCTATAAATATTAGAGAGTTGGAGTAGGTTGATCATGAGTCATGATTTATGAATAACAGTGTACAAGGAATTAATAACAGAAAAACATTTTGGAAATATAAAGATGGTTTAAGAAAGCTAAATATATGCTGATGGTTATAAATGACATAGTTAGATTAATTCTCCAAATTAAGACTTTTATTGTAATTGGTAATTACTTAGCTGTTTAGTAATAATATTGCACTTATTCTGAAAACATATTACAAGACAATATGGTAATATATTATATACATGTTCTTGATAATATCAAGACAATAAAATCTTCAGTAATCATTAAATTTCAAAACAGTGTCGTATCTACACAGTCTTGGAGATGATTATAAATAGACAATTAAGAAATCTGCATCTAACCAATTGTTTCGTTTAGGTGAATCTAAAATATGGCTTAAAGAGTGACCGGCTGGAAACAGCGAAAGAAACATGTACAGCGTGCGCAGGCTCGATCATACTAGAAATGGCAGCACTGAGTCGCCTAACAGGAGAGCCCATATTCGAGCAGAAAGCCCATCGGGCGATGGACGAGCTATGGAAGATGCGCCACAGAAGTTCCGATTTAATGGGCACGGTTTTGAACATACACTCAGGTGATTGGGTACGACGAGATTCCGGTGTAGGCGCGGGGATTGATTCGTACTATGAATACTGCCTCAAAGCTTATATTTTATTAGGAGATGATAGATATTTAAATCGCTTTAATCGCCATTATAATGCAGTTATGAAATATATTTCACAAGGGCCAATGTTGCTAGATGTACACATGCATAGGCCGCATACGAATTCTAGGAATTATATGGACGCTTTATTAGCGTTTTGGCCAGGACTTCAGGTTTTGAAAGGTGATATTAAACATGCAGTGGAGACACACGAGATGCTTTATCAAGTTATGCAAAGGCACAAATTTATACCGGAAGCCTTTACAACAGATTTCCAAGTGCATTGGGGCAACCACCCACTCAGACCGGAGTTTTTGGAAAGTACTTATTTTCTATATACAGCCACTAATGACCCATATTATTTAGAAGTCGGCAAAAACGTTCTTAAAAGCTTACAAAAGTATGCTCGGGTACCATGTGGCTACGCCGCTGTTAATGACGTCCGTACGGGAAAACAAGAAGATCGAATGGATTCTTTTGTACTAGCAGAAACGTTCAAATATCTCTACTTACTATTTGCTGATAGAGAAGATTCTCTGATTGATTTAGATGAATTTATTTTTACCACCGAAGGTCACTTATTACCACTAAGCTTAGCATCAATTGGCAATACATCCGCAGTCGAAGATTTGGACGATTACGAAAACGCTCGTACTTGTCCTAATACTCTACAACTATTCCCGGAATCCGTGAGAAAACCATTACGAAACATGGTGGATGGCATGTGTCCTAGAAGAATAGGCAAAAGGCGCCTTACAGCATCTGAATTTTCCGCTTCCAATCTAAATCATCTTAAAATGATTAAGGACATGGGGATAAACATAATTGCATTAAATGATGGCCGCGTGCAATTACTACACACATTCGCTGCAGTAAGTTTTGTATAAAATCACCAAAAACAAAGAAATATTTTTATATAATTTACAGGCTAAATCAACTGCGGATGCCGAAGAAGGTCTTCTATTCATGCAAGAGATGGTTGAGTTATCCAAAATGCAATCACAACAACCAGATGCGTCTCCGCAAGCCGTGTCTTTTTCCATGAAAAATTCTGACGGTATTAGACGTACGATTACTCTCCAAGCAGGACCTTCCCATTTCGGCTCGAATCTTAAAGGAGATAAAGTAGTTTCCGGTAAGACTGTTATAATTCACCCATTTAGGGGTTGTGTAGAGGTCCCGCCGCGTAGCAAAATCGAAGGAAAAATTGCCATAATGGAAAGAGGTGATTGTATGTTTGTTGAAAAAGCACGACGAGTACAAGATAACGGCGCTATCGGTGTTATAATACTCGACAACGTCCCAGGTAGTAGTGCAGAATCATCGCCAATGTTTTCAATGTCAGGAGATGGCACTGATGATGTCAAAATACCAACAGTGTTTCTATTCTCGAAAGAGGCTTCCAAATTATTATTAGGCGTTGCTCAAAATCCTGCCTTAAATGTTATGATAAGCGAGTTAAAAAGTAACGCAGAAGTTTGGCCACCTAGTCAAGAAGAATCGATGTTTCAAAAACTTAAAATATCCGTCCAAGAGTTTTTAAACAAACACACCGGAATCGAGTTTACTAAATCTATTAATGTAGGAAATTTTAAAGCAAATATAGGAGGTGATAAAATACGCATTACATATGAGAAAAATGAGGATTCAACCCTCACTGAAGAAACTACTAATCAGGAATGGAGTAAAATTAGGAGAGGATTAGTGCGTTCCATTGTTCAATCAAAGGAACTAATCATACCTGTAAATATAGTTAGAATTTACTATCAAATATTAAGTGGTTCAACTCCAGAACAATTGGAACAACCAGATGTTACAAAAGAATCAGAGTGGTTGTTGAATGAATTAAATATAGAAATAAATAAAAAAGAAGATGATTTATTAATTCCAGTGGATAGTGATAACTTAAGTGTGTTGAAAGAGAACCACGAAAAGATGGAAACTATAAATTCCCTGTTTCAAGGTGTACTAAATGAATTAAAAAAGAAAACGGACGAGTTAGTAATTAGCGACGAAAGGAAAAAAAGTGATAAAGTTATAATTACAAAAGAACAATTAGAGGGTGAAAACTATGAAAGCAAAGATGAATTATGATTTCAGGACGAGTTCTTGTTTTAATTTAATTTAAGAAAAATAAATGCCTGTGTTAACGAAATCGCCATTATTTTTATAATGGCTCTCTATAATAATGTATATAGTTTTGTGATGGTTTCGGTTATTACTTTAAATTATACGATGTGATTTTTGAATTTAAACCAAATTTTGTGCATTATGAAACATATCTTATGTTTAAAAAATTGTATTTAAAACAAAATGGTATTATCAAGGAATTTGATTTTTTTAATCTTGTGTAGAGACCTAATGCGAATTCTCAGTATAATATACTGTTTCTGTATAAATAAAATTGTAAATATGTAATGTGTACTATAATGTAAAAATGTGAGATATTTTTATATAAACATCCTAAATATTGTTAAAAAATAAATTATAAAAGAAATTAATATGTTGTTATTCACCTGAAAAACATGTTGCACAACTCAAGTAGTCTTGATATACTTTCAGAATACAAAAGTGCCATATGAAAATTGTTGCAAAAATGCTATTTCTAGCATAATAATTTTGATTTTATTTCAAATATGGTATTTGTTTCTAGTAAATGTCTGTAAAAAATATGGCGTGAAAATAAAAATTTTGTACCTGGGCAAACTTTTAAATTTAAGGTTTTGTTGATGAATGAGTTTCTGTTGAGCAAAATCTTATAAAAACTGATTTTATCTTAAACAAATGCATTTAGCAAATTATTTTTGTAATGGATTAGAATAAACACATTCAAATTCACTGACAGCAAAGCAACACCAAATTCCACCAAACATGTTTATTTCAAAAGAGCTATATTCATATCTCCACAGCCTGGAGGAGCTTACTAAATATAAGAAACTAGAACTCTGCTGGTTCAAAAAACATACTGGAATCAGGGAGAACAAACTAGCAGATGGGTTTGCTAAGAAAGGATCATCTATCCTCTAACATCTCAAGAATATGAATACTGTGCAGGTATTCTGAAGAAAAAAATTGAGCACAACACAAGGTAAAATGGCAGGACACTAGGCTGCAAGCAATTTAAGGAAGGAATTAACATTCTTCTGTAAACGCAGCCATGACCCATAAACTACGACAATGGTGAAAACAGACTGGAAGGAGAAGTGGATAGAAAAGGGTTGCTGCCGAAAAGTCAGGGTGAGTTTAGAAACGGAAAAGGCACGAGGGAGCAGAATTGTATGCTACCGAGAATGGTGGAGGATATGCTGGAGTGCAAACGAATGTATGCGGTATTTGTGGACCTGAAACCAGCATATGACAGTTCCTATGGAAACGTTATGAATGGAAGAGGAAGCGATTGAATGGGTTAGAAGGAAGTATAAAGAGCTGTGCACAAGAGCAAGTGAGAATAATGGCGATGTTGTTTAATCTGTACACAAGTAAGTTCGAAGAGATGTTAAGGAGAGTACAAGTGGAAGGGGTCATGTGGATGCATATGTAAATGATGTAGATGTTGTGACCAGGAGAGTTGAAATATACAAGGGTTAGTGGTGAATGTAGATAAGCACAAATGGATGATGTATGAATGAAGGGGAGAATGGGTAGAGCGGAAGAGTTGAAACGGAATGGAAGAACAATTGAGAGAGTGAATTGTTTTAAGTACTTAGGTTTTTGATTTGATGTAGATGTGGGTTTAGGAAGCATGTTGAGTGGATGGGAGGGCACTGTAGACAGCTGGAGATTTCAACGCCATGTTAACAGAATGAGGCTGTCTCACCACAAACCAGAGAATTACACTCCCGGCGGAGTGGGTAACTACATACAATCTTGTTTCGGTCAATGTAGTAGGGCGGCCGACCTTCCGAAGAGGTGTAATTATGAGGGCACTCTTCATCTAACGGTTGTGTCGGCCACAGTGGAAATAACACCAAGGTCTGGTTGGTACTAAAGGAGGAAACCTTCAGTGACCATTTATATATAAGATTACGCTACGACTGTGACACAAGGTACTAATGCGCACCAACCCAGCTGGCCTACCCGTATATCTTTCGCAAATTTAAGAAGCCGAAGTTCATGAAAGTTATGGACTCCCTAGCGGAGCTAGTTACAAGGGCATGCGAGGCGCTCATGGCCCCCCAATGCCATGTTAAATGACCTAGGGTTTATTGGAGGTCCAAGATCATTGCGGACCTCCGAAAAAGATGTCTGCGCACGAGAAGACAGATGACTCGACTCGGGGGTCGAACCCGGCGAGGAACATGCTATTTCATATTACAGGCAGGCCAACAAAACTCTACGGGATGAGATCCCGGCCTCTAAAAAGCATATATAGCAAGGCTACGAGATTGTCCTCGGAACAACAACCGAGTCCCAGGACTCGATGGAATACCCTCTGAAATTATTAGAATAACTGCAGAGGTGATCCCCATAGCTACGCACAGGGGTTACAGGGGTTTTCCTTGCTAGGTAGAAGTGGCGTAATTTGGTCCTTATCCCCAAACCTGGCAAGCCTATGGACAACCCATCGTTCTTCAGGCCGCTCTGTTTGCTTGACAGCTGTGAAAAGCTGGAGTATGAGTTGTTAAGGATAACTGCATACACAGAAGGTCAGGACGAGCTAGTTTAGAATCAGCATGGATTTCGGTGGAACAGATCCACTATTGAGGCTATTGCCAAGATCCCTACTACATAGAAAGCTCGCGAGGGCACATGCAGGACCCGGAAAATATGTACGCTTGTTACACTCGATGTCCGAAACGCCTTTAAGGTAGCTTTATGGCCGTGACAAGGTGTATATATATGGGATCAACGGAAAACTTGCGAGGCCCATCCAAATCTACCTGGAGGGGCCGCACGTATGTACGAGACAGGAACAACCAATGGGTGTATTGCAATGGCTTGCGGTGTTCAGGGTTCTGCCCCACCCTATGGAACATCTTGTATAACGGAGGAGTGCAATAAGGCCATAACAAAGTGGCAGAACGCCTAGGATGTCACAGAGAGAAAAACTGAGTGGACTAAAGTCATCTCTGACATGAAATGCTGGGTGGGCACGAAGCATGGACCTGACAGGCAGGCCTTCACGGGCCATGGATGCACCCAAAAGTACCTGTGCTGGATTGGCAAGTACAGCGACCAGGGCTGTTCCCAATACGGTGACGACTCTGACCATGTACAGCACACGCTCTTCGAATGCGTACGGTGGTACTCGTATAGAAGTCGAATAACAAGTGAGATCGGGGTGGAACTAGTTACTGGGAACCTTACGCAGACAATCTTACAGGATGGGGGAAATAGCGGGCCACCTAAAACAACAACCTACATTCACAAGATTGAAAGAGCAAGAGAAACTTGACACTCAGAGGAATGCACTACCCAGGAAATGAGTACTGAGAAGGAAAAAGAAAACAAAAACAAAACTTGATATGTTAATAGCATAACACCCTTTTAACTCGAAGACAGTGTTTAGTCAGTGGGTCTTCACTTTGAATCCTGTAGGAATGGGACACTTCCTGGCTTCAGGTCAGTCGCCTATGTAGGGGGTATACCTCCATAAGAAAAGAAAGAGTGGGTGGTTGGTAGTCGAGAATGATTTGGATAATAGCGAAAAGAAAATGGAATAGTTGGCAGGTTAGTAAGTCTGTAATCACGTGTAAGATCTGGAATGCGTGTGAGAAGTCAATATTAATATATGAAGTAGAAGTGTGCGGATTGTGAGAGTGGGATGTAATAGAAAGGGAGCAAGTCTGGCTTCTGAAGAGTCTGCGGATGAAAAACTGATGTGATGAATGGGAAGGCTAGACACAAGGGTCAGGGAGAGACTGAGGGATTTGGAGTAGCAAGAACGTCAGGTGAGAATAGCTGAAAGCTCATACAACCCTGGCCATGTGATATGGAGTGGCAAGTGCGGGGGAACTCCCCCAGCTACTTAACCAGGGGTTGGTGGATTAAGGAGGATAACGTGTGCATGGCAAGAACGAGGTGGTGCAGTTCAGAAGGACGAGGAGGGAAAGTGTGGATGGGGCTAGGATATCCCGCGAACGTCCTTGTAGTTAAGGGAACTACACCTGGTGGCACCTAGGCAACGGATGTGAAGGAGTGAACGCAGCGTGGGTGGGGGTGTGCAAAAAGGTAAGTGAATGGTCAAGAGAGGAAAGGCCTATCTATCATATAGAGGATATATGCAAAAGGCTGGTATGGGAAAGGAAGTGGGTGAGAGTAGATGGAAAATAATAGGGTAGATTGGAGTAAAATAAATTTTAATTATTTTTTATTTATACAGTGTGTCCACGGAACGACGTAACTATACTTGTAAACTTTTTTATTTTGCATTTCTCGCATTTCTCTTTGAAACAAGTTTTGCTTTATGTAAAATATCTTTGGGCATAGTCGGAATGACGATATAATGTAAGGGTGGTCAAAAATTATAGAAACGTGAATTTCTTCTAACAGTAAACTACCATTAACAAAGTTACTAACGTTATAGGAAATAGTTGTTTTTAATCGCAGCGGAAGCACATATATAGAATGTTTTACCTCAAATTATTTTAACGATTTAGATTAAACTAATTATATAAAATCATTTATTATTTATTCAATAACACAAAACAGCATAGATAGTATCGATCCTATACTTAAACATTTTTCACATCTCCTTTTTCTACATTCTTCGTATACAAAATCAATGAATGCTCATTAATGTCTACTATAGCTTGTATTATTTTTTGTTTTAAACGGCCTACGGTGTCGTGCAAGTTATTTATATACACCTTTTGCTTTAAATATCCCCATAAATAAAAATCCATTGGAGTGAGTGATGTCAGGAAAGCGCGGAGTCCACTTTATAGGACCAAACCGTCCAACCACAGGCGTTTATTGCCTATCCAGCCACTCTCTTACACAAATTTTACTATGCGCGGGACATCTTGTTGAAAGTGCAGTTTTCGTAAGGCATTTACTTTGTCCAACGCAGGTAGTAAATAATTGTCTAGCATATGTCTGTACCTATCTTGATTTAAGGTTGTATGAAAAAGATAGACAAAATATCGAAATGCGATAATAAAATTTCATATTTGAGCCTCTATTTTCATTAGAAATTGCTTTTTTCAATATTAGCAATTTCTTTATAAAGAAATGGTACTTAACTTTTGGTACAAATTAATTTTTGACCACCCTGTACATATTTCGACATACTGACTATGCCGAAAGACTTTTCAAATTAAACAAAACTTGTTTCAAAGAGAGACTTTTTCACGAGAAATGTAAAATAAAAAGTATAGTTACGACAATCCGTGGACACTGTATATATTTTTTAGTCGTTGTAGAAGAGTTTATGATAGTGATAGCTAATAAATTTGTTTTGTATAACTGTTATTAAATGATTTTTGAGAAATATATTAAATTCTGATTTTAATTTAAAAAAATTTTTTAGAATGGTACCATATATTTGTGTTTTACATTTTTATGGAAAATAATACACTTACCATATCCTACTGCTACAACATTCAACATTACCATTTTTGTAATCAAACTACTTATAAAATGATAATTAAAATTATACTTTACTCATTTAATTATAGTAAAATACAATTATTATAATAAATTTATAGAGTAATCAACAAATTATTTATAAAATAAGATAATCAAAATCATTGCATTGATACTGCATTTCATTAATAACAAGCAGAAAATTATTATAAACAGTACTATAGAAATCTCCTTTCTGGGTGCAAACAGTAAGATAATGCCAGTAACTAAAACAGCTACTAAAGCAAAATTGAATGTATCATAAAAACACACTCAATAGAAAATAATTCAATAAAACCAGCAAGAAGATTTCTATATTATTATTAACCATCTAGTCAGGTTCAGATATTAAAAGTAAATAAGGAAATCGCAATTATATGCTCTATAATACTCAAAAGAATAAAATGAATGTAAACAGTCAAGGAGATATAAATAGTCAGGGGGTACTAGTATATAAAGGGATTGAGTTAAATATTCATTATTTCCTTAATCTAAAAAAACAAGACCAACAATTGAAACCAATACCATCTTAAAGATGAACAATATTCTACATTAATTATTACAAAAATTACACTATTTGCTTCCATTCTGTTGTAGTTTCTTGAATTCTGTGAACATATTCCGCATATCCGCAAGAGCTCGCTTGATATTTTCAGCAAACCTGTGACAATCCTAAAATTTTACTGTTAGTAATTTGAAACCCTCTAGTTTTGTTTTATTTACTGTTTGATTGCTGCTCTTCTTGTTTGATATGTGGAAGAACAAAACATCTTCTCCAGCAATAATGTATGAGACACCATACCCATCATCAGCAACAGGGCCAAAGCCTCCTCCTGCTGATATACAATTAGGGTATTTATTTAGATCAATTCGACCTGTTTGTCCATGAGGTGTTTGAGATGTTGATAGCCTCCAGGGCTCACTTAAAACTTCTTGCAGGAATGGTGAGTCCACTTCAAGATACTTGCTTACAACATATAGGCAAAACAGATGTCTGTCAATTCCTTTACCACACATGGCATCTTGATATCCTTTCTATAATTATGAAATATAAAATTTTTGTAGGGTTTAGATTTTTTTTATATATACCTGATGGATTTTGCATGCGTCTTGTAATAACTTAATGCGTTCCTCAACTGTACTGGTTTTATTTTCCATAGCTTGTACCCATTTGGACGATTCTATGGTGCAGGGTCGCACCGTTTCCGTTCTACCTTCTCTGTACAGTCTGGTCATGCTGGCTTCATAAGTCAAACTAAACCGCCCAGCATCCCTATAATAAGCCAGCTGCAATGCCATTTGTAAATAAGCATCTGGACTGACTCTACAAGTCTTCATAAACCCTTTACCATAGGCGTCATGGACATATACTGTTAAACCTAAATCAGCAATTATTTTTTGGGCCGATATCACAGCATTATCAATGACCCCTTGGCATTCGTCTTTTATCTCCCATTTTAGCCGGGCAGGTGTTGGCGGCGTCACCGAATTCTGGGCACATGTACCATTTTGCTCGAATCTAAATCAATAATCGGTAATGAGCATACTGTAGATGTAAAAATTAAGGTTGGACATACATTCTGTTTAAAATTTATTAGTTTTAAAACATTTAATTTGATTAGTAACAGCATTGAAAGTTGAAAATTAAAACCTGAAGCTTTGATATATGTCCGAAAATGAATATTACTACAAATGATGTTTATTTTTTTTATAAAATATTTTTCAGTTCATTTTGTAGTTGTTGAAACAGTACACCTATGAAATAGGTGCATGATAAAAAAATATATGATGGTAGCATAAAATAATTAATTATCCAAAAATAACAATCTTTTTCTAGCCCATTAAAAATGTCACTCTAAAAATCCAAATTTACAGGACAATTGAGTTATTTATGCAAATTTATCATTTATTATTATTATTAAAAGCGAATCCGACTATAAGACTATTTTTAGGGTAGATTAATTTGCTTCCAGCGTCTCAGTTTTAAATATATTACTAATATTTTCGAATTTTATGCAAACGTTAAAAAAAAAACAAGATAACAAGAAAAAAAAAGTCAAGTGTAAAAGCGTGCCATTAAAAAGCGGTTGAGAGAGGGTTGTCTGATAAGGGTGAATTAAATTGTACTAGATACGTCAAGAAACTTGAATAACTATCAAGACTCTTATAGCTGTAACTTGAACCATGTAAATCAAAGTTTCGTTTAAGAAATTATAGGACCGGCCCTATTTTTCTGTTTTAGCTTTAGACTTACCGCTCACAATACAAACCTGATAGAACACTTTAACGAAACGTGTATGATAATTGAAACTAGAAACTTGTTTCAAGTTTCTTGATGAATAACAAATAAATAATCTAGTACAATGTAATTCACGGGGTCGTGAAAGCTGGCAGTGAATGTAATTGTGTAAATGTGTTAGATGCTTTAATATAGCTCCATATTTTTAAATCAATTTTGTAAATAATTAAAGCACCAATTTATAGCCTGTTTCAATTTACAATATTGCATATTGTTTTAAAATTATATATTTATTTATTTTTTAATAATATTTTAGAAGCCACTGAAGTTTTGATTATTATTTTTGGATAAATACTATAATATAAAGCATAAAATATGATGGCAAATAAAAAATAAACACTAAAAGCAATGAATTACCGAGTCTGTTCAACCTCGTCCATTAAAACATCCTCCCACATATGGCAAAGTACCGCGGCATCGGCCCTGATAACCAAAAATGATATTACATATTTATAAAAGCAAAATAATAAAAATAAAAATAATAAAACATAAAATAATAATAGTGCGAACTAAATGTAGCAGTCCAAGTATAAGGAACCTAAAGAAAAGAAGCATGAAGAAATGAAACAATTATGGTAAAAATAGTATACCGGCTGGACGTTGATTCATCACACAGCACTAACTCCCAAATGTGTGATATTATTGCTGCATCGCCCCTATAATTACAGTACACATAATATTACAATTGGTACGAAGGTATTTTAAATCCTAAACCTAAAATATATTTGATTAAACACAATATATTGGTTTGTAGGTATGTAGCAATAAAATGTTGTGTAAATGTATATTATGTTTGTACACTACCAAGAATTATTTGGGAAAAAAATAATTATCTATACATTATTTATACAAAATATCTTCATAAGATTGCAATGTCTCATTATACAAGAAATGCATTGGAAATTAGAGAAAACCGTGTTTCACTGGTCACAAAGCTGTGAAATTAAATTCACAATTTCAATTTCTTAGGATCACATGTGTAACTTGATTTAATATGTTTTAAACACAAGGAGCAGATAAGACGCTTTCGAATAATAATAAATATTTGCTCTGTCATATACATACTTTTCATTTTACAAAACACACAACTTTTAAACAAACACTTGAAATTACTATGAGTATGGGAAAATATGGAACCATTTTCCAAAAGGCACTGTTTTTGGTTTGTGTTACCTCTCTATATCATGTAATTGATGAATCAAAGTTTTTCAATTCATTTAAATATTATTAATATAAAAAAAATTAAACATTTAATTAAATTATTTTATCACGTATTTGAGGAATTAAAAGAAATATATAAAATTTTAAGATCTGAGTAGCCTTGAGAACCCTGAACCCTATTCTTTAACTACCAGCTTGTTTCAGTATAATAATTTCTGCAATGCTGACATTAAAAGATTCAATGGTTTCATGAAAATTACTAGAATAGAGAAATCATTTTGATTGATAGCTAAATCAAAATTAACATTTAATCTAATTCCTAGGGTAAATATGTGTTCACTTACCATGAATGCTCTGCATTGAACCCAACCTGAAAATATTATATACATTAATAAACATAAAATGTAATAATTCAATAACAGTCCATACCCTGCCATTGCTTCCAATACAAAGTGTGAAGGATTTATCAAACCAGCGATCATATCCTTTACCATGTAGAAGAGTCTTTCCATAATTGTCTAATTTTATTGGATCTTTCTAAAATTAATAACACGTTAATTACGTTTTTTATATAATAAGATATGTAGTATTATTACGGGATCATATTCATATGGTACGTCATCTAATGCCACAACAAAAGCAGCCTTCTCAATTGTATCCAAAGAAATTTTATTTACTCCCGTATTAAAATACATTCTTCTGGTATTAGCCCAGCTAGTCCTTTCGTTAGCTGTTAAAGCTGCAAGTCTTTCCTCTCCTGGAAGTGGTTCCGATTTGTCATTTAAAATATATTCTATTTGTCTAAAATAAATATATTTTAAAATCTCAATTTATATAATTACTTGTACCCTTACTGTTGAATTTCTGATGATTTCAGTATTCGTCCTTTATAGATGATAACTTTAAAATATCTACCCTTGTGGTAAACAACAATGTGATTCGAATCCGACCAATGTTGTATTTTATCGGTTTCAATTCCCGGTATTCTGGTAGTATTGAAAATTCTTTCATACTGCCAAGAGCATAGGGGCACTAGTCCCTGCAGCAGTATTGGCTCCAGCTCCTGCCTTTCAACCAATCTACGGTAATGTAAACATGAGTTAATGGCAGAGGCGGCCCTCTTTGCCTGGGTGGTGTTTGAGGCCAACATAATTGTATCAACCCCGTAAAAATTCGAGTTGATCATGAGGGGGGAACGACCACGTAAGTAGACGTATTCCTCCCACCAATCCGATACATAGTTGCTGGACCACCACGACTTTAATGATAGATAGCGCTGTAATTTCACACCAATACCGTTCTCAAAATCGGAAGCTAAACCTTCCATTCTTTTATAGTTTGTGTCATCGAGCAAAGGACGCACACTCCTTAAATACTGCAAAATACATTATAACATATTAATACAACAATATTATCAATATGTTAAAATTTAAAAAATATACAAAAATAATATATAAAAAAATAAAACTAGAATATTATAGAATAAAGGTGGGTTTATGCTGAAATAAGATAAGAAGAGACAGATTCAAGACGAACCAAACTATTTTACTCATTCACTATTTTAAGCAATTTGAACCCTGCACTAGATATAGGTAACTCATGAGAGATTCTATTAAGTGAATTTAACTGAGTGACTTATTTGAATCTGTAAAACTGCAGAATTTGAATCCCAGCTCATCACTCTGCTATTGAATACAATTTTAACTCACAAATGTTGTAGTTGTAGCCTTGTGTAGGAAAAAATGTTGTAATGTATGCAGATACCAGTACTTTTGTCCGCTAAGTTTCATATTGTAGCATGTTCAAAACTCAATCTTTCAGAACATTCATTGTGGAAATGAATCAATATATATTTTGATTAGGCACACTAATATAAGAAGTAGGTTCATCCCTATGCATGTCGTCATTTAATGTTAAGAAATATTTAATATGTAAATATTATATAAAACAGTTAAATATAAAATTAAACTGCGTATTTCAAAATTATGAAAATTTGAAGGTAAGTTAATTGTCTACACCATGCATAACTATTTTTTAGATAGCTTTAGTACTTTTGGGGATGAATGTTCTGAAAGGTGCACATCTAAGCATTTCCTACTCTTAAGAGCACCTCCATTTATATTATAAAGTAATAGTAAAGTATTTGTTATTCATTACCATAATTGTTAAGCAATTATTAATGAAATTTTAATATAACTATAGGATCAGAATTTTCGAACTGAGTGAAATTCCACATCCAATTTGTACTTACATCGTCCATAGACAGCTAGTGATATAAACATATGTTTGCTTGATATGGTTTAAAATATTCAATTTTTCTAGTTTCATCAATTAAAATAATAACTGTCTGCTTCACGGAGTCAAGTCAGAGAGTAACATTCGGCAAACAGTTAGATATTTATTTATTTAATATTTCAAATCCTAAAAATGAGTCAGATTTCCCTACCCTGCACAATACTGCTTTTGTCAATTTTATATAAATCCAGAAATAATTAATCAAGTAAAATGATTGAAACGGAAAATTGATGCAAACAGTATAATATAGGATCACATGAAATCATGAATGGTCATAGTTTGGTTGGGATTGACCAACTAAGTGAACAGATGCCTGAAGGACGCTTGGGGGAAGACCAACCAAATTATGCCCATTCACGATTTTAAGCGCTTTGAACTCAATTTGTCTTGAATTTTCTACGTTTTCATCAGTTTAATTGATTATTTTTTATAAATTAAAATCATCTTCCGGAGGACGAAGAGGCCTAGTAAGTAATAAGAATTACATAGTAAGTGTGTATTCTTATTTTGTGAGCATACTTTTTTTTTATTTCCACTGATTTCTTTTCGTATTTTATGTCAGCATAAACTTACCATTCATTATACTAAAATTATTATTAAAGTTCGTCATGTCCTTTCATTTATAGTGCAAACATTGGTCACATTTAGGAATTGAAATACCGGAACATGTTTCAATGCCAGTTTTTCAGTATTTAAATCTCGCAAAACCGGGATCCCGATATTAATAGCGGTATTTAATTTATTAAATATAATTGATAATTGATATTTACAATAAATATATGCAGTTAGCGATAATAGTTACATCGATTTCAGTCGGAAATAGTAAAGCCATACTGATATTTAATTACTTTCCTTTTTATGTGAATTACTTCATATTTATAGTTATACATATAAAGTTATTTACATAAAAAGGAAAGTAATTAAAATTATATATTTATATATTTAATTGTAATATATAATGTAATTACTATTACTTCCTGAACATGCAAAAGTAAATTAATATACCCAATATGTAATATGCGCTTGGGTTATATTTTGCTTCTCTGTGTAATTAGCATTCGAGATTAAATTCAAATAAGATAGAAAAGGAATAATGTTGCCAATAGAAATTACCCGTAATTATCCATGAATACCGGTATTTAAAAATCGGTCGAAATGGTCTAGGATCTCGGTTTTGCAATCTCTAATCAAATTGTAATCTATTACTTGATTTTTAACATTACAACCCGAAATTGCTATTAAATAATTATGTTATTATAGTTTCTAAACAGACATCAACTTATTTTTACACGTCGACAACCCCCAAAAAAAAACAACTATAAAAGTGTGAAAACCCCTGTTATAAGCAGAAAATAATGAAACTTACTCTAGACATTGTATCATGTACACACGGTAGCGGAAGTTTGGGTAGAGATCCTTGAAAACTGTACAACTTAGGCTTATTCCAACCACTGAACACTTTAACTATAACAAGCCAGAGTTTGGTGGGCGTCGATATCTGAGAACCTCTCGCCCTGGACTCGTACATCCATCCTTTGTACATAAGTAGTAATTTGAGTGTGTAACGCATTAAGAATATTATGGATAGCCACAATATTAACGCAACCACCATGCTCCCAACCAACTGCCATCGCACTGTAGTCCTAAAATTAGAATATGATTTCCTGGTAAAGAATATATAAAATAATGTATGTTTTCAGAAATAACCCGTCTTTTTAACATATATCAAGACCGCTATGTATGTATATACTTTAAATTACTACTTTTCTTCTCTTCTTACTATTCAATATAATTTTAAAAAAAACCAGGTCGCCTGTAGTGATCAATAGTATAATTACACTATAATCTCGAAGATCAGAGAGGTTAACACCTCTATACCGGAACCTCGCCCTTTCTCCGTGCAGCTTATTAATAATTATAAATCTATGTATTATTATTATTATTAATCTCGGGAACCTAAACATCGTTTCAGTTTGTTTCGGGAAATTTCGGATGCAGGTTTATTAGTATAGTATAAGTGTACAGAAAAATAAATTGAGATATAAAGTGCTAATAATTACCCAGGAAGAAACGGCATTACTTTTGTAACCAGATCATAAGGCACCTTATATCCTGAGAAATGTATCGCTGAGACTATACTCATTGTCACCCATAATGTCCAGAGGTGAGCGGGATACACACCATTATGTACGCTGTTCTATAAACATATTTAAAATTTAGCTTTTCTTTATCATAAAATCTAGCGATGATAAAATGATTATTAATAATATATTATACCATGAATCTGGCTAGTCGCTTCTTCCATGATCTTATACCGGACTGCCACACTAAATTTAGAACTTCTCTATCGAAATTCACGTCCCAACCTTCGTGAGTGATGGCAAATGAGAACGCAACGGCCGAGTGGGCTTCCGCCATGGTGGCTTAGTATGTGCGTGTTCTGGAAATAAAGAAAAATACATTAAAATACTTTTTTGTACTCATGTCTTAAGAGAAGTTAATTCCCGCATTGATTTGGGTGCGAAAAATACTACTTCCTGCACTAGTGCGGGATACATTATTCGTGCGATAAGGCCGTTTCCCGAATTCGCTCTTAATGCAGTACTCGCCTTCGGCTCGCTCGGGAAACTTGTCTTCCTGCACTAATAATGTAAGTTACTATTACATTATTCTTAATATTAATCTATTATTTACTACATACTCAAGGCAACTCGCAACCGAGCTAAACGGCGCAAGCCTCTTGGGGGCAATGATTATTGGATTATATTTGTTTTGTTATTATTAGTTTTCTTTAAATAACAAAAATAACCAAATAATCTGTTCTAAATGAAATATATATTTAGTTCTGAATACCATGGTAATCAGAGTAAAAAACAGCTTCAGAGTTTGAGAAGTGGAGAATGACGGACATAATTTTCACCGTGCATTTTTCAAATCTAAATATTCAACAACAAAATAAAACATATCACAATATTTTTTGTTTCATAGCATATTATTATACATATAGGAAATATTGTTTATTAATTGTAATGTATATAGAATAAGTAGGATGAGATCACTATACTATTCGATGCTTTAGTGAGACATTTATTATAATAAGTTCACTAAAAATTGAAAAATAAAATATCATAATTCATATAACAAAAATGTATATTTGTATTACTGCAGCGCCCCTTCAACGGACCGCCCGGGACTGATATTTCCAGTATCGGATAAATCAGTATTTGTTATAAATAGTACAGAGTAGAGTTTGAAATTATATACAACAATTTTCATACACGATAATATTTGTAATAGACACATACCGCACCCAAAACAACACCAAATGGTTTCAGTTAGGCTCGTCAATCATTCAGAAGAAAGGTGATTAAAGTACAGACAGAAATTGCAATGAATAAAATAGTATAATAAATTGCAAATTACCACAAAAGCTTAGTGCATAAATGTCAAGCAAGAGAAAGAGAGTAGAGAAAGTTTGCATAATTTTAGCAATATAAATACCTCAAGATCGATGTGTAAAATAAAATGGTTACTACTATCTTACAATTTCATACAAGTGGAAAGTTTGATTGCTGTTCTGGTGGAAAACTATTGAAAAATATTTGCGGTATATACATATTGTTTACTATTCAATCATGACAATTTAAAAACATATCATGATTTTTAGTATCATCAATATATCGATGAAATATCCTTGTATTATTTCGAAAATATATTTTTACAATAGGCTACTACGTAGTCTAAAGTATTTAACTGATGACCAGTTCAATAAAAACAGTTTCTAATTGATAAAGCTTATTACAGCATAACTGAGGATTGCAATACCGAAGCACATTTCAATACCGGTATTCTATATTTATATATGGCAAAAACGGGATCCCAATATTAATACCGGTATTTAATTCTTAAAATAAAATTTGTATAGATATAACCGGAGGGTATTATTTATGCTTTTGACATTTACAATTAAATTAATATGCTAGTGATAATATGGATATATTTCAACCGGAAATAAGTAAAAGTGTACATTTCTATGTAAATTATTTCATACTTTATTACTACTACTAAATTTAAATGTCATTTAATTAATGTAATCACCATTACTTCTTAAATGTAATGCTTTATTAAGTTACATGAATCAAAGGAATTCAAATCAATTTACGGAGAAAATTTAGCTATTTTCACTGCCTAACTAGACTCAAGCCAAATTATATTGTCACGTCGCTTCGTCAATAAAAGTCTTATTTAATTTTTGTGTACATTGTTGAAGGGTTCAACGTGCGTGTTAGCATCCTATAGTTTAATTTATTTTAAAAGAAAGCTGAAATATTTCATATAATGAAACAGTCATTAATATGAATTATTTTAATATTTAATACAATTTTCGATTGTGCATTACCAGTGGACATTCTTTATAATTTATTTTCCATATCATTACCGTCAATTGTAATTAATTCCCGTTGTAATCATTACTCGATTATACTACAATCTGCAGTTAACTAAAACTAGTTGGAATGCAATATGGAATGCAATATGAGAGCGGATTGTATTTTGTTTTTCCGTTATTGTAATTATCGTTTAAGATTAAATTCGCCTAAAATAGATTTATTTGATCCAGACGTTGAATAATATTGATAATACCGAAATACCGCTATTTATCGATGAATTTCGTACTTAAAAAAAACGGTAAAAATGATCCGGGGTTCCGGTTTTGCAATCCCCAAGCATAACTAATCTACTTATCCGAAAAAAAAAACTATCTTTACACATATCAGCACGAAGGCTTTTCCTCTGATAAAGGGAGAACTTTGGACACAAGTAATAAACTAAGTTTTTTAGAAATAACGAAAATCATAATGTTTTCAACATAATATAGTATTGTAGAGGTATCAACTGCGATTATTAGGTAAAATACAATGAAGAAAACTATAATAATGTAATTTATATTTAATTTTTGGCCTTAGAACCATTAAAAACAATAATTTTGTCTTCATTTAAATATAATCAACACTTTAATTTACCTTGATCAGTTGAAGAGGCACAATTCAAATTAAAACATTTTCTCGTTCTGATTTTGATCAACAAAACTATCTCAAATCTAAATGTTTCATATAGAAAACGGTCTTTTCATTAACACAAGTGACAACTCGAAATACTACAGTATTCAATTATCAGAAGCACAACCACTCACAACAACTTGTATGGCACAACTGATGATATACCAATTGTAGATTTTAAATGACAAATGCCAATTGGACAAGGATGTTAAGCTAATACGTTTTTAATGACTTAAGTAATAAGATTTATAAAATTCATTAATGGTAATAACCATTAATAAGCGGGACGTTTTCACTTTTTCTACCTTTGCCACAAGGGTGCTATATGTTAATATCTATCAAGATACAGAAATAAAGTTCTTATTTTATTTAAATATTAAAATTTAGTACAGGATTATTTACGATTGAAAATTGATTGACAAATTGATTCAAAGAGATAATTAACTTAGACTTATTAAATCTTAATTTGAAATTCATTAACTTTTTTTGCTGAAATATTTCACATAAAAATAGTCATTCGATATTGTTGTACACTATAAATTATTATAATATTTAATAAGATTTTCTAATGTGCATACTATTATCATTACTTGTGACCATTCTTTTAAACTTATTTTCCATATCATTACCATCAATTCTAATCATTACGCGATTGTACTGCAGATCTGTAGTTATACTAACAATAATAGAGCTGAGACAGGGATGCAATATAAGCGCGGGTTGTATTTTATATTGTATTTGAAGATTAAATTCGCATAAAATAGATTAATTTGAGCCAGAAGGGTGCTATATGTAATATCAAGATACACAAAAAAGTTCTTATTGTATTTTACATATTAAAATTTAGTATATAATAATTATTTACGATTGAAAACATTCACAAAATGACTAAATTGCTTTAAAAGACTTATTTTAATTTGAAATGAAATTAATGTTTGTTTCGACACTCTATTGTTTTAGTTATGTTCAATATTTCGAAGTTGTATCTTGCCAGTTTACAGTTTACTTTCTCTTTTACATATAAACCATTTATTTCCATTCAATTCATTTCATTCAATTTCATTCATTCCATTCAATTATTCATGTGCTATGTTAAGCTCGCACTATGACCAGTCATGTCTTATTTAGGACATTGGATTGGTCATAGTACGAGCTGAACATAGAACGTGAATAATTGAAACTAGAAACTTGTTAAAACTTCTTGACGAATCTAGTACCTACAATGTAATTCACGCTTAACACTCACATACACATATACTAGCAAATGTAGGAAAGTCCCGTATATCGTAGTCAGTTACAAATTGTAATAAATACAGTAACTACTACTACTACTACTAATAATAATAAATAAAATCCCCAATTTCCGTTGCCTCCAGTATTTTCTGCATTAGTACCCACCCCAACCCTTCTCCTCATTCATGCATCGCTTTCTCTTTTTCACTGTCGTTTAGTTTATATATAAAATCTCTCTTATAAACAGTTTACGTTTTACCCCCAATTTAAATAAGGTTTTTGTTAAATTCACAATAATTTTCTTTTCATAGGCAATTCATTAATATACAACATATAGCATAACTGTTGCCCCTATAATTCCAAAAATGTATTTTATTCTGATGATACGTTAAACGTGTGCGCCATTAAAATCAAATTAAACGTCATTGCTTACTAGTGATTTTGGACTATAAAAGCATTATTATGTTTTTTATACATAAGAAAACCTTTATTGACATTATCCTCATTACACTCTTTTATATACGAAATGTTTTTATAATATCCGTATATAATTATAATGAGACTCATATAAAATAGTAATTGGCAAACGAAATAATATAGTGTCATAAATATATACGAGTGAAAGTGCAGTATCAATCATGTAATCTTAAAGTAAAATAATTCAATGAAGCGTAGTTATATTACCATACGTTTTCTCACTAGCCGATGAAATTATTCATTTTATTAACAATGAATGAAATGCATAAAACAAATATGCATATATCACACTGTTAATTGACAATTATAATTTGATTTCATATTTATTGCTCTATTTGCTATATGATTATGTATGATCAATTGGTCAATAAGTTAATGATATTGTTATTTCACCTTGTTACAAAGAAATTTTTTCAAATTGATGTAATTTACATATTGTAACTTTCACAGCTTAATTATTGTGTCATTTGCGATTGTATACAGGGGTGGCCGACAAATCGACCGTGAAGCCAATTTTGGTCGATGGGTCGCGACTAGTTAAGTTTTATCTAGTTAATACGTGTGTTTGAACATATATTTTGCTTACCTACCCACGACAATAACTGACAAATAGTGCATAAACATAGTATGTATTTCACATCTCCCCACTTAGACTAAACTTATAACAAGTCGATCGCGAACCATTGTTAAGATAACAAGTAGATCTTATGTAGACAAAAGTTGGTCACCCCTGGTATACAGTGTAAGGATTTTTAAGCATATTACTTGTTTATTTAAGGAATGCATAGCATATTAAAAATCTAAATATATAGGGCGATTAATAGCTGGAGGGCAAGTCACATACAGCGTTCAATTATATGGGCAAAACATGAAATTCTTTGATTCTCGGCATTTTTAACGCAAAATTTGATTTGGAAATATGCAGTAGTTTTTCTGAAAACGCGATTAACAAATGTATCACAAAAGAATGATCTACGGACAGACATTTTCTTAATATGATCTCAGGGGACCTATAACGAGGAAGTTTATAATACTTTATCCGTACTTCATACGATAAAGTAATGATATAAAATTGAAAAGACAATATATTCTACTATAAACAAAATTATCACAGACTACGACGAACAATAGATGCGATGGACGACGGACAGACATTTCAAGAGAAATGATCAGGGGACTTAAAAAATCTATAATTATAATCACATCCGATTTTTTAATATTCTCTGATTTTATTTTTGCCTATAGTATAAACTTTAATACCATTAAATTTTTAAATTGTACAATGTAGGGCGTATCATCATATTCATGTAATCAATTTAAATATTTACAATTACATTAATAAATGATTAATTTATTAAATACCAGAATTATATAATCATGTAATAAATACTATATAATAAATTAGTTAAATACTAATATAATTAGAAAATAAATTAAATTTTATATAGGAACACGATTAATAATGAATATAATATATGTTTGAAGAGTAAACACTGTTATAAACTCAATAAGATTATTGATAGAAACTAGAAATTGTTCCGACTCTAAGCTTTTCCTTTCATGCGAATAAGTTTCTCTCATTATTCTTAAGAATTCAAGGGAAATTGGTAATGGCCCTATATAATCCGCTATTGTTGAGAGTAATGTTGATGATATTATGTTTATCTATATCTATATATAGTAGTTTACTACTTACGACTGTAAAATGTAATATCAAGTGTCGCATTACGAGTTATGGTATTTATTACCTGTACATAACCGTACAATTAAGAGGTAATTGGCCACTCTATTACATTCAAATTTAGATAGTATCTATAGCCTGTATTATCGATAATAATTCCATTAATGATAATTGTGTAACTAAATGATATATAATTTTGAGAAATCTCCTCGATAATATTATCCAACTACCTGTACAATTGATTTGATTTAGAACTTTCATACATTATAACATATTATATCAAGTATAATATAATGTTAATTTTGCATATGAATGGCTAAATAACATTAATATTATTGCATTATGTCACAATTATGCGTTTATGATTATTGAATATAAATAACAAATTATTGTAATAATTATTATTAAAATTATTTATTTTAATAGGAATAAATTGACAGTTTTTTTTTAAATTAAATCATATTTTACTTTATCATGCTGTAGTACATAAGTACGGAGTAAGTAAGGATACCAGAATGTAATGATGAAATGATGCATTTTTAAAATTTATTTTACAAGAACTACTTCTTTCAATTTAACACCATTTCTAAAAAATAGTTACAAGACGGACGATATTTGTGTGTCACGTATACGACTGTATATTTCATAGTTACTATTTTTGAAATCGCTAGAAATTCGCATTTGTTACTTCGATTTTATATTTTTTTCCAGAATTTTAATGAAATATTGTACAAAATATTCAGTAATTATTTGGAATATTTAGTTATAATGATAACAAAACAGATTGATACTTGTGTCCAAAGTGCATTTTTTCGATTTTTTTTAGATTAATAATTCACTAATCGGCTCCTTCTTGACTTAACCATCACATATACATTCCTAATGTTTGGAATTATTTATATTTATAGCTTTTCTTTATATGTTTAGAGAAAAGCTATAAGAATAAATAATTCCAAAAATTAGGAATGTATATGTGATGGTTAAGTCAAGAATGAGCCGATTATGTGAATTATGAATCTTCTGACTTAATTCGTATCAGTAAAAATATCCAACATGTTATTAATCCTGTATATAACATTGTCAATAATAACAATCAATTATTAATAAATATTATTATGATTAGTGGTGGTTAAAGTAAGTTTTCAAATTTGTGAATGTATAATTACGATGCTCCATAATTTCAACATCTTGTTTACACATATATAATAAGCGGCTGTTATAAGTATATACGTAGAGCAGGAATCATTTACAGTATTATGGGGTAAGGGTGGCGCACTCGTGCCGGTCACTGCACGAAAGATTAATTTGTGGTCACGCAAGCACCTTGCGTTCGCTTCCTTTTATTATTGGACTAAATTTGAAGGAGTGGCATTTTTCTTTGGAGATGTAATCATATTTTTATTTAAAAGATTTATTATGAACAAAATCAATCTTCATACACAAGTTATATCAGTCATTTTAAACAAATAAACATTTGTCGTTGGAATACAATTAACGACACTTTAGAAAACTTGCAATACCCGAATATAATATAATACCCGAATATATTATATTACCGGTATTTTGAAATAAATCTGTGGATACCTGTAAGTATGCATAAATAAAAATCAAGTGGTGTAATGCCAGGGAAACGCAGAGTTCACTTTATAGGACCAACCCGCCCCTTACATTTATTATTAAATTGCCTATACAACCACTCTCTAATGCGAATTGCACTATGAGGAGGACTATCATATTTTTGAAAATACAACATTTGTAAGTCCCGTACACTTAGTTAATCGATAGCGTTGATTGAGAAGTCTAACTATTATACTCTATTATACTCCTTTAGTTAATGTCGATAGTAAATAGTTAAACAAATTTATGTATGTGTCCTGATTTATTGTACGATAAAAGAAGGACAAATAATACTTTTATATTGCATCCCAGACCAAACGTTCACCGTTTTATATTTTTGGCTATATTGAGAGATGATGACTTACTTACTTTACATCAGAAAATAAGATATTTTTGTAAAAATATCTATTGTCCACAATTAACTATCCTATGAACAAACAGAATTATAAACGAAAGGCATTATCTCCTTCTACAAGCGTATGTAGTCATATTAGTATGCACGGAAAAAAATTAAATTTGATAAAATCTTTACAAATGATTTTTACTAATATTTAAGTCCTATAAGCCTCCCCTCAGAAATTCTTTTGGATTATCTCTTACCGACTACAAAGCAACAAATGTTTTTCACATCTCTAGTGTTATTTTCTAATTGAAGACTGTTTATGGATGCATATTTCCTATTGAATGATTCAATAGCATGACAATAAGATATTTAATACCGTAACATTGAAGTCGATAAATTCGTCAACATTACTGAAATATTGAACTAGTATCTGACATAAGATTACTTAATTTATTAAAATGGCTAAATGAGCAAAGTATCAATATTGGATTAAAAATATCAAGTTTTATATTTGAGCTTCGATTGCTATTAAAAATGACTTTATCACAAAACATTATTTTTTAAATAAATATAAATAACGGCACTTTACTCTTAATATTTGACCATCTGTACATTATATCACCATTCTGACTACATACATGTCAGAGATTTTTTAAATATACTTTATCAGATGAAATAAAAAGGTATATGCCCGCTAAAGTAAAAAATATTTGCAGAAGGATGCGAAGGTTGATAACCAGTTACAAATGGTAACAAATACAGTAACTACTAAAAAAAGTACAATACTCCACATAACAAAGTAATGAAATAATATGTTATGGATACGGATAAAGTATTGTAATCGTGCAAACAAAAAGATATCTTTTAATTTATATATAAAGTATGATAAAGTAACACGTACACGGGCATATATCAGATTGTTTTCTTTTTCAAATTTCCAACCAAGTGTGCATTTAATATTCAAATAAATATTGCATTAAAATGACCTTGACCATGTACCGGTTTATAATTAAGTTGACACGGGTATGTTTATTCGAGGAAATTGTTTTCAATGTCATAAGATATAACTAGAAACTATTTTCTAATTAAAATAGATAATTTCCATTTTGATTTATTTTACTCTCTTCCGGTGTTTATGGGACTTTTTCGTACTAGACAGATTTGGTGTTGCATAATAATAAGAAAACACCTTATATCTATCTTTATAGGGCTATCAGCAGTAAGGCGTTTCCGCCGGTTAAGAAAGAAGCTTTTAGAAGAGAAAGAAGAAGAAAGAAGAGTTTAATAATTCGGTATTTACATTACTTCACAGAAAACCTCTGAAAAACTGTGAATTGCGATTTGCGAAAATTCGCCCAGATAGGGTTCGAAATCAGGCTTCCCAATGTCTCAGTACGAGACGGACGACACCTTTAACCACTCAGTCACTGAGCTGGTTAATAAATAGGAATAATAAAGAACATAAATAAGTTGTACTATATTTATTATTTAATTTAATTAATTTTTGATATTTTGATATGGAAAAGTCTTAGGATGTATATGCTCTAAAACATAATTTTCCATTTTTTCGTCTAATGTATTTTTAAAGTCAATACATCGACTCGTAAGTACATTACATAGTAACATTAGATAAACGAAAAATATTTCTGTCTGTGTAATATTAGAATAAAGGGCTGAAATATACTTAATATTATCTATTATTAATATTTATAGATAATGTATCGTATGCTAATAGATAGCATATGTTGTAATGCCGTAGCATTAATCTACTGATTAGTTCATTAAAAGTGCAGATTTTTTCAGTGTCCCGTAATTTATTCTATACGAAATAATATGCTCATACATAATCTAGACCACTCAAAAATGACACTGATATGAATGTCATCACCGAAAATTATCACGTATATTACAGATAAAGGCTCGCCAATGTATATGTGACATAAATGCAAAAAATACGTATATATATATATATATATATATAAATATTTAAAAACAAAATGTCAAAAACAGACAAATAACGCCAAGATGGCAGCTAGATAATCAGAAAGATGCCAGAGATGTAACGACGAATATGGTAAGCAGACAGATATTTATTTATTAGACATCTTTAAAGCTAGACATAAATAATTCCCCACTAATTAATATGTATATAATACGTTTTTATTATAAAATGGGTCCAACAAACTTTTGAGGTGGAAAAGCCAAAATAAAATTATTTCGTTGATAGCCTAAATTTTCTTATATCCACAATAAATACATATATGTAACGTTTGTAACCAATGCGAGAAATGAGCTTACATTTCTCTGGAATGAAATCTGGCATGTAACTTGAAGTCAGATCGTAGTACCATGGCAAATGCAATAAAACTGTATAATAAAGTCCTTGTTGAGTTTAGGAAAATCACATTTAAAAAGTTTAAACCTGCTACCACAATTTCTCAATACGTGAAGCCTTTTGCAGTATCCAGGAGTTTCTATTGATGAATCATAAGCTGGAGCCTGAATTTAAATTATAGACATTTACAATTCGTGTTTGATGTAATTATTTTATTTGTTTTGATATTGTAAACCATTTAGTGATTTAATTATTTTAAAGTTTTAATTGTTAGTTAGTTGTTAATCGGTTAGTCTTATTTCTTTTTTATATCAGCATAAACCTACTTTTTGTTTGTCAATTACTAATTGTAACCTGTCATACATTTTACTTTTATACACATAAATGTTAACATGATATTTACAGGAAGTTTTTAATGATACTTTTTAATATCTACAAAACCATACATTATCAAACATTACGTATATGAAACGGAATTTTTTTTCAACAATATTACATGCAACTATTGTTTCATAGCCGCACAAAAAGGCTGCTGAACATGATAAACAAATTGTTCTAGTGTCTTTAATTATGCGCTATTAATGAGTATGTTGTCGATTATATTCCCTTTAATTATCAGGTTACTTGAACTTTGGATGCCGCTCAATAACGAATCAAATCCCGTGCGCGTTTAGCGGTTGGCATTGTTTTTATAATTAAAAAAATATAAAACATATATTCTATATATCTATCGTAATTTTAGTGTTATATGTTTGGCATTATGCATTTTCTTAAGCCGCGTATTCCACAATAAATGGCATGGGAACTCATTTCCATAATAGAAAATTTAATGCTGGCTCATCTACTGTATGCGATTGACTTACCAATTTAGAGTAGCTATATCAAATACTAGACCTAATATCGTTGAAATCACCAAAAACTCAGGTATCACATAAATGTTTTTCGCCTCAAATAAATTTTATTCGCGTATATACATTTTTACATATTTTATAATTCATATTATTTTTAACTGTTATGTAATAATCAGTTGGTTTTTAATCAGTTATATGTTTTATATGTTTTTGGCACTGATTCTTGTGCTCCGCGAGTTTTCTTATGATCAAAAGTGCTCCCTGGCCTCAAAAAGGTTTAGAATATCTGCATTAAATGTTCGTTTTTAAAATTAATTTCATTTTTTTTCACTAACTGAAATTAAATTTTGTACTTGTTTTTATATATTATTGTATGCACGTTTAGTAGTAATTTTATTTTGTAGTATGTAATAATTTGTAAGAATTTGTATGAATTGGCGTTTTCGTAAATAATAAAATAAAGTATTATTATTACTATTACATAGATATGTTCTTTGTAGGTGGCACGATAGGAAAAATATGAGTCCCAAACGTTAATTGATAGTAAATATATGCTATTCTTTTAAAATACTAGATGCAACGAATGCAGTAAGTAATGGTACACATTGGTGCATAGTTTAATTCTGATACGATATTTAATACGTATATGCGTACAGAATAAAGCATACATATTTTGATGCATGTGTAATTTACGTTCGCGTTCGGTTGGATTTAATCTTTATGGGGCAGTTAACTTCATATGATTCGTATGATGACTACTCCACAAACGAATCAAAAGAAAGATTTTAATAACGTATAACTCTTAGAAAATATATGTTCTTTATTGGCTAATACCTATAATAATAATATTGTCTCATGTTGAAAATGATTGCGCCTCAAATTCCAACTATTGTAACTATAACTATTTGTTATCAATTCTTAGCAAAACAGTTGACAATTTTAATTTGATTATTATATAAAAGGCAATAACATTCTGAAATATCAAATAGTAGTAGTAGAAGACAGGAACTTACAAGTAATACTAATGTTACTTTTTGGTTCTACCTATTATAAGGTAAATTGATTACTATATGTCCACTTATTTAGGATTAGTGCCGCTATCATATTTAAGTTCTATATTATGACAAGTATTATTAGCAACTTTGTTATTAATAATCAAAATAATAATATTATTCGAGTAATAGAATGTCAATAATATAATAATTATATTTAGTAACACTAACAGGTAATAATAATGGTACTTAATAAATTTATCAAATATACAATCAAATTGTAAATGTTTTGTGTTTTTTTTTGTTCCACCTGTTATAAAGTAAATAAATTACTGTAGGCCAATTTATTTAGGATGAATATAATACATAATAAATAATAAAATATTATGAATACAAGAATTATTAGCAACTTTGTTATTAATAATAAAAATAATAATATTATTATTTGAGTAATAGCAATGTCAAATTAAACGTTTGAAATCGGATTGTTAGTCTATTTAGCATGTTAGATGGACAGTTTCGTCAAGGTAAAAAAATATTGTCGAATTATCTTCACATTATTACATTCACATTACATTACAACAACCTTGTGTTTCATTAGGCACTTTAAAGTTCATAGAATATTTAATTTCAGATTATGTCGTGATACCTACTACAGTTACTAGTGGCGATATTAGGGATTGTTTTTAAATTTGGATTTATAGTAGGTTTCAATCTAAAAATAGTAAAAATTTGTATATTATATATTTAAAATATGAACGATTCAAGCCTTATATTGTGGCGTAAAAGGAACTACATGTAGTTGGTTGTGCATCTGCTGGCATAACATTTGTTTTATTTCCATGTACGACTATATTCCCAATGTTTTATTATTTATACCTTAATTGAACAACAAATAGACTGTTAGCGTTGGAATTTCGATAATATAATATATTATATATTAATTATAATAATAAAATAGTACCTAATGAAATATTAACAAGCAAAAGTGAACACATGAAAGATACCGAAACATATCTGTATTTCTAAACTACCTTTGTTTGAAAATAATGTCGGGTTAAGTCCTGATTTCCTCGGAGAGTGGTCGCTTAAAAACGGCTACTCCTGAAGTCATCACAAACATGTTTTAAATATATGTAATTAAACAACTCACAATTTTTCATCGTTCGTTATTCATTGCTTTTTCATTACATTCAGGTATTACTCTTTATGGAAACCATATTCGTTTATATACACGTAAACCTATTTTTGTGTAAAAAATTACGTCAAAAGCGGGCACTTCCAAGGAAACCAGAGCTTTACAGACAAATATCAGCATGAAAAACATTTGGGATAGAAACTGATGGTTAACATTTATGGGCAAGATCTATACTTTTCAAATGACGCAAATTGTGAAATTGTAGTATTGAGCTTTCAATAAAAGCTGTACAATAGATTTCTATATAATTTATACAAATTCATAAAAACCATTTGCTGTAGATCTTTTGTAAGAATTGATTACCGTATTTCGTAGTCTACCAAGTTGATGATATTATATAGCAATGATACAGTCGTATCTTCTATATTCTAGAAATGTAGGGCTAGTAGGCCCATGGCTTTTTTGATTACTTTCTTTATTCCTTTACTTTCTCTTCCTAATTTGAAATTTTACACTCGTGATGAAATTTTTCATTTCCATTTGACTGCCCTCTTCTTTTCTAACCACTTTTGCTATTCTTCAGCACTCTCTTTGAATTTCTGCTTTCTCTCATTCTTTTTACATACCAGAACCACCTTAGTCTTTACCCTTTCACTGTCCTTACATTTTTCGTTTATAATGTAAAATTCCTTTTTCCTGCTCCCCCAAAATTACTACCTTTATTGGTAGTAGTAGCGGTACCTGCCTCTTTCACAATCGCAGCACATTTTCCCGTTTATCCCATTTTCCACACCCGACTACCATATATTTCAATCAATCGTCTACACTTTTATATATAATCACTTTTCTTGATATTATTTTCGCATTTAATATATTACTGAGTGCATGAATACTTCTTCTATTACCCGCTATCAATCTTTGGATTTCTGGTCTTCTGCATAAATCTACTATACTCTACGTAACTGTACATGTTATTTTTTTTATTAGTTTTTATATTGCCCTGTTTCCTTTATTGTATTCATATTAAATGAATTTTATTATTATGATACAAATTATGTGAAATAAAGTTTATTATTAATTTATTACATAATTACTATCAGGTTTTTTTTCTAAAACAATGTTTATAGCCTAAAATCGCGAAATCACTCAAAAATTGTGCTATTATTGTGAAAATGTTATGCGCGTGTCATTGAAATCAATCTTAGTCAAAAGTCCAAAGTTGCGATATTTTGAACAAACTAGTTTGGAGCACGTGCGCCACTATATGTTGGTAAATACGGTTATCAATGACATTCAATTTTATTTAAAAAACACGATTCTGGAGAACTTTATTATTAGGAATGCAGATTAGATAGTGTGGCCGACAATTACTGTAACATAAATCGTAATGTTAATTTACTTGGTTATCTCTATTATAGTCCTGTATGCTTGACCTAGATAATTTTTGTTTTTTAATATGTTGATAACAAAAAGGAACGCAGTAGCATATGTTTTGAAGATGTCTCGTATTGATTTACAGTGGCATTGAACTTAAAGGACAAGCGAAATGATAAATGATTAAATTTTTGTTTGACATTTTTATCATAAATATCTGAGGATGCTCATTTATTTTATTTGTATACTTCCCAATAATCTGAAAAGAAATCTGTCGTGTCATTGTTACTTTTTATGATATTACGAAAATACAACAAATTAAGTTTTCTGTGAAGTTGAAAAACCCTCGGGCTAATAGCTATAAGATGCTTTTTTACGATAAATTATTATGTTCGTTTTTTGTTGTTGTTTAAATTCATAAGCAAGATATATACCAAGACATTATAAAAGCACTTTTTAATGAGGAATACAAATCTGCTACCAAACTTGCAATATAAACTAAGAGGGCGGAGGACCAGCCAGCTTCTTTTGTTATTCTTATGGACGAGTCTAGTATAATGCCATTCCACGCAATTTGTTGTGCTATAAAAGTAGAGAGTAGAGTATTACGTAGGGTGTAGTTATATAAAGTACATAGTACATTCATTTTTATTTTTAACCAATATCGTATAATACTCATGATGAAAATAACTTATTCTTGTATTACCCAAATTCTAAAAATACTTAAGGGCGATTCACAATAAGCGTGGCAGTGGCAGCAGTGGTAACCCCTCGACAAGCGAAATTTTACACATTATAAAAATTCAGGTGTTTATAGCAGGGCGGTGAAACTGACTCTTAATTATCCCATACCATTATTGCCCAAATCTGGATGTCTGGATTTGTATAGACGTACAAAGCATTGGTTACTGCTACGTTACCACTATCGCGCTTATTGTGAATGGCTCTTTTAGCATGCCGGAAGATGCCACCTGATTATGCTTTTCGCAATTCAAACACGCTGTGCTGTCAACTGACGTTCGTTTTATACTTTATACTAATTTGTCGTAAAAAACGAATTTTCTATTATTTCGTTAGAATTATGTAGCGGATTTTAATACTCATTTGTTACGATTTAACGTATTTGCTATGATATTTTAAATATCCCGCTCTATAATTCTTGCAATTTTGATGCACGCAAGGCTAACCATATTGCTTCAACAATATATTTGATGTCTATCTTGATTTTCTCCACAAAATATTTGTATTAAAACATTCATCACAATCTAGAGAGTATTTTGTCTTACAATAGTACTGTGAATACAAGCTTAGAAGTTTTCTAATATAAATCACCCTGCATATTAATTAAAATACTACGTATTCAGCGACGGTACGTGGCAGACAATGGGCAGCTGGTAGAATATGACTCAGCTTTCATACAAAGGTTTGCATGATAAGCGAGTGTTGCAGGTTGTTAAAAAAGGTTGCATTAATATCAAATAACATATAAGATTTTTAAGAAATACTCTCTTAGCGTTAGAAAAATATCTTGAATTAGAAATTTAATAGGTCGTTTGGAAAACATGTAGTTATAAATAAACATACATTTTAATTCGTTTTAACTGCCTAGCGGAAATTATATTGAGTTCATTCAAGTATTTATACTCAACATTAAAATATTCAAATTACCATAAATTATTTTGTCGCATCATCATTTATTTCATATGGATGATATAGCATTTTATACACCAAGACGGTGCCAAACAGTACGCATTTGTTTTATTGTGGCTATATGCAAATTTTTATTGACTTCTTACCCCATTTATAGTATGTAAATTTCTACACCAATATTAGATTAAGCCGATAACCGCAATATAGATTGATTCTGTCTATTAGATTAAATCATAATAAGCTTTATTCTGTACTAATATACTATATACAATAAATCAGAATTAATCATATTATATTAATTCTGATTAATTGAGTTAAATATTTAAGAAAAAAATCCGTATATGATTACAGAATAAAATATACTTTATTCTCTACTCAAATACGTATACATACTTTTATTAATACAATATAATATTTAACCCAGTTCAGTGGCCTAGTGGTCAGAGGCGCGTTTCGTAATGAGCATTGGGTAGCGACAGTTCAAACCCCGTTGTGGGCGAACTTGTGCGAATTAGCTTTCACAGTTTTTCAGAGGTTTTCTGTGAATTTAAGGTAAATCCGGATGATCTCTCTTTACCAGCGGAAAAAATCCTCAGATTGATAGCTATAAAGATAGAAGCTTTTTATAATATTTAATATAATAATATCCATTTGGTATTTTTTAACCAGTGGATTCAATATAAATATTCGAATCAAGTGTAGCCATTTTTCAAGAGTTGCAAATGTTTGAAATAGATACGTTCTTCATAACAGAAATGGATGAAAGCAATCGAATACGAACGTTAATAAATTAAGTGTATATTGTAACATGTTTCTCTTAGAAACTGGCTAACTTTGATTCGGAATACTTTTATTTTTGCCATCCAGAATTGTATCTTGCGTATTGCACGCCTGTGTAACAAGCTCAATTGTTCGCTGTAATTCAGAAAAGTCTGTATGTATAATTAAAACAATATCAAGCTGGAAGTATTATTTATGTCTATTGAAAATAATTTAATAATTTATAAAATAACTAATATATGTTGTAAACTATTTTTCAGTATTCCAGTGTGTAATAATATTCGAAAGTTGAATATTTTATAATATCGTCTGTAATTACTAATTGAGAATATTACGTATGCCAAAAATATAACAGGCTTAATTTCTCTTTATGGACAAGTACGAGACAAAATTTAATTTGAGATTTATGTACAGACAAGTCAACACAAAGCGTTAAATAACTATGCTTTAAGGTTCCATCAACGGGCGATATTAACGGAAAAAGTAGTCTTACGGTAGCAAGCGTAATGAAGTTAATTATTAGAATAAAATTATAAATGTGGTATTATTTTGAAGAAGAAAGATGCATCTTTGTTTCGGTCAGGCCGATTTTAGATACATATTTTCAAAATAAAGCTATGAAAGAATAAACATAGACAATATTTGCTAAGCAATTACTACATGAAAAAGTAAAAATAAAAAATAAACTCCCGACCGAATCAAAGATAATTTAATGAGGTTTCAGAATATGTCTTTGAAATTAAAATCAGTTTCCAAATAAATATCGAATATTTATACATTTAAATATATAAAAAATACACAATAAATCAATGATGCAAGAAAAAAACTGATGTCTGCACATTACTTTATCATACATATCATGATATGATTTTAATAAAATGGAATATATATATATATATATATAAATACATTTTATATTTTTAATTTAAATTAATTTTTATAGTATTTTGTGATTGTTAGGAGAATCTTTATGCATTTCTAAATTTTAATTCTAAATCAATCATTGTTAACTATTCTCGAGACAAGCAGAGATAAGAAGTGATCATAACCTGGTAATAATAGATCTGTAAAGGAAATAGATAAAATAAGAAATAAAGTAAAAGAAAAAATAAGGAGTTACAAACTGAGAGAAGATAAATGTAAAGAACAGTTTCAAGAAATAATAAAGGAGTAAAGGAGTAAATTAAAGAAAACTGAAAGGGAGAGTTAGGTAGAGAACAAATGGGAAGAATTCAAGAATAATATTCTAGAAGCATCCAAAGAAATCTGCGGAATAACAAAAAACTCAAACAACCAGACAAAAAGACAGAGTGGTGGACAAAAGAAACCAAAGGGACGATTAAGAGAGAAAAAAGACAAGTGGAAACCATATATAAACCCTAAAAAGAAAGACGACTAAAAAATATAAAGTAAAAAAGAAACGAAATAAAGAAAGAGATCAAGGAAGCCAGAAATAAAGCATGGATACAATTCGGAAAGAAGATGGAAGAAAACTACAGGGAGAGTCAAAAGCTATTCTACGAGACAATAAAAGAATTGAAAAAGAAGAAAGCACATAATATGAAGAACATAAAAAACAAAGAGGGAAATGTAATAACGAAAGAAGACAAAATCATGGAAAGATGGAGACAACACTTTGAAGTACTGACACAAACAGAGTTAGACGCAAGAGAAACCAGAAATAACAAAAGAAATAGAAATGATACAAGAAAAAAAAATAGAAGAAAGTATAAAGAAGACAAATGAAGGATCAGCGCATGACGACATAACACCAGAAATCATAAAGATCATGGAAAATGCAGGAATAAAAGAGATAATCCAATTACTAATTGCATAATAAAATCGGGAAAATTCCAGCAGAATGGAACACAAGCATAATAATGCCCATACACAAAAAGGGAAATAAGAGAAACTGAAGCTACATAGGGATCACGCTAACCAGCATACCAGAAAAAATATTGCCCAGAATAATGAAAAAAAAGGGAGGCACAAAATAGAGGACACCATAGACACAATCCGGATTTAGAAGACGAAGGAAAGACCTGATATTCTCTGATAAGGCAAATGAGCGTAAAACTAAAAAATAAAAACAGGGAAATACATATTTGCTTCATTTCAGATTTAGAAAAAGCTTTCGACGAAGTGAAAAGAGAAAGCATATGGAAGGAATTACAAGAGAGAGGAGTAGATATAAGAACAATGTAAATAAACAAATCAATGTACAATAGCAACAAACATATAATAAGAACAAACAATGAAGAATCAGGGGAGTTCACAACTAGAATAGGGGTTAAACAATGATGCGTCTTGAGTCCACCACTATTCAATATAATAGTTCTAGACGGGGCAATGAAGAAGGCAAGAAGATAGTAATTATTATTATATTATTGTATAGTATTAGATAGTTTCTAACAATAAACAATATTATGGAAAATAACCCTGAAATTGATTTGTTATTTTGTATCAGGATTAACACACCTTTAATTTACTGAGAATCATGGCGATATAAATATATATTCAGTTACCAAAGTAATTGCTTTCGCTGTACTAACAAATATAAAATATTTTACTTTACAAGTGTTGTTGTGAAAGCGCGTCTTAAGAAGAAAGTTTGTTTAATTAAAACGCCCCAAAGCCAATCTTACGAAAGAAAAAGACTTCCTACTGTTGCATCCAAACAGTATTACGCATATTTGGAGCGCCAGCCCACGAAAACAAGTACACATAACACAGAAACAGAAGCGGACGAGTGTTTCACATTAGCGATTATGGCAAGTCCAAAGTCCGTGTAACAATAAATAATTTCAAAGGTTGCTCGGTCGTGTGGTCTATTAATTTAAAATACTCACGCGCAGCAGGAGGAATCAACCAGCAGTTTTATTTATATAGCACACGCTTCTTGTTTTCACTAAAAACCGAACATATTCCCACGTCACTAATTTTACGAACTTTCGCTTCTCTATTTATAAACAGAAGAACGCGCACTGACAACACCACACCAACTGAAGCCGAGAGCCGTCTAGCCGCGTCGCGCATCCACAATTTCTATATTTATAACTACGTCACCTTTTACACCGAGCCGAAAAGTAAATAATCGACTCGAGTAGGGGGCACTGGTTTTGTTGCACCATCACACGTCGCTAATATAATTTTTAATCCCACCTACGCGTTAATTGCATAACATAGTAAATTTGTTTACTATAAAAAATAATATGGGGCAGTAACCGACTAATGAATGTGAGAAAAATTGTGTTTACACTCGGCATGTTTTCTAATCGATTGAATCATGGCATTCGATCAAATATAGAATTTATCCAATTAATAGCATGGGCGTTTGACCTCTGATGGACGTCATCATGAACTTGATGTTTCTATATTTCTTTTGTTTATCTGGAGATTATTAGTTGCACTCTGTACTATGACAGCTTATGATCTAACAGGAAGACAACTTTAACACATTTAATGGCAAAGAAATGGGTATCTTAAATGTATGCTATTTTGCGAAAAAAGTAGAAAATTCATAAAAATATATTTATGTGACCCAGCTCATTATTGACCTAGTGGTTAGAGGCGTCGTCCATCTTTTATTGAGCATTGGGGAGCTTGAGTTCGATCACCTTTCAAAGTTTCTCAGAGGTTTTCTGTGAAGTTAAGGTAAATATCGGGTGCTTAAACTCCTCTGAGCTTCTCCCTTGATCGGCGGAAAAGCCACACGGTGATAGGCCTATAAGGATGGATTTTGTGTGTATTTATTTTATTTAAAATTTGAGGAAATGAACCATAATACAGGAGTGGAGGAAATCATGGACAAGGAAGGAGAGAAGGTGAGGAGAAATAATCGGGGAACTGAGCAACGAAAAAAAGCATGTATTGCATATACACACAATTATACCATACGTAGATACACAAATATACAAGAGAAGAACCAGCGAGAAAAGTAAAATCTATAATATAATATATAATAAAAACATCTATATTGTAAAAACCGTAAAAGTATCGAAAGTATCGAGTCAGGCGGAGATTGGAATCGACGCCTACCAGATAATAACGGACTTGAAAAGAAAAAAAGGAAACATAGATAAAAGAAGAAATAAAGTAAAAGGAAAAATAAGCTACAAAGTGACAGAAGATAGAGAGAGAAATTCCAAGAAATATCAAGGAGAAAATGAAGAGAAACGGGAAGAAGCAGAAAAATAGATCACAAGTGGACAAAACGCATGAATAATATACGATGCAGCGAAATAAAGCTGCGGAACAACAAAAATACAAAACAACCAGACAAAGAAGACTGAGGGGTCAATTAAGTATCTTAAAACGAAGATTCAGAGGAAAACAAATGGAAAAGATGTATTAAGATAAAAAAAGAGGACTATACAAAATACATAGAAAAAGGAAATTAATTTAAAAAAGAGATTAGGAAAACAGCAGACATGGACAACATTTGGAAATAATATGGCAAAGAACCAAAAAATATTTACGGGAATAAAAAGGTAGAATTATACGGCGAATATATAAGACAAGGAAGGAAACGTAACAACAGAAGAGGACACAATCATGGAAAAATAACAGCAACAAGCATAATAACAAGAGAAACCAGAAAAAAATACAAGATATAGTAACAATAGAAGAAATAGAAATATGAATAAAGAACATAAAAAAAGAAAACGCAGTGACAAAGACGACATAACAATAAAAAATACGCGAAAGTGAGGAATAGAACAGTCAACTACTTAGTGACATAATAAAAACAATGAAAAAAACAGCATTTCCACAGTACTATATCACCTTATTTACTTGTAATGAATTCCATTTGCATCATTTTAACGTTACAGTTAACCAGGTATTTACTATAAGCAAATAGTTAGGTATAAATTTACTAACTATTACGATGCAATGAGTCTTCCGCGTAATATCACATGTACGGATAACATGTTTACCTCTCCGAAACACATACAGCCCTGCCAAAGTTTGCAAAAGGATTAGATGAAATGAAATGTTTATTACGTCGACTTATTTAGTTCTTTTGAGGACGATCATGATATATTTACTAATTTCATTGGAGATATTAAGAGACACAAATTGTTAAATAAGGTTCCATGCTGAGGGTTCTTACTTTAACTGCTCTAACCATAGTACGAGTAACATTAATGGATATTCGAAGAAAGAAAATTTTGATTACAGATCATACGGGATATTTTTCTACTCATACCCATGCTTGAAATATTGTAGTGCAAAAGGGGGTCGCGGACAAAAAAGTTTGGAAACATTGCACTAGTAGCTATAAATGTGAATTTATAATAGTAACGTTATATTATTATTATGAGATTGATAATAAATATTATAAGAGAAAGTCAAAATACGATTCATAGAAATTAAGAGGTATTATTAGTAAATCCCAGATACTTCTATCTTCTTAGGGCTATCAGCCGTCAAACTTTCCGCAGGTAACGGAAGAAGCTTAGAGGACTTTATAATCACCAGGTATTAAATTCACAGAAAATCTCTGAAAAACAGCGAAAGGTGGTTCTCGTAAATTCACGATTCCCAATGCTTAGTACGACGGACGCCGCCTCTAACCACTGATCTTGGTTAATTTTTATATGTTTTTGTATTTGTATTCATTTTTGTATTTATACCAGAATTTATAATCCATCTTGTAATTATTCTAGGTGACGACCGCTGGCAAGTGCTGCTATTTTGTAGCATTGAGCTAGTTTTTATTTAATAGTTTGACAACAATCGAAAACTACTTTCGATAATATAATTCAGTCGATAGTGTGTGGTGACATTCTTTAATTTATATTTCATTGTTTTGATTCGCGGTAGTAGACGTACAAGCTTCGCGGTGGCGCTTGAGACGAAATATATTGGATCGGGTCATTTATTTTTCGGCCCTTAATTTAATAGTTACCACAAAAATCTAATTAATTATTTCCAATAAATCATTATAATGAATTATCTGTAAGGTAAAGTCTCATTTAGGTCAGGGATATTTTTTTCATTTTTATATCAGTTACAGAGGGTAAAATAAGTAATTTGCAATTTGAATACAGAAGCGTCATGAATTTGATTGAAAGAAGGTAGTAGGCTGAACAATATCCATGGAGAATAGTGGCTGGAGAAAATAGCTCGTCTTATGTCTAAGTAAAATATTGGTGCAAGTAGTTCAATTGGGTCAGGGAATCGAATCCACTTAATGATCACCCAAAGTGTGGAAGACCTCTGGAAGCACAAATTGATAGAATCATCAAGAAAGTTGAAGATTTTGTTTTGATTGAACTTCATTATGGGCAACATTTTTCGAATCACCTTTTACAGTTATTCACAGATGGTCTCTGATGTTAAGGTAAATACTAGGTGATTACACTCCTCTGAGCTTCTGCCTTTACGAGCGGAAAAGCCCTCGTACTCTTAAAAATGCCCTTTTGAAGAAGGGAAACCCATCATTCTAATGTAAATGTTATGAATAAAAGAATAATTTTAAAATATAATTTATGTTATTTTGCGCCATGCTGGAACTTATTTAAATAAGACGAACATTTTGGTGTATAAATAACTATATAGCATTGCTATATGGCACATGTTGGTTTTAAATTTGGATTAAATTTCAAGGAGAGATAATGATTATCAGTCAATACATATGCAAAATGCACTGATTGTCTAACTTGTAAACATATTTCGTAATGAATTTCTACTGCGATAGTTGAAACTTGGACATTCATTGTCATCAGATATAAATATTATTGAGAGAAGTGCGAAAAGGAGAGATGTCAAATGCTATAATTAGAAGCCTCATAGATTACCTTGCAAGTCATTTGCTTTGACATAAGAATTTAGATTAGGAGGAAATATTAAGCCTAAATATATAGCTCCTCCTGGTATTTACCACTCATATTATAGTCAAATTCAGTATATTACATATTCATAACTAAATACAAAATTATTTAGTATAGACTACCTATAGATTGGGGAATTGGGTAAAATGGAAATCGTTACCTTTTAGAGAATCGGTCAGGCGTCGATATATAAATATGTGAAATTTCCAAAAAGCGCTACGACTATACTGCAAGTTTATCAAAAAAAAAATGCAGTCAAATTTGTCGAAAGTATCGGACCATCGATCACCTTTATTTCTAGTCTACTACCAGTAGTTCAATTGATTCTTTAGTCCCCCAGCACTAACTAACTTATCATTAACTTATATCATACGCTAGTTAAATGTACTGTTAATATTTGGGGTTAGTATATTGTAAATATCAATGTGTCATGAAGAAAGTATTAATTTTAAAACAGTTAATTAACTACAGTAGTAAATACTACATCAGATAACTATTATGTAGAAGCAACATTTAAATTACTTTACTATTTAATAATAAGCACATTGGAGTTAAGGTAGCTATTTGTAATAGTCGAATTAAAAATAAATAGTACATTCATATACCAATAAATGTATTATATATATATAACGTATTCGAAAACAACTAGTCTATGGTTAATTTGAATTTTAAAAGAGCATATACACAATTGATATCAGCAATTCAATTATTGTATTACAATTACGTTGATAGTTGATTAACATTTAAGTGGTATTTATTGTTAACAACAGGTTTACATATATAAATGAATACAATTGTATATTAAATGACGAGTTTTATAAGGCAGGTTGATGATTTCAATACTATTTTTTCTATTTTCCACCTTTTAAGCATTTCAAAACTAAAATAATGAGTTCAAAACAAAATAATATCAACTCAGAATTTAAAATATTTATCAATTAACTATTCTCAACATTTTTAAATCCTGAAACGAATGAGACAGAAAATGCACTTTTTGTGAGAGAGATATTTTTTACTTTCCTAATAGTTTTGACTTTTCCCCACATTTCATGACATTTTTAGTCGAAATAGACTATTTTTTCAAATGTATGTGTGACTGTGAACAAAATTACGGGAAAACGACTGCATGGACAGAGACCAATTTAAATTGAAAATGGGTTTGGTATACTACCTCACGAACCACCGATAATTTGAGAAAAATCGGAGGGCTAAATCGGTAAGTCTGAAACTTTCTTGTTTGCATATAATCCTGTATTTTTAGTTTTTTCGTAAAAATATTTGTACATAAAAAGTTTTATAAACAATAATTTTTACGATAAAAGAAAAATTATAAGAATTACAAAAAGTAGATTATGTATATATAACCAAGAATATTCGGCTAAACCGCATGCTCTCCGAATTTATTAATTCATTAATTAATTCGGAAAATCGAGTGGTGCCACACCGGATGATACTTATCCAGACTAAGTATGGTAAGTTAAACAAATTAAGGAACGAATGGTATCAAGTAAATGAGACTGGAGGCATCAGATTTTGTCTCCAGTATATAGTTTTCTTGTTGGTTCAACTAGTGAGAGCGCAGATTACCCCTTGAAAGTTTTTTTACAAGAGAAAACATCTCGAAACATCGAGTATCACTGGTTCCTTTTAAATTTATTTTTGTATTTCATCATGACTTCCCGCCGTTGTATTGATGAAACAAAATAAGTGTATAAACTCTGTACTACTCCAAGAAGTAGATCTGATATTTCCCGAGATGTTGACGCTGCATATTGGGATCAGATGCAAGAAGTGGGCTGTGAAGAACCAAACTTGAACTTCTTTATTACACCATACATGCTCGACCCATTCATTATCATAAGTTCATTATCCCCCAACTTACCCCAACAATATATTGTGTCTGCTAAGTACTCATATATATCATAAAAACTGCTATAAAATCAATGAAGTAATTTCAAATTGGCCTTTTTCATTCTTAATCACATCTCGGATTACTTCTCTCATTTGTTCTGTGTGTAATTTATCAGGTTGCAGTTTACATGTACACAAAACAGTGAACTTTCTTTTTCATTATTTAACGATACCTTATACCAAGGTGTAAGATCTCTTAGTTGATTTAATATCCGAGAAACTGAGGAAATTTTTCTGATAGCTTGACTAATTTAATACATAAAAAATACGCATTGGGTAAGTAATTTTTTGACTAGTTGCCCAAGTGTTATTTATAATTTTATGGAACTATGAAATTATAAAAATTTTCAATCCCATTTTTCCGCCCCCCGGCAGTTGCCCCATTTTGCCCCCCAATCCAGTACGGTATACGCTTAACTAAGCACATAAATACTTATAGTTAGAAACTTCTTCAAGTTTTCTGACGAATCTAGTACTATGCAATTCACTCTTCATAAAACACAAATGTATTCTGAAAGTACATTTCGGAAGTTCATAATTTATGGAATCATGACTGACTCTTGAAGTTTGACCTATCATTTCAAATGTTTAAAAACTGTAAAGAAGTAAATATTACCAGACACTCAAATAAGTAATTTGAGAGCATTTATGGCTACAAACACGCACGTTTAATTGATTTAATACAAAATTTAGGCAGTATGAAAACCTATTCACTAATTATAAATATCAGTATGTGACATAGCTTCATCCTTTAGTAGTAGCAACAGTAATCATTTGTACATTTGTATTCTTAATGTACGTTTTGTATATTTCAATACCAATCCAATTCTGGGGCGGTCGCAATTTTACTATTTTATCGATATTTATTACTTTTATAATTCATCATGTTACTGGTTTGCGTCATTTTTCTTAGAGTAAAATGGTATGGACATTTTTTATGCTCTTCGAAATTGTCTATCTAATAGGCGTGTTTGATGTATAGGAAAATTTTAATTCACACTTCTTCGGCTTAAACTTAATATACCCATATTTTTATACACCTTTCTTTGGAATTGTAAGACATACCTAACAACCTTTTATCATGAAATAAAATATTAAAACGTTCAAACATTTATCCTATAGCTTTTCAGGTTCAATTCAGGTTCCATTCAATCACTCTCGATATTTTCCCCGCCATCCAGACTATATTTGCAATCAAACGACAAGATTCAGTACAAAGTCCCTTCTACAACTATCCCAATTTTGACACAACTAAAGGTAGTTTTGTCATTTTTACCGATTTTTAGCACTTTTATAATCATGTGACGGGTTGTGCTTGGTTTTAAATTAAAATTGTATTAAGACAAATTTATTTGAGTTGACATTGATGATCACGTCATCGCTTTACAGTTTTTATGACATTAAATGATCTATAAAATGGGACCAAACACAACTTTCTATCATGAAGTAAGATATTTCAAGTTTGAAATAATATCTTTGTTAATCATGCACACTAGCACTTTTGAACCTCACTTGTTGCAACAAATATTAATAACTGCACTGTAGAACGAAAATTAAATTAAAAAATTGGCAAAGAAATAAACTGGTATAAATTTAAATTCATTTGAAAATTATCAATCAATCTATAAAATAAATTAGATAAATAAGAGTAGCAGGTTTTATGGTATTATTTTTTAATCGCAAATAATATTTATTTTTGGTATCTTGACCCAATTTCACCTGTTTATTTATTCAAATTAAATACAATGTAAAATGATAATATCATAGATAAATGTACGTATATAATTTATTCGACGAATTAGAATTTTAAAACGGTATGCACGCGGCTCTTATCAGTAATATTATTTGAGAATAATATGATGGGGTGGAAAGGAAAAAACCAACAAAATCCTGTTATGAGTACTGCTTTCGACTTTCAATTCTATAATTCGGATGTTCCGCCAACCATTTACAATTTTGTGAGGATAATTACCATCAGAAGTGAAGGTTGATTCATCAGAATAAAACATATTTCTTGAAAAAAAAAATTCCTTCACTTTGCTTTGGAACCAAAACGAAAAGTCATATCATGCATGTACTGATTTCGACTTTATATTCTATAATTCGGATTTTCCGCCAACCACTTGCAATTTTGTGAGGATAATTACCATCAGAAGTGAAGGTTGATTCATTAGAATAAAATATATTTCTTGAAAAATATTTTTCCTCCACTTTGCTTTGGAACCAAAACGAAAAGTCCTATCGTGTATATCGGGCATGTAGGTCTCTTTCATGAAGACTATGAATAAAACAGGTTTATATGCTTAAGACTCTTCGAATAGATCCTGCTGCAGACACTCCGATTAATATTTGCCTACGAGTTAACGACATTCTTGGGTTCTCAACAACTAACATAACACCCCTATTGTATTGTACCTTGAACCTATTTTCAAGAGACCCGGTTTGCTTAAACCTGGTCAAACTTTTTGAAACATTACAATTTTCTGAGAAGGTAATAATAATGTTTCCATAGTGTCCAACTTTCTGGCGGGCATTGTAGATTAGTGAATAACAAAAATTGCTATAAACTTAAATTAATTTGCACTCATTTGTTATGGCATGTATATCTTTAATAAAATATGACGTAATATCCTGCATTGTCTGTTTAATCGCTGTTGCGGATTATTATAACAATGCAGAATTAAAATCTCCGCCCGTATACGAAAATATGTACATACAATAAATATTATCTACAAATAGATAACTGCACCGATAAAGGTGAAATAACTGAAAATGCTCTGCATTTATTAATTTACACTGACAATTTTAACTCATCTTTTTTTGTAATTTCTTAAACAACGGTAACTTTGTTTGCTGATAATCAATTCAGTTAATGTTGAAATATTAAAAAAATGCAGCCAAATAAGCTATTACATTATTTTCCTGTATTTGTAACTGTACTGTAGGTAGTTGATATACCTGCCGAATTTTCTAAAACTGCTCTGAAATATATATTTCCGTTTCAATAACCATCTATTTAATAAAAATTTGTAACTAATGAACAAATTTGCTTTTAAATGCCGCACTAAAACTGTTATTTTAGTATTTCTTAAATTAAATAGCATATATAAAGTGAAATTAATAGTTTATTAACGAGAATGAGAAATCATTAATAATGTGCAAAACGATAATAGTAAATGAAAGTAAATAATGCTAACCATGCATTATTTACTTTCATTTACTATTAGCAGTCATCGTACGCAACAGTGATGTAACTCATTTTGAATGCAGATAGATTCTTGATAATTGCCGAAATAGTGACAGACACTAATGAGTTATTTGTGCTATGTTTACTATGGAATATGTATCGACACTATTATTTATGAACTATTTGCATTGCCTTTACCTCGCCGCACAAAAATGCCGCACAAAATATGTAAAAAGCGGCTTTTACATATTCATTTGATCTATCTGGTACAAACTGCTTATTCTCGAGGGCGGTAATCATGGTTTGGAATTTGGAAGTTGAACAATGTTGTGAAGAAGGATACAGCGATAACGATTGCGACATGGAATGTGAGAAGTTTATATGAGATGTTCAAAGCAGAATGCGCCTCCAAGGAGTGTAAGAGACTAAATATAGACATTCTGGGCATCAGTGAAATGCTTTGAATCGTAAATGGCCAGCATGCCAGACCACCAAATATACTATGCAGGAAATACAGAACCCACTGGAAAAGGGTTGGATTTATGGTGGCCAATCAAATTGACTTGCTCAATCGGATCGGGTTGCATTTTTACAGCTGAATGGAACTGGAGTAAACGTCAACTTTATCCAGGTGTATGCTCCGACAAATAAGACAAATAACGAAGAAGAGCTTGAGAGCTTCTATAACGACATCAAAGCAATGATGAGTATTACGAAACATGAAGAGGTTAATGTGGTTATGGGCGACTTCAATGCAATAGTGGGCGCAATGCTGAGTGACCAAGTGACAGGAGAGTGGAGATTAAGACAGAGAAACGACAACGATTAGTACAATTCTGCCAAGAAAAAGGTTTTATAATTACCAATACATTCTTCCAGCTACCGGCAATACGACTGTACACGTGGACACCAAGGGACGACCCAGATTTAATAATTAGAAACCAAATTGTCTATATATTTATTAATCAGAAATTCAGAAACGCCTTGATATCTGCGAAGATGTTGCCTGGGGCTGATGTAGGATCCGATCACAATCTCCTAATTGGAGTAATGCACACCAGATTAAAGAAAGGACCAAAAAATAAAAGAATAGGCATAGACCGCAGAAAAACTAAGGATCCTATTGTCAAGTAGGTGGTGCTGCGTGAGATGGCTGAAGGATTGAAGAATATATCTAACTGCACAGAGATTAAGCAAACGTGGAACAGTATGAAAAAAGTCTTAACCCAGACCAGCGAAAAACATTCGGCCGGCCAGTGACATCGCTAATGGACAGGGATGGCAATTTAGCTACAAATAGAGGAAAAGGTACGAATATGGACAGAATACGTAAAAAGACTCTATGATGAACGAACAAGAAGCCAACAATGGTGCAGAGATTCTGCCAGAAGAAGCTAAATACGCGATAAAACAACTCAACAATGAGAAAGCACCAGGGCCTGACAACATCCACGGCGAATTACTAAAGCTTGTAGCGGGCGAAGGCATTGACAAAGTTATTTAATAGAATATACGAAAGTGGCTTAAGTCGTATTGCATTACCCTGCCTAAGAAACCAAATACGAAAAGGTGTGAAGAACATAGAACCATCAGTTTAATGAGCCACGTCTTAAAGAGAGTCTTTTCTAAAAATTATACTTCGACAGTGTGACGAACATATATCTGCCCAGGAATTTGAATTCTGAAATGGTTCCGGAACCCGCGATGCGCTCTTTGGTGTACACGCAACAAACAGCAACAGTCTTAGTCTTAGAGACTAACCATATACTAATCAAACGAGGAGTAAGACAAGGATGCGTACTTTCAACAACTCTGTTCAACCTATACGCAGAAAGAATCATGGATCAAGCACTCCAAAACGCTACAGAAGGCATTATTGTAAATGGTGAAGTAATTAACAACCTGTGGTATGCTGATAATACCGTCCTGTTGGCAGCAACAAGACCTGCAAAAATGCTAAACCCTGATGTGACCAGTAGAGACGCTGGAATAACCATAAACATTAAGAAAACGAAAATGCTAGTCATAAGCAAAAGAAGTTATGTTCCCGCACATTTAATGTTAAACGGCAAAGTAATTGAGCGCTGCAATAGCTACCGATATCTTGGAGTACTACTATGTAGCCTAGTACACGAAAGATGGGAAATGAGGCAGGAAATTCGCTGACGCATTGAACAAGCCAGATCCGTATTTATAAGAATGCAAAAATTACTAAGCAACAGAAACTTGACTTTAGACCTACGACTAAGGATGATACGCTGTCATGTTTTTCCGATAGTTCTCTATGGTATGGAAGGATGGACACTAACTAAATTACTGAGCTATCAAATAAACGTTTTTGAGATGTGGGTGTACCGAATAGAATAGAATACGACGCATCTCATGGAGAGATCATGTCACTAACGCCGAAGTACTTAGACGAGTGGATACAACTGCAGGATTGCTCCTAACAGTGAAGGAGAGAAAGCCGCAATACTTTGCACACGTGATGCGAAACGAAAAATATAGACTTCTACTAACTTATAATACAAGGAAAAATGGTAGGAGGAAGACCACCGGGGCGCCGTCGGACGTGGCTGAACAACCTACGCCAGTGGTACGGAGTACGGAGAGTACAAGGAGTCTATTCAGGGCGGTCGCCTCGAAAATGCAAATCGCCATTATGATCGACAATCTTCGATAGAAGAGGCACATAAAGAAGAAGAAGCATATCATTCCGGTATCCTGGATACTGATTTTACATGGGACGCTGTATCTGCGTGTGAATGCCTACAATCTAAATTAGTATCCAGCATACAGGTCTTGTATACTAGCGTTTTCGTGTGAAAGTAGAATTAGGTCATCAAGTGGACTCGTTGTGAATACTGCTTTAAGGCCATTCATTCATCCTATCAATCTATCCTGCATACGAGTTGTAGAATTGTTTAGGGTGAGGAGTTGCCAATGCTAGTCATACTAGGCCAGCATTCCCTTAGTACTAGCTGCCTAATATTTGCTAGTGCAAACCCTTTAATAGCATTATTATAGAAACCAAAATAGCAACATTAACTGTGGTGTTGGTGTGCTGGTAACTTGCGTTTGGTAAGACGCGTGATTCTGCACATGAGTAGAAATATATTTATTGCACGCCTCTGCCGATTTTGCAGTAGTTAATCATTAATACACGTGTGCACTTCTTCTCTAACACGCATTATGGAATTCAAAACGGGGATAGGAGCATGGTGTCGTATGTGAATAATTTCAAACGGCGTTTCACCAGAAGCAATTAAATTAGCATTGACATTATTCAAACAACAAACATAACAAGTATTATGTAACGTTAAGTAAGTACTCTTAGAACTGTTATTTTTAAGATGGAGAAAACCTTAAATTAACAGGCAGGTAATTAAGATATTTTGAAAACAAAATTAATAATTCATATGCAATAGTTGGAAAAAAAATTACCTATTATACCTAAAAACTTATCGTTTTTAAATACCTTTGCGTTTTTATTTTATTTTAGACGTATTATTTCATATTTAGTATAGAGAGAATACTAAATAACTACACTCAGAATTGAGTGGCAACAATTGTTTTATTTATTTTGATTCACTAAAAATTAAAAAATGTGAAAAAAATTGACCGTTTTTTTTAAATTTATGTTACGTTCATTATCTATTGCCTATAATTACATAATTAATTATTTATCACATGGTTTATTATATTGTTTCAAACAATACAATATTTAGTTGTTTGTTTTGGACATATCACATCCTGTATAACATTTAAAAATTCAAAAACAATGTTCTTTTAAGAAGTTTTATCCTTAAAACACAGATAATCACCAGAAAAGTAAACGTGAGTGCATTTCCGCCGAATCGCAATAATTGACTTATCTAGAGAAATGTTATCTTATAATTTCACTCCTTGAATCTCACACGTGTAAAATAGAGAAACTCAATAGAAACCAACAAATAACGAACCATTTACAATACAGGTTTATTTACACACGGTATTTGCGTATTTATTAGTCTACTAACCTGTATACAAATGTGTTTCTTTCCTTTCCAGCAATGACTTAATTGCACCCACTTAAGCAGTTAACGTAAATAAAACACGCACAACCAAACTCGCAAAACGCTGGCGTCACGTAATTCGCACTGAGCTTATTTAATTTACTGTGGAAACGAAGGAGATTCCACGAGCAACATGTCCTCTTTAATGAAACGCTCCATGCGAACGACAACAAAAATATACATCGAATATATAATTTGAATAGATGGCGGCACTATTCAGTAAGCACAGCAGAAAACTGCCATGCGAGTTCTTTTGTTACAGCTGACAGCGCTTTGTACGGGCAACAGCTGACGGTTTTGACAGTTCATGCCTTTGTCTCGTTTTCTTATATGTACTGGATTACATCCAGAGTTATTTACAACTGTTACGACTACTTTTATTTGATCGCACGGTGTCTCCTTCCGCGAGTGGAAATGGCGACTGCAAATGACCGACACCATTACCACAATAACGACACCAGCAGCGACACGGAAGACTATAATGACGATCGTAGGCGAAGAGTGTTTAAAAATCGAATGAGGTATTTCATAAAATGTGCCAAATGCTTGTGATTATTAACTGTAAAAACAAACTGCTTGCAATTATGTAGTGAACTAGATTATTATTATTATTAGTCAACCAGTTATAATTATTGTTACTTTCACTTATGTGTAAGTTTTTTTTTCTTCTGTGTAATTACCTTTTGAAGTTTCGCCAAAAATGTGGTGGAAAATAGTAGTTTGAGATAATGTGGCCTACAACTAGCTTTGTCTGCAGGTTTGGTTTAAATTTAGATCTAGCATACTTTAATAATTTTGTTTTTACACAAGCAGCTTGTTATTATGGTTTTATAATTTGTGTCACACATTTAGATCTGTGGTCAGTAACCTTTAGTGTTTTTATTATAAAGAGAAATGGTTTTGTTTGGGTGAGTGAGTTTAGATTGCCAAATTTTTGCATTTAATGAATTGTTATTGTGCAATATTCCATGTCATAATTATATTTTACTTTTATATTCTATCATAAAGGAAATGTTTGAATTGATTATATTTTGTGTAACACAATGATTTCTTAAATGAGTAATACACCTTTAACCATTTGTCATGCAAGAGTGATGATGAAGAATAATTTTTATACTTGATCTTTAAGAATTCTACATTTAAGTGAACTTTAGTATGTATTAATATTATGTTCAGTAAAAATACATGTGGTGTAACATTTGGGATGGTGACCACATTCAAGATCCATTACAGTAGAATTTATAATGTATGGTAATTCATAACTGGAGGACAAAAATGCTATATGCATTGAATGCAAAAAATACCAAATAACTTATATCTGTCCATGCTTTATTGATGAGATATTTGAAATAATTATCCTGATTATATTGAGAAATCTAATAATAATTTATTTGAACTGAATTTGTTTTTTTTTGTCTATATAATGCAGTACATATACTAATGAAGACCATGTGGATATTATTTTCATTCATATATTGCTCCATCATTAGAAAATTGACAGAACTAAATTTAAATTTAATGCTAATTATATGGTCAAAATCAATCCTAGACTCATACACTTATGTACATGCATATGTGGAAAACAACATATTAGTGTTTTGAGTATATATTATGAAACATACAGTTAATTCCTTCTTACATTACATTATTAAGAACTGTTATTTTAAAATAGTTCTACTTTAGATGATTTCTAGTTGTGTCACTTTTGTATCAATGGAGTGATGTAATAAGAACACTCTCATTGTCTGCTGTGAATATAATTTTCAATATTTATTAATAGGGCTATTTAAAACAATCCTAATTGATTTCTGAAAATATTGTTTATCAGGAACTACTACAAATATTCAAAACGGCCCTGTCTACCTTAAAGACAATCCTAAGCCCCCAGCACCACCATTGAATGGATCGATCATGAATTTGTGTCTCATGACCTCTGAGATGAAATTGGCTACTGCCTCCCAGTGTGTGGGTAGGTCAAGCATGAGGCTTCCAAGTCTTTGTGAAGTTGGTCTGTTTCTCCCAGCTTCCTCTATAGGGTGGCCCGCTCGCGGTACCACCACTGGCATCTGGATTGGAATGCCCCATGTCCTTTGAATAATTGTGTCGTCCTATGGCCCGTCGTGCCGTGTTTCCTCTCCACCAGTAGTTTGATATTGGGGAGAGTGTCCTAGTCCAGCGTTTCCTGTGGTTTCCCATCTTGTCTACCACTTTTTCAGCATGGCCTCCCTGGCTTTCCTCGGTGGTGTCCTGCTCTTTGTTTTTGCTTAAATTCCCGCTCCTTCTTCCACTGCCAGGTCATCTGGTGTCATGGCTGCGAGGGCCTCGATCGCGTCGGTTAACGTTGTGCTATAGGCCCGGGCGATCCTTAGCGAGCCGGTGTGCAGCACGCTCCGAAATCTTTCGGAGTTCCTTCGGATCTTCGTCGTTCCCGCTCAAGCTAGGACCGCTTATAGCAGCTGGGCGAACTCTACCATAGCGAGTAGCTTCCACTTCTCGTCACCCGGGCTTCCGATGTTCGACAGTAAACGCACGAGTGCCGCTTCAGGCCTGGTGGTCTTGGTCGCGGCTTGCAGGACCTGGGCCGTATGGTTTGCATTTGATTCGATAACCGTGCCTATTTTAGCTGTCTCCTCACTGGGATCATTTCCCAAATGATGCCGATTTCCGTGACGGCCCGGATACCTACTCTCTTGGTTGAGAGCAGGGCGACCTCGGACTTGGCAACGGCAAGTTTGAGACCGTTGCCCATCATCCAAGCCGCCACGGATTCAGCGGCCTACTCCGCCTTGTTGGCAGTCTCTTCCAAGTTGCGTTCGCGGGGTGCCTGTTTGGAACACCACTTCCCTATCTGACAGGTACGCCCTAATCAAGTTGGTGAGGACCGGGGTATACCCGTGTGCTTCGCCGCCTCATGACGGTCACACATGGCAGCGTGTTAAACGCGTTAGCGATGTCCAGGGTGACCATCATGCAATGCTGTCATGACTTCCTCGTTCCCGTGTTCGCCTCCTCAACCAGTTTTCTGACTGCTAGGATGGCGCCGGCCTCAATAAGGCGGTGCACGATCAGTTTCCCCAGCTTCGGAATCAGGACGAGGCGGGCGGATTTCCAGTGCTTCGGAAAGGTACCTAGCCTCAGGCAGGTGTTGGCTAAGTTCGTAAGCACCTTCGTGGTTTCAGGGGCTGCTGTCTTAATCAGCTTGAGGAATTGATAGCCGACCTGTGGAGTGTAAATACATAGTGTCATTCCGGCCCGCACGTAACGCTTTGACCCATTGTGCAAAAGTCCTATATGGTAACGCATTCTCACCACATACTTCACATAATCCTCGATAACGTTCAGATGAAAATTGTTGAAATAGAATTTTTAAACAATGTGTTCGTTCATCCAGCAACTAGTGTGTGAAGAAAGTCTGCAAATACAAAAGATTACACTGTAATGTATGCAGAGTATACCGCAGCTGTGCTCTTACCATTTTTAAAATAGTGCAAGATTTAAAGTTCCAGACAGCAACATCATATGCTTTGCTATTGCCCTTCCTACAGCAACTTATACAGAATTCTCACTTTTCTGGTACCATATTTTATACTGATGAATGAAAATTTCACAACAGTCATGTTTGAGATAGTGAACATTCTTCTTGTTCTTTGAGTGCCGTGCCTAATTGTCTAACCGTTAGCAACACCTGCGTTCACAATTTGTTTGAATTCGTCTAGAACCTGGGCGGAGCGAAGCAGTTCTTCTACCGATAGACCCGTCCATTGTCTGAGGTTTCTTAGCCAAGATAGCTATTTGCGGCCAATACCTCTTGCCTTCTAACTTTCTAGTGAGAATAAGGAGGGGCAGATTGTTCTTTGTGCCTCGCATTATATGTCCCAGGTATTCTAGTTTCCTCCTTTTCATTGTAGGCATAAGAGCTCTTTCATGTCCAATTCTCATTAGTACTTCCTCATTTATTCGCATTCAGTCCATTGTATTATGACCATCCTTCTGTATAGCTAAATTTTGAATGATTCGATACATTGATCATTATCTGGTTGAGTATTCAGGCCTCGCAATCATATAGACTAATAGATTATAGAATCCATCATACATAGCATTTGGTGACCCTTTTCCTTATACTCTTGTTTAGATGATTATTTGAGAGTAATGCTTTTTTAACTACTTCTAACTGGCATTATTTCTTCTTTCGGGTCCATTGATTGCTTTATCGAACTGCCTAAGTATTTGAACTGTTGTACTCTTTCTATTCTTTTTCCATCAAGGGTCAGTACTGCCGGTTCGACATCCATTTTACTATTATTAACTTGATTTTCTTGTCGTTTATCGTGAGGCTCTATGTGCTGCTTTCTTTGATTATATTGTTGAGCATTTGTTGCAATTCTTCAAATGGTTCTGCCATAATTACCGTGTCATCTGCGAGGGTGATGCTGACATTTTCTCCACCAATTCTTGCCCCTACATCTTCTCCCAGAGATACTCTAAACATATCCTTGTCTAACTCCTCTTTGTATGGCGATCTCTTCGTTGTTAACAGTAACGGTTGCAGATTGGTTCCAATTTAGGTTGGATAATAGTGTCACATCTTTGTCATCTAGGCCGATATTTTTCATAGTTTCGACAATCTTCTTATGCTGTACTCGATCGAAAGCCTTTTCATAATCAATTAAGCATATCGATTTTCTCACATCCGAGTAACGGTGTAGGATAGTCCGCATACAGAATAGTGCGTCTCTAGTGCCTATACCACCTCTCATGCCAAAGTTCTCTTCGCTCATTATTTCCTCACAGCTATTTTCGATACGGTTTTGTACAATGAGCACTGATAGTTTTAACGTAGGGTCATATTAACCGACATTCACTACAGGATTTATCGTTTGTTTTCTTAGAAAAAGGTAGATTTCAATCATTCTTTTGGGGTATGTCCTGTATCGTTAGAATATCTGTGTAATGGTTGTGATGTTATCATTGTTTAGAAGTTTAACCCATTCCGCCGGTATTCGGTCTGAGCTTAGCGCCTTTTCATTTTACGATTGCCATGCTATAAAACATTTCTACTTCGAATTTTATTATGCTGGGGCCGATCTGCGTTGGTAAATCTCCGGGGGTTGATCTCGATTAGCCTCGAATAGTTACCTAGTTACCTTTCCTAGTCATGTTTTATCTCTTTTATTTCGAGCATTGATTTCCCATCCTAATTCTTCGGATTATAATATAATAATTTGTTTCCGCTGAGTACTCCCAGTATATGACAAGCAGTAATTCCCGGAGTTATGTCGGTTCCTACTTTGGCATTTAGGTCACCCATTATTATGTTCACTTCGCGTATATATATAGGCTGCTTTAATTTTGCCATAACATTTTTCGATTTCTGCGTCGCTCTTGTTTGACGTTGGTTCATACGCCTTTTCATATTTTCACATTTCCAGCTCTTATTGTTAATTTTAGTAAAATGATATGATCGGAGATTGGAATCAATGCCTGGATAGATGTGTTTATTGTTTCTTCTATGTTTGTGGAACTCCGTTCCTATGGGTATTATCTAGAGTCCCGGAGTAGTAGGTGGTATATGTGTTCTAGATGATTAGCCAGTCCAGGATCATTTACTTTGCTCCATATAATATTACTGGTTGTCGCTGATGCCCTCCTCCGGTGCTAATTTTGGTTCGTCCCGAGTATTTTATTTCTTCGGTAGCCTTCATAAAATGGCGAGAATTCCCCTAATCACCGGCGACTCCACGCTTAAATATTAGTTTTCTGTTTCTTATACCTCAAATGTATGGACGGTTACCTGCCATACATATGACTCAATCAGGAGCCAGAAAATAAAGTAACTAGTAATGTGTTACATGATTTATTATTAACAATCATATATTATTGTAGATTATATGACCGAAACAAATATCACCTTAGAGGGTGACGTTAATCATTAGCGTTTGAATTGCGAATAGCGTCAATAATTGCACTTAATTCGTTAAATCGATTTGTTGTTGCTAATTAAATTCATCTCCAATTAGTTCCCCCTAAACCATTTTTTATTGTAAAAACCTCAATTGTTTGATGAATTTAAATACATAAAATTCATCTCCAATTAGTTTTGTAGTTATTTAACATTCGTTATGAATGTTTTACTTGTATTTGTCCAATTTCGCCCAATTTTATAAACAATTTGTAAACGTACATTAATTTGGAATTTTATTTCAATAAAATTTCTCTAAGTAATTAATTTTGAGTTTCTAGATTGTAAATTATTATTACAGTAAACATAAGTTATAAACAATAGCTACTTTATATAAAGAAACAAATTTTCATTTGTTTCGTGTTGCGTATTTGTCCGTCGAATCATAAACGGTAAGAATTCTGAAATTGGAAAAAGTAAAATTCGGTACCATTTTTCTTTAGTATAAAAACGAATTATTTCCTGAATTTGCATATATTATAAATATATCATGAATGTTTAAACTAGAGCCCTAAAAACTAATGCAGGAAGTAATTTTGTAGAATCAACAGTTTATTGTCCCCTAGTAATTATATAAAATATAGTCATTACTCATAAAGACGACAATCCATAAATGACTCACCTAGTCAAACCTTTCAACACATATTTTTACTGATAATACGAATTAGCCGCTTTAATTAGTTGCGCTTGCATCCATTGTCATTTCATTCACAAATAATCAAATCGCTCGTTGCGATTCAACTGTCAACTGCCACTTGTGAATATCAAAAAACAAAATCTGCTGAAGAAGTTTGTGTGATTGCAAATTCGACCATAATTCATTGACTCGTAAAACTTATAATTAAAATCATGCTTGCTTTGGATAGTTATGGTTCGTGTTCCAAGCCGAAACCGTGCCTTGTCCTACGTACTTCATTGTCGGATCCCCGATGTCATACTGTCTCCACGCAATGTCACAATCCACCTCGTAATAGGTACATCATCACCAACCTCAAACAATTCAAAATTATATCCAGTCAACTCACATTTGTTGCAGGTCTCGACAATTGTTGCAAAGTGTGGGGGCTGCAAAGAATGCGTCTGGAAACACGAATCTTGGGGGGAGTGAAGATAGGATAACTTTGGTTGTGGATAACACTAGGTTTGTTTTATTGCATGTTGTTAAATGTGTTTTATTCGTAATATGTGTAGGTTTGTGGTGGATCCTGCTATGTTTACCGCACATCCAAATACAATGCTAGGCCGCATGTTCGGGTCTGGAATTGACATCACTCATCCGAATGATCGGGGCGAATACGAGCTTGCTGAAGGGATATCCGCCATGGTGTTCAGATCAATTTTAGATTATTATAAAGGTGGAATGATTCGGTGCCCTCCAACAGTGTCTGTTCAAGAGTTGAGAGAAGCTTGTGATTATTTACTCGTGCCTTTTGATGCACACACAGTTCGTTGTCAAAATTTACGTATGTAATATCCCCATTCAAAATGTACCATATTTATTCGTTGTTTTATAGGTGGGTTATTGCACGAGTTATCAAATGAAGGCGCCAGATGTCAGTTTGAAGTGTTTTTAGAAGATCTTATTTTACCTTTAATGGTAAACTCCGCGGAAAGAGGGGATCGCGAATGTCATATAGTTGTATTATTAGATGATGATACTGTTGACTGGGATGAGGAATACCCACCACAGATGGGGGAAGAATATTCGCAAACTGTAAATAGTACGACTATGTACAGGTTTTTCAAGTATATTGAAAATCGAGATGTTGCTAAACAGGTGCTTAAGGATCGTGGTTTAAAGAAAATTCGCCTGGGAATAGAAGGTATGTTCTTATCTCTCTAATATAATCAAAACAGTTACACAGTCCAGGGCTTTTTAAAAACACATGTTCACGTAGTGCACTACCACGACCATATAAAATTGTTAATGCTGCCCACTCGGTAGTTAAATTTGAAATATTTTAGTAAGAAGCTATTTATATCACAAGAAAACGTGTCATTAGTTGAATGTCATAATTTGTTTCCTGTTAATCAATTTACACTGTTACTTATTTTCAAGAAACATGTTTATATAATTTTCTACAGAGATATATGTTTCTATGTATAATGTGTTTTGTTTATCTTTGCCTTGTATGGTACACAGGGTTCGGCAAAAGTACCGCTATAATTTTTGATGATTATATGTATTCTCCTGTTGCTCATGCCATTCAACTCTTTTCATTCCCTCTCTTACCTCCCTTCCAATAATTTCTCTACATCTTAATTTTATTTCCAGACATGCCTAGCCTTTCATACATTTTTCGTTTTTATCTCCTCTACATGCTGTTATGTGTCAACTATTTACCCATACCTCTTGTACTAGCCTCAGAAAGAAATCAACCTTACTCCCTTTAAATTATTTGCCATTATCAATTCTTTGATGCTAATACTTGCTTTTTAGCTATTATCCTTTCATCTTGCTATACTTCATAGTTTGGTTCAGTTTCTCTTTTTAGAAAGGTTTGGCAAGTCTATTTTTTCTTCTAGATCTGCTTTATTATGTCTCATTTCTACCATATATGTATTATTATTTTTATTTTATTGCACACTCTTTTCGTACTTCTATGAGACTATCGGCCCATGTTTAATTCCTTCTGCGGTGCCTTTTGATAATCCCTTGTTTTTTATTATGCAGGTTCCTATCTATCTCGGCGCTGTTTTTGGATTCCACTTGTTCTTTTCTTTTAGCTACTATTGATTTTTCTCTTTGTAACATGTGCAACAAGTAGTTTTTATCATTAATTTTTGTTCAACACAGAAATTCAATAGTCTACACCCATAATTATTTCTCATTTCCTCACCATACTTTCCTACTACAGTTAATTTTTTTCCCACCCTTACTGTTAAAGTCACCGGCAATTCTATCTCTGTTACCGAATTGAGATCTTCCCAAAATATCTTTAGTTTCAGCTTTCTTATCTTTCGGATGGTCCATAAATCGGGATTATTCTCTTAATAAATGTTCCATACAATTGTTTTCTATGAATATCCTTTCCCATTTGCCCTGCCGATATTTTTATATCCTTTTGTAATATGCACCCTACCCTTGCCAAACTCTGGTCCTTTTTAACTCCACTCCATATTAATATACAGGGTCTCCCTAAAGTATGAAATAAATTCGATAATAGCTTAATTTATAATTTTTCAAAAAAAAAAAATGCTCGGACACGTCGAGTTTTAATTTGCCATTTTTTAATGAATGCGTCAATTTTTTGGACCATTTTTGAATGAGCAATGACGTTATCGATATTTTATTCAGTGATTGAGTATTAAAAAGATTGCAAACTAGATCCAGTTCATTGGCCTGCTAAGTCGCCGGACTTAGAGGCATAGGGTTTTTACTTCTGGGGCCACATAAAGCAACTCCATATCACACACTTATGAGAGAGAATTTTAAATGCTGCTATTCAAAATCAGCAAGATTTAGTTCTCACCGATTCTACGTTGCCACGCTTGCGTTATTGCCGGCGGACGACTTCTGAACATGAGTTGTAAATAATGTTTTCTTTGCAATCTTTAAATATTTTTTTACGGCCCACTAATATTTTGGTTTTCATTCCGCGTAATCAACTGACGTTCTTTTAAAACTTCGATATCTCGAAAACAAAGGCGGATCGGAATAAAAGTTATTCTTTATATTCGTTTTAGAACTAAATTGTATACCGCAATTTCCACTTTGATCCCCTTGCTAGAACAACCTGTATAGAAGCATTCGCCTATCTCTACTTACTTGAACTTGATCTGTTGCAAAGTTAATTTTGATTCTACAGAGTTTAGTTCATGCCTTTGTAACGGTCCCCTTGCTAAAATTGCTCATGCAGATATATTTTCCCAAAAAAATCCAATTTTACTTTGTTTTAGGTTATCCAACATATAAGGAAAAGGTACGCAAACGTCCAGGAGGTCGTGCGGAGGTGATATACAATTACGTGCAGCGTCCATTCATACACATGTCTTGGGAGAAAGAAGAAGCAAAAAGTAGGCACGTGGATTTTCAATGCGTCAAATCAAAAAGTGTAACAAATTTGGCTGAAGCAACAGCGGATCCAGCATTGGAATTGGACGCGCGGGGCAATCCAATTAACAATCCTATAATCGAACCACTGCCGTTGGCCCCGCTGGAGCCGCTGATGGGGGATAATGAGGAAGGTGCTGTGGGCGGGCCAGTTGAAATAGACTTGGCCATTTTGCCGCCAGACGAGCCGCAGCCCAATGCTTAAATAAGATTAATGTTTGTTAAGGGTATTTTTAAAAATATCTGCATCGATGCTTTTAAATAAGACATATTGTTATTATATTTGAGAACTTTTGGTTGTTTACTGTATACATATGTTTGTTATCGTATGAACGAACAAATTGATTTTCTTAATCATTTTTGTATGTCCTTTATATAAAATGATAAGCTTTTGCACAAGAAATATTTGTCGCCAAATATTAAATGTAAATGCCTTAAAAGTATTGTAAAGTGTTGAACCTGCCACTATTTATTAACGGGGTTTGTTTGAGTTCATTTATTTTTTTTACATTCCTAAGTGACTACATTTTTATTTTTGTTTAATGCACACACTTATGGTGTCGTAAACCCTTGAGACTGAATTTATTTCTTACATTATTAATCCTCTTGTATTGCTCATATGTACGTCGTATTTCTAGCCCGGTTAGCATGTATTTACAAGAGGGGAGTCTGATTATTCACATTTATATTCGATGTTCAAATTTTTATGATTTTTAAAATTATAATTGTAGCCTAGCGTTTTATACCCAATTCATATTCATTATATAATAAATTCTTAATATTTAATTGTATTGTATTTATTTTATTTGGTCCTTTTTTAACAATTGCCAGTGATTTAAGCTGACATTGCCTTTTACTCAAGACAACAACTTAGTAGTTTCTTTGGAGGAACAATGCATTGAAAAAATATAAAAGTTTACCTATCTAGATTTCAGGTGTAAAAGGGGAATAAAAATAAAAGGACATTGCGTGTGTATATGTCTAATCCACCACCGTTACGGTAGTTGCAGAAGGAATGTGGAATATATGCAAAAGAAGTATGCAGATAGAATGAGGCAAGTGCTGTGGGAAGTGAATGGAGCTTAAATATGGACAGTAAAGGTACTTCTTGCTGTGACACGGAGAAATAGGATATAGGAGAGAGACCTCCAGTCTAATGGGATATTAAGTCGATATTATGATAGCAGAAAATTTAGAAGGGGTAGACCAATAAAAATTACAAATAGAAATATAGGGTAGTATATATGACAAATACAAGCAACTGCAGGTATGAAATATTTCTCAGATAACAAAATCAACGGCGAACAACCATTGATAGCTCGACTTGGGTGTACAAAAACTGGAAATATGATTATGACTAATATAATTGTCACTATTTGTTTGTGATACTTCATTACTTTACGAATTCAGCACGGTTGTAAAAGGAAGGTATTCTTTTCCCCAAACAAATGCTTATTCTGACTTTTCTCCACATGGCTTTTCTAGTCGAAATAGACTATTTCTGGAAAATGTCTGTGTGTGTGGATATGAATTTGTGAAAAAAATTCCGGGATAACAGCTGAATGGATCGCGACCATATTTGCAAATCGGCTGAGAAACCGAGTTAGGGTGAGCCCGTGAAATTTTGAGCAAAATCGGTCCACAAACAGAGAAAATTACTTGATACGCCGTCCATCTCGTACTGAGTATTGGGAAGTTCAAGCTCCGCTGTGGGCTTAATTTCACGAATCACTTTTCACAGTTTTCAGAGGTTTTCTGGATAATTACTGTGTGATTACACTGAGCTCTTCCTTTACCAGCGGAAAAGCTCCCGGGCCAACGTTGCCAGAGACCTACTTCTAAAATATCGTACCAATTGGACGACAATTATCGTACAACGGAGCGAAATTTAAAATTTTCAAAATTAAATTAAATTTTAAAATTTATTTGAATCACTTAAAAATTTTTCAATATAGTTATTTAAATGAAATAATAGTTATATAACATTTTCTTATGATTAATTACTATTACTACTATTAATTGTGAATCGTACAGTATATACTCAACATATGTAAAATCAGAGAAATATAGAAGTATTATTATTATTATTATAAGTTTTTTTTTAAATTAAATTATCTTATTGAAAACGAAACTTATGCTTAGATTATTTTACTTTTAGTTTTATGTTATCCTAATAATCTAAATAAAATAAGTCATTAATATTTTGACTAAAACATAGAACTGTTACGGCAGATAATAAAGTTGTAATTCATTCCGAGATGACGCCACAAAAAACATAGTAAATTTTATTGAATGAAAATATGATACAAATATCCTACAAGTCTTCAAATATCGTATATGTGTGTACGATACTAATTTATTATCGTTTAACGTACATTGGTGATTGTACATTTGGTATCACTGTACCGGGCTGATAGCTATATAGTTGTTTTTATTAATTAATTCGGAAAGTCGTGTGGTGCCCACACCAGATATTTTTCTTAGTTACTAGGGGGCGCAGAAATAGTATTTGTTAGTAATGTAAGATGTTTTAAAGTGTGCTTGTTCAAATTTGTTAATGACAATAAAGGTCAATTATATTATATAGAACGTGATTACAATCATCTTTACAGATGATAATATGTAATCAACATCATTTTCTTTCCAACAAATAGATAAATGAATTCATATATAAGTGTGAACCCACCTCTTAGCAATCTACGCAATGGTGCCGCCAGATGGCGTTTAACTTTCCTCCTAGGGGGTTAGTTGTACTATTTTTGATAAATTAATTAATTACATTAGTTTAAAAAATACTTACTTCATCAATGAATATATAGATACAGGATACATAATGTTGTAATTTTTTTGTGGACTAAATTAAGATGTAACTTGATAGGTTATTACAAATATATATTTAAGTTTTAAGACAGTTTAACTTTCAACTCAATTTACAAACTAAATTTTATCTATATTCAAAGCTTCCTGTAATCGGAAACAGTCAGAAACTATCTTCCACTTGTCGCCTTGTGCTGTAACAACAAAATTTTGTTGAAAGGATTTAGGTACTTTGTCCTGGTATTTAACACTTCCACTGACTTGTATAAGAAATGTTATTTGACCATTTACTGCAGCCTCTAAAAATAATAATTACTATACATTATAGTAATGATATTGCATAGAAAAATAATTTATAAAGTCAATTTAAACATTTATTTGTAGGAGGAAAGGAATTAATTAAATTAGGAAGGCATTCCTTCTTGGATAATGAATAATCTTATATAAAAAACAAATATAGCAATACATTACCCATGACTGGTTGTGCATCTAACGTTACAACACTGTGGTCAGAAGGTGGTAAATCAATTAAAAACTTCTGTATTGTTTCATTGCTGGTAATGCCATTTCCATTCCACGTTAAAAGCCCAGTGTCCAAATACAATCTTGAAATCAACTGAAATAAAGATATGTATTAATAGTTCATAAATAGTTAATTGGATCATTAAATTTAAGAGATTAAAAACTTTCATATGGCCTTTACTTTATTATTGTATAAATGTATCATTTTGAAATTTTATAAATAATATTGTGATAGGGTATCCAGAAATTTATTTCATGCTAAAATTCTAATTAAACAATTTGATAAATAATATGAATAATATTACCTTCAATAAAACGATTTTAAGGAATGAATGATACTTCAAATCAAATTGTTAATTTAGAGACAAAAAGGCAAATTTAACTTTGTACTACTGTTTACATGGAATTTTGCTTTATATGAAAGTAATCTGCTTTTATATAAGCAAACCTTAAAGTTATAATTATAATATTATTATAATTTTAACACCATTTCAGAAAAAGTCTCTATGTTTTTCATCTGTGACAAACTTACTGAAAAACTACTATGTCTTTTAAACCATTTGACTATGCTGCTATTATCTGGTGTAACTGGAGATTTTATGTGGAAATAAAATAATAATTCAAGTTCAGATATATTTTCTTCCAAAGACCATACTTTTCATGATGTGATTTCATTTAACATATTGCCTGTCTTCCTCAATCTGTTATTTCTCTCTTAGTCCATTATTATAGAAAGATAGATTGAATATTTAAAGTTTTCTACCTATTACCTATAAGACTTCCATTTAATGTTATTTTATGTGTTTTGTTTATTCTGGATATTATCATGGTTTTAGTTATGTCTATATTAATATTCACTTTAATTTTGTTATGCCGTTTCCAATTCTACAAAGTCTCTGTTTTTGTAGATAAGATTATTTCGCATTTCGGTGCCTTAACCAGAATAGTTCTTGCTCTGCTGAATTCTCAATGGTCTTATCCCTTATTCTCTTATCTAAAATTCTCATCAGTATTTTTCCCGGTGCCCTGGTTAGCATGATTCCCTTGTAGTTGTTACAGTTTCTTGCATCATTTTTGTGTATGGGTAATATTATTCCTGTGTTAATTGTTATTCCATTCTTTTCGTATTTTAATTATTTTTATTACATTGTTTAGTAGTTGTGTTAACTTTCATATTCCTTCTCTTCCCTTATATTTTTTCATATCAGGGATACTATCCTTTTGCTTCTTATATCTTCTTTATAAATTCTAGTATTTATTGTTTTTATATGTGTTCTATCATTTATAATTACTGGAGTCTCTCATTGTTCTGTCGTCTCTGTTCTACAAATGTTATCTCTATGTTTACATGTTTTTATTTTCCTCTGTTATTATGATTCCTTCTTGGTTTTCTGTATATTATTTTCTTTTCATTTCTTTTAGTATAGTTCCTGTAGTTTTCTTTACAAATTATCTATGACTTCCATTACTTTTATTTATTCTGTCTTCTTTATAGTCCTCATTAGTGCTTATATATCATTTTCAGCTTTGTTTGGCTCATGTTTTAAATATTCCTACTTATTTCTTTAGCTCTTCCCTTTCTCTACATTTTCTCTTTAATATTTCTTGTTATTTTTTCTCTATTTTATTCCTCTCTCATCATGCTGCTTTTTATTTTTCTCTTTTACTTTATTTCTTCATTTATCTATTATTTATTTATTATGTATACTTCTGTTACTACAATTCATTCTTTATCTTTTATATACAGCTTATTATATTCTTTCTTCCTTTTCATTTCTTTTAGTGCCCCATAGAATAATTGTTGGTTATTTCTGTAGTTATTTGACATTTTTAATCCAAAGTGTCTATGATTTTTGATTGGTTTTATTTACTTTTTTCTCTCTGTACTCTTTATAGTCCTCATCTTAGTGCTTATATATTTCCAGCTTTCCTCAGCTATCCTGTTTTAAATATTCCCACTTAGATCTAACTTTGCCCTTTTCTCTTTAATATTTCTTGGTATTTATTCCCTATTTTGTTACTCTCTCAGTATGTAGCCTCTTAATTTCTCTTTTACTGAATTTCTTTTTTTTATCTTCATTTTTCTTTTTTATCATTTATTACTGGGTATTCGTTCCAATATAAGCATATCTTGATACATTTATGTTTGTTTCTGTATTCCATTTGTTCTCATTTCATATGGTCTATTATTGATATATGTTAATATGCATGCATAGACCATATCAGTACTATCTTGGCTGGAAACCTGCCTGATTATTTCTCAATTTATTTTTTCATCTCTCTAAGATGGTTTAAGCAATTATCTTGCTTGCTGTACATATAATTGCGTTGATCACATTTTCTCATATTGCCTTTCTTTGGTATCATAATTATTATATCCTTTTCCAAGTTTCTTGGTATATTTTGCTCTATTCATATTTTATTTAATAAGACATACATGCATCATTTTTACTGCATAATCACCCCCTGCTTTCAGTATTTAATTTCCTATTTCATCTATCTCTGATGCTTCATTTTAGTGTTTGTAAGGCTTCTCATATTTCATTTTCTGATATTTTCTGGTGAATATTTTGATTCCTGCTCTAGTTAGTCTTCAAAGAATTTATCTTTATCTTTTTATTTGCATCTTCAGTTGGTCTGTATATTATCAATTATCCTCAAATAGTTTAGTCTCCTACTCTGTTTTTTGCTCTCACTTCTTTCTTCATTACTAAGCATAGCATTCAGTATCTGCTATCTTTATTTCATTTCCTTTTATCTGTGTTCAGTAATTCCCAATATTTCTACTTTTTGTTTGATCAAGTCTTCTATGAATTATTTTTCTTTTGCTTCATAAGTTTCATGTACCCATCCTTACTTTTACTCCCATTTTTTAATGGTTATTTGTTTTTTTTTCTCCTTTTGTCATAATTTGTAATTGCCTAGTGCTGTGTCTGTCCTGATTTATTATTGTTCAGTTTTTTGTATTTGTCTGTTTCAGTCTGACTTTTTTTTTTTTCATACTGAATTGATCTGTTTCTTGTTCTGTACGATTATATTTATAGTCTTGACTCCTAATAACTTTCTTTCCTTTATATCCTTCTTCAATTTATTTCTGATGAATAAGTGCAAGGCATGGCCTGGGATACAAGAGGTAAGACAATAGTACAATGGCCATATACTGGGGTAGCAGAGGTCTGTTATTGTAGGTTTTAGGAGGGAATTTTAGTTTTTTTCAGTTACAGCAGGATATTCTGACTTTATTTGATATTATGGTATGGATGAATAAGTGCAAGGCATGGCCTGGGATACAAGAGGTAAGACAATAGTACAATGGCCCTATACTGGGGTAGCAGAGGTCTGTTAGTGTAGGTTTTAGGAGGGAATTTTAGTTTTTTTCAGTTACAGCAGGATATTCTGACTTTATTTGATATTATGGTATGGCAATTCAATTTTTTGTAGTACCAAAAGAATAGTTTTGGTTATAGGGGCAGTGATGGTCATTGAGTATACAAAGCTAGGTCAAGTTTTTTTTATATGTTTATATCAAATAAAGGTGAATAATAAATATACTCATGACACCTAATACCTTTTAGAAGTAAGTAGTTATCAAATATTCAATGGGAACAAGAGACATTGACTAACAGAGTAATCTGTATGTCAGAATCAAAAATGTTTGCTGCTGAATCTATGTGATGATGCTATGAATGATAAAGATTTATATTTTATAAACCTTACAGTATTATTAATCAGTGATGATATCACAATAAAGTTTAAATTTTGATAATATTTAGTAAAGCATTATTATATTAGTATTAAGGATCACAACTTATTTAATCTAACAAAGAACACTTACATGTCTGCGTTTATCCACTGTTTCATAATACAACTTGGTGAACTCTTCAGCTGTTCTGCAAGCCTGTTCAATTTTTCCTTTCCTAGAAGTATCCATTTCTCCTATTTACGAACGTACGACAATATTTCTAACCTTAAAATATTGTAAATATAAACATGGCAGTTAGGGATATTTGTTGAATGGGATGTAGTAATAAAAATGCCTTGCATGTGGCAATCCTGTAAATATTAAATTTGGCGGATAATTTAATATTGATTTAATTTGACTACTAAATTATTGTATTTTAATAATTAAAAGTGCAGATGCCGGAAATGATACATTTCATGAATCAATTTAAATTCTATATTATTGCATATTATAATAAATTTAATATCTGTAGAATAATTGTATTTATGTTTTGGTCATATAAAATTCAATTTAATTACAATTGTACCAAAAATAAACAATCAACTTATGAATGTTGGATTGGAAAATAGGAAAATACATGTGAATGAAGCAAAACCCAGCATGCTTACAAATGATAGAGCTAGTACACGCAAATATAATAAGAATCCAACTTATAATTATCTCATTTTTTATATAAAATCAATAAAACAGTAATCAATAACCATATCTCAAATTATCACTATATCGCCATGATAATCAATGTAATGTTGATAATAATTCATAGGATTATGGAATTACACAGGTTTCATAACAGGTTTTATCATAATGCAAGACAAAGTGATATTGCGGCGCAATATAATGCACATTGAATGAAGTGGGCGTAACTTATTGCATCTCTTGAATGGTACACTATCGATCATAAAATCGTCACTGGCGCGATTATTGAGCGAACATGTGCACGGCGCGCGGGACCGCGCTGGCGACGCTGCATTAATATAATTGCCACAATTAGCTGAAGAATTCATTAAAAAAATAAGTAACATTTAACCCCCGCCAAAAATATCTTGTATTGATGTCACGTGACTGACATTGTGAGTATTTTTTCTGGCAGGCATGATGGCGCCAAATAGTAATTCACACTTTACGACGAAGATACACCAAATTAACATGTACACTTGACTTTATATTCATGATGATGTGTATTCATATATTTAATTCCATCCAGAATGCTGTTAAATGCTCATTGCGACGGATACTCGGGTTCTAACTGGATCTGTAGAATGTAGACATGTTGGAATCATTAAAAAGAGATGCAGATAGATTTATTATCATACTTTCATTCGGTTTATCGAAATTTATCAGCATTTTATGATAGGGTTGGCTCATTTGAATACGATTGTTATACCAAAGTTGATATTTACGATAAATTATTTTTCATAAAAAGCATGCATTCGGTGCAATTGAATGTATTAGAGAGAGAGAAGGCTCGCTGTTAAGTTGGTGCCTCTGTATGTCGACTGACAGATGCTGCCATCTAGATTGTCAATGTTGTTAGGCTTACCAAATGGAGTCTAATGGAGTCGATTTTATCAAAAAACATTGAAATTTATTGAAAAACATGAAAATTCACATAAAAATGGTAATCATATGATTTATTTGCATTAGTGGCTTAATGAAAAATTGTGCTACTGTTGATTTTTGTGCGTGAAATTGGAGCAGTGGAAATGTTTACAATATAGACATGGGAGACACCTTTACTGTTTGTCAAACTATTTTACAAGATTATCATCTATAAAGTGGAAATAATGGTTCTGAACATGTGTTGTTATGTGCCAAACCAAGCTACACTTCTGTGTGTACACTACAAATCAAGTGTTGGGGATCACAATAACCTAATAAACACATAGCCATAGGCTACCTACATGTCTTATTTTTTTGTTTTCTGAATGCTATGTAATAGTTAAACAGGAAGGGTTTTGCTTTATAACACTGGCTAATCTTACAACAAAAGTTAGTAATGTTTTGATTTTGATATACACAAATAAAACATGTATGTTTGTGTTTTGTTTATGTAGATCATTAAGTGATATATGAGAATAGTAATGTAAATATGTTATTATAATAATTAAGTTGCTAATTTTATTTTGTTTCAGACATAATCCACCATCATTCTAATCCATTTTATATCGATAACTATGTAGTGAGTATTTTGTTTTAATTTTCCATTTCTTTGTTTACTAGTTTACTTTTTCTAGGTTGTGCAGTAAAGTCAATTAACTTGCACAATTCCTGTGCGATGTCCCAGAGAGTGAAACGGCCTAACCGCTCTGATGATGGCTCGGTTCCTGTTAAAAGGCGTAAGGTAAATAGAATCTGTGTTTCATTATATTTTATTAGTGTGTAACGATAGTTGTGGGATTGCTTACAAAGCTGTTATGATCATATTTCAGCGACCAGCGACGGCGCAAGAAGAAGAAGAGGCGACCTCCATGGCATCATGGAGGCCAAGCAATGACCTCAAGATATATAATCGCACCACGACCGAGGCGCCCGCGGAATTATTTCGTAAAGATCTGATTAGTGCTATGAAGCTGCCTGATTCAGAGCCACTGGCCTTAGACGAATATTGGGTTATAGTGGATCAGTGGAAGCAGGAGTGGGAACGGGGAGTGCAAGTGCCTGTGAATCCAGATTCCCTACCTGAACCCAGTGTTACTGTTACTCATTGTGCACCTGTGCATAATATTAAACCTGTACAGGATTTTAAACCGTAAGTCGAATTTATTTTATATTTCAATTGTAGATGTATAGTGTTGGTTTTTTCAATATTTTTCAATTCATTATGGAAACACATTCACAAAGTATAGAGAGGTATACTGTTTATTTATTTGGTGTAATGACCTTTATCCAATGGTTAGTGAAACATAAAAAGTAACTTCCCAATTATATAAACACAATTATATGCCCACATTTATTTTAATTGAAGAAAGTCTATACTGATGGGAAATTGAACTGAAGCTATCAGCTGCTCTACCAGTAAGCCAAACTACGGACAATCTAATTAAAGAAAAACATTACATATAAAATATATTACATAAAATATTAATTAATTTAGTAGATTGTAGTATATACCTTGCATAAAACCATATTGCTCAATATAAATTGTATAATATATGTATAATATATTTCATTACTGCCTCATCTGAGATATAATTAAGTCGAGCATTTTTGGAATTGATGAATGTATTGTAACACCTTTATAAATGTCAATTTCTTCTCTGTTTTCCACTTTGAATATGAGTGTATCTGGTCCTAACACAACATACTATAATATACTAGGTTACTAGCCAATTACAAACAGTACTATTAGTACTATTTCTTGATAATTATATGATTTCAGGCTAAAAGTACATCATAATCATTGTTTCACCTTACTGCAGAAAATTATGTTATCATGCTTCCATAGATTTGAAATAACAAAATTCTGCCGCAGATCAGTGACACTCCTTATAGTGTATTGCTGCTCCTCCTTAGAGCACTTCTGATTTGATTATTTGGGTGAATCGATCCTAGTACCCTTTTTCATTATTCTACAATTTCTCTCAATTTCTTTCTGTGTTTATCTATTTATTAAAGTTATCTACACCTATATCTCTCAGGTCTTTTCCCATCTCTTTCCTCCACCTGTTCCTTGGTCTTCCTCTTCTTCTGTTATTACTTGGTTCCCTTGGTTCTGTTATTACTCTTAGCCATCTGTTGTGATTTGACCTCCACATATGCTTTTATATAATTTACCATTTACCATCTTCTCCTAGATATTCATAAATGTCCTTGGTCATTCTTCTTGTGTCCATTGTTCTCATCTTTTGCTGTTCCAAAAATATTTCTCATGTACTTTCTTTCTAGTACCTTTATTCTTTGTTGCTCTTTTGCAGTGATAGTCATTGTTTCAGCTGCCTACATCTGCAATAATTTTCTTTATTGTCAATTTATTAATTTATTAATTTCGTCGATTACAGCGCCATATATTATTAATAGAAAAGATGTTTCAGACAAATCCTTCGTACTTTTGCCATACAATCTGAATCTGCAAGAAAAATTGGGGCTTCCCATTTAGGAATTTAACGTTACCCTCTCCTCACCACCAGCCACTGGGGGTGGGGAACTAATTTTAAAACTAATGTAATTCCCACTTGGAATGATTCCATTTTGATTATGACAGTGAGTGCATTTTTCAAGATATTTGAAAATTTCAGGTTAAAAGCACACCTAGTATGTTATGGATAGGATACAAATATGTATCATAAACTGTATGTATGTCTAATGCACTTGTAATATTACATAATCTGGGTCTATTGTCATTTGTTTTGTCATGGATTGTATGCTTCCCTGCTACTTCTTTGATATATTCCTCTTTACCAATTTTGGCGTTCAAACCCCGCGCCAATAATATATAAATATGTTGCTTGGGTAGTTTGCATTATGTTTTGTTAACTAAGTCATTAAATTCTTTTGCTAACTCTTTTAGGAGCATATACATTCAGTACTGTTATATTGTATAGTTTCGACTTATTTCTTATATATGCCATTCTACCATTAATTGGAATTACATTATCTTTTAAATTCTTGGTTGCTATGAAAGCCACTCCATATTTTGCTTGCTTCTTTTCACCTGAATACTGTAGCATGTATTGTTTCTTGTTTATTTAACCCTGTTCATTCCATCTTGTCTCTTGTAATGCAGCTATGTCTATTACATATCTTATTAATTGCATTTTTTCTATTTTTTTCCCACCTTTAGCATTCTTTTTATGTTTCATGTACTTATTTTTGTTGTCTTTACTTTTCATATCCTTATTCCTTGCTTTTTTCGTCTTTTTTGGGTTCTTGAGTTTTTCTATTTCAAGCCAACCACATTTCGTGTCGTTTTCCCCAATCTTCTGGAAGCCTACCTTTACTGTGTGACCTTGCCACTTTTCCTTTGCTAATCATTTAACTCGTGTATTTCCTACTCTTGAAATGCGCCAAATCGGCTTCAATGTATAATTTTGTTTCTTTGATCCTGTCCGTGTGCTTTAGTACATCCATTTTTGCATGTCTGCTTTATAGCTTTGCTAATAGTAGTAACCAAACGGACAGGCCCCTTGTGTTACATTAGGTTATTAATATTGTCAAAATTACTAGGACTTCTTCTTTACTTTTCTAGCCCCTTTTTTGAATTTATTATTCTTGTGACAACAGTATATTGAGTGATGTCCCTATCATCAGGTTCTGCATCTCCCTCATCCAAAGAAGATTGATAATCTCTAATTAAGTAACTTGAAGGGACAGAACAGATTTGACTAAAATTGCTAGCTGGTTTTTTTATATGTTTGGCATGAATAAAGAGTTTTGGAGAGAATAAAGAGGCAGGAGTTGTCTTGTCATTGATAATTCTAATATGCTAAATGAAATATTTCATCTACCTACTACTTTTCCACTTCACAGGTTGACTATTCTTATTATTAGTTCTGTGAATATAAATGCTTCCCAATAATGACTGATAATTCTGAAAATTGGTTTGTTCCATTTTGATTACATTGATTGGTGGAGAACGTTTGATTTGTCTAAAATTTACGAAAAGGGGCTCTAATCCACCTTGGCTGTTCTTACATTTTTACCCAAATAAGTTTATAAAGGCACAACTGTACTTCGACCACTATTTAAATGTTCTCATTTCATTTAAAACAGTTAACTACACATTATTTAAAAAAAAACGGAGGGTCTAGGGACATTGGCCGTTCGTGCACGTCGTAGTTTACAATAATGTGTTGGTATTAGGCCAAACAAAACATAAAATTCCCTTTTTGCACCAAGTCACAGATTTATGCACATTCCCTTACGTTAATCCCCCTCTGCCCTCGCCAACATCCTTTCTCACGTCAGTCTCTTGCAGATTTTCATGCCGTTCCCATCATCTCCTAACTCACTCACCATTAGCTACCCACTGTACTTTCACTCCCTCACACTCGTTGCTAAGGTACCGCGTGTCGCTCCCTTAACTACACAGCACACACACGGGGTTCCCCAGTTCCATCTACACTTTTCTTCTTCTCTCTTCTGACCCACACCCTCCTCTTACCATGATTAACTCACCCTTGGCCTAGTAGCTCGGGGGTTTCCCTCGCACTTGCCACTCTACATAACCGGGTTTGTATGAGCTCTCAGCCATTCAAATCTACCTTTCTTGTTATTCAATATCTACCCACATCTTAGACATACCCACACTTCCATACATCCTTCCTCTATTCTTTCACCGTCTACTCTTCCTCCTGCTCCTAAACATCATCCATGCTGTATAAGAAGTTTATGTTTTAATATCATGCATTAGTATGTGTCCATGTAATAATCACTGTGGATTGCTTATATCAACAATTATATGGGAATTTAAATGAGGACCACTGCATGGTAATTTTCAAACCATTGAGACGTTAGCAAAATCGTACAGTTGTAGGGATTAATGCCAGCCCAGGTGGCCTGCTCACATGGTGAGATAGAACATCTGTTCCCATATGCATTAAGTTTTTGAGAATGAATAAGTTTTCTGAAAAGTCAATCTATTTTGTGTCCTGTTGTTTTGCCCTAATTATTATTTTCGAATTTGAATTGTCCTAATTGGTTACAATTTTTTTAAATTGCAGCATATAGTTTTCAAATATTATTTGTGTAATTTTTAAACGTTTAAATTAAAGCAAAACTTCTGTATTTCATATAAAGCATTGATAAATACTTCAATTAACATATTATGTTAGTAGTTAATTGTTTTATAAAAACAAATCCTTACTGTAAAGATGATAATAAATTCAAATTAATAAACTAATTAAATTATGAGTTGAAATTCCCACTGAGGCATCGATTTTCGTGCTCCAGGTTATTACCCAAGATAACTTCCTTTTATCTTATTGTTATAATCCTAGCTTCACTTATATAAAAAATAAAACTTAACTTATTGAGGAACCGTGGTCTCCACCTTATAAGGAAAACACGCTACGCAATATGCTACTAAAGTCCTGAATATTATTTTTTGTAATATAAATATGTAGTCATGGAAAAGGGTGAAATGCTCATTTCCCGACGTATAATGTACAAGTTAATTTTTAATTGTAAAAACGCAACTTAAAAGATGGCTGTTAAGGCAAAAAACTTAATACTACAATTAAAAAATGAATAAAAATCATAAAAGCCACTACACTTGATGGAAATACAAATAAGCAGTTAATGTAACAGAACTGAGAGCACAAAAAATGGCTTCAAAACATTGACTTAGCTCTTCTATATAAGGATATTTTTTATTTATATTTTATTTTTTATATGCTATTATTTTATAAGACTTGAAAAGTTACTTGTTTTTTTTATTATTATTAAACAATTATTTCTTCACACATTTCATCATAAGTTGAAAAAACCAATTATATGCTCTACATATTATTATTTTTTTAATATTATTATTTTTATATTTTTTTGTTTGTAGAACGTTGTGGGTTTCGAGAATCGCGGATATTTTTGAAGAAAGTAACAGCAATATTCTTCAGCCTAGAACTATTAATTGGCAAGTAATCGATTTATTAATAGCTTAGATCTCTTGTCAATAGAAATGACTGCAGAATATTGTATAGTTTGACTATAAAACACAGTTTAGTCTAACTAAATCTAATTAAATTAGAATACTAATTGTTTTTTTAAATTTTAGGCCGAAAACGAAGTACATTCGGATAACAAAGGATGATAATTTCAAACCGGAGGATCATGTGTTGTCCAAGGCGCCAGCACAGGCGGAGGCGGCGTGTTCTTATGATCTGGACGAGTGTGATGTGGCTTGGTTGAAGTTAGTTAATAGTGAACGATTAGCAGCTGGACTATCGCCGGTTACAGAGGACCAATTGGAGCGAGTAATAGAGCGATTAGAATTAAGGTGCTGGGATAAAATACAAGCAATACTCAGGAATGAAGAAGGTTTAGGAATAGAATACGATGAAAATGTTATATGTGATGTGTGCAGATCGCCGGATAGCGAAGAGGGGAACGAGATGGTGTTCTGCGATAGTTGTAATATTTGTGTACATCAGGCTTGTTACGGGATTACACGTATTCCGGAAGGACAGTGGTTGTGTTGTACGTGTACGATATCACAGAGACCCGATTGTGTACTGTGTCCTAACAAGGGTGGGGCTATGAAGTGTACACGTTCAGGACAGAAATGGGCACATGTATCATGTGCATTGTGGATTCCAGAAGTTAGTATTGGTTGCGTTGAGAAGATGGAACCCATAACAAAGATCTCCAGCATACCACAAAGTCGATGGGCTTTAATTTGTGTATTGTGTAGGGAACGAGTAGGTGCCTGTATACAGTGTTCTGTAAAAACATGTAAAACTGCTTACCATGTTACGTGTGCATTTAAACATGGACTTGAAATGCGTGCGATAATAGAAGACGAAAATGCTGACGATGGTGTAAAATTAAGATCGTACTGTGAGAAACATTCTAAATCAAGTAAGAAGGAAAAAAGTGTATGTTCGGGTTCTGAAGATGACGACTGCAAACGAAAGAAACGTAAAGACATGACATCTGAGGAGAAAAACCAAGCCAGAGCTGCCCGTTCTCAAGAAATTGAAGGTGAATTTTACAAACATGTAAATGTTAAAGATATAGCCGTGCACATTGATGTAGATTCAGATGCTTTGCAATATATTTACAACTATTGGAAATTAAAACGTAAAGCTGGACACAATAAACCGCTCTTGCCACCCAAGTCGGAGGATATTGATATGCTCTCTCATAAACAAGAACAGGCTGATCTTGAAAAGATGAAAATGTTCGTGCAACTTCGACAGGATCTAGAAAGAGTTCGCAATCTATGTTACATGGTTAGTAGACGTGAGAAATTATCCCGATCGTTCTTTAGAATGAGGGAACAAACGTTTCACAAACAGGCAGCGGTGTTACAAGATGGTAGCAGTGCACTCACAACAACTGTTGTGCAAGCTGTTATTGAAGCCAACCATGGACCTTCAATTTATGACAAGCTGTATTCACATACCGATGCAGAGGATCACACACTTACATTTGAAACAGTACTTGCGCGGATAGCTGGTATTAAATCGCCCCCACATGATTCCAGTGATGAAAAGAAACCTGAAATCAATGGACTGTTCAAGGACGTTAAAAACAATCCTTATAAAAAGATATACTTTAACGGTACATCCAAAAGAAGAAGTGCCAGTTTATATGGGAGTAGCCTTTCAAGCGCTAGTAGTAGTGATGAAAAGCCAAAAGACAATAAGGAAAATCGATTGCATAGCAGTACGGAAGACGAAAAGCCTTTTAATAAAAAGAAAATTTCTCCTAATAAAAATTCTAATAGTAAAGTGACGGACCGTCGGAAAAAACGACACAGTATTACTCGAAGTAAACTAGATAGTAGTAGTGAGGATGATATAAAACCACATAAAAAAGATTGGCAATTGACGACATCACGGTTGAAGCAGATGGAAAGTGAGTTGGGGGTATCTGCTAGTGATAGCGATGAATTAATGCCGATCAAACCAACCACACAAATGAAAAAAGCAATATCTTCTATATATTCAGATAGTGACAGTAGCGATGTGTCTATGAAAAATGATGACAAATCATCGAATGCTGCTAGTGACACACAATCACAAAGTCGTTTACGCACAAAAGCGGCCGTTAAAGAATTCTCAAATAAACCGTCAACATCAAAAAGTCCGAATAAAAGCAGTCCTGAAAACAAAAAGAAAACAAAAGATGAAATTTCGCCTAAAAAAGATAACAAGAAGAAAGATTATGTTCCGTCTGATCTCATTGTACCTCAGAGACAAGCTGCAAAGAAGGCAACAGAAAATCTTAAATCAACTACTGGAGGGCGTGTAAATAAAGAACAACCCGCAGTTTCGCTTGATATTGATATTAAATCTCCAGTTGAAAAGGAAGAGAAACCTGTAGAGAAACTTATACCTAAAACAAAACCAAAAATAGGTAGACCTCCTAAAGAGAATAAAGACGAAAATAAAAGTAAACCAGAAAAAGTTGATAAGAAAGAAGTGAAAAGGGACGATGTATTTGATATCGATAAAGAATTTGATAAGGTTGATCTAGATATACTTGCATATGTTCCGCAGCGACAAGCTGCTAAGAAAGCCGCGGAGCATATTAAGAGCAATATGGGCAAACCGGCTCCCGCGGATGCTACCGTAACCGATGATAAGTCTAAAAAGGACGTATCCGAAGAAAAGTCTAAAAAGGAGGTCATTAAAAAGGACTTGGATACAAAAAGTAAGGATATTAAAGAACCAGAAAACAAAGTTAAGGTGTCTGAAAATAAACCCAAAGAGACTGTTAAAACAACGGAAAGCAAAATTAAAGAACACGCGAAAGTATCTGAACATAAAACGAAGGCCCCTAAAGAGGTTGTTAAAGTATCAGAAACTAAGCCTGCTAAAATATCAGAGACCAAAAGAAAATCCACCTCAAACAGCAGCACGTCTTCCTCATCGAGTTCTTCCAGTGACACGACGAGTAGTTCTAGTTCTGATAGTGATGATGATCGGCCAACAAAGAAACCGCAATCGGAGAGTTTGTTCTCACCACGAGAACAGACTAAGCGGACTGGTAGCAAGGACTGGCCCTTTCTTGACAAGGCAGCCAAGTCCGCGGCTTCAACCAGTTCCTCTGATTCCAGTGACTCCAGCCGACCATCTTCACCACAAGCTAAAACTATCGAACAAAAAGAAGCTGCTAAACCAGCTAAACAGAATGCACGATCAGCATCCAATAAGCCTAGTAGGAAAAGCACTGACAAGAAGTCAACCTCGCCTAGTAGGAAAAGTATTGATAAGAAATCAGTCTCACCTAAAAGAGAGGAACATCCGGTACGGCCACGAGGAAAGGCTAGGACGTCGCGGGGTCGGTCGCGTGCCTCCGCCAACACAGGTGATCGAATCGGAGATGCTAATGTCCGGACTGGAAATCTCGTTGAGCGTAGATCAGTTGAAAGAGAACAGCCAGCAGCAATCAAAGTGCGGAAGGGAAAATCAGATTATGAGAATGAACAGAAAGAGGCCGCGTGTAAGCCCGTTGACCAATCACTCTCTCCGGTCCGGAAAGCGAACAAGGTGGTAAGCGTTAAAGAACCTGAGTTGGGTGATTTAGAAAAGGAGATACTGGAGCGAAAAGCAGCAAGCAATAAAACAAACACCAAACCGGAAAAACTGCCAAAATCTCCAGAGAAAGTTAATAAATCCCCTATTAAAGAAAATAAAGAACCAGCTCAAAAGCATGCCTCGCCTAAGAAAACGCCTGTCAAAACTAAAAGCATCGAGGATATATTTGCAAATAAAATATCTAACACAAGTGTTAAATCCCCAGAACATGCATTGCAAAAGAAACATTATACGAACGCACAAGACATACACCAAGATGAAAGCAATAATATGCATTTAGATACGTATAAAGTTGATGTGGATAATAATAAAGAAGAGGATATTATTAAAAGTCCACTAAAGAACATACAAAGCAGATCAATATTTTCTCCAAATCCGCACACTAAAGAAGATATATTAGTGGACATCAATAACATTCTTGATGATGGTTTCGGTATTTCAAAAGACGAAGAAATTATTAAAGTACCGCTAACGTTTTCTATTAGTAATTCAATTCTTTTCAAAGAAGATTCTAAAGAAGATAGCGCAAGAGAGACTCTAAATCTTGTAGAGAAACTCCGAATGGGATTAAGTAAAAAGTCTACAGGTTACGATATTGACGATTCAGTTAGCGTTGCATCCAGCACAAAGAATGATGGCGATCGTCTTGACTTTACTGAGCAAATCGTTCCTAATAATATAATCGATTCATTAGTAAAAGATGATATGAAGGAACAAGAACAAACACAGCAAATTAACCTTGAAATGCGTGTTGAGGTGTCCAACGCTAAGTATGATGATGATGCAAAAGACTATGAACATTATTCTAACTGTGAACCCAGCATACAGTTGGACGTAAATAAAAGTGTACCTGAAATACAGCAACAGCACCTCGATGTGGCAGCGCCGGCTGATGAAAGATGGGTCCCACCGAGCGAAACGTATTCTAACCTTCAAGCAGTTGATGCTAAAATCTTCAACGAACATGTTCCTGATATAATACCTCCGTATATGCAGCAATACGAAACCCACATGCCCGCACACATTGATAATCGATTGCAAGATGATAAACAAGAATCACCAATTCAAGATAGATGTATAACCCAGACACCATTTTTGGATCCTGCATCAATGGATTGCATATCCAGTCCGGCGCCGTATGCGGATATGCACCCACAAGCCAAGTGGGCAGATAGCCAAGTAATGCCAACTCGACGATCATCCTCCAGTTCAATCGTCTCTACAGTAAGCAATAGTTCCAGAAGAAACGAAGTGGAGGATGAAATGTTAAAGAGGCAGGACGTAATTATGATGAACCACCCTAACATGGACGTAATGCCATTTGGAGTACTACCTCAAAACATATCTTTTCCTCCAAGCTCCCTGGATGCTTTCCCGCCGTTCTCAGAAGCATCGCAATTTGTCAGTACACCTGTCAGCTTATTTCCTCCCACAAATATTAATACTCAAATCCCATTTCCTTCCCCAGGTGCAGCTATGTTTCCACCTCCATTTGGTGCTTCTTTCCCGACTCCACATTCTGTGATACCTCCTTTACCCAAGCCCATGGAAGAAGCCATGCATTTCCCACCAACTGCGTGTACTGCTGCATTTACGTCGTCTCAACACAACATGGCGTTGACGGCGGCGATGGTGAATCTACCTCCAATCCAAGTGGCCCCAATAACACCAACTACGCCGAAGGAAATAATCGAAGAGAAGCCATCAGAGCCAATACAATCATCTTTAATTGAAGCACCACCGGCCCCTGTTCAAGTAACACCACAGCAGGTACATCTTGAAGAACCACCACTTCCATCGCCGGCATTAAGTAATACTACGCCTAATCACGTAGAACCATCGCCGAATCCGTCCCTTAAATCTAACACTAGTTCAGTAGGTAAGAAATCACCTAGCAAACCCACGCGTACCTCAGCTAGGTTTATTTCTCAACAAAATAAATCACCTAGCAAGAGCCCTGCTAAAAGCCCCCGGCATGAACTTAAATCTTCAGGAACTGGCAGAGGGCGGGATAATAAGAAAGGCTCCGGTAAAACCAGTTCTGGAAGAGGATCTCAATCTCATTCACGTGGTAGAGGCAGGGGACGAGGACGGGGCCGCCCGGCGCATACACATGATTTTGATTACGCTAATGTTAATACCATTCATAACAAATTGGTAGGCACAGTTTATGATCTCGATTTTGATGATGATATGAACGAAATGGGAGACTTGCGGACGATGCGTGAAAGGCGAAAATCGATTGATGTTCACGAGCGCAAAATTGAACCACTGCATATTTCACGTGATTCCTCGGAGTCGCCCAAATTCACTAGTCCTACTCATAAGAACCGTTCCTATAATACCGATTTAAGCGAGCTGCGTCCACCAACACCTATAAGAGATGAACCTGCGAAAATACCAACACCGGAACCACTAGTTGAAGTACCAAAACAATTTCCAAGTATTGTGCAGCCCGTACTGCCCGGACCTGTCGATATGCGGACGTATAACAACACGTTCGATGCTCAACAACTATTGGGCGCATTCGGAACTGGAGTTGCCGAACAACCAGCTCACGAGGAGCTTGACGAGTATTTCGAGAAAGAACTGCACAGTGCCCTTACCGCCAGCCTTAAAAAGCCAGAAGAATCACAAGTACCTGAAGTATCAAATATTAAAGTTTCACTATCAGATTCCAGAAATCAACTTAAAGTTAAAATTAAAGGCCCTATTGCTAATTATACCTCAACAGTTGCTCCATTGCCACCAGCTAGTGATATAGCAGTGCCAAGTCTACCAACAATTTCCATCTCTAATAATGTCATTACCAATATTTCTTCTAGTTTAAATTCTGGCACTTCTTCAAACTTGAGAAGGATGAGAAAGAAAGAATTATTACACCAATACTGCTCACAAGATATGAACATGGGAGAACCTACTAATGCTGGTACTTACACAGTGACTCCTGTAACTCCCTCATTAAACCGTACTATTATAACCATTCCAAAGGCTGTCGCTTCAATGACAAGTATTCCCACAAAAGACGATTACAGAGATTACCGAACGGGAGCGGATGATATCTTCGAAACCAAACCTAGGAAAGAGAAGCCAGCCCGGCCAGCATTATCGAGGGAGTTAAAACAGTTGGATATTACATTAGATGATGATATTTTAATGGAAAGGCGGCGTAGTATAGGATCAAATAATAGCAATAGCGGCACACCTCTAGATGGAAGCAGTAAGAGGAGAGGGCGGCCGCCACGGCCACAACAAACAACGCCCAAGCTAAAGATTAAGATCAGTGGTAATAGCATTGTGGGTGGCACGAAGATCGATGATAAGAAAGATAGAATACGGCCACCTAAGAAACGTCTATCCGCAACTGTAGTCAAGCCAAGTGTAGAAGATTTGAAACGCGAAAGTATGAAGTTCAGAAAGCAGGTCATGGCTGATTTCGGAGAGGAGAAGAAGGAGAAAAAGAAAAAGGACAAGAGCAACAAAAAGAGTAAAAAGAAAAAGAAACAGGAAGTACAAATTATAGCTAATGATGGTGTGAACGCTCCAAAATTAATTATTAGGTTCGGCAAAAAGACAGATGCAAATAGAACTAGTAGTGCGGACGTGTCGGTAGCAAAGTGTAACGAAATTAAACAAAACGTCGAAGATGTGAGTAATAAGGATAGTGAAAGGACAGAGTGTGGTGGTGCCGTGGAACAGGATAGTGCTAGTACTTTAGCTTTACGCATGGTGCGGACTAATAAAGTGACTCCTATTAAATTAAAGTTATCACGGTGCCAGGAAGGTTCGGGTTACGTAATGAAAACACCACCCCCCGAAGAGGACAAACCACCGCCTGTGCCACCGCCCCCTTTGCCCAACCCTACAACGAGTACAAGTACACCCGCAACGTTGAATCTCCCCGAACCTCCGCCTCCGGTGCATACGGCCACACCTTTACCCCTAAATAAGGACTGCGAAGTTAGATGATAAAAGTGTACCATATAGACTTGTAAAAAGTAATTCATATTAACATATTATTTAAAAATACACATATAGACCATATGTGTATAGGTGGTAGTAAACTTGTACAGTTGTAGTGTATCTCCCACCTGTTTTTAGCTCCACTCTACCTTCCACAACTTGTTATAAATATATATAAATAATGTATGTATGTATGTATATATATATATAAGTATAGGTTTACATACATATGCATCGTGTAGACTATTCTATGTGTATGTCTTTGATTTCGGTGTACAAAAGTCAATTACATTCACAAGACATGTATTCATATTTTTGTACATATTGTAAGTTATGGTAATAACTGTGAATATTACATAGTACTAATTTATATATTTCATTTAAAATGATTAACTCGTGTTGACAATTTTGATAGCTAGATCGTTATAGAGTTTCATCAAATATTGTACAGAACAAATGGCTTGCGTAAGTGCAATTGATTTTTACACGAATACATTGTTATTGTGAAAGCCATTCAATTTTTAATACGTGTACAGTTTTTATTATTATTTTTTATCTGTGTAATTTGTATTATATTAAATTTTTACTTAAATATTATTCTATAAGATATTTTATTTTTTATACCTGTTTTTATTTTTTAAATGCAATTTATTAATAATGTGAGTGAGTATTATTGAGCTGCACAAGCCATTTGTTTGTTTCATGTTACAAACAAAATAATATAATAAATATATAAAATTATTCGATTTTGTATTCCATTCTCAAGATCCACCCTTTGTTGAAAGCTCTTTGCCGTGGAGGGATGACTTTTGTTTTACTTCTTACGTATTTTCTGTGTTAAACACTCGAGATTTTGTTATATATTTTGTCGTTCAGCAGGACTGTAATTATAATATATGTACATAGTTTTTAATCTAAACATAGATAAATTATAAATTACATTCAGTTTTTATAAAAAAAACAATTTGTTTTATCTTCACCTGTATAATCCTTCATTGAATATTTAGAATGTGTAACGCTGATGCGCTAACAATTGTAAATCAAATGTTCTCTTGTATTGCATTTCTACCCTTTGCCGTATCTATGTTGGACAAATGTAGTATTATTTAAATGTATTCTAACTTTTCTAATCATGTTATGGCTCACATTTAAATGGGCGGAAAACGTTTTTAGTTCTTATCGTTACGTAACCATCGCGTAGCACATCATATCTTCACAACTTAAACACCTTCCTTTAGATAAGATTAAGATCGGGTGACCTTCCAGGACCTACAAAACTACGACCCCTATAGAGCTTTTCTGGCCCGGCGTGTCTTAAAGGACTTCTATGAGCTCTGTTCTGGCTAGCAGACTGCAAAGCTGGTTTCGGTTCCTTCCTCAGACCGTACTGTGCATAGTATATGCTCTGCAGTCTCTTCCTCTCCCTGGCAGAACCTACAGAGCGATTCTTCTGCCAGGCCTATCCGTGCCATGTGTTTGAAGAGGCCGGTTAGGTGGCCCACTATCATTCATGTCTTGGGTTAGTAAGTCCTTTGTGAATTTGGGGCTTCAGCCTATTCTGATTATGAATTCTTATGCATGCCTCTGCCCTGGCTGGTTTGTCCACCAGTCCTGAGACTTTATTGCGTCTCAGCGCTTCCCTTGCAGTGTTGTATAGCCACTATTTCTGCCTCAAACACTGTGGAGAGCTTGCCCAGACTTATTGACATATTTATCTTCAGATTGAGGCTGAGGGATACCAACTCTTGTACCTTCCGATGTTTTTGAGGCGTCTGTGGACCAGGTGAAAGCTGCTTTGACGGGTGGGCCATTTGACCAGGCCTCTTCCTTTATATTACGACATCGTATGCCTTACTTAAGTAGTATTTTGTTGTTATGCTGCCATGACCCATTAGTGGGTCTGCCTTCAGCTCGTTATACAGCTCTAGGTAGTTGCCCCCCCGCTGTTTGCTTATCAGGCTTTGACCTTGAAGTAATCTGTGATATACATACCTTGCCTCTTTATCAATGAGGATGTGTAGTGGTGGTCAGAGGCGTAATTAGGGTATGGCAGGCAGGGCACATGCCATGGGCGCCACTGAAGGGGTACACGAAAAAGCGTTTTTTTTATTAAATAAAACATAAGCAACCTATCGTCGGATGTTCGGACAGGGACGCAAGATCGGTGTTTGCCCTATGCGCGAGCGATTTACCCTAGGTGGTGGTAGGTCCAGCAGGACTTCTATAGCGGCGGCGGTTGTAGTTTTCATGGATTGTTCTGAAGCAGACAACCTTTTGGGTGCTGCTCACGAGCCTGGTCGCTTTGGCTGAAAGTGGCGGTGGTATAAGACGGTTTTCCTTCTAAGCAGATGGACCCGGACAGCCTAGTCACTGTTCAAAGAGTCATCCTTACGGCGTAGCAGGACATACCAGAAGGCGGACCGCAAGTAAAGTTGACCAAATGCACCCACAGGCCAGCACCAACATCAACCCTAGAATCAACCGTTGCCTTGAAATCATAACCCAATAAACATAAATACATGCATTGCATGTGCATATCATGTGCCCCATATACTTTTTCAATATACAATGCACATGCATAGCATATGCCTCACTAGTGCAGTTGATGTGCATAGTGACCGGGTAGATCATGTGCATTTGATATGCATTGCATATGCCTCAGGCATATACAATGCATATCCTATTCCTGTTCATGGCACATGTTACTGTTACTTTTGGAATGCTCTGTATATTAATGACAATAACTTGCATAAATGTTTATTATATATATAAAGACAAATGTAGACAAAAATAAACTGAGTATAAAACAAATATAAATAAAGATGAAATCATTTTTGTTTTTGGTTTAGACGATTCGTTTCTCATTGCTTCGCTTTGACAAGCCAATTCTTTATTGCACCTATTATATTAACATCTGTCGCATTTGAGGTCCCTTGGTTTCTTGTTACTGCTTCTGTTAACAAATTAAGACTGTAAATATACCAAGTGAGAGTTATTTATACATGTAGTATACTTACTGGTAATTATGTTTGCCAGTACAAGCTATTTAAAGCTTAATTTGCCATTCATGCCTTCCCAGGTGAAATGTTGTCCTGCTTCATTACTAAATACTCTGTACATTATTCGTTTAGTTAAATTTGATGCATCAGATCTCCCATTCTACTGAGCTCTGTTATCTGCAATTACAGGATTAATAAATGGATTGTATTGCATTAAAACTATTTCAGAATTTTACCATTACATTTTGGAGTTTGTTATTATTATCATTGAGATAATTTTCAAAAATAGCAACATAATGAAAACTAAGTGGCCACATCCCACATCCAAGTTGTCTATGGTCCAATACAATTCACTTTATTAAAAAAAGCCGTTGTTGGGGCAGATATTTGATCGTAATATTGCGGGGTGGTGAAATAATGCGCAAGCGTTTGTACTCGGCCACGTTTAGAAGAACCATAGATGATTACTATATGAGAAGAACACTGACTTTATTTTATAGCTAACACAAAATAACATATACAAAATCCCTCACAAAGAGGGCTGCAAGCAGGCACTTGACCCAACGCAGGTAGGAAAAGTCCATGTGCGCTGCACGTTGTCGCAACTAGACTTTCTAATTATAATCTAATCATATAATATTTACAAAAGAATTAAATTATTATTTGTTTCTAATTATGCTATATATCCAAATCAATTAATAAATTTAGAACAAGATTTAAATAAGAGATTAAAAAAATATTGCACAAAAATCATTTACATAAAAGTTGTGCATAATGAAATGTTATTCATATTTATATTAGTTATAGGCTAAAAACATTTTTTTTTTCATATATTAATTTAAAATTTATTATATAAATGGAAATGAGTATGCATTGTATATGCCATACATATTCCCACATGCCGTGTATCTTAGGAATGTGCATTGCATATGCCATACATATTCCCCATATGCCGGGCATGTTGGAATGTGCTATGCATATGCAATGCACATTTAATGCATGTTGTATGTTTATTGGGAAAGATCCACCAGCCTTACGTGTATCCTCCTCAAGGCGTTAGAAAGGCTGATAGACATATACATTAAGGATGATATACTGAGAACTAATCCCCTAAGGAACCAACACTACGCTTACCAACCGACTTGGCATTGGACAACCTAAGCAAACTACTAGCAAATACACTGGATGATGAAGAGTTCACCTTGGCCACGTACCTTGACATTGACGGGGCATTCAAGCATGTCGCAACACACTCAATGATCAAGACACTACGGAAGAATGGCATGCCACAAGTTCCTGCCTAGAGAACAGGATCATCATATCCACACTCGTCGAGATCACCATAAATATACCAATTTTCCAACTAGCAGGGAGCCTAGAACTTCCCGTGCGTATTAGATTAAGAAACTTCATTTATCCATTTCTACAACTTATTTGGTTGTATTCTCGTGCATCCTTTAAATACTTCCACAGTTCCGCTTTATTATGGAAATTTTGTATACGATTCCATTCATTGAGTCTCAGTGTCCGTCTCTCCACTCTTCCATTCGCGTTTTTGCTATTATTTTGGTCTCATTGCAAGTATCATCTTTCCGTTGCGAGTAATTTGGACATTGATTTCTATTCGTGTGTATATTTCTTTTACCTAATTGTTAAATCAATGGAATTTACTTCTGTCCAGTTGATAGTTTTGATTTTATCTATAAATTTCCTTTTAGTTTTTTCATTCCATGGGTACGTTGTTAGTTTCTGCTCTGGTGTCCTTGAGTTATTTCACTGGTTGTGTCGTGTCGTGTCGTATCTTAAACAACCTTATTTTTTACCGTGCACTCTTATTTGATATTAATATACCAATAACTGAAGTTCCTCTCGTATCCATGGATGTAAAATTAGCCCCTCTGTCTTTATCATAATTATTGTTGGTTGTTTTTACAAAGATTTTTAGCAGAAGTAGATGCTACATGGGACTTGTTACTTCATACCGATATTCGTTGGCTAAGCGCCGGAAACGTTTGAACGATTCAAATACATTGACACAATTGCAGAAGAATTCAAAATCGATTTATTGACTTAAAAAAAACGAAAGAGAGTTTTTACACAGCCCCTTGCAATTTCAGTTGAGAATGTAAGCAGAGCAGACCTTCAACTGGAATTGTGTGAATTACAATCAGATCCTTTTTACCAAGAAAGAACTGAAACTGGATTCGACCTTTTCAAGTTGCTGGCAAAGCACGTTTCCAACATGAAATTTATAAATTCAAAATATAGATGCTCCCTCTCTGATAAGATAAGATATAAAGTGAAACAGCTTCGGTCGCCGGGCGGCGTAGATTTTGTGTGTATCCCTCCGGGGCGGGAGGGATGCAACATTGTATCGCATCCAAACGGATCGCGCTAATTTATACAAACCCATCTCTGATCTAAACTATAGAATATATTTTTGTGATAGTACTAACTTTATGATAGAATATTGATGTTCAAATAATTTTATTTACGTGCACTTTTTCATCTATCGTATCTCAAGCATTATTATAATTTGTAAGATGTTGAACGATACAAATGGTTACTTTACTTTTTAATTTTTCATTTTGTATTAAGAAATTTGGTCGTCCTTTCTTCTTTTAGAAGATGAAGGCGATTGATTCGCTATTCTTATTCTTGATATCATCGGTCTCAACGTATTTTCAGGGTTTCTACAATATATACTTGTAATTATTCAAATCAGAATATAATCTATATAATTTATGCCTCCAGTTGTTATAAGTTCTATGCGGAATATATTTTTTAAATTATAGTCTTCTAGGGTTCGACGAATATTAGTTAATATTTTCACCCTACAATGAGTAAAAACATGTTGTTATTTTTCTGTGAATTCCCCCATTCTAATTATATCAACGGAATTGACAGTAGTTATTGACCATTGTGTATACCACAATTCAATTATAAATAGTTTGTTGATGAAGAACTCGTTGCTCGGAGTACACTGACTCTCTGGAGTCATCCTCCTCATCCTCGCCGGCCGCGTTCTTTTGGTGAATTAACGCTTCCCATGGTTAATGACCCAAAGTATTTATAATTGAATTGTGGTATACACAATGGTCAATAATTGCTGTCAATTCCGTTGATATAATTAGAATGGGGGAATTCACAGAAAAACCAACATGTTTTTACTCATTGTGGGGCGAAAATATTAAATCACAATCCCAAGATGCGCTACGTCGTTCCGCTTCTTGGGTTTGTTATAGAGTGTTAAACGATGAATAAAAAATATAAATTCTATTTTTTTAAACATATCGTATTCAACGCGTATGACACATTATCTTTATTAATACGTTCTGCTATAACTATAAATATGTCCCATTATAAATAAAAGAGTGACGAGCTTGATTGGGTTGGTGGAAATAATAAAATAAATATAACTAACATTTTTCGAGGAGGTCGTTGGCTGAGTAATTAGTGATGTATATTTGTATCACTTCATAGAAAGTGTACGTTCACACAGCTGGAAGCGAAATTTGCAAGTGTCTTGCGAAAGACATTAAGTCTATCTGTGTCTAGATAACATAGGTTCTTATCTTTCGTTTGTGTAATTTTAATTTTAGCAATTTTTGATAGATTTTTACCTCGAATATGCAGAGTTTAAATTTTATTATTGAAATATTAGTTATTCAATTTAGTTTGAATATTACAGTTCCTGCGATTAAATTGAATTATTAATAAGTGAAATGTTGAAATATATGAAAAAATATATTACTGCTTAAATGAATTTTCACCAACAAGCTCGTGAGGTTGTACCACGGGACCGACGACCACTGGCCCATCCGTCCACCCAGTCGGGCCAATGTGCTACCGTTCATGATGTGAGTAATTTAGATGACTCTTCCAAAATATGAAGAGCGTCAACTTAAAAATCCTCCAGTTACCAAATGAAGACGAATTTACAAATAAAGATTTCAAATTCTTGCTAGATTAACTAACCTCGGCCACCATTTAATGGATTGCCCTCGAATTACATAACACAGTGCATAGCTTTCGATATGATACATATTATACATATATTCATTTATTTTATTTTTTGCCATCGCTAATCTTAAGTAATTGTATCAACAAATAAATTATTAAACATTCGTTAAACATTACATTAAATTATTAAACATTTTGCTTTTGTTTAGCAGATACATAATGGTATCTCTTACATTTGCTGCAAAACATGTTTTATTATTGTTATAGTAAGCTGTGACACGAAAAAACAACTTGAAACGTTGCAATGTTTTTAATTGTTTTCATTATAATATAGTTTAACAAATTTGGATGGTATTCTTTATTGTGTGTATATATTAAGTCCGACAGTCATTGTTACTGAAAATAATTGACGGAGGAAAAAGGAATTAAATAATAATAACAAGTACGTTTTGGACAAGAAAATTAAGTAGGAAGCCATAACGCGGACATCATGTTGAACAAAAGATTGAGGACGAAGGTAAGGTTTTCAGAAAAAAACATCTCTATAGCAATCAGCCCGAGGGCTTTCCACTGGTAACGGGTGAAGTTCAGAGAAGTATAATCACTCGGTATTTACCTTTAAGATACACCTTACTGTAAAAGGAATATAATTTAAAATATCTTAACTTCACAGAAAGCTTTTCACATTAAGTAGTAAACTGATATATGGTTAATAATATGAAATCACTGGAATAGAAATACATACAAAATTTACTCCGCACAGCACGTATGTATACGAAGTACTAATAGCCCAAATGATTGAATTAGCATCTTGACCATTTTTTACGCTTGTACAGGCTACTTTCAGACGATGCCTATAGTAGTCATCTGTGATGCCTATTGCGAGTATGTCTATGGACAGCGTCGGTGCGTCTCCATGATACAATTTTTGGAACTTGTATGTATTGTAAAGATTGGCAATATTTAGGTTTATACTGGAAGAACTTTAACCTAAAGGATTATATTATTTGCATTCAAGTTTATTAAACCAACAAAAAAACGTAACATATAAATACAATAATAATCATTATAAGGTACCTATAATTAATGTAATATAATCGCAATAAATTTACCATTTGGACATTTCTGCTACAGCCGATGTATTTTACAAGAAATTCACGGCTAACAGAATAATATATAAAGAGACATGTTTGCTGCCATGTCATCAATCACATAAATATTGATGCTAAAAACTGACATTTCATAATAGCACTAGCTGAAATAAATTGTTTGTTATATTACGAAGCAAATTTCGAGTGATGGGGGGATTTCGAGAACCGAGAACTTATCAAGAGTCGATGCTCTCGATTCTTAAAAGTTCTCGAGAACTTAAACGAGAACCGAGAACAGAAAATCGAGAACTCGAATTAACCGAGAACTTGAGCGAGAATTGAAAACTCAAATTAACCGAGAACTGAAAATCGAGAACTTTAACCGAGAACCGATTTTTTATATGTTAAAAATAAATCGTACTTGTACATGAATAAACGTATCTGTTGTTGTGGCCCCTTTCGGAAATCACGCCCTGGAAGTATGCTTGACCCGACCTATGAGTGGTTTCAGTCGTGTCAAGGCTTTTGCACTTTTGACTCAAAGATTTGCTAGTAGTAAATTCTTGTTTATTTTGCAATTTAAGTGGTAACTTCTTATAATCAGACTTGTTACTTAATGGAAACCTGACAAGAAGAGCCGCGTATGATCTTTGTAAAATCTGGTACAGAAGAGAGGCGCATATGTGACTTAATCAAGTCGGAAACAGAAGAGCGGCGCGTATATAACTTATTCCAAATCGGGAAGAGAAGAGAACGTTTTTGAGCTTGTATTCAGTTTTTAATAACGTGGGATTTAGGCAGGGTCCTTCGCGTTCGGTTTTCTGCCGCCCGAGATTTTCTCTCGACTCTATTTGGCGTTACACATACACTTATTGTATCGCAATTTTTCTCCAGTTACGCGATTTGTTAGCCACTTGCATTGGAAATTTAACAGCAACGGTCGCTAGCCAGTTTGCTTTGCACTTCTATTTTTCGTCATCCACGCGGTTTTTCTAGGGAGTAATAACGAGTTGTTTTCCCTCTTCTGTAGGTACCTCATCGCAGTATTAAAGGTCGTTTTAGACACGATAATTTCTTAGCTCAAAAGTTGAACAAGAAATGAATTCATATATCCTCCTGCCATACAATTTGTCCTTGACAAATAGAACGCGTTATATTTTTCCATTTGATCTACCATCGATTCAATATCTCAAATAATTTGCTGTATGATACGAGACAATTTAGATTGTGTCGCATCTTGACTAGCTTTTTAGTCAAGAAATTGTCTTGTCTAAAACGGCCTTAAGGCTGTTTTATTGCTACAGTTGTACCCTTAGCTATCTGATCTTAACCCGGCGACGGTGTGGTGGGGTATGCGGTACCTCAGAAGTTTTAAAAAGAGCACCAGAAAGTCGTTTCAGGGATTGAGCCAGGAATTTCAGTATCTTCAATTTCGTCCATCGCCTAGCGCAAGTCAATGTTTCAGAACAGGCGCAGCTTCTTGCAGGGTTATTTGGTCTCAAACGTCGCTGGGGTATGACATGCCCTACCACATATGTAAGCCTATATTTTACATACATACAAATAACTGTGCAGAATGCCCTTTTGACATTCTAAAAGAACATCAACTAACATCTGTTGGTACAGTCTAAATAAATAAAGACAAATACCTGAGAGTTTCTTAGTATGTAAAAAAGAACAGACTATTCCTCAAAATTTGAATTTTTGGACAATATTTCCTTGGTTTAATATATTCCGAAAAAAAAGGAAAAATTGTGCTACTTTGCATCAGGTCCAGATAAAGATATTGCTGAGAAGAAGAAACCTGAAATAATTACGTTTTATAACGATACATAGAGTGACGTAGATGTACTTGACGAGATATTAGCTTCATACGATGTTTCACGTAATAGTAGAAGATAGCCACTTACAATTTTGTAAGACATTGGTTCGGCTCTAAATAAAGTGTTCGCCTCTTATTCATTTTTCTCAGTATATCAAGGATGATTTTAGTTGTAGAAACAAGCATAACTTATGTAAATATATATTGCAAGTTAACTATGGTCATTAACCCGGTCCAGGGGAGATCAGAGCACCATTCTCTGATTCTACCTGGTTCAATCTCAGTAGGCGCGTTCACGAGGTGGGGATGGGCCCGCCTCGAAAGAAACGGTGGCTAAGTTCTGTTGGAGGACCCATCCCTGTTAAAGGATACGGGTGTAGACCATAACGGCAACAAAAGCGGAGATAAAAATCATCGATACGGCGGAGCTGACGGAAGTTGCAACCTCATTGCTGTTGGGGCTTAGTGAAAAGCAGACGACGCAGTGGGAAGCAGCACAGTGAGAGCAAAATCAGGGTTAGGACGTTGGTACAGCTGATTTTGCAGAAAAACTGAAGGCGTAGGATGATTATTGTCGAAGCGACGGCAGGACTGCGATGGAGAAGGCAAAGTGAAACTACTTCCCTAGTACATATCAACATGATAAGGAACATAAAAAAACAAAGCTCTTAGTCCTCAGCTGCCCTTAACTGTACAGAGGGTACGAATAATCTCCGGGCTTGCAATGAAGATATGCAAATAGAATGTTAGAAGCATGTGGGAAAGCGGAAAGACTCTTACCGTAATTCAAGAGATGAACAGAATGAATGGGGAAATGTACATGTACAGTATCGCACCATATACTATGCAGGAAATGAAGATGCACACCACAGAAACGGAGTTGGAGTAATTGTCACAAAAGCCCTAAAGGAATTCGTAAAAAATGTGTACCTCACTTAGATAGAATGTTGCTACTATATCTAAAGGCAAAATCTAAATGTATTCCCTACAGCGGATAAGGTTGAATCCATCATTGAGGACTTACTACGATAAGCTATCGACTCTAATACACCAAAAAATTAAAATCGTGAAGTCACTATCATTATGGGTGACTTTAATGAAAAGGTTGGCCGGCGGTGAGAAGAGAACAAAACAGGAGACTTTGGCTCGGCACTCACAGCGAAAGAGGAGATGCAGCCAACTAGACTAATACTGTCAAATACATTCTTCAAGGTACCTCTATAGAAGACTATACACGTACAGGTCCCCAGCAGATACTATAATATATCGTAATACCGTAATTCCATAACATCGATTAAAACATACCCGGGTGCGGACGTGACGTATCGTCGGACCACAAGACCACAACTCTTTTATTTGCAAATAGAACATTCAGCTCAAAAGGATAGTAACAACAAAAACAGGGCCAAGGCAGGACATGAGGAAACTCCAATGCCCTGTGGTTGGGAAGAAGATATGTAAGTCACTGAAGGACGGACTAGAAACAGTAAAACTACTGCCGGGTTCGGACCCCATAGAAAAGTGAAGAGTATATGACAAATGATATTCTCGAATTGATGGAACAGATACGACAGGAAAAGCAATAGATCCAGCCAAATTCACTCTATAATACAAAGAAAAATCAGACAAGCTAAAGAAAGTAGAAATCTGAGAAATGCTCTGAAATTGAACAACTGGACCCCAAGTATGATTTCTTCAACATGCATAGGAGAATTTTGGAAATGACTGGCACAGGTAGAAAATATAGCGTGGGAAACAGAATAACTAAGTATTTGGAAAGAGTGTATCGACCCTTCGATGATAATTATGCCAATAACTACACACTGAACAAGGGTGAGACCGGCCCCAAGAAATCACAAAAGGTGAATAAAGAAAGCAGTAGCATCAATGAAGAACGGAAAGTCACCTTGTCCGGATACTGTTACCTCGACAATCATAAAACCAGAGCCAGTCCTAGGTAGCTGGCCACCCTCGTGCAAATAATTTGGTCGCACCATTATATAGGATATTTGGGTAGGGACATATGTGAAAAAAATATTAAATCATTTATAAACGCTAATCTGTGAAAATACTGAGAAAGATCTTTAATAACTGAGGCGAGTTCAGATTTCATGTTTAGAACGCTTTCGATAGCTCATGGCCCAGGCTGAATTTGGCCGTCCCTAACTTTGCCGCCCGCGTGCGTTGCACGCGCGCTAGGACCGGCCCTACCTAAAACTGATCTGCGAAATAGATCAGGATATCTTCAACACACTAATAGGCCTTTTCATTAAGATCTACGAAAGATATCCCACAAGAGTGGCTTACCTCAGAATTCATTCCTAACGCAAGAAATCATCAGGAAAATCATGCGACCAATACAGACTTATAAGTTTGATAAATCATATTTTCAAGATCTTCTTAAAGATTATACATGGAAGGATACATAACAAGTCATAGGAGCACCTGGGGGTGACTCAGTTTTGGTTCAGGAGTGCACTAGGAACCAGAGATAATGTCTTTGCACTGCAGGTGCTTACTCAAATATGCTGGGATAGAAGTGTTGATGTGCTTATATGTATTATAGACTTTTCTAAGGTCTTCAATAAGGTGCAACAGGAAAACATGATACGGGAGCGGATGACAAAGATCTAAGAATTATCGCTAATACGTACTGGAGGCAGTTGTAAAGATCGAGGGCAGCACCACGGACAAAATTAACATCAAAGGGAAGTACGGCAGGGCTGCGATCCCTCCCCTACCTTGTTCAACATATACTCCGAGAAAATTTTCACCAAAACACTAGAAGATCTATCGGAGGTCAAATAAACGGAGAAAAAATAAACAATATCAGATATGCTAATGACAGTGCTGTACTCTTAAATAGCTTAGAAGGCTTGCAGATGCTGATGCAGCGTATTGAGGAAGTAAGTAGCAAAGATGGTCTACAACATATTATTATGAGCAAGACGAAATACATGTCTATTACTAAAACCTAGCCTGTGCCCCATATATATATATATATATATATATATATATATATATATATATATATATATATATATAATATATATATATATATAATATATATATATATATATATATATATATATATATATATATATACTGTATAAATGATAAAAACATCGAACATGCGAACATGTAAAGAAGTACTCGTATTTAGGTACAGTCATAAATGAGGACTGGGATCAGGCAGTTGAGATCCATTGCAGAATAGGAACGCAGCCTTCAATTGTATGAGAAGCTTTTTCGGTGGCTGAAATATAAGCTTGTAACTAAAGACTTAAATGACTTGTTACATATTCATATAAACACCATGGAACAACGTAAACTAGAATACTTGGGCCATGCGATGAGAAACAAGAAATACCGTATACTTCAACTCGCAATACCGGGCAAGGTAGATGGCAGAAGAGGCCCGGGACGGAGAAGACATTCTTGGCTTAAGAACTTCCGTGAATGGTTTAGTCTCACATCTGTAAAACTACTATTCAAACAGTGAATACTGTCAGAGTAGCTATGTTGATAGCCAACGTCCGCAATAGATAAGGCAGTTTAAAAAGAAAAAGATTGGAGGCGAAACGCACCGGAACGTTTCGGTACCTTTTGGTGAAGACGGGACGCGTTCCGGTAAACTTTCGCATTTGATATAATCTTTATGAATATTATCAATATTAATTAATGAGCAATTTATTTCATAAGCCAACTCAGTGGCTAGATGCGCCATCCGTCTCGTACTGAGCATTGGGGAGCGAAGATTCATCACGGTTTTCTGTGAAGTTAAGGTAAATGCCGGGCAATTAAACACCTCTGAACTTCTCCCTTTACCTGCAGAAAAGCTTTTCAGCTGATAGCCTTATAAGGATACATGTTTAATTTATCATCTTTATTTTATTATAAGGATAAATAAAACAATATTAAATATTGGATTGTTAAGGCGTCTACTTTGTGATAATTCATTTTAAAGGATAAATAAAACGATTTTTACTTTGTTTTTTATCACACTTCAGTTACACTTTGCGATGAGTCATCGGAGGAGCTCGAAAATGGCTAGAGCTTAGCCCAAACTAGTTGCAAAGTGTAACTGAAGTGTGATAAAAAACAAAGTAAAAAATCGTTTTATTTATCCTTTAAAACAATATTAATCCAAATAAATAAACCTACTAACTAAACTAACAATAATAACGTGCAATGTTTGCCATTCATTTTCGAATATAGAGCAAATTACTTATTGTATATAGTATTTATAATTTTATATTATTAATTTTTGTATATTTATTTAAATCCTTTTAAATATGTCTCTCTATACTAAAATATTGTTATAGGAATAATTTCAAGTTATGGAAGATTATATCAAAATAATAAAAAACATAAAATGGCTTCTGTCGTTTAGTAAAGTAAGTTTAAGATAAAAATAAATATATTTGGCATTAAAAAATATGTTAAATTTTATATATTATTTAGTAGAATTTTAGAAAAGATTATTTTACTTTTAAAATTATTATTTGACATATGTCAATAAAGCGCCATTGATATTGGGTTGTTAAAAATTAATCATGTAAGTAACAATGCTTTCAAATTATGTAGATAAGTTTCAAGTTATTATTTTTGTAACTTTGGTTTTAAACATTTTTTCGATTCGAAAAGAAAATATCAATATCTGGCACACTTGCTTGCATTTTGACCCGGTATGCGCGAGTTTAACGTCGCGACGCCGCCGCTCTCGGTCAGTGGGTGTTACAATCAATAGATAGTCATAGTCGGAGTTGTCGGGAGCGGTGAGTGGTGTAGTGGTGTGAATGAGAACTTGTATTTATATAACGAAATCATCATGCAGCCTCCGCCGAGAAAGGTGGGCAATCTCTAATATACAGAACATTACTTTAGTGTAGTATAACCGCGATTATCTTTCAGGGTAACTACGCGAAGTTCCTAAAAAACCTCCATTCGGAGCAAATTGCGAAGTTGCTGGCTAAGAATCAGCATGAGTGCGATCTACTGGAGGACATTAGGACGTTTATTATTAAACGATCCTCGATCGAAAGATCGTATTCAGAAGTAATTTACCTTTCAAACATGTGCTTGAGTGTGACGGTATTGATTACATTGTTTTTAGGCTCTGCTTAAGATATCATCGGCTTATCTTAATAAGAAAATACCGAATATACCTGATATAAAACTGGATGGTGGTGATGAAAAATGGTATGTTGGAAACAAACACCTGCACTATCATTTAATTCTTATTAATTTAACCATTACACACACAAACCGTTTCCTCCACAAAACGCTTATACAAACAAACTTTCTTTATATACGCTTATCTTTGTCTTATTTCTATAAATAATAAAAAGTAACATTGATTAAAAGGAATATGTGGAACGTGTGGCGAACGGTATTGGAAGAAAATGAAAAACTTGCAAGGGCAAGACTAGCTGCAGTTGAGGTCTTTCAACAACAAATTGCCGAGGAGGCTAAAGTGTTACGATCACACAAAGTAGGAGCCTCAAGAAAAGTAATGTCATAATTTAAAATATTTAATCAAAAATTGATTGTAACAATAATTTTAGTGTGTAGAACAATTGAATTTAGTCCACAAAGAACTGCAAACATGCGTGCAGGATGTAGACAAAACAAAAAAGTTTTATTTCGATGAAGAACACTGTGCTCATGACGTGCGGGACAAGGCTAGGGATATTGAAGAAAAGTATTATTAATGGCACACTAATTAAACCAGCTCTATAAATCAAAACTGTTTCAGACTTAAAAAGAAAAAAGGTTCGTTTTTCCAATCGATAACTTCATTACAAAAGAACAGCGCCAAGTTCTCATCCAAACGAGAACAATTGGAAGAGAAATCAACGGGAGCCAGAAATGATTACTTGCTGTGTTTAGCGGCCGCAAATGCCCACCAGAATAGGTACTTTGTGGTGGATCTTCAACTCGCGATGACTACTATGGAAAGCAATGTGTACGATAAAGTAGCGGAATTTTTAAGTCTAATGGGCCGCACCGAATTGTTAACGTGTTCCGCAATGCAAAACTCATTTTCTACAATCCGCGACCAAGCAAAGCAGTTAACGAGGGAGTATAATCTACAATGTGTTTATTTATATTATCCAGTTCTGAAGCAACACATACAGTACGATTTCGAACCGTGTGATAATGACCCCGTTGACCATGTTACGGTGGATAATGAAACGGCTGCTTCGACACTTAGCAAAGAGGCACGTCGGTGGGCCACGAAAATTGCGAGGGAAAACGCCAATGTGAGGGATTGCGTGCGGAAATTGCAAATTTACAACGCCTTGAAAGAATCGGGACAAAGGGTAATCGCGTTAATGACATGATTAAATCTTTACTATGCACTGTTTTAATCCTATTAGGTTGATCCGAATGATCAGAACGGGCCCGATTTGGAAATGAAAATAGAGGATATGAAGCAGAGCATACGGAGATCTGAAACTTCGAAGATGAAAGCGGAGGCACGCATTGAGTATTTGAGGATCGGTGGTGTGAATGTGGAGGAGTGGCTGCAGGAGGCGGAAACGTTGAATGTTCAAGATATACAAAGATCTGCCAGTTCTTTATCGGTACATTTATTAACGTTGTTTCGTGTATGTTGGTAATTCAATGGTTATTTCTTAGGATCATCCTAGTTCCGATTCCTTTTACGACAGCGATTTCGCGGATGGTGAGCCTAGCGCGGCCCCTGTGGTCGATGTTAAGGTTGAAAAGGACTTCGAGGAAAGACCGATGGAGGATGACGATTCTCAGCATGAGGTCGACGGTGAGTGGGGTAGGCAACGACGGCATTCTTGCACTAAATGTGTTCGGCATGATGCTCGTTGCACTCATTTATCTATTTATTGAATGCACTCCAATATAATTATCACATATTTTTGTATAAATTCAGGTATAATCATTTTCATCCATTGTGTGCAGATGTAACGCTTATCAATAACTTACTGGTTATTTCGTAATAATCATTTAGTTTACTTATAGCTATACTAGAGCAAGAGAGGCAAAGGATAGAACAATTGACTGCGGGTTGGGATGATCCCACACAAGTTGATTGGGGTCACGAGGATGCCGAGCAACAGGAGGAGATGGTGGAAGAACGTGCACCTTCTGGACCAATTTTAAAATGCACTGCTTTATACTCATATACTGTAAGTTACACACTATGATACTTTGAATACGACTAAATAGTCCTAAACTAGCATGACATGTATCCAAATGAGAGCGATTATGTATAAGCACTGACAGCACAAATGTTATAAATGACAGGTCGGTCGGCTTCAAACATGGTCTTCGTTTTTATATAATGATGAACACACTTGCCACTTTTTTTTGCGTTCTAAACGACTCGTGCTAAAAACTACCCTTTAGACATTCGTTAATTCAAATATTATTAAAACAAAATATTAAAACAATATAGGTAGATTTCAAAACATTCCAGATTTTAACTATTATAGAATGTGCATAGATAAAATCTTTCAATAATTGTTTTAGGCTCAAAATCCTGATGAATTGACGATCGTCGAAAATGAACAATTGGAGGTGGTAGGCGAAGGTGATGGCGATGGATGGTTACGTGCTCGTAATTACAGGGGTGAAGAAGGTTACGTCCCTCACAATTATCTAGATGTCGAACGGGAACAATCAGTAACTACTCCAGGTTTAGTAAATCAAATTTCGTTTTCTTCCGTCGATTACACTGTTGATAATGAAGACGAGACAACTCAAAACACTGACACAGCTAACCAGTCACCCGACCAAGTGTCAGTAATAGCCGCTCCTACATCAATTCCTGATACATTTGAACCCACTATAGAATACTGCTGCGCGTTGTATGATTACGACGGCGAAGCTCCCGAGGAGTTGACATTCGAGGAGGGGCAAGTTATAAGGATCATCAGTAAGTGTGCACATAGTATTGATGATGGATGGTGGAAGGGGGAGATTGATGGGCATGTTGGTAATTTTCCATCGTTGGTTGTGGAGGACTGCGACGAGTATGGGGAACCGTTATCAAATCAGGAGGATGTGACGCCTCCTTGCTCTGCGCCTCCGGTTTTTACCCCACCGGATGTTCCTGAGTTTTTAATTGCTAGTGATATTGTTATTACTGACGCGACGCCTATGATGGACGGCCACGTATCTAGCGAACCGCCGAATATGGAACCGCCTAAACCGCCACCTCAGGTTAATGGTCATCAGAAGTTCTCAATGGAACTCACTCGGAATCAACAGGAACACTATGGTTCACAATTCCAGGGTGATGTCCCAAGTAAGTTAATATTTCAGAGGAAGTTCTATAATTCTTACTTATTGTACAATTTATTTACAGCAATCGATATACCTTGTGTGGTGATAGCAGATGAGGTAAGTGATTTATACGTTAACCGTACTATTATGTCTTTTGAAATGTATAGGTTACTCGGGTTTATAGTTTATTATTCAATACATAATTTTCTTCCAAGATTTACGTTTGTTATATGCCGATTAAGATTTATATCGAGGCTTTCATAAATATCAATAAATGGGCGTAGGAGGAAGTGCAAATTTACAAGACAACAACAATAATTCAATAAATTATCAGATCATACTTTTGTCATATCTATCTACATACAGTATGGAATAAATTCGATAAAACCTTTATTTATGATTTTAAATTTTAAATTGCCAATTTTGTGTGTAAGTAAATTCATCAACATTTTTTTGCAAATAACAACCTCATTTTTTTATTGCGGATTCTGAAAGGAATTATTTTTCTGCGATCATCGATGTATATTATGATATAGACCACATAAGCAAATTTCCGAGAAAAAATATTTTAAATGTCAGAGTAAAGAAAAATATGAAACGCGAAATAATATTCAATTAAACAATAAATAACTAAAGTAAATGCTCAAACTGTGTACTAGTTACAGTCTAACAATTAGCTAATCTAAGAACAAATTCGTTATCAATATTTTCAATAAAAACTGGAGATATTAACCCATAAGACCTAAGGAATTTTGTCTAGATTTTTTTTATGTGTTTAACTTTATAATAGCCCTATTTTGAGCGAAAAGTGAAATGCAAACCCCTATTCGAAAATGTCAGGTTCATGAAATCATTATACGTACTGAAATTAGTACAATGAGAGTATATACAGTATACAAAAATAAAATTGTTGTAGATTTAATCAAAAACTTTACTATTTTCTTGAAACTAAGCTATAACACACATCACTATACATTTAACGATTTAATAACAGGCAGTAAATCCAGCTATGTAACGGTAAATAAATTCTATATAATATTCACTAGTTACTTTCCACACTCTGGAACCACACTGCGTGGTATTACATAAAAAAACGCAGAGTTTATAAATTAGTTACTATAAAACTGAAGAGAACTCTATAATGTACCGGCTCTGACAACCAAATTTGAGATATGAGCAAATAGATGAACCTATGGTGATTTTTTTATGATCCACTGCCCAAAATTGGGTGCGTTTTAAAGATGATAAGAACTATACACTAGGTCGTCATTTGATAGAAATATATATAGTCTCTAAGACGAGGAATTTATAGGGAACTTTTTTAAATTCAACCAGAATGTAGCTTTTCTGGATGAGGCAAAGTTTTGAAGTTTGAAAATTGAATTTCATGGTAGGAAGCTGTGTCTGGGGGGATATGGGAAGTATTTTAATTCCAAGGAAAATATAAATATTGTAGAAACTGAACTATTAAAGCGGTACAGCCGAAGAAGTGAATTTTCTTTTCAAATTAAGTTAAACTTATTAGATTAATAATTTTGAGCTAGATTAAATTAGATTCAGAACGGGTTTTCTTCCAGGACCTAGACCACTGCGTCCTCTCTAGAGTTTTATAGTCCCCGGCATGCCTTAAAGGACTTCTAAGAGCTCTGTTCGGGCTTATTCTTCTTCTTTAGGGGCCTTCTCCACTACGGAGGTTAGCAATTATCACCGTTATGCGGACTTTTGAGACAGCTGCTCTGAATAATTGGTTTGCGTTACAACTGAACCACTCCCGCAGGTTTTTTAAGCATGAATGGCTAAGTTTCTTCCAACACTTCTTTTACCATGTACCTTTCCCTGTATTATTATTTGAAGTATTTATTAATTTTCTCCTCCTGTGATGTGTCCTAGGTATTGTAATTTTCGTGTTTTTATGTTATGTAGGATTTTTTTCCTTTTTTCATTCTTTTAACTACTTCTGTATTGTTTACCTAGACCGTCCATTATATTCGTAATATTCTTCTATACGTCCATAACTCGAAAGCCTATAGCCTATCCATGTCTGCTTTCTTTAGTGTCCATGATTCTGCTCCGTAAAATAGTACGTTGTGTACGTAGAATTTTGCTAGTTTTGTTTTTAATTCTAGACTTAGATATTTTTTATTTTCATGAAAGTTGTTCTTTCACTATTCTAATCCTTATTTCCGTTGAACTGTCGTTATTTTGGTTCATTGTTGTGCCTATGTAGTTGTATTTTACTAGTTTTTCTATGGCTTCATCGTGGACATAGATGTTGTCGTTGTTTTGTTGTGTTTTGTCATTACCATACATTTAGACTTCTTCGTATTTAGTGATTGTCCATTCTTCGCTTTTCTGAAGGTTTTTTAAGTTGGTTGCAATTACAGCCGTATCCCCAGCGTATTATTGATGGGTTTACACCTATTGTTTTGTCTTCAAGTGCTTTTTTATAATTTCGTCTGCATATATGTTAAAGAGCTTTGCTGAGTACGCAACCTTATAATCTCTTTCGATGTGCTGCCGTCTATTTGAACGATTTCCTTTTGATTATAGTACAGGCTAGTAATGATTCTGATATCTCTGGTGTCCAGTTTTTTATCTTCGAGGAGTTGAGTAAACCTGTCGTGTCGTCATTGTCTAATGTTTTGTTATAGTCAATGAATCATATGTATAGGTGTTGTTTAGAGCAAACAGTGCGTATCTAGTACCGAGTCCGTTTCTGAATCCGCATTATGTTTCACTAATTTCTTGTTCTAGTTTACCGTGTATTCTGTGTTGTATCATCTTTAGGAATGTCTTTAAAGTATGATTCATAAGGCTTATTGTACCATGGTCTGAACATAGTTTTGCAGTCTTTTTGGGGACTATTACAAAGGTTGATGTCGTCTGGTATTATTCCTATTGAATATATGATATTAAATAGATCTACTAAGATGTGGAGGTGCTCTTCCATTAACTTGAGTACTTCCGCCGGTTGTCCGTCAGGGCCCGGTGATCTTCCATTTTTTAGATTTCTTATGGCGTGTGTTACTTCATTTTCAGTATATCTTGTCCATTGTTCTCTTGTTTGTTTTCTGTTGGGTTTTATCTTGTGATTTTTCCAAGCTTTTCGTCTTCGAATATGTAGTTCTTCGATGTAATTTTACCACATTAACCGTTTTTCCTTGGTCTCTTTGATTATTTGACCATTTTCGTCCTTCAGAACATTTGGGTGTCTTCACTTCTGTGTTCCTGTGAGATCTTTAACTACTTTGTGTGTATTGTATGTTTTAATTGTAACTCTTCTATGTCCTTTCATTTGTGTCTTTATCATTATTCTTTCGCTTTTCTTATGTCTGTACGGATTTGTTGTTGTATCTTCTTGTATTCGTTCTTGTTGTTGTATCTTGTTGTATTCGTTCTTGTTGTTTTCGAAACTTCGGCGTTTGGTCATTAGTTTCATTATCGCGAGAGTCATCCATTGGTGTTTTGCATTTTGTTTCCTGTAGTGTTCCTCAGTGTGAATGGTTTGCAAGGTTATAAGGTTATAGTTTATATTGTTTTATAGTTCTTGTGTTGTTTCTTCTTCTTTGAATCGAGAGATGTCTATGTTGTAGTCTTTCTGTTTTGTTTGTTTGACTGTTTTCTTTTTTAATCTGATATCGGCTTGAGCTCTTATTATTACGAGATTGTGATCTGCAGACACATTAGCACCCGGGCATGCTTTTACGTATTTGATAGCGTTTCTGTATCTTTCATTATCAACAATTAGGATATATTCGGTTTGGTTTCTAGTGGCTTTCTCGGGGGTATCTTGTAGTGATATTCATGTATACAAACGTCTTTTTGGTAGTTGAAAATTCTCTTCTTGGCTAAATCGGTCTCCTCTCTCATTCCTCGTTGAAGTTGTAGTTGCCTAGCAGTATTGTGATGTCTCCTAGTTCAGTTGATTTTATCATCTTTGTAATCTGCAGAAAGTGTATCTCTTCGCCATCGCGGCGTACACTTGAATTATGTTCAATTTGCAGTGTATTGTTTGTAGTTGTAGCACAACGCGTTCTGACATTCTGATAACGTATACTACTGATTTATTTGTGTCTTTTGAGTTCCTCACTGCTTAGTATCTAGTATCTATTGTGAGAGTTGTCGTTTTCTGAGTAGTAAATGGTACTATTCTCTGTGGTATGTGCCAATACCCGCTGATTGGCTATCTGGTATCACTGATGCCTAGGATGTTTAGGTTCGTTCTTTCCAGTTCTTGTATTATATTTTGTCATTAAGTTCAGTCCTGAGACTTTATTGCCATCAATTTTGTCATGGATGTGTTTGCGATTGCTCTTGAAACACTGCAGAAGGGCTCCGGGCCGATTAAGGGTTTTAATCGTCTTCTTGGGAGTTCGTCGAAGATGTTATTGCCTCGGATACCATTATGCTATGGCACCCACCGTCAGTTACTTTTGTCTCTCTTCTCACTAAGGCTCTGCTGGCAGTCCCATACCAGTCGGGACCTCTGCGGTGGCGATCGCTTATATTGCCGCTTGGCTGTCAGTGTCAGCAAATCGTGTGTTAGATATTTTGTGACCCAGTGCTTTCCATGCACAGTATTGTATAGCCACTATTTCTGCCTGAAACATAGTGGAAAGCTTTCCCAGACATTTTTATATTAATAGTTACCACCTCATGACACCATCGAGAGGCTACTAAGTGCGTGGTTCCGAAAAGACCCTTCCCGTATCACAGGCCGTTGTTATCGCAGATGAATAGTAACAGTCAGTTACATCACTCCAAACGGGATATTAAATACCCGCAACACAAGCCAGAGACGCGTCTATTACGCGACACTGCGCTGGGCTGTGTCCCAGCCAGACGATGTACGCCGAACAATATTTTTTTAAGACGCAGGTGCGTTGCCCCTTGTACCCGCCGAGTTGTTTTAAACCCAAATTAAAATCGACACCGTGTTGCGCTCCGTCCCTCCCAACGGGCCGTCGCCGCCGTCCCTGGTGGTTTTTCTGCAACTACCTAGTGTTATTGTAGCCTTGTGTGTGAGTTATGTTCAAAGTTGACTCCTAGATATTTGCCCTCTGATGCAAATTGAATTTCTACCCCTTTAAGTATCGGGCGTGTTAGAGCTGTTTGTACTCTTCTCGTTGTATAGTTAACTATTGTGCTTTTCATTGCATTGTCCTCCTCAGGAGGTGCAGTGGGGTTTTAGGTGGGCTCCGTTGGGGCTGGTTCCTCTGTTTCCGCGTCTTCTTTACGTCCCTTAGTCTTCGACCGAAATTTTAGTTTTCCAATGCTGAAGCAGGGGAACATATTACTGGCTCTCCGTGCAGCATGTGAACCTGTGTCCATGGAGATGGGCTATACTTGTCCCTTCTCTGTAGCGGTGACGCCCCATATGGTCCAAAGGCTCGTCTTCGTTTTTCAGAATTTTGAAAGACTCTAGCGTCTCGCTGTATTCGTCGGAGCGTGTTCTTTTCTGAATATCGGCGTCCCAGTCTTTTTGGAACCATGTATCCTTCTTCCTATCTTTTCAAGAAGTGTCCCTTCAACGTCGTTCTTTTTGGCATTCAGGTAATCCATCCCGCTGTCTAAGAGGCTTTTAGCCTCTTTTTGAGGCGCCTGAGAGTCGAGCTTTGTTTTATTCGATATTGTTCCGACGAGACACTAGGGAAAGCATGGTCCAGAGACAGGCCCCGCCCCGGTTAAGCCTCAGTTGGTATGGTAGGGTCAAATCTGACCCGAGTCACTGTGTTTCCATTCACTACTTTATTTTTGTGCACATGCATATCTGTTACCGTTTCGGCGAACATGCAGCTTATCCCTGCTCCACGCTCAGTAGGGTGGGAAAACCCGGGCTGCGTGCACCTGTTCAGCGGATGCAACTAAGAGTAGGGGGCGTGTTCGCCCCTATAAATGACGTGCATGCACCCCTTAACGTCAGTTATAACTTTTTACCTTTGGTAAATCGATCCTCTCTTGATTTATTTCTTTGCAGCTAATAAGCTTACATTGATAATTGTGCCCCATACTCCTCTTGTGACGGTTCTCCCTCACCACGACTCAGAGAACCGTTTCAAGAACCTCCTCCACGCCGAGCGTTGATCATATCTTCCCCGTAAGGCCGCCTGACGGTTTTTAACCCTCCCCGTGCCTGTCTTACGAAGAGCTGACCCCGGCGACGGACTACAGCTTCTTACAACAACCCCGTCGACGCCGAGCATCGATAACATATCGCTTAAGATTTCTTCTAATTTCTAAGTTTCAAATGCAACGTTTGGGAGTAGTGTGTTATGTATTGTTTCCGGGTTATCGGTAGTTGCGCGTCATATTTGACCTACTATACCGGATCAGAGATCATGTGATTTGGTTTCAATTGTAATGCACACATGAAATATAGAGCAGAATTAAAAATAATCCAATCGAGATTCATAATTCGGAGATTACTTGAGTTTGCAACTGAAGTAACTCAAAGACCACAATATAATGGACGAGATGAAAAATGACGAAGGTATTACTTGTGCCACCATAACAACAAACATCCTCTTAAATGCTCGTTGTGTGATAAGAGGGTATGTAAGTGTACAGCATATCTCTGATAAAGTGCCATCAATGCAATGACTAAAAATATGATGAAATAAAACACTTTTTTGTAAAGAAATATAGTTTGTCTTTTTCTTTCAGATATTATAATGACTTACATTTAGAATTGAAGAAAAGTGACATATTTTTTTGAAAAACGGGTTATTTTTATATTTTTTACATAATCAGTGGCAAATATTACGGAGTTGTCTGTTTTGTTTTTTATTTCCGTAATTTCTACTGTAATATGTGTAATATCACTTGTAATGCTTATCTAATACCCTAAAGATGTAGTAATCATCGCCCAAAAATTTTTATCGGCAAATCTTTTAAACAAAAGATCACCATCTGCAATTTATTTTATCATCATAGTAATATAAGAAATTATAATATTAAGTTATGATGAGGTGAGCTGTGAATATATTTGCTGTTACGTTCAAAATCTAACACGTTCTATTTAATAATATAGGACTATACTTATGACCTTTATATGATATTCAAATTTAATAAAATATCAAATATTTCATAAAAGTCTCAAAATATCAGTCTTAGATATTAGATACTGTTTTAATAATTATAAATGCAGCTGTTGCTGCAAACGGAAATTAGTATTCTATATTTATATAAAAACCCATGTTAATTTTTATCTCTATAAAATATGTAGATAGCAATTATTTTATTTTTAATTCAGGATGGACAAGAAAATGCAACAGGTGAAGATGGTGGTGACGATATGGGTGGTCTGGGGGTCGCCCAAATCGTTATAACCGCCGCAACGCCAATGATTGAAGAGCCTGAACAACCATTCCCTCCACCCGAAGATACTCCAACGAATAACATAGATGAATTGATTGAAGAACCAGAAGAGCTGCCATCGGTACCCGAAGAAGAAGAAGAGGACGAAGAACCGCCCCGGTGTAATCAACGTACCATGAGTGACGACTTGGATCAAGTAGAAGACCAGCCCACAGATTCAGCACCTTTCCCCATAAGCAGTAGTAGCGAGGGTGATACGACAGGTCCTAGCACAGCGGAGAACTCAGTAAGCCATGCACCCCCATCCCAAGACGAACCTAAACAAGTTGTGGGCGGCAGGGCGAGTATCCCCGACGAATTAGAACCTCATCAACTAGCAAGACTTCAAGACCTTAAGGAATCTAATGCATAGTAAATTAAATATGTAAGTCGTTGATATTTTCATATTGGTTTAATTTTGTTGAATGAAGCTAGTTAACTGTACGCTTTATTATACAAAACAAAATAGCATTTAACATCCGTTGACACACCAGATCATTATTGTAAGTTTAAAGAGGACAACCGATTTAGAAATTAAACGCGCATACGACAGTACCTTTTCGGACATATTAATTACACTAATATTTAATATTGCACGTCTAATTTGCTATCACTTCCACTGTAAAGGCCGCGCTTAACCGAATTTACGCAAAGTGAAGTGAATTAGCGATTGCACTTCTCATTCATTAAGCAATTGTAAGGAGCGCGTTCAAGAGAACAAGCTGGGTTTAATTTCGTAATGATGTTACTCGATTTAATTAGGAACGAAGCTAAAATTATTTTAGGTCATTGTGTCAACCATAAATCCTATATACAATTAGTTCAGGCAAATAAAACAACACCACAGGAGAACAATTAATTATTAAAAATGTAAGCACCCCGAAACTCCACAGCCGCATATTTAATGAATTTAATAAAGCTTTAATTGTTAGAACTCAAATAGTTTTCCGTAGTAATTTGCGTAAAATCGAAATATATAAGATTAATCTTTTCATATCGTACGTTCGTATCTATAATATATTATATTCATACAGAAATATGTCAGAACAATTTATATAAATATATAACTTAAACGCACAAAATCTGCCCAATATTTGATGGCATCAGTAAAATAACTACCATTATATTATTATCGACGAATATCATTGTTGTGATCACGTTCAAATTCTATTAACCATTATTGTTCTGACTATCTGAGCTGCATACAATTTTTTATCAAGCATTACTTGATCGAACAGTTGTATCTTATTTATTTGTTTATCTTTATATAATAAAAATATAAACGAAAACAGGTTAATACGTTAATATATCTAAAATAAACCCTTCGCTATAAATATCGCAAAATTAAATAGATATTGTCAATTATATTTAATCGTGAATGTAAAAAGATTGAAGTAAAGTGTTTTGAGATTTATTGTGGACAATAATGAGAGGCAAGGTCGTTATTATAAATATTTATTCGCAATAAATTAAATTCAAATCGGTATAACTAAACACCCCTCCCCCTATAAATATTTTCTGTAAATAATAATAATTTAGCCTGGTGTGTTTCTGGATGATGGAATGGATGGATTCAAAGGGTGGTGGATACTTTTAGACCTAGATTTTAGAACGTGACATTGAAAGAAATGCAATAATAGCGGGTACCGATAATCAGTATATGTAACTACCAAAAAAGTAATAATAAAGCCAAACGGATTTGTTTTTGAGCTATCTTATATGAAGAAAATGGAGAAGTTACCGTTCGTATTTATGACTTTGTGTAGCAATAAGACGGACACTTGGTGTTGTTGTTTACCAATTTTGTTATTATACTTTTTTTTATTGAACTTTTACATTTGTATATAATATACTATTGTTAGGTTTTTATGATGTACGTAGTTTTTTAGGAATGTTGTCTACTTTAGTTTGTTAACTGTTATCATTCGTTATGTGTAATTCATAAAAAATGTAATTTTACTACATCTGACTTTATTAACGTGTATTATTTATTATTCGATGGATTGGATCGGGGAGGCTTTATTAAGGATAATATTTGTTAAGAATGATGTCCAGGCTTTGACATACAGCTGGCTGATATTTTCTTAATGAAATTGATTACCCTTAATCTTATACTCGTTGAGTAAAAATTCTGTAATTAGATGCAGTTTTGTGCGAAATGTATATTTGAATTCCCCGTCTTCTTTCAGCGGTGCCTTCTTATTATAAAAATGAAATCTTCAATCTTCACACTCCTGTAGATAATTAAGTGACTTATTCTAACATCCCGGCTCCATTATCATTTAAACGTAATGTGTACCAGCAAATATATGAAATAAAGAATTTATGTAGCATAATTGCATTTATATTGATTATGTTTTATCAGCTGTATGGCTGCGTGTAGTTGCAATTTGTAATTAATTTAACAGGTGCATGCAAGCTATAAATATTGAATTTATATGGGAATTATTACCCAGTGTACTTGTGCCACTTGTGCTTAGTGTTGGTCACGTTTTTAAGAAAAGGAGAGGCAACTTTCCGACTTTAATACTTATGGACATATAATCGTTTATAATATCGCCTACATTCCTTTCAGTTTCGCTTTACAATTAATTAACTTATTGGTTTGTTTAGTGTCCGACCGCATCATTTAGAATCATAATAAAACTAGCTGCTGGGAATTTGTCGGAAATAAAAATATTGAATTATTACATGACCGCAATATATAACAAACCAATCAAATACTTTAAAATAGGAAAACATCGCTTGAAGTTTGCTAGATGCATATAAATTAAAAAATATGTTAGACATATTTAGCTAATTTAATTACAAAAACAAAAGATGAATGCAAGGTAATAGATTAAAATAAGAACGGGTGGCTAGCAGAATGCAAAGCCTCCTTTCTTCCTGGAGAACCTACAGAGGAATTCTTCTGCCAGACTATCCGTACCATGTGCCTGAAGTGGCCGTTAGAAGGCCTGTTAATATTCGAAATACTGATTGTCTGGAGTTTCCAGTTTGCGGCTCAAATATTCCGGCATCTCGCTTGCTGTGTTCTTTTCCTGAATTCGTGCTTCCCATGGGCTCTTTCTGAGTTAGCGATAAATGTTTGTATCACTTCATATAATGTGTTTATAGCCACAATCCAAAGAATAGAAAATGCTAAACATTAAAACATCACATGCCCGCAAAGAATAATTAGATATAATCGCAAGCACTTAGATGTGAGCATCTGTCCACCCTGCAAGTAAATAATAATTATAAATAATAATAATAAGATAAAAAGCATATAAGTAATTAAACACGCGTATCAGCCTCGTTCCATCGAAATCGGTTAGGTCTCTTGTCTTCCTTCCCGCGACCTCCCTAGCGCACAAATGTTTTACGCCGCCTTTCCCTACTACGCGCTATTAGAGCAGTCTCGCTTAATATATTACATAATCGTCTTGAGCCACTATGCTACTCCATATGATATCATTATTCCCCAGTTTTCCCGCATATTCTAGTGCACATACCTAGTGTTAATGTAGCTTTCGATGTGGGTGTTCCATGTCCGTTTTTGGTCAAAGACGACTCCTAGGTATTTGACGTCTGATACAAATGAAATGTCTACCCCTTTAAGAATCGGGCGTTTTAGACCCTTTAGTACTATTTTCCTTGTATAGTTGACTATTGTGGTTTTCAGAATGTTTATGGACAAGCCTTAATTTTCATACTATTTACCACTATATCCAGACTCTGTGTGTGCAATCTGAGCAAATTTTCCTTTAGCGACATTCTCAATGTCATTCGCGTATCCTAGGCAGTGGATACCTTCTGAGGATAGCTTCTCCATCAGATCGTCTACTAGGACTGCCCGAAGTTGTGATAGCACCCCTATTCAGTTGGCGCCTTATGGTGGTCTCGTTGAGTGTGAATATGATGATCCTGTTTTCTAGGCTGGCCTGTACCCAATCGCATAGAACTGGTAGTAAGCCTTTCTTCCGTAGTGCCTTGGCCATTGGGTGTGTTGCGGCATTGTTGAATGTCCCTTCAATGTCGAGGTACGTGACCGTGGCTAATTCTCCATCATCCAGCGTCTTTGCCTGTAGCCTGTTTAGGTAATCTGGAATCCTAAACAGGTAGACTTGTCTAGCTGATAAGCGTATTATCTATTAATGCATCTGTCTGTCTGCCTTTCTAGCGTCTTGAGGAGGAAATGCGTAAAACTGATAGGTCTATATGACTTGTGGGGTGTGTGGACGTTCGTTCTCCTCACCTTTGGTAGAACGATGGCTTTGACCTTCCACCACTCCTGCGGTATGTACTTATAGGCTATTCTAGATATGAATATTTTGTGTGGGACGAGCATATCCTGTACTTTCTGTAGTAGGACTGGCATCCACTCCCGGCGTAGCCCACCTTATTTTGTGTGGTTTTGCTCTTTCTGCTGCGAGATTCAAATCATCTCCAACGGTCTTGTGGGACTCTGGCTTCCTCTGGAAGTTTGGTTACCGGCGAAAATGGTTCCTCCACTGTATCCGTATAGGTTCCATCCTATTTTTTGAGGAAGCTTATTTCGGGTTCTCTCGCCAATACTCCGAACAGTTTTCCCGGTAGGTGTTCACTGGGTCATTTACCAGTTCTAGTGATACCACCTCTTTCACCCTATCCGTGCCTAGCTTCAAGGCGTCACTGAGGAATGCATAGTATCCTTCCCAGTTAGTCGCCTTGGGATACCTAAATTTGAACATGATGATTCGAGATGTTCTTACATCGACATCAGGTGACTGTGATCGGAACACGATGGTTCGCCCGATGATCTCTCCGGACCTCCGTAACAAAGGTATGTTTATTGCCCGCATTGTATATGTTTTTCCCTGCGCTTGTTGTAAATTCAAGATGTGACTCACCTCTAGAGCTGATCTTGGTGTTTCCCCATGTGATATGGTGGGCATTGGCATCGCCGTCGAATATAAGTTGAACATTTCTTCCTGCGCAGTAGGTAACAATTTCGATCATTATCTGCGAGGAACACCTATCCTCACCTGGGATGTAGGCGAAGCATACCACCAGTCTCTTCGATCCCCATCGGGTGGTGCTGTTAGAAGAGCTGTAACGAAATCCGAGGTGCATAGCCTCCGGATTACTGTGCAACTTATTCTTTTGTTATATTCTGTAGGCCTGAGCTTTATCATTTGCTCAACATTATAGAGGCACTATACCTTGTTGCGGGTTTAGGCTTGCAACTTACCATACGTGTAGCCAAGGTTCTTGTATCAGAGCCAGGTCTGAGCCTTATTGATCAAATCTCTGGCATGTGATGGTCGAAGCGGCCTTGGCATATTGTAGGTTCGCTTGTAGGTCCCCGATCCCTTCCATTATTCCGGAGAGGTCAGAGTCTCCGGGGACGTTCCTGCCGTTCGGTGGGTTTTGGATGGGCTCCTTCTGAGCTGGTTCCTCTGTTTCCCATTCGTCTTTAGGCCGCCTGAGAGGCGACCGTCCATAACCTCCTCGTCCGACATCAGGTCCGCCTCCTCTGAAGATTTTATCTGGAGGCGTGTTGCGCGGTAAGTGGCCTTTTTGCCTCTGCTTATTGGTGCAGAGGCGTTGCATCCCGCGGCCTTCTTGGGCGCTGGTGCATTGTGGCCTTTGCAGGACCCTGACCTTCGGGGTCGGATCTTCTTTACGCTTATTATTTTGTTGATAATTTGGATTTGTAGATATTGTCCCCACGAGATGCTAGGGAAGGGATGTTCCATCCTAGCAGAGCCCAGCGAAACTTAGGGACCGCATTACTCACCCTGCGACCATTCAGTCCTTGGTACGTTACCTTATACCTTGACTTCGGTGAGATCACTTGTGTGTTAACTAAACGGAGCTTAAGACTTTCTCGGGTCGTTGCCTGGCCACGTTACTCTCGTTAGCCATCGTGCGAGCTGACGGGCTCTCGTTCACCATATCGCGCGATGCTACTAGGATCCAGCTCGTAGAGGTGGGAGTAGCATTGGAATCCCCTTGATCCATTCGGATCGCCAAGATAGTAAGAAATGTTAGAAGTACTAGCAAGAATAAAAAATCATGAAACAAAGATATGGCAATGAGCAGCAAAATTTTAAACATAATGAGGTTTTTCTGGTTTACAAAATATAATCACTATAAGCAAAGTTTTAGTGTCAATCGAAATAATTCTAGGAAAACTTGTCAATAATAAATGATGTCTTGAATAAAAACAATAAACATAAACCTAAAATACAACTAGTAAGAAATGGAAAAATGAACAGTGACTTCATAAAAGGCATCAGCAATCTCAAATACCAGGTAAAAAGTAACAATGTTCAAAAAAAGAGAGAAGTAATTCATAATGAGCAATCAATCTTTCGCTCTCCATGCACATATCTGAAATTACAAATACAATAATTACAATAATTTTAAAATACTGCATCAGGTGCGGAATCACAGAAAAATCTATGTTGTCATTATTTCGTTTGTTGGGTCTGTTATAATCTGATAGCGAAACAGATTACATTGCTACCGGTTTTTAGCTAAATAGTTGAAGATGTTATTCACAGCAGAATAGCATCCTTCATTAATAAAATAGTCGGAATGGATCACTATTAGTATCGCTTTTAGTCATGCAGTAAGACAAAAGCTGCCGTAATTCATTACCTAGAACAATTGACAACAGATGCTAAATATCAATCAACTGTATTTATTGACTTCTTCAAAGCGCTTGGTACAATACATCACCAGAAACTAATAAATACGTTAGTAATCCTAGGTATTAGGAGAGTGGCGTTAGAACTACTTACAGCCTATAGTACAAAAGTAAAATAGAAGAAATAAAATATGGGGTACCAGAAGACTCAATAGTATCACCACGTATGTACATAATTTATGTTTTAAGTCTATGAAAAACCATGATGCCATATGCAGGAGTTTGTATGAACCAACTAAATGAAGAGATAAATAGAGACCCGTCAACCTTCTATAAATGGACACAACTGCATAACTACTCAGAAGAATCAACCTCGCATGGTCAATTACATCCTTAAAAGCTAAATCCCGATGTGTCTGAAAAGGAAAGTGTATAATCAATCCGATTTACCTGTCCTCGCGTACGGATCGGTAACTCTAACTTCCGCGCGGAAACTGAAAATAACATAACGCAAAATGGAAAGATCAATGCTTGGGGTATTCCTACAAACCCATATTAACGATGAAGAACTAGTCACAGACGTTGATCGAATATGTGAACTAAAATGGAGATGAGCTGGCCATGTAGGTCGAATGAGCAATGGAATATGAACCATGAAATTATTGGAGTGAAGACCACAAACCAACAAACGCAGCAGAGGAAGACCACCAATCCAACTGATGACCTAAAGATAATTGCAAACAACTGCATTAAGGAAAGTACAGACAGAAGATGATGGAGTACCATGGAGGAGGCCTATGTCCAACAGTGGACGGAACGGACTGGGTGATGATGATGATACTAACAATAAAATAAAATATTGTATATTTGTTGCTAGAGTAATTGCCCATACAACTGAATTCTGCAAATTGATTGATTACAATCGTCAATCGTTCCTGAAAGTAATTGTTTCAAATTGTAGCTCTTATAGAATAAATCACTTTTTTAAAGAGTAGCTCAATGAATTTATAACTTGTTATAATACACTATTAGTAGTGGTAATAACTTATGGTTTTCTTTGCCTTTTGTTTCTGTGCTCTCACATGCTGTATGGGTTTTAGTTTAACTTATGTTGTTAATGTTGAAAAAAGTTAATAGTTTGTTTGTAACAGTAATGATGTCTTATCTATACAGCTTTTTTAAGGATTCGTTATGGGCATACGTAATATAAAAAATACTTTTGAATTTGTTTACATGGTACCCATATGGTTAATAATGCTTCTTTTTATTATACATATATTTGAAAACTATTTGTGAAGACGTTATTTAAGCATAATCAATTATGCTTTAAACCGTCCCGTGGCGTAAGGTTCTCTATAGATTCCTTCCTCTGTAATAAAGAATTAATTTCTAGAGAGAGACAGAGAGTCACAACAACACTATTGTTAATGATTGATATAAACGTTTAACGTACCGGTATCGTACTATTCTAGCCGTTATGGGCAAATTGAAAAATATATATTGGTGAAATGCGCCGTCTCATTGTCGAAAAATGTATCGTGAGTATTCGTTATCCGGTCAAATTGATTCCGTATGGAAAAACTTTAAATGAAAAAAAACTTCAAACTGAATTTATTAAAACAACTATTTTCCAAGTTAAATTTCAAAACATTAAACTAATGGACTGCGTCATCCAATGGGAAGTCACTCCACATTAACTCGTAGCACACAATGTAAATAATAATTATATTGGCACTCGCGTCTTTATCAATAATAATTATTTACACAAAACCATCCTTCATTTTATCCAAAACCGCGACTAAATACTCTATTAAATATTATTTTGCGGTAGTGGACCACTCTGAAAAACTGCTCCTAGCAGTAGATCCTCCATCCTCAGGAGCCAATACGTCCCTCCTTTTATTAATAACTCGCTTTAATATATCAGCAACGCCATTATTCAACAAAGCATTGATGCAACTATTAGTAGTTTGATGTGGGACTGCAGCTGGGGGTTTCAGCAACGCTTTTTGCTTTTGCAACTCTTGTGCGTCGACCGCATACGAGAACGATCGCTCACGGAAGCTCTCTTCGTTGAAGGAATTCTTTGGAAGAAAAAAATTACACTATATATATACAAATTAATTACGCATATTTACCGTTTGTTGCGAGTAGTAGGAGTCGTGTCTACTGCGTTCTAAGAATATCTCTGCGTCCGCGTCCGTGCGTTTCAGCGCCTTTTGAAGAATGTCGGCTATGCGCTGAGAACAATGCAAAGCTTCCTGTATTTCTTCCAAAGATAAAAAGATTTGTTCGTTAGCTATTTTTTCATTGAATTCCCGTTGCGTGCTACAAGTGCTCTTGCAATCGGAAATATCATCACCTGTACGATCCTCATTGGAAGCACAAAGATATGGACTCGAAAGGTATCTATTATTCGGATTATTATAATTCAGCCAGAAGTTATTCCACTCGCCGACTTTGCTATCCACATCAACAACATCGGCTGTTGCAGTCGTAGCCGTGTTGTTCGTATTAGTAAAATATTCGCTGTTAACACTGTCAATCCAACTCAAATAACTAGCAGAACCGGTGGATGCAAATGTTTTGTTATCGTCTTTAAACTCGGTGGCGCTTCTTGTTGCATAATCGGTGCAATCAGAGCATGTAGAATCTAAAGATTCCCTATGACTAACCGGTCCTAGCGATGTTGACGAGAATGATATTTTCGTTTTATACTCCGAAATTGACTCCAAACTTTGCCGATAGGTACTGTCCAGCGATCGTCGATATCTCTCAGTGGGCATAGCGACGGGTATATTAAAATCATCTTGACTCTTAGCGAATGAATCCCTATGCCGTAAGGTTGCACTGCTGGCCCTTCGAACAGTGGCCGATCGGTGATGTTTAGTCACTGTTGCACCGAACAACATTAAATCTTTACCCTCTTTATTTTCTTTACTTTCCTTTTCACTTCTTAACATATACACTGCATTCGATGAACTATTTGATGACTCTGATTGTGAATCAGCTTCGTGCGACATGATTTTTCTGCGGCACCGGTCGAGTAACTAAAATATTAGGGGCGACTAATTTCCGCTCGAAGGGAGGTATTACCATGCCTACGATTAATCAAATCTTCACGAATCGTTGAGTGTTTGTTTATTAAATCGATATAATTAATGGAGCGTGTATGTGTCACACTACGCGTATTGGTACTATAAATATAATGTAAAGTATAATTAAGTTATTTCATTACGAAATAATTTTTAACATATACAAAGCAAATGTGGTAATTTATAAACTTTTGTTAGTAAGCTTGTATTCATATATAATTTCCAGAGAGAGAGAAATGCAGTATAAATGTAAAACTGAAACAAATTAAACTGGCATAATTATAAAATCTAATTAAGTGCAGGATATGTTCATTTATTAAAATAGCAAACGTATTGATTAACCAAAGAGTGTGGTCGAGACGATAGTGAAAAACTAATGAATGTTTTATAAATATATTTAATATATCGCTATTTGCCTATTATGAAATTACATCACTTCTATAGATGTGGACCCACAATTTTATAGTGAAAATAGATCAAAGGTATCGACTTTATATCAGGACAATAATAGGCCGTCACGCTAAACTAGATTAACATTAATTACAATCTAATAATATATTTACGAATATATCTGAATAATATTTGAGTTGAATAAAACAACCACATGAAGGATGTTAAAGCATTATCGTAGTCATGGGTTTATTTTTACGACTATTATAGTTTGTATATTTCTCCTTCTTACGTTATACCTAATGGTGGATATGGTTTTGATCCACTCTTTGCATGTGTTTCTTGAAGCTGCTATGAATCTCGGAGAGTGGATATCCGATATAAGCCGTCGGTTGAAATATGTCACTAGATACCAATTCTTTACGTTGTAATATTTCCTAATAAATGCATGAGTTTTCTTTTTCTTAATAAACATAACTATTCATTATTTTGATGAATCAATTATATAAAATTGCAATAACAATAAATAACAAAACAATAAATATATCTGGCCGGTAAGTGTTTTATTTATGTTCTATATTTTTCTACGCAGATATTTCACGGATTGAATAAGTGATGAATCGCATGTTAAGATTAATTTTAGCAGTATATTTACATTTAGTAGGATTTAGCTATACTCTACGAACGTAATATCAGCTTCAAGAAACATACACAAGAAGGATAATATGTTACTTTGGATACTTGGATAAAATAAAGGCAAAAGAAACACACTTGGGAATATAAATGTCAAGATAGCATTTAATCTATACAGAAAGGTTAAGTTCACAGGCATTGGGAGGCGAAAATAGAATGGGCCTAAAAAGGACTATAACGGAAACATCATACCGGATCTTGATTTAAAGATCAAATGATGATAATAGGAGTGAAATAATCATACAAGAGACCATAAAAAAACTCATAATAACGATGAGGTGAAATATTCTCAAATTGATCGAAGACGAGAAACTCAACGTTCATTCCTATACCAAAGATCCCAATGCAAAAGAGTGCTAAGACTTAAAAAATAGGCTACTGAGCCATACCCTGAAAGATTTTCTGTAATTCAACGATTCCGCGACATGAATGCATACCTATACATCGGCTTTACGAGACCATGAGAAAGCCTTCGATAAAGAAAACACGAACGACTAATGAAAATTGTACAACTAAAGAGTATTTATACTATGACATCTTCTGTTCCCTTCCTATCGAATCTTGTTGGCTGCTGCTCTGAATAGCTCGGCGGATGTACATCCAAACCAGTTTCATAGGTTCACAAAGCCACGATATTCTTCATCTTCAAATCGATCTTTTCCCTTTATTTTTTCCTTCGAATATTGGTTTAAGGATATATGGTTATATATGTCTCTTCTCATGACGTGACCAAGGTATTCCAAGCTTTCTCTTCTTCATTGTTGTAGTGACTTTTCTGACCCATTCGGTGACCCTGTCAGTCCATGAAATTCTGAGCATCCTTCTGTAGCATCACATTTCAAATGATTCCAAATTTTTGATGTTTGCTGCCTTCTTTATCCAGGCCTCTAATTGCATATAATAATCATTACTCTAGTTCTGAGTTCTAGTTTTATATTACGGATAATTTTTAATTTTTGAGAAGGCCCAGCGGGCTTCTAGTTTTAATTTCTTTTGTGTGTTCCGTGTTTTCTGGTACCATCGTTCCTATCTATTTGTGAGAGGGTACCCATTCTATAGTTTCGTTGATGTTTTTTACGGTAAGTACAGCCCCCGCCTCTGGGCTGTTTGCACTGCGCGGCCCTTCGCGGACCTATTGTGCCTCATACATCCATGATATGCTAGCCGGGTAAATTCTTTGTGGAAAAATTCCTCGGCTAGCAGTGGATTCGAACCAACGTACGCAATGAATCAGACCATCGCTTTAGACCACTGCGCCACGGACCGCCTCTAGTTTCGTTGATAATGTGTATAGGTGATATTTTCTGATTTGTTTTTTTTTTTTCGTGGTAGCTATGCATTTGGTTTTCTTTATGTTTATATCTAGCCCATATCTTTGGCAGTTGGCGTTTATTAATTCAATCAGGTGCTAGAGGTGTTTTGTTTATCCTTTTGTGGTTTATGACGATAACTTTCGTTTCCCCTGACAATGCTTCTTCAAAGATACTTTTATACTTCACACATTAAACAGCAGAGCTGACAGTACGCACTCTTGTCTGACTCCCCGGCATATCTCAAAGCGAGGAGCTTAAATATATTCCGACTTTGAGCTTTGCTGATTGAGGCCAGTAGAAAGATTATTCTTATATCTCTATCTCCACTGTCGCAGTATTTCTTCTTTAGTATCACTAGCAGCTTCGAGTGTTCGAATCTGTCAAAGATTTTGTGGAAGTCGATGTAATAGATATAGAGTTCAAGGTTCAGATGTCTAGACACCTTTTTCTTAGTACATTTATTCCAACTTCACTGGTCCCATGCCTCTCCTAAAACCATTCGCATGTCTGGAAGGCATCAGAGACATGCAGATTCTATTTTTTAGAAGATGCGATTGTATATTATTTTTAGGAAGATCTTCAGGGTGTGACTCATCAGAGCAATAATTCTGTGGTCCGAGCATTCTTTGGTTCCAGTTTTTTTAGTATTGTAACGAATGTTAAGGTCAGTCAGTCTTTTGGCATGTTGCCTGTCTCGTATATATTGTTGAATATATAATAGAATATCGGTGGACTCTCCATCTATAAGCAGTTCAGCTGGGATTTCGAGTTTCTGATTGCGTGTTCAAGTACATCCTTTAGAATTGCCAGGCCTGTGCCACTCGAGTCTGAGAATGTCGGTGCTGTTCGGTTGTCATTGAACAGTTCTTGTACATACTTATACCATCAGTTAGTTTTTTCTCTGGTTTTATTATTAGGTTACCGTCTTTCTCCAGTAGTACATAAGATTGGCGGGTTCTTGTTCTTCTGCTTCTTTTATTTTCTTATGCATGTTTATCGATGAAGATCGTATTTACTCATCGGTCTCTATTTCCCGACATTTGCCTACAAGCCATTCTTCTTTGGCTGTTTTTATTTCCTTCTTAATCTCGTTATCTATGCATTTCTAGGCCTGTACATCTTTGTTTTTGTGTTGGCTGAGCAGTTTCATAATTTCTAGTATATCTTGTCATACACTCTTTATTTCTTCTTTTTGTAGATTTTAGTTCTATTTTCCTGCCTCCTCCAATACTTTATTTCTGTCTTGCTATTGCTTTTATCTATAATAATATATAACCTTTTCGCGTATGGTGTTGTCCTTGAATCTTTTGAGGTCCATCCGTTCTTCACTCAGTATTATGTTTACTGGGTCTTGTCGAAATTATCTTCAGTAGTAGATGCGTTAGTGTAAATACTGTAGCTAACCGAATTGACTTGACTTGACGATTTATTTTTACTTTTATCAAATCAACGATAGTATTCGTGCAGAATTGTATAACTTCCAATTACCAAATTGTCAAATTCCGAGTTTGAAATTATGAACATTGCGCACAGTTTCGATAATTAGGTTGTACATGCGAGGTAAAAGTATTGGCTTTCAGAAAAGTATTTGGCTATGAATCCTATAATTTGTAATCAAATTTGTCTCAAGTAATACTTGTTGGAGGAAATTTACACTGTAAAATATAATTACGAGATATATTTTTAAATAAACTTATTGATAATTTAATTCACAAATGCCTTAATGCAGGTGGGGAACCAGATTCATTGCTATAAGATGCTTTTATCTCAAAAACATTATTCGCTTTCGCACGTGGATGGCGGCATACTCAGGACCGGCTCTGGACATATAACTTTGAATTCGCATTAATTGAACTAGCAGATAATGTGATTTTTGGGCAATTGAGCAGGCTGTATGTATATGTAGCTGTCATTGATAAAATTTGCGATAGTTCGTGTAACAAACCCTCAAATACTGAAGCAAATATAGGCTCATTAAACTAGGACATGGATCCAAAATCAACCCCGACCACTAGCGCTATTCAAACTGAAAATCCAATACAAGGTAAGACATATAATACATATACATATAATATTCTTAAAGTGAAGGTGAAATAAATTAAAGAAAAATATTAAAATAAGTAAAGCAGCCTAAGAAGAGATTAAAATCATATTCTGGAATGTAGCAGCATTAGCAAATAGAGACGAGAACTTATATCGGATTATATTAGATTATTTGATATAATAAAATTAACGAAATGCTGGACAGAAGCGAGAAACTGGATCAGAGTCCAAGTAAAACTATCAAACAACTATGAACGAAAAGTAAAGGACGGGCGAAAGGCGATTTACTAACACGTGTCAATATTAAGTTGGAGGAAGCTATGCACAAAAAAAGTAGTTCTGGGGCAAGGAATAATGGAAAGAAAAGGCCAGATTGGAACATAGGGATGGAGAATAGTAACAACATACAGCCAACATATTTTCAATATAAGAAAACTCGCCGAGGAACATATAAAAGTGGGAGAAGAAGAAATGTTAATAACAGGGATTGATTCAATGCGAGGATAGGATGTAAAGGGAAAACGAATAGATGGAGAGGAGGACAGTCGATCCACCAAAGACGTTAAACGTGGAAAGAAATGAGCTATTATGCCTTCTGGAAGATAGGGGTTGGTTCGTACTTAATAGAAACTTACTTACCTCGTCGGAAAAGAGCAGTCGGTAATCGACGACATCGTGACAAATGAGAAGGCGTGGAAGGTAACAAATAGTTTCAAGGTGCCAGAGAGGGTACACTCGGATCATCCACCGCTCGACATAGCTATAGCAGCACCAGAAAAATTCTCGAAACCCCTGAATAAGAGCAAAATCAGGTGCCTATCGAAGTGGACGCAAGAGGGAATTCGAGGATAAATAGACGCATTAGAGGCCCAAACATTTGCTGTAACATGTGTCGATACCAAATTAGAGGTATTACAAACGATTATTGAGAAATCAACAACAAAGCGGAGTATCGAGGGTACTGGGGATCATCAGGCATACAAAAATGATTGGTGGGACACATAATGCAGACAACTACAAGGAAAAGCAAGAAACGCATTAAGAAACAACAGAGAACTACAGAGAGGACCCATAGAGGAATACAAACAGGTAAAGAAATATCTCAAAAGTAAAATGGCTGTGAAAAAACAAATTGAGAAAGGTTTAAAAACAGAATCTGAAATTTGGAAATACATAAACGGCTAACGAACAATGAACCAGAAAAACAATGATCAAATACCGACGGGAGAATAGAGAAGCCACATCATAAAACTATTAGAGGGAAGCGAAAAAGAACCGAGGAAGGACGACAGACCAAGGGCTAACAGAAAGAATTCAACAGACATCTTCAAAAATTAAAGAAGAGAAAGACAGCAGGTAAAGACAATATTTAAAACAAAGCATGGATCTATGGAAATGAGAGATTCAGGTAGCGCCTACGAGAAGTAATAAATGATGTCTGGATTGGAAGAAGTCACTGCCGGAGTAGACAGAAAGCCCCATATTTAAGAAAGGTGAACGTGCTGAGGTGTTCAACTACAGAGAGATAACAATACTTAACAAAGCATGCAAAGTATACCTGATGAGGGTTCCAGTTATATGCTTCACCTTCACGTTCTGGAAGATGCCTTGCGGTCAGTGTTAGGCAATAGTTTGACATTTTGCTTCGGATTTTTGTGGGTTTCTAGTGGGGATCCGATTTTTCCGAGGAGTGTATTGTTGAACAACGACTGCCGCGTCTAGTTCAGATTCCTTTGGTGGGTTCCTTGTCGTCAAATCCGTGTTGGATTGTCTTTGCACTGTATTCTCGACCAGCACTATATTGCCGTACTCTCCTGCGGCTTCGTCCTTGGTGTGTGTCTGTGAGTGTTTTATGTGGTTTTTCGGTAGCTTCTTCTTTGCCTCTGTTGGTTACGCCTCTTTGTTCAGGAGGCGAGGTTGCTTTCCTGTAGGCTGGTGTTTTTCGGGGGATTCTTGTCTGATTTTGCATCCATTTGACTTCCACCAAAGGGTTGGTGTATTCTACGGGCTCTGGTTCCGTGTTTGCGTCTTCTACTAGCTGGTAGTCGGATGACGGTCGGGGGGCATCCACCACGATGCTCTCACCGACCGGTGCTGAGGTCCCTTCTCTGCACAGTAAACAATTCATTATTTTTATCTTTTTCCATCAGATCCTATTATACCAGGGTAAAAATAGTCCCGTCCATGGTCGTATGTTGTGGTCGTCAAGGAAAGGAATCGTTAGACCACCTATTGAATGAATGTCCTGAGCTGAAAGAAAGTAGTGTGTAAGATAAGTAGTATTGCATGAGGATGGAAGGGGATTAGAATGGACGAGAGCAGTCAGCAAGTGGACGACGTAATTGGCTAGGAACTCATAGGAAATATAATTTTCACAAATTATTCGTAGTTCACGTTAGATGTGTTAAATTAAAAATGTGTATCAATTTTCAAATTAGTTTGCATCTTTTACTTTTGTTTAATCTCTAAATATGTGTCAAATGTGAAGCCGACAGCCCATTAAGATGTTGTTGTAATTGGTAGAGAAATGTATGTATAGTGTGTTAATCTTAATAAATAATTATCGTACTAAAGCACGCATTTATTGATAATAAGGTTAGATCATGCAGCCACCTTATGCACTATCCGAGGAATAGTTAAATAGATCTCAACAGATGACCACGGAATGGATTTCGCCCTCCTAGTTTAGAATACGGCGGCATACGCGACTAAAAATCGATCTGTACATAATAAAATCGTCAGAGAAGAACTTTATAAAATACATTAATGATGAGCAGCAATGAGTACTATCGAATAAATAAAATTATCGGGCGGATTTACACCTAGCTTATCCGAACAAAAGTTGATAAAAAGTAAAAGAGCGTCTACTCACTACTTAAAATCATAGTTTAAAAGAAGATGATAAAGTGGCCGTTATGTAGAAATAATCAATAGCCCCATAAAAATGTATGTTCTGAGATATTTCAAAATACAGTTACAGAATAAAGATACTGCCTAAATCGATATTTTGATATTATTTTAGTCTTAAAATTATATTACGGAAAGTGGTATTAACTGTTATAATATTTAGATACACTACATGCGCGTATTTGGTCCATCAATATAAATTTCGTCTAATCACTTCTAAATATCTACAATTTCAAATTTGCCGCATCAGCAAAGTTTCAGGGGAATTTTCAGTGGCAACACTGGTTTTCAGAGTACGTTGCCATTTATCAATCACCACGATACACTTTTCTATTCCGGATGCCCGGAAATGAGCAATTAGAATTGCTTGCGTGTTTCGCCCGTTGTTTACAACAACACTGCCCCGTCAAAGTTATGAGATAAAAGTGCCGTTTTGCGAGGGTTCCTGTGCACGTCCGGACGATCTGACAGCAGGTAAGTAAACAAAACCTTTGTACAGGTTAATTGACTTTTAGATTACATGGCTACTAAGTCGTTTACAAAATATGCTTTTTCAGCAAAATGGCCACGACTGAACAATTTTCCTTGAGATGGAACAATTTCCACTCAAATTTAACGACGGGGTTCCACGACCTGTTGTCTGCTGCTGATATGGTTGATGTCACTTTGGCAGTTGATGGACAGTTCTTGCAGGCACACAAGATAGTGTTGTCAATTTGTAGTCCTTATTTTAAACAAATGTTTAAAATAAACCCCTGTAAGCATCCGATAGTAATTTTAAGAGATGTTACTCATGATAATATGAAGGATATATTAGAGTTTATGTACTTAGGAGAGGTTAATGTACTGCGAGAGAATTTGCCTGCATTTTTAAGGACTGCTGAATTGCTACAAGTTAAGGGATTAACAGGAGATGATTCGGTGTGTAACTAGTTGTTTTTAGTGATTTTATTTTATTACAAAGTTTGTTTTTAGAGTGAAACATCTTCTAAAAAGGATGAAAAATTGGACCCATTAGGAGAAAATGAAGATGAGCAAGAATACAACCAAATAATTGAAGCTGAAGTGCCTCCTGTTCTATCTCAATACACATCGAACAATATTCCTCCATATAAACCTCAAGCAAATATTAAAAGACAAGCTCGAAACTCTTTTATTCATTCTAATCTTAAAAAGGTGAAAAGTGATAAAGTGAACAAAACAAAACACAATGAGAATAGTTTAAATGAAGATGATGTACAAAATGAAGTATTTGCTAATGTTAAAATGGAAATGCCATTTGAATCAGAGGAGTCCCCTAAAGAAACACCAATAGGGTTTGATCCAATGAGTAATATGGCTTTAAGTATAGATAGCAATCCTCAAGATCATGGTGAGTTTTTTGTATAGTTTATTTTGTTTGTAGATGTAGAGTTTTTGCATCTTATTTGTTTATTTATTATGTTGTGTATTTTTAACATCTTAAATATGTGCTTGTTGTTGATACAATTATTAATAATATAATTACTACACTCTTTTCTAATCCAATTGTCATAATTTTATAATAAGTAACTAGTTTGAATGCAAGGCATTAAATGCTGGAAAATTATGAGATTTTTAGTGATTAGGCAAGTCATGAATATAATTTACTATAAATCCTGTTCAATAAGCCAATGCTAGTCTATAGTGGTATGTTTGATTAAGTACTGGCAATAGTAAAGTACACTGAACTAGGAGAGGGAAGCTCATGCCATATGCTGTATATGGCACAAATTTAACTTTGAATGCAGGACAACATTATTCTATGGATCATTTTTATATGTTGAATATAAAGGAATGTAAAACAAAATTATGTTACTTGTTAAAATAAAATAATAAAATCTAATTAACATTTTTATAATATAAACTGAACAGCTGAAACAATCACAAAGACTGTCCAAGTGGAGAAAGGTCTGTGGCCAAAATTTCAAAGGCCCTCTGATTGACTGATCATCATAAGAGCTATCCCCTCTAATCTAATATACTCAGTGGTGATCATTTCACCTGTAAAAGTGGTACTGTGGGTCTTGAAATTATTTCTATGGTAGTAGTCGTTTATATATATATATATATATATATATATATATATATATATATATATATATATATATAATATAGGAGTACTTATATTTTAAGTAAAAAAAATCCTGAATTTGTTTATACATACATTACTTTTGTTTGTTTTATTGTGTTAGATGGAACATTTAAATTGGTAATTTGAAAAATTACATTATAATATATGTTTTTAGAATTTTAGGATATCTACACACAAAAAAATTCATACACTTAATGGAAATAAATATGTCACAATTTCTATTTCTATTTAATTAACATTTTGTGAGATGCTTTCACATCTATTACAGTTTGTAAATAATAATAATAATACTTTGAACAAATACATTTGGTTGCAAATGTCAAGAAATGTGGACTATATAATTAATAATAACAGAATAGATGAAATAAAAATGTATATGAGGATCAAATTTAAACATTAATTATGATTAATGACATATCATCCAAACATTGAATTAAAATCAAAACTAATTGGTTGAATAAAATGCATTTGACATTAAGGTCAATTTGAATTTTGAAAATTGAATATAAGTTTATATACAGGAGTATAAGATAATATAGTAACAAAGTAACACATAATATTTTGGAATCTGGGGGTCTATTTTCAAAGTTCAGATCGATCTGTTACCCATGGCAACCAACTAAACAATTGTTTGTATGCTCCATGCTCTACAAACACTACTGTAATACTGCCTTATATCAAATCCATCAAGAACTATCTTAAAGTCTACAACACTATCTTAAAGTCACTTTTGACACATTTGTGACATTTGACATCAGGCAGTATTACACTAGCATTTGCAAAGCATGGGGCAAACCAACACATACCAACAGTTGTATAGTTCGTTGTCATAGGTAAGAGACTTGTCTGAACTTACAGAATAAACTCCGTCATTGAACCAAAATAAATCAAAAATTATTGAAATGAGTTACAATTTCCCATTGGTCTTCTTTAACGAAAAATTGGCAAAAAATAATGCTGGATTTTATTTAAATAGAAATAACATGAGATTAGAATAATTTTGCATACAAAATTATTATTTATTGTTTCGAGTATTTTATTAAAAATGAAAAAATTGTATCTTCCACTGAAATGACACTTCACCTACGTAATTCTTTCAACAATATACATTTGATTCAGGTAAAGAGTGTTTTTGTTGAAAATATCGAGGATAATTATAAATATAATTAATTTGTAAGTAAGAATTAGGCACGTATACATTTGCGGAAAAAATAATATTAATAGAAATAATGGAAAATAAAAAGGTTATATTTCTTAAAAAAGTAACTATTTTGATTATTTTGGTACATGTGATCAAATAATGTGCACTGGTCATATCATATAACATAGTCAACTAAAGAAGATCAATTAAAAATTTGTTTATCTTCTTTTTTAATTTATTCTAGATAGATGAATCAGATTTTGAGATGTTATATGTTACTTTTGTAACAGGCTCTCTAAAGCAAGATGGTGTTCCAATATTATAAAACATGTGAGAGTGGGCTAATGCATAATATACACACACCACTGGATGGATATCTAGTTATATTTCAACTGAATATCAAAGAAGGCCGTTTTCATTTTTGAACACTATGCTTATTTCCTGATTCCAATTCGACTTAAAATCAATGGTTGGTTCCAAGATATTTACACGTTTATGATAATCTATATTATTGTCTGTTACACTATAACATTCCCCGTTAACTATATTGAATATACTCGACCAGGCCATGTCTTCAATTGCGCTAATTTTTACGAATAGTTTGGTGGGTTTGTGGATTTTTTCGTGGCTGGGGTATGGTTTTACTGTTGCATCCCACTGCACTACATCCACGACTGACCTATTGTGCTCGCCCATTTCTTATCACTCGTCCATGTATCTTCACATCCAGCAGTCTCATGAAATGGGTGGGCTTGGAGCTCTATTAGGTTTATTCGTGTTGAACCAAAGAGCTTTTCCTGCTTGCCTTGATTAATTTGCAGCTGGTGATTACATGCAGTGGGGTTTCTCCTTCTTCATAATCTCTGCACGTTGGTGATATATCTATCCCTATAGTGTGCAGGTGTTTAATGTGCACTGTCCTGCTAGAAGTCGTACAGCATTCCTTAATTTGTTCTTATTTAGTCTTTGGATTTTTTAACTGGGAGCCTTAATGAACATTTATGAGTGTTTCATTGCTGTTTGCGCTTTCCAGTGTCGGCGGTGGCAGTTTCTTTGGTACTTTTTCAAGCTATTCTTTACGGTGTTATATGCAAGTTGGTTCGGGGCCAATGAATTCTATTTCACTTGCTCCTTTTGCCAATGTATCCGCTTTTTCGTTGTCTTCGATTCCCTGATGTCCCGGTCCTCACACAAGTGTTACTTTGTTTTGAGCTCCAAGTATCATTAGGTCTTTAATGTATTCTATGACAGCTGGATTCTAGTGCTCTTAGCACTGCTTGACGCTGCTATCTGTCACAATATTGATTTCCTTACATCTATAGTTTCTTTTCAATAAAGTTTTAACGCAACTTTGAATTGCTTGGAACACGGAGGTACACTTATCCAGTTGAAGACTTTGTCTCCAGTCGAGCCGTTTTCATACACTTCTATTCCTGTTTCTTTGTTGGTTTTAGATCCATAGGTAAACTAATCTGCCCTATCCAGTATTGTAAGGTTTCGTCATGCGAAATGTATTTATGTCTTGTCGGGATGCATTCTTAGAATGTAATGTGTTCTTCTGTTTTCCCTGGCGCTAGTTGGGTATAATGTGTGGGTGATTCGTACAGCCCCCGCGGCTTTAGTTCTGTAGATTGCTAACTTGGCCTACTTTATTGCGGAATGGAGGCAGATCCAATAAAACCTCCATTGCTGCAGTGGGGGTTGTTGCTATTGCCCCTGTTATCCCTAGACAGGCGTTTCTGTGCACTTTGCTTAGTATTTTCCTGCTTGTCCTCTCTGAAACTTGGTGCCACCAGATTGTTGAATTGCTTGAAACACGGGGGTACACTCGCCCAGTTGAAGACTTGTGTCTCCAGTCGAGCCGTTTTCATACACTTCTATTCTTGTTTCTTTGTTGGTTTTAAATCCATCGATAAACGAATCTGCCCTATCCGGTATTGTAAGGTTTCATCATGCGGAATGTATTTATTGTCCTGTCGGGATGCATTCTTAGAATGTGTTCTTCTGTTTTCCCTGGCGCTAGTTGGGTATGATCTGTGGGTGATTCGTACAGCCCCCCGCGGCGTTAGTTCTGTAGATTGCTATCTTGGACTATGTCTCCACTTTATTGCGGAATGGAGGCAGGTCAAAAAAAAACCCATTGCGGCGGTGGGGGTTATTGCTATTGCCCCTGTTATCCCTAGACAGGCATTTCTGTGCACTTTGCTTGGTATTTTCCTGCTTATCCTCTCTGAAACTTGGTTCCACCAGATTGTTGGTGTGTAAGTCATAATGGGGCATATAACTAGTATTGCTATCCGTCCGGATTTTCCTAGTTTTAGAGGCGGCCGGGGTTTTTGTTCTTAATTTTAGAGATGGCTAACTCGAGTGTAGAGCCAATACACTATTTTTGGTATTAGTCCCCAGGGTTTTCCCCCGGCATACCCAGAACGCTATCACGGCTGTTCGTAATATTTGTCATATGTGACTTGAAGATTGGTTTTGAGTCTAGGGTTACACCTAGATATTTAACTTGTGTTAACAATGTCAACGTAACAATGTCGGTGTATCTTATTTATGTTTCTTCTACGTGTAAATGGATCAAGAGATATTTTTTCGGGGTTAATCGTGAGGCTTCTTCTACACACCATAGTTCCACGTGTTTTAGTACACCTTGCGAAAGTTCTGATGTATTGCCGTCAGATTTACCGACCGCGAGTAATGCTACGTCGTCGGCGTATCCTTGTACGTAGTATCCTTTCTGGTCTAGTTGATTTAAAAGATCGTCTATAACTAGGCTCCGTAGAAGACGTGATAGTACGTTGTCTGGCAGGCTTGCCGACCGATACTTCCCTGGTTATTCTATTTAACGATGCTTTTATTTTCCGCGCACTTAGTATTTTGCCGATCCATCCGAGCATGTTTCGCTTTATACCTCTTACATTGTGGCTCTTGCAATGGATTCAAACGACGTATGTCAAAAGCGCCCCCTATATACAAGAAGACCTCAGAGGTAGTTGCTTATTTTTGATTGTTTTCCTGATTTGCAAACTGGGGTTCGTGCAGTGGTTTTAAGACCATTGCTCCGCCCCTGATGTGAATATCAATCAAATGTTCAATTGTTTTCAGTAGGAACGAGGTTATACTGATAGACCTGTAAGATTTTGCCAGTTGGTATAGTTCTCGTCCTGGTATAGGTATGAATACCACCCTTAATTTTGCCCACTTATACGGTATGTGCTCTAGGGCTATACTCTCATGCATAGTAGTGCACAGTACATTAGTACTGGAAATACTTTGTCTTTCCCTGTAGCTTTGAATGGCTCGATTGTCTTAATTGCCCATGCGAGTCTTGTTTGAGAGACCATGTTCCTTGCTAATATACAACTATATTTGATCCCTGTTGGAATGGATTGTCTATAGCGAAATGCTCATATTCGGTACTAATAATTGCAGAACTCGGGAAATGTTTTTGAAATAAGAGCTTCAGTGATTCCCCTTCCGTTTCTGTGTAGGTTCTGTGATTTTTGATTATAATCGAACTTTATTGTTGTTTCTGTTTGCGAGAGCCTTCTGTAGTTTTGCACAGCCGGGTGTTTTCTCAACCTCCTGTCAGCATCTCAGTACCAGGTTGCTCTTTTAGAGTTCCGTATTTCGTTATTGTATTCTGTCAGAGTTTCTTTATAAGTTCGCTAGTTCTTTTAGCCTGGTTCTTGTCTATCCTTAGATCAGATAGCCCCTTATTCCACCATTGAACAGTTTTTGGATAATATAATACAGTAATCCAGATATATTATAGTTATTTTCGAATTCGCTTATGGAACCAGATTGTATTGATTTAAATAACAAAAAGTTGCTGCCAGCTCATCTGCAGGCTCACTTACTCCACTTGCATGGGACCTTCGTGTATCTCCCAGTTATAATTTTAGTTATCACTCCTACATCCATTGCACAGTTATGAGAAGTTGCAGAATGTTCATTACAGGGAGGAAGCTGAGCCGGCGTAGTTCTAGGCTGGGGGGTACCAACCCTAGGTAGCCATTCGCAGACGACTGCGATTTACTGACATTTCCCTACATACAAATGTTCAATTTGTCGACCTTCTTCGGTCTCGCAATGAACTCTCGTTAATGGAATGGGGAATATCCGTAGTGATATTGATAAATGTATTTCTTTTCTTCACTCGTTCAACATTTATAGCTCTGTGCCGGGACTTTTGGGGAGCCTTGCATATTAAATGTTTGATTTAAATAATAAACCACTGTATCATGCATAATAAGGAGCATATGATTTTTTAAATAACTGTATTTTCAATAGTTTATGAATAATTGTATAAGCTACTGTTTATCATAAATTACAATATTACAATGGTAATTTTCATTCACATTCTATATCATATCAAATACTCACTATCTCTCACAGACACACAGTTTATTTGGGAAATAATGCGTAAAAAATAGTGTCGTGACAGTTTCTGACTACATTCTTCAGTAATCACTTAACCTTTTAGTTATAGCTTTATTTATTTTTATGAAATTTGCTATTTTTGCAATAATTTATTAATTGCAGACTTGAAAGTTGTTTTAAAAAGTTTAGGAAATCTATAATTGAGCAAAACAAGACAAATATTATTTAATCTATTTTTTTATGTCATCAAGAATGTTCAACAATTTATGTTTTGGTAAACACTAACCATCAGACATCACATGTATAGTTGATACATAAATGAATGAATGAATAGTGTAGCAGAGCATCCTTTATTGAAGTAAACATCATTCATCTTTAGAATGTCTTAAATCATCTCACTCTATAAACAGGGCAAACTGTCAATATGGAGAAGTTAATATCATCCATATGCATGGGTCAGTTGTGGGCTAGAAAGCAGAATGCCTGTTTATCAAAGATTTTATTGTACCATATATTATTTCAAGTAAATTTGAACATAAATGTGACTATTTTAAATACCTTACTCTCAAAAAGAGGTATTTGAAAAATTAAATGAAAAAGGTACTTGTTGATTAGTTCACAAATTAAAAATGTTTACCTACCTCAGTGCAGATAAGCGACTAATTGTGCAGTCTCCTATTGAACAATGGCAAGTGAGTGTTATCACTCTGTATGATCTTTCATAGTTTTCAAAAGTTTGCTGGTGAATTAAGGTAAATACCAGGAAAGTAGTTAGCTTTCTTCCCACTTTCGCACAGGAAAATCCCATGGGCGTAGAGCCCTATAATTTTTTTTATTAAAATTGTAAACATTTTTAGTATGTCCAGTATCATTTTCAAAATGTTTATCAACTTAATGTTACTCCATTATGCTGGTATTTCTATAGCTACTGTGGAAGCAATGAATGATTGTTCTTTCTATTTTTTTGATAAAATATATTTTTTATTAAAGACATGAGTATTAAATTGTTCTGTAGCTTGACTTTTACCTTTTAACCTATTTAACTATTCTAGAAATTTCACCGTGAGAATTTCTCTCATTTGAGTACATTTCAAATACCGTCAAATTTCTTTTATAGCCATGATTTTAAACTTAATATGCTCACAAACATTTCAATTCGCTCCCCGAGATTTAAATTTCAATGGACTGAACCCATTTGTGATTCCAATTGGGAAAATATGTAATAATCCACCCAAGCAACTATTTTGTGTCCTGTACATTTTATCTTATGGATGTTTTGTAAAGTATATGTATGTACATATATGTATTTGAATTAAATTGTTATAATCGTTTTAAATATCTTTGCTGATAAAAAAAGAGTGTATTATAATTATTATTATAAAAATAGGCATTTCTAGCGGATGTGAACCGGCCGATAGCCTATTAGATTCTCTCGATTTTTCGCATTTCTAAATTATAATAAATTTCATGAGTTTCTACATATTTGTGTACATATATTTATAGTGATAATTCTTTTCAAAATTACATTAATTGTTAACTTTACAATGGTAGATGCTCAGAGGAGTTAAGTCACACGGTATATACCTTAACTTGATAAATCTTCACTGGCAATTTTATGGAAAACATTGAAAATGAGTGTAGTATTTTTAAATGCTAATAGATATTTTAACACAATATGATTTGCGTTTTCTCTTTTGTTTACGTTGTGTTTAGTTGTTGTTGTTGTTGTTTTGTCACACATCTAGAAATTGCATTTTCCCTGCATGGTAAGTAAGATTACTAATATTAACATAACCCCCCTTACAGCTCGATGCACAGCCTGCGGAAAAGTTATGCGCAAGAGTAGCATACGAAGACACATGATCGATGTGCACATACCCACAGAACAATTGCCTTGTGACTTATGCCATAAGCTATTTAAAACCGCTAACAGCCTAACAACGCATCTCATAACGATACACAAACAGTTCAAATCTATTAAAAATAGGGATAAGATTCGGCAGCTGCAATAATAAATGTGATTTAAATATAGCACTTAAAATAAAAATGTTTTTATGATTAAATTTGTTGTAAATCTAAAGTTTTGGAATGTAACCTGAAAGCAGTTGGGTTTCAAATGCGTAATTGAAATTATTGGGGAATCTCCTAAGGTATAATGTATAAATATGCGTAACATTCATCAATGTTTCTACTAAATCCTGTAATAAGACTGTAAATGGTTGTAATATATCTACATCTCGTTTACAGTTAAAGTTGGTTTACGCTGCAAAAAATAATTATTGCATATAAGGATCATTTTGTACAAACAGTATTGCTCACAAAATATGATACTTACCATATAGTTCGTATTTTTTCAGCATGAACGCTATAATGGAAAATAATCTTCTGAAATTATTTACTTATTTTATTTCTGATATATTATTTTATATCAGCATAAACCTTTAAGTAAACACTGTCACAGTACTTTAGATCCATGAAATTCAATTCTACGGATTTATAATGTGAATGTAATACAGGAAAGTTTTTGAGATGATGGACTGCGATTATTTTTATCTAAAACACTCGTGATATCGGTAAAGTATGGACTGCAGAATAAAACGATAGAAGTTTGCCTAATTTAGTTATTTTTTAAAAGATTATAGTTATTTCTAAATTGTTTATTTCATATCAATATTTAAATAACCAAATAAACTAAAAAATAACCAAAAAAAAGCATTTTCGGGCTTGAACTCAAATTATTTGATTATGCAAATCTATATACACTTTTAAATATTGCTCCCTAAAAACTGATCATCACAAAAAGGGTGCGATTCCTAACACAGCTCGTTTCGGTACGTATTCGTTAACTATCAAAGTCGCATCACAAAATACGGATAATTCACGATGAGAGCTCATCAAAAATGGATTTTCAATTTACTAACCTTAAAAAGTACTGGTAAACTCAAATTCTATCATTGTACGAATTTAAATTGTGAATTGTCAGTATTTTACAGACTTATAAGTTAAAGGATTACAAACGAGCGTTGTCGGGAATTGCACCTCCTGGGATGCTAGACTTCGTATAATAATGGCATTTCGGTTGATTAGTGTTTTAAGGCTAGTGAATCGAAATTACATCATTTTACGAATTTACATCATGAATTGTCCTTATTTTGCGGAGCGACTTTCATAGTTAAACGAATACGAACCGAAACGAGCGTTGTTAGGAATCGCACACCTGGGCTTTTATGATGATCTTGTTCTGAGAGTGGTGTCAGGAATCGCACCCCTGATTCCCTAGCAAAACAGTGCCGTGAAACGTCCAGTTGTTACGTCATTTAAAATTAAAATTTCAAGTATTTTTTTATTGAATGGCTTAATATAATTCGCACTAATTTACCGTTTTTTTTACATTATGTTGAAGCTTACAGCTCTCTAGGAAATTATATTCATGTATATACATTTACGACGTACAAATTACGTTAAAACGTTATACTTTCACATACTCACACGTCCTATATGGAAAACACTTCGCCAATCAATTGAAAAAAACATCAGAATGGAGAATTTATGTTATTGAAAAGAAGAAAAGTTCAAGAATTAAAGAAAACTGATGAACTAAGCAAAGCACTAACTAAAACATATTTTACTGGGCTGGGTTTTTGATTGATTTGATCAATATTCGATGCAGGTAAACAGCAACTCAGCCTAGTGGGTAGAGGTGCAGTCTGTCTCGTATTGAGCATTGGGGAGCGAGAGCATATTTTTTTTGCAAATTACCTTTCATAGTATTTCAGAGGTTTTTTACTAGTAGCGATAAATGACTTTTTAAAAATTAATTCAGAATTATATGCTAAGAATGAATATGTCCTAGGCGAAATGTAAAATCGTCGTTGTTTTGGGCGAAAACAATGGACTGTATGAAAACAGTGTTTGCTATTGGTTAGTTTATACAGGGCGTTATGTAATTCAAGGGCAATCCATTAAGTGGTGGTAGAGGTGAGTTAATCTACCAAGAATTCGTTTTATATACTGGTAAATTCGACTTCGTTTGGCAACTGGACTTTTAAGTTGACCAACGTGAAGTACTTCATATGTTCAACGAAAAAATAATCACATTGTCATGATAGAATGACACTGACGTATATAAATCTTAATCAAATTCAGTAGCGGTCCGCTATATTTTTTTATGTAATTTTGCGTCCAATCGACCACCAAATTCTGCATTTATATGCCGAACAACAGTCAGTTGCACATGTGATGCATCATCTTGCATGTACCATATAAGAAATCTTCTCTTTAGTGGCAAACCATCGAGATAATACTTCAACTAGTTGCTTAAAAAATGTTTGCAGGGCATCCTCTAAAATTGTCCAGAATCCATTAACCTGTGGGTAAGATTAGAAAATATTATTCTGCCTGGAAGTATTCTATTTATATGCCGAACAACAGTTAGTTGCACATGTGATGCATCATCTTGCATGTACCATATAAGAAATCTTCTCTTTAGTGGCAAACCATCCAGAGAATACTTCAACTAGTTGCTTAAAAAATGTTTGCAGGTCATCCTCTAAAATTGTCCAGAATCCATTAACCTGTGGGTAAGATTAGAAAATATTATTCTGCCTGGAAGTATTCTATTCGGGAATCTTTCTCCATATAATCTATAATCTATTTTGTTGTACTTCACGCTAAATTAAAAAAAATACATCTGACGCTACTGAGTTTGGATGAGTTTTATATACGTCAGTGTGAGATTTCTATCATGGAAATGTGATTATTATTTGTGTGGAAAATATGAAGCATACTTTGATTGGTCTACTTAAATGTCCACCAGTTATCAAACGAAGCCGAATTCACAAATAAAAAAATTGAATCTTTGCTAGATTAACTCACCTCTACTACAGCTTATTGGATTGCCCTCGAATTACTTAACATCCTGTATGATGATGCGTAGTTTATTATAATAAATGTTAATGATATCTGATAACTTGGGAAGCTGGATTCAGGTAGTACTGAATACCCGTGTGGGTGCCCACTTGAAACGGCGAGGGTGGAGAAAAAATGTGGGAAGAAAATCACTTCCAAGTCAATGCAACCTTAATTGTTATACGCTGCAACAGTATTGTAATACAGCTGATCTTTTAGTAAATTGATTGTAGGAGCATGATCAGGAGAAAATTTACAATTTGTCAGATTTGTTTGTTGTATAATACGATTAATATTCTCGTCCCATCCCATTGTATGAACGGAAAATGTGCCCTGAGCGTTGATCAGGCGTTTTACAACACGCCGAATCGCTGGGCATGAACACTTTTTCGGGCAATTTTTGTTATGTTTAGTCAAACCTTTAAGCTCGTGTTAGAGCAGACAATTTCTTAAACCAAAAGTTAGTCAAGATATGAGTCCATCTAAATTGTCTAGTATCATACAGCAAATTGTTTGAAATATTGAATTGGATTAAAGATTGAACGGAAAATAAAATGCGTTCTATTCGTCAAGGACAAATTTTATGCGGAGCTGCATGATCGCGGACCCACTCTTATTCCAAAAATTGTTTCATTTCAAACATATTCACCAATTAAACAAGACTAAATATTAGTAAATATATTAATTAATTTCTTGTACAACTTATGATTCAAGCTTCTTAGTTCAAAAGTTGTTCAAGAAATGAATTCATATATCCTCCTCCCATACAATTTGTCCTTGACAAATAGAACGAGTTATATTTTTCCATTCGATCTACCATCCAATTCAATATTTCAAATAATTTGCTTTGTGATACGAGACAATTTAGATTGTCTCGCATCTTGACTAACTTTTGAGTCAAGAGATTGTCTTGACTAAAACGACCTTTAGACTAATCTGCTCATTTACGGGCATCCGCGCTCTAAATGGACGACCCACGTGCCATTCTTGTCGTCACAAGTATGTACTCGCCTAAGTTTGACCCACAAACGCACACATTTATCCTGCAAGCCTAGTCTCTACGTATGCGCAGTTGACATGGCTCGTTAGAATTATTTTTTTTGCTGTCACAAGAACCGATAGATAAATCGTTCAGTTTGCCCTATAGATGTAGGGATTGGTATTCCGTCAATTAGTTCTACGGCCTGGGCAGTAAAAGTAGTCGTCACGAGCAAATCTGACAATTTTCTCGCAACGAGCAAATCAGCCCTCAAATGTTGGTCTATCAGCTAATAGTCGTGCGTACTAATTTTGATATATTGGTCAATATAATCTTTAGTTTACAATACATCTGATTGTATATTTTGCCCTTGGCATATACATTCATATTTTTATATATTATCAATTGCCTTTTACCTTTCGGTGTAGGCTATTACATTAACATTATTAACATTATGGTTTACAATTACTGTTGTTTATACATTTGTAAATTCTTTCCACTCCTTTCTGTTCTTCGCCAGTTCTCTTGCTTGCTTGACTGTTTTTCCTTTCTTGATGTCCTCAATATATATAGTAGTATTCATATAGTATACATTCATATACAACTTATAATTCTGATTAAAAACAAATTAAAATTACACTTTATCACGCAAGCACTTTTTTAATTTTCTTAATGTTTAGCATTTTTTCTTTCCATTCCTATACTCTGACGAGTTGACAATTCACTGGCGAAATTTCTTCCATGTGCATCTCGCGTTTTATTTAACTCTTTATGTTCTTATAGGTTTCTTTTGTTGTCATTTACTTATTTTCTAGATATTTGATAAAACTCGCAATGATTATAAAATCTTTAACTTTACCCCGCTTCTATAAGTTCTAACGATTACTAATCTATAACTTCAAAAAATCTAGTCACAGTCAAAGTACCCTATTTAATTATGTTTCAAACGTAAAATGTTTAATTCATAGGAATATGTAAATACTATGCCATTGGGATTTTTAAATGGCAATACAAAAAAGCTGCTTCATCTTTCTTCTTCTTCTTTATGTTGTTATAAAGATTGGCGATTATCATGGCGATTTGCATTTTAGAGGCGGCCCTGAATAAACTACTTGTACTCTTGCCGTACCACTGGCTAGATTGTTCAGCCATCATGTCCGCGGCACCCGGTGGTCTTTGTCCAACTATTTTTCCTTGTATTATAAGATGCAGAAGTCTTAGTCGTAGGCCTAAACTCAAATTTCAGTTGGTTAGTACTTTTTGCATTCTTATAAATACGGTTCTGGCTTCGCTGGTCTGGTTTAAGACTTTTTTCACAATGTTCCACGTTTGCTTATTTTCTGTGCATTTAGATACATTCTTCAATCCTTCATCCAGCTCACGCAGCACCACCTGATTGACAATAGGATCCTTAGCTTTTCTAGGGTCTATGCCTATTTTTCTTTTCTTTTTTGGTACTTGCTTTAATCTGGTGTGCATTACTCCAATTAGGAGATTGTGATCGTATCCTACATCAGCCCCAGGCAACGTTTTCACAGATTTCTTCAAGGCGTTTCTGAATCTCTGATTAACAAGTATATAGTCTATTTGGTTTCTAATGATTGAGTCTGGGTCGTCCCTGAGTGCTGTCGACGTGTACAGTCGTCTTGCCCGTAGCTGGAAGATCATCTTTAGGATTGCCAAATGTACGCTTTCGAAAAGCAGATACGCGTTTTCATAATGTAACTTTACACGTTATACACTTGCGTTTTTTGATGTTTTGTTCGAATATTCAAATAGCACAAAACAATTAGATAATAGATCTGAAATAATAGCATAATATGGTTGTGAAAATTTGCGGTTACTGGTTGCAAAAGTACTACTACATTTAATTTATCATGCAATTCATAAAACGGTAATCTCTATTATTCGGCAGCCGAGCGATAATAAATAAATAAATAAATATACTGTGTATGCAAACCCCGACTATGGGATTACTAGGTGAAATTCCCGTAATTTGACGGGGTATGAATGAAGAATCAATTTTCAAATGAACTGTTTAATTAAAACAATACTTTCCCTCTGAAAATATTTCCAAATGTGCACTTGCAGTAACACCAGTTTCATGCAAATGCTCATTGTATCGTATCGTGTTTATACTACAGAGATTTACTACAAGATTCTGCAAATCGGAAATAATTCCTTCATAATTAGAGAATTTAGTCAATACTTGTATCGACAAATACTTCGTTTATTTGATACTACGCGTAATGTCAGCCACCTATACAAAAAAAATACATTGATGATCTACTGAAAAAATATTTGCATCCATATTTATTTATATAATAATATCCTCGAGTATGATTGCTAATTTTACACACATAAACTGCAAAAGTTGTTGTTATAAATATACTAGATGGGGGGTGTTAATGAAGAATAAAAATAAAAGTGTACCGTCTAGAGTGAAACGTGTTACATTTTATTCCCTTTCTTATTTTTTTGTGCAGGGTATTAAGTGGATTAGGAACTACAGGGAAATGTGAGGCTGCATTTTACTACCCAGACTCAATTTGCAATTAAAAACAATTGCTTTTAATACATTCCAAAACTTTTTATAATATTAATTATTTTATTTAATGTTAAAGTAACTAATATATTTTTCTTACGAATCAATTTATTTACAACTAAAAATTCTGCAATACAGAGTTTACTGTTATTATATGTCAAACACAAACAAGTGTATAAATGTGCAATTACTTTTTTTAATGTATAGAAAATTTATTTATGAAAAATACTAATGTAAAACTTGCAAATATAAACTATACTAATAAGATTTTTCTCATTTCTAAATCCCACTTTGTTTCTAACACGAGCTGCATTTAATAAAGCGAGCATGCATTCGTTTGGCGTGTGGTTGTAATGTTGATTCGTTGCGTTTAGGCAAATGCGAGGAAAAGTCTAAGCACTCATACAAGTGCGATATCTGCATGAAGATATTCTCCAGACGAGACCATTTACGGACGCACGAGAAAAACATTCATGGGGAGGACGCTGGACCGTTTGCGTGCGTCATTTGCTCGCAACTTTATAAGAACGCGGAGAGCTTGAGGAAGCATATTGCGAAGTTCCATTTCCAGCGAACGACAGAATCTCAAAGCAATAAAGTACAAGTAACGAGTTAAATAATATTTTTGTGTATATGTTTGATTTATGCAGATTATAAGTATGGGTATTCAAAATAAGTTTACATTTGTAATGTTTAATTAGTTTTTGCTGTAGATAACGGTATCACAACACATATTCTGTGTATTGTTTGTTTGGAACTAACGTCGGTTTGGTAGACATAGGGTTAATGAAAAATGTTCAACAAATAAAGATATGCTAATCGATAATAGTGTCCGGCTGAAATAGAGCTTTAGAGACGAAACTGAATTTCAACTTTTAGCTCAGTTTCGGCCGAAACTGATTTTTTTTTAAAGATTTGGACTATAATAATCATAAATATAGGAGAGTCTCAAGCCAATTAAAAAGCATTATGCAATGTTTCGAAAAATATAGCGCTAAATGACGTTTTCGACCGTAAACATCTCGCTAATCAATATTTGTCCTGTCACTGTTAGTTTATACGATACTAGGTGAAATTCCCGTCTTTCGACGGTGTATGATGTATGGTATGGGTATGGGTAAGAAACCTAATAAAACCCATAAATAAACCCATAAGAAAAACAAAAGTTTATGGTTTTTCCTCCGCCATCTTAGATAGAATTGTCTGGTAACAGATTTTAATTAATTCCTCATACAATAGTGCTCTAATGTCTTTCTACCTTGATATCTTGTCCTTAAATTGATACGAAAAAGATAATTTGACCTATGTTTTCATTTTTATTTTATATTTTTCATAAAAACTAACAATAACAGGACGAAATTTGGCTTATATATAGATCATTGATCAGTACGAAAATTGTCTCCTAATTTAACCGACCCTAAGATAAGCGAGATCCCCATGTTTACTGTCTAAAAACGGGCAGCATGTACATACTCATTGATTCGCCTAATAAATTATACTTGTTCTTAATCTCCGAAGCAGTTTTTGCCTAAAATGAAACTGAATTTCGGCGTTCAGTTTTGGCGGAAACTTTTTGTTGATATGTTTACTCAGGTTTTTGCTTTTGTGTTGATTGTGATAGGTTATACCTGTAGGATAATTAGAAGAAGTAACAAAACACACAATTTTACTTGTTCATTACATACCTATTGAAATTCAGTCTTAATATTAACGAGTTACATTTTAATTATTATCAGAAAATACATAAAACATATCTTCGTTATTATGAATGAGAATACCGTGACCGAAACCGAATTATAGCACATATTTTGGCCGAAACGGAACCTTCGGTCGGACACTACTCATACTACAATATTAAGGCTGGGATCATGTCTATATTATTCTCATTGAACACATTATGTAATTCTATTGAGCTTTTACTACTTACACGGCCTATTTTGTCTATTTTTCTACAATCACTAAATTTGAGCGAATTTGTTTGTTGAGGTTGGCTCACATACAGGGTGTCCCTAAGTATGGAGTAATTCGATAAAACCGTTGTTTATGATTTTTGCAAAAATGCTCGAACACTTTTAAATTTTAAATTTAATGAAAGTGTCAATTTTTTTGATCATTTTTGAATGAGTAATGACGTCATCGACAATTTTTTCAAATGACAACCCCATTTTTTATATTTTAGTTTCTGAAAGGGATTATTTTTATGCAACCAGAGATGTATATTATGATATAGGTTACATAAGGAAAATTCCTAGAAAAATCATATCCAAATGTCAAAGTGAAAAAACATGAAACGCGAAATAATATTTAATTTAATTAATTAATTTCTTGAAAACGAATTTGTTCTTCAATTAGTTCATTGTCAGACTGTAAATGGTGCACCGTTTGAGCATTAACTTTAACTTTTTATTGATTAATTAAATATTATATCGCGTTTCATGATTTTTCACTCTGACATTTGATGATTTTTCTCGGAAATTCTTTTATGTAACCTATATCATAATATGCATTCGTGATCGCAAAAATAATCCCTTTCAGAAAAACTTGAATAACCTGTCGATGACATCATTGCACATTCAAAAATGGTCGGAAAAAATTTACACGTTCATCAGAAATTGGCAATTTAAAAAAAAATCGACGTGTTCCAGCAATTTTTGCAAAAATCATAAACAAATGTTTTATCGAATTTATTCCATACTTTAGGGACTGTATGTCCATTTTACACGGTGCATATTGTGACGTTGTATTGAATTTTTAGAAAAACTAGTCAATTAAAAGGCATACAACTAAAGAAAGTTAATAAATATACTTGTTGTTGCCTCTGAAACTTATTTTGTAAGAATTTATGACCAGAATTTGTATTTATAGAACATAGAAGATACTTCTATATAGTCGTATTTTGTTCTCTACGGTCAATAACTACAAAATATGATCATCAATTCTTATATAATAAGTTTCATAGCCAACAACAAAGTGTTTTTATTAACATCCATCAATTATATACAATTCCAATTTTTACTATAAGTTCAAAACATTTTCATAATTATTACCATAAGAAAGGTATGAGTGTGATCCTACCCTTAAGAATCCCAATAAATTGTACACATAGAAACCTATTAATTCATAATTATTATCAGAAAAAATATAAACAGATTTTTATATTATCGTCATCTTCTTTAACTAAAGAATGCTAATGAATTTCGGCAGTGGCCAAAGTTTTTGCCATTTTGACTGAAACCTATACTGGAATATTCGCCCGGACCCTAATCGATAGCTGTCGCTTACTGTTTGTAGATATAGGTGTTTATAATTGTTAGCTGACACGTTTTTATGTCATGTCATAGGCGCCGGCAGGGGAGGCGGCGAGATTTCAACAGGGAAGACTGCACCCCTTGAATATTTAATCGCATAGTGAAGTGTATAACGAGCGTTCTGTATGTACGGCATTCCTGTCAAAATTCCTCCTCAAAATACGAACAATTCACTATTTCAGTACGTTGAATGATGAATTTGGTAAACAACGCGTATGCGTTTTAACGAGTAGTGTCAGGAATCGCACCCCACACCTTGTACTGTGTAAAGTAAAATCAGATGACAACCCTCTGCCTTTACTACCTTTTTTTCTGCCAACGCCTACGGTCATGTAATATTACATCAGTATTGGTCAGTTTCCCTAACATCGTGATATGATATATTCGCGTTCTCTTTAAATGAAAATGTATATGCTAACAGTATCGTTTAACAGTAATATCTTTTTTGTCAAAAAAATATTTTAATTTACTTTATTATTTTACATAATAATTTAAATTAACTAGACAACCCCCAAGTTCCAACTGTATCTGAATTAAAAATAGTGCCATGAAAAAATGTGGGAAACAAAATAGATTTTAGAGCTTTATCATAATTGAAATGATAAAATAAATAAAATAAAATCCAATGATCATACATAAATTTCTATATAACACATATACATAACTCCACATTTTGTCTTCAATATAGTTGAAACAAGGATACAGACAATTATAAGGAATTTTAGTACTTATTCTCGTGAAATTACGTACATTTAACTTGAAATTAGCATCTATATCAGTTTCAATCTTAATTTGAATTGGCAATATATTGCATGTTCGCACCGACAATATGAATACTTGAAATACTTTTCGTCGTACCATTCTAGACGTAATATTTGACTATCTTCCTTGTGTCTGTAGACACTTTCAATGTTTAATTTACTTTGGTATTATATTGTAGAGTTGTTGCATAATTATGACGTTAAAATTAAACCAGCCTTAGTTTTGTGCTGTTAAAAAGCCTAGTTCGGCACCATTTAAAATAAAACTAATTTATTTCCTTTAATTTTTTCCGAAATATAAATATATTGCGGTTTGCAGTGATTTGTTCTTTTTCTTAAAGTGCCCTATTCGTTCGACGAATGTTGGGGATCATGTTGGCTTTTATTACCGCTGCTTTGAATAGCGCGATTGCGTTTTTTTCTTCTGTCTGGACCATGTTTTCCCTCAATTTAATCTTAAACTACTACATGTAAGGTATTGTATTTATCTGTTTGTCACATTACATAGCCAACATATCATAGTTTCCTGATCTTCAAGGTTTGGTTTGGTTAGTTTCATTTCTTTAATGGTGTCGATTTTCCACTGTCGTGCATGCTTCCCACAATCCAAGTTCCTATACTTCTAAGGCATCGTTTTCCAAACTTGACAGTGGCCGGCCGGGAGATTATACCCCTGCTCCATTTAAGGAGTGACCGGGGCCATTCGTATTTACAGCCATTGTAGTGAATGTCTTGCCCCGCCCCCGGTATTTGATGTTTCCGTTACCAGTCATATCTCCCAGACTTTCCCCTCTCCGCCACTGTTGTTAGCGCTCGACGGAGGATGTCAAGCAAACCCCCAATTCTCAGTCCATTTTTTTTCATACCCGACGAGCTTCTCCCAATTCCAATGGAGACGCACCCGATAGAGATAACTGGCAAATCATCACACTGATTTGTATAATATCTAAATGCCCCACTGTTTCAAACTTCAAAGTGATTTATCTAATGTGAAAAAAGTATCCCAATCTAATAAAAACACATTGTTTGAGCCATCCGGCTCGTGGAAGTGGTGTTAGTTCTGCACCACCGCTAGCTCGAGCAAGTGAGTAAACCAAATTTCTCGTACTGATCAGGATTGCTTACTATTGCAACGACGATTCATCAGTAGGGTTAAACTAACCTGTTTCACGACGCTTTGTTTCTATAATAGGTATGACTTCTAATTCATGTTTCATTGTTAAGCTCTGACGATTTCTTCGGAAGCGGCCGCTTAAAAGTGACGTCATTTAAAATCACACAAATCGTTTTAATTATATGTAATTAAATAACTCATCATTATTCATCGTAATGCATTGCCTTATTGCATTATTTGAGGTATTACTCTTTCATTTACACACAAGAAAAACTATTTTTGTGACCTCAACAGCTGCCGCTTTTATGCGATCGCAAGAGGTGGATAACGTCTATAATTTTCTTATAGCGGGTATTGTGTTTTTAGTAAAAACTAGCAAATGGAATGGTTTAAAATTTAAGCAAATTAATAAAAACGCCTTTTTGTTGATTCTGAATATTCTTTTGTAAGAATTGATGACCATAATTCCTAGTTATATAATGGTAAAAATATAAAGCGTTTTCTTCTGCATTCTATAATTATGAATTGTCTATAATTCTTGCTAAAGTTTCAGAGCCAGAAACAAGACGTTTTATTAAATTCCATGAATTGTATGCCATTGTCTAGTTTTTTATTAAAAGCTCAATACATTACATAGTTTCTCGACAAAAGAAAAGAGAGACTTTAGCTTACTTCTCTAGATGTTCCGAACCGAACCGAAGCTGCTCAGAACGATAAAAGAACACACATGTACAATTTCCATAATATAACATATACAAATTTAAATAATGAATGCGTTTTAACATGATAAAAAATCTCTTCGTAAGTTTCGTAAAATTTATAGACGTAGTTGTTTATTATATTTATATATATACGCGTGGCGTTCTGGCGTTTTATATATATATATATATATATATATATATATATACATATATAGAGAGAAGGTTGCATTACTTTGCACATAAACTACTTGGGATTTTGTGAATTCATCCTGAATGGCCGAGCTGCACAAATCTCTTCGTAAGTTTCGTAAAATTTATAGACGTAGTTGTTTATTATATTTATATATATACGCGTGGCGTTCTGGCGTTTTATATATATATATATATATATATATATATATATATATATATATAGAGAGAAGGTTGCATTACTTTGCACATAAACTACTTGGGATTTTGTGAATTCATCCTGAATGGCCGAGCTGCACTGACGAGTAAGATCGAAATGTAGTTCTGTAGATTGCTAAGAGATGAAACAAGAACGTGTTGTATTCAAGTGAAATTTCCGTTGCCATGAAATGTTTTGAAATCTAACTGTACAAAATTTTAATGAATATCCGAAACTGTATCAATAATCATCAGCGTTAATTTTGCAACGACACTAATGGAGGAAAATTTTAAAGCACTAATCCAATGTCTGCCTGTCTACCAATTACAGTTTACTTATTTTAATATACCCTGTACTTTGAAATTTCTTATTATATGATATTTGCGTTACAATGTATACTGTTATAATATTTTCTTGTTAAAATAATGATTTTGCCAGATATTTAAAGTACAAATTTTATATTCAATACTAAAATTATTTTTAGCATAGTTTATTATTAGTTAACGTAGAAGTATACCGTTCAAAATCATAGTGGCCGGGATTTTCATATTATTCAAAAAGTATCCTTTTTGCACGGTTTTCTATACATAAAATTAATATACTAAACACTCTTTCCGAACTTAATGTCAGTTTCAAGAAACGTATGCAAAAAGGATACTATGTTACTTTGAATACATTTTTAATAATATGAAAATTTGTAAATACCGGTATTATAGTGTATACTCTTCTACGTTAATATTCAGATGTTAATCCCTATGCCGGGGTATTTACCTCAATCAAGCTTACTATCTATGACAGATCATATCACATAATCGTAAGAGATAATAGGCTTGATTGCCAATCTGATTATTATATAACTTGTAAGACTTTATAGATTCATATTATATGATACAAATATTAATTCGACAACAACCTAGTCTTTATAATTAATATTAAATTGATTGTAAATGTTTTAAGAGCAATATATCGTGATATCGAAGACTAAAGTGTACGCCAAAATATTTGTATTTTTTTCTATATGTTTAATGGTTTATTATAACTTTTATGTATTGCTACATTTTTATTTAATGATAGTTGTAAATGATATTGATTATCATTAATTGTGGAGTTTTATATTTAATTTATATATTTCAATGCGTGCCTTACTTTATATATATATTTTGTATTGTAACAACATTAAAAGACTATTATGTTTATGTAGTGTTTTTTGTATTACCCTAAATGTGTATGTGTTTCCAAAATTTTTTTTTTATATTTTTAACGGGAAAAGGCTGCATTATATGGTGTATATATTGCGATAAATTAAACTATATGCTAATTCTATTTAGCATTGTCCAAACCAAATAGAAATATTCTTTTAAATACCATCAGTACACTATAAAGTCAGTTCTATAATTATGGACCAAATATTATTTTCTATGATGCTCATCAAAAATTACTATCAATTATTATTTTATTATTCTCGATTTTGCGGTGATCTTATTTTCTCAGGGATGAGCTTTAGGAAAAAGCATAGAATCATCGTTATTTGCGTCGAGGATTATGCCCTGAAGAGATTGATGACCATCTATAGTCGAATCTTGTACTTTCTTCTACAGCCTATAACTACGAAATATGGTTAGCAATTCTTAGAAAATATTTTTCAGGGCGAACAACATAGTGTTGAATGTTAATTCCTTCCATTTTGTAGTTTTTACAAAAAAAAATAACATTTCACATACTATTCGCAACATGGGAAAAGTATCTTTAGAGGGAAAATAAGTGCTAAGTTTATGCAAAACTTTCATTTTCATTATTTGCAAGTTGTACTCCTAGCTTTGATTTTTGTACACATCAAGGCCGGATTAGATACACAGTGTGATCCAAATAAAACGGAACACTCTGCAATTTCTTTATTTCACGATTGACGAGAAAACTGTTAAATATTTTTTAATTCAGTACGTAAACTATTTTGTGGTGTATTTAAAAATGAACATTCATTTTTGGTTGGTTTCTCACATGACAGTATAGATATTTTTTTGCTATTTTTATATTATTCAATTAATTCTCTTTACGATGGTATATGGTTATATAAACAAATTGCGATTAAAGATTTAATCAGAATCACACTGACTGTTTTATAGTAAAAGTAGTGCAGCACTGTCATCGGCATATCTGAAATTGTCTTTTTTTTCTCCGTATATTTTGACTCCCTCCGATAGGTCGCTCGGAGTGTATGCTGAACAATGTAAGGGAGAGAACGCAGACCTGCCGAATTCCTTTCATGTTAATTTCGCCCGCGGTGCTACCCTCGATCTTTACAAGTGCCTTCTGATTCCAGTATGTATTAGCGATAATTCATAAATCTTTGTGATATGCTCCTGTATCTCTCAGGACTTCATGTTTTCCTGTTGCAGCTTATCGAAGGCCTTAGAAAAATCTATAAGACATGTGCACGTCAACACTTGTATCCCGGAGTAAGCACCTATAGTGCAAAAACAGCCAAGAACCCAAGTCTCCCCCACATGCTTCTCGCACGACTTCCAAGTATAATCTTTAAGAACATCTTGAAAATATGATTTATAAGTCTGTATTCGTCGTATGATTTTTGCAGATGGTTTCTTGGGTATAGGAAGGACTTCTGAGCCAAGCCAGTCTTGGGGGGATATCTCCTATGTCGTATATATTTTCTAACTATGCCAGTTACTTTCGGTCCAGTTGTTCAATTTCAGAGCATTTCTTAGATATCCACTTTTCTTTATCTTGTCTGATTTTTCTTTTTATTATAGAGTGAATATATCGGTATTTGGTTGGATCTCTTGCTTTTTTCTGACGTTTCTGTTCCATCAATTCGAGAATATCATTTTTAATCCACTCCTTTCTGGAGGTTTTCTCTTGTTTGAGGTAAGAGTCTCATGTTTTTCTGTATCACAAGTTTGGCTGCATTCCACTTTTCTATGGGGTCCGAACTCGGCAGTAGTTTTACTGTTTCTAGTCCATCCTTCAGTGACTTACATATCTTCTCGCCAACCAGAGGGCATTGGAATTTTCTCGTGTCCGGCCTTGGAGGGTATTTGTTGTTGCTATCCTTTTGAGCAGAATGTTCAATTTGCAAATTATAGGGTTGTGGTCCGACAATACGTCCGTACCCAGGTATATTTAACCAATTTTATGGAATTACGGAATTCTTTTGGTGTTGCTATGAAGTCAATCTAGTTCCGCGTTATATTTTGCTGAGTATCTGTTGGTGACCTCCACGTGTTTAGTCTTCTAGGGGGTAGCATGAAGAATATATTTAACAGTATTTGATCTTGTTCCCTTCAGAATTATACCAGCCTATCTCGTCTTTCGGGGCCAAAGTCTCTTGCCATGTTCTCAATGTCAATATCAATGGTCGATTCATCTTCTGCAGGTTTTGCATTAGTTGTAGTAGCAGCATTCTATCTGAGTGAGGTACACATTTTCACGGATTCCTTTACGACTTTTGTTACAATTACTCATACTCCGTTTCTGTGGTGTGTCCTCATTTCCTGCGTAATACATGGTGTGATCGAGTACAATGTATTTCCCTGATTTCTTCCATCGCATTTCACTTACTCCCAAAACAACCACATTCATCTCTTGGGTTAAGTTAAGAGTCTTTCCGCGCTCCCACGTGCTTCTAAATTCCATGTGCATATCTTGACAAGCCCGGAGATTCTTCACACCCTCTGCCCATTTATGGGCTGCCTGGGACCAAGGGCCTTGATTTTGTTGTTCCTTGCCAAGTTGATATGTACTAGAGAGAGATAATGGAGTGGTTTCCCCTGCATTCTCCAACGCAGTACTGTTGCCGCTTCGGCAATAATCATAACACACCTCCAGTTTTCCTGCAAAACAAGCTGTAATAAATTCCTTAGCCTCCACTTAAATTTGTTCTCACAGTGCTGCTTCCTACTGCGTTATCTTCGTTTCACTAACCCCTAACAGCAACGAAGTTGCCATTTCTGCCAGCTCCGCTGTACCGATGATCTTCATCTCCGCCTCTGCTGTCGTTATGGTCTTCACCCGTATCCCTGGGCAGGGGAAAGCGTTAAATCCCGCGATACTGGGTCCTCAAGATAACTTAGCCACCGTTCATTTCAAGACGGGAACACCCCCGCATCGTAGACGCGCCTGTTGAGATTTATCCAGGTGGAATCAGATAATGGTGCTCTGATCTCCCCTGGACCGGGTTAATGACCATAGTTTAACTACAGCCAAAGGCTACTTTTACTTATCTATTATTCTGCCAAATATTATATATAGTTAGAATTCTGTGGATCGTATACTTATCACAGGTCTACGATCAGAAACGATGGGATAAGTAATTCCAACGAATAAGCGCGTGTTCTAAAGCTAAAGCTAAAGTTCAGAAAGCGGCAGAAGTGCTTTTATTCCTAGCTGTTCATGAACATAGAGACTGAACTTTATTGTACCCATTTGCCACCGGATTAATTTATTATAACCCAAAAGACGAAGTACAAACAAAAGAAGGTCAAAAGTAAAGTATAATAAATATGTTGGATAAAAGAGTTAAGTAATTTAATTTTTCAGAAATATTTTCTAAAATGTTTGCTGTATGTTTAGACTGGCTTTCACTACAACTACTCCATCACGTACTGATATTAACTTTTACTCCGGACCAGAAAAACAAGCTTTCAATAATTACTTTATCCTTTATAATTGATAAAAAAAGTTTATGGTAGTTGTAGACGCGAATTATCTCTAATAAGAATATAATACGTTTACTCACTATATACATAAAATTAAAACTCTATACAAATAATGCAGTCTTTAATCCTTTTTAATCTGGTGTGGTATAATCTATTGTAAATACATCAATATTAACTAAGGTAATATGGCCAGAAATGTATACCGTAATATATTAGCAACATTTCCATTTCAGATGTAGTAATGTATACCATTGATGAGAAAGGCCACGCGTACTGCCCATATTGTTTCAAGAAATTCGTCAACAGATACAATTTGAAAATCCACGTACGTGATAAACATGAAACAACGGATGAGTCAAACCTGGACTGCCATATCTGTGGGAAGACCATGCGAAACCGCAGTTGTCTACGAGTCCACATGTATCACCATCGAAAGCAGGAGCAAGCAAAGTTAGAACAAACGATATGATCAATTTATTTTAATTTTTAATTCAGCTGGTACATGACACGGGAGTTATTACTCCAGGTAATATGTGATCGTTAGTCTCTATAATTTAAGTGAAATTGGGGATAAATTATTTGTATTAATATTGATTACAACATTCCAATTTTTTGGCTATAATACAGGCTGTGGTAACTTGAACGAATGTAGCCATCGAACAAATAGCCAATTTAGGTGTATAAAATTAAATGCTCAATACATTTCCAATTCTCGTTTCGGGTAGAAAATTATGTTTTTTAATTGTTATTTTATTTATTTATACAATTTTATCGGTAACTGTTAATTATATTATATTCTTTTTATGTATTATACAACTTTTTATGTTCGATATTTAAATATTAAAGGGGTACTTTTTGTATATCTGGTGGGTATTTATTACATTGTTATTTTTGTATACTTGAAGTAGTTAGTAGTAGAATAAATAATAAAATAGGCAGGAAACTTGGGGATTTTTTGTTGTCACACCCTATAATTTGTATTAAGGAAACTGATAAGGTTAGTTCCTGTTTCATTTGATAAGGTATCTTGAGTGTGGCGCGAACTTTTCGCAGTCAGTCACCTAGTGCGGTATTGCAAGTGAGGTTGGTCCACCAGCATGTTTTTCGATTTCGGAAGAGAGGAGAAATTTCCAACTCAATATGCGGAGAATAGAACCGCTGTTACTGTGGATGTGTTGGACACAGGTTTTATTGTAGCTGCTGTTATATTAGCTATAAGCTTCTTCATTTCTATTATTAGTGCTAGGAAAAGTGAGGTAAGTAGTAGTTCCAATTATGTGTATACATTGTATTTGGGTACAGAGGGAATTATAAAATGTTTTTGTTTTTGTTTAAAAATGTACCCAGTTGCAGCTGGTATGGCATTGCCCCGTAAAATTTTAAAGAAGGGTAACACAATTTTAGTTAATTTTTGTATACATATATAATTAATAAGTAAAGCTATTAAAACGTTTTAAAAGGCAGCATTTTCAATAGGGATTTGAACATATTATATTGGAACGTCGTATTAACCTTATTTTTTTTTTGTTGTCCGAAAAAAGAGGTCTATCATATGAAGAAAATATGTTATATATAAAATAAATGTGAATCTAACTTCCGTACAAAAAAAGTAAACACAATTTAATTATTAAAAATACGTCAGATACGTCAGATTTTGATGAAAATCAATGCATGTCTTGATATGAAAGTTACAAACGTGTAGAGAAAATAGTTTAGTTTGATTATATTTAATGACTTAGAACTTGTAAATTTCAAAATAAGCAAATCAAAAACATGATCACAATACTGATCTATACAGAAGTAGCTGTTCGTGAAGTAAAAAATATATAAAAGTAATTAATAAAACATACAAATCGATTTTTAAATGTAGCTCTCCCATTACATCAAGTCACTAGCCGCCACTGAATTTACCTAATCGATTTCAAAGCTTCAACTATAAAACATATAAATGTGACATTGCCTATTTATCAATAAGCCATAATCATATACAGGGTGTAATCCATATTACTTTCGATTCTGCTAAAGCAATTTAATTCTGTATTATTACTATTTTTTTAAAAAGGAATCAATTGGATAATCGTTATAAATCTGAATTAATAGTGCAATCATAACCTCAAGCACAATCGGAAAGAACATTAACATTTTACGATAGCATTTATAGACTTTTCACAACGCGGTATCATCATCGGTAAAGTTGGCCAACTCGTCTCGTTTAACGATTACGACTACGTGTTTTCTTATGACGAACAAATCACACCCAGGATTCCCCAGTGCCATCGGTGTCATCTCAAATATTTTTGTTGACACATCAAACTAAATTCGTATTCCATTATTTTCATCAAGATGAAGCATCCCGATGTCATAATCACTGGCCAATTTCATAATGCAACATTCTTCATCATAGACAATGTATCGTAGTCAGGATTTTTAAGGTTCCATGCACTTTAATAATGATGCGACGATCGAGCGATGCGATTCCTGACGTAATTCGTATGTCTTCGAAAGTAAACAGTCTGTATTACTCCACATAACTCGGGTAATTAATGAGTTGTGTTTGTATAATCATGTATTTCCTATTTATTGTCATTTTTCAAGTGTAAATAGTGAAAATATGCAGACGCATAACAGTTTTGAATAATCCTGAGAATTTAAGAGTGCGTAGGCGTAGTAAATTAAAAGAGCCTGATTGTTTACAAGCTGCTAAGTCACGGTATCTTTTCAAACCTTTCTTCATGGGGGGGAATGACGACATATATTAATAAATAGTATGTACTATAAAGAGGGACATATCTATTTGTATTTTTATATATTTATTGACTTGAGGATTTGAAACCATAATTGCTATTATTTGAAATTAACGCCACAAATAATCCGAATTTAGGATGCATTGTATTCAATTTCTGTCCCTTAGGGGGTTATGCCGGAATCATAATTAAAAATTCAGAATTACTAGTAAATACATAAACATTCTTCACAGTTGCCTATAAATTCTCGCTTTCCTTACCCACTTCCTTTACCACTCCAAATAAAAAAAAATGAAATTTATTAGCATTATCCATCATCCCATGAATACAACAGTAAATCCGAAACAAACTCCCTCATCCTTCATCCCACATCTTACTTCCATATTCCATCTCTATATCTGCCCCTTATCATCGTCCCACGTCCTCCTCAGCCCAAACACGAGACCGAAGAAGGTAGTTGCTTTCCTTGCGGTCTTATATGGTATCCTGCAGGTTGATTCGGGGGGCAAAGAATTGTATTTCACTTGTATGTGTATTTATTAAGAGCCTCTGCGATTCCCCTTCGGTTTCTGTGAAAGTTCCGTATTTTTCCGGATAGATCCAACTTTATTGTAGTTTTCTTTTGTACGTGAGAACAGTTTTCTTGTCTTTGTTCTTAGATGAGAGAGCCCCTTATTTCACCATGGACTATTTTTGCGGTTCCCTCTTATTGTTTGTTTTTGGACAGTTCAAATCCTGAAATTATTGTAATTGTAACGCTCATCAGTCATTAATTTTATCTCTGTTTCTGACTTATTTCCCGGCCCTGTTGCAGGTAATCTTTGTACAGATCCCATTTACATCCCATTGATGGTTCCTAAATGTCTGTGGAGTAGTTTTCGTGGATTTTTTTCAAAACTGATCTGTATCCTAATGGGTAGTAATTTGACCTTTTTTTGCAAGGATACAGGTTCTTGGGTAATGGGTATGGACACTATATAGTGCGCAACCTTTTCTCTGTCTTGTTTTTAACTAGTTCTCCATATACATTCAGGGTTGCTTGTGCCGTGGAGGTTTCATTACTTACTAGGGTATGCCCCCCTTAGAAGTTCCTCTCTAGGTCCCTCCCCTCGAGTATGCTGAGAAGTTCTACAGGTTATTTCAATTTGGTTGGGGTTCTGGTTGAGGACCCGTTGGCGCCTCTTCCATGGCTTCTTGTTCACCACCCTTCTATGCTCCGAGTAACTTGAAGATCACTCGGCAGAAGTTCAGAAGCGGCTTGGAATTCATCCCCTTCAGTTTATCCTAAGAGAATGCGTCCATGGCGATGACCACTTGCCGTCGTTATTGCAGCATTTTGGACCATCAGCCTGTGTAGAATTGTCGCCGGTTCCATTGCTGGCTCCGGTGTCCACGTCATGGCCCTTAATTGCTTGGCTATCAAACTCTCTTGAGCTTATCCCATCCCCATTCTTGTCCCTCTCTCATCAGTTTGGTACTTTGGTTGACGCAGGAGACATGGAGATGTCCCGGCTGAAACTCTACTGAAGCAGTATTGCCATGTTAATATCCGAGGTTGCGTTTAAGTATGACTTACCCTGCGAAGGAGGAAGTTTCAGTGGAGCCCCTATTTTTCTTCGCCGGTCTATTGTCGAACGGCTGATTGGTGTCTCTTCTGAGTCCCTTGATCAGCGGTATGGCCACCCCCGCTTGGCGGGTGTGTATAGTGTATAGTTTAAATATGTCTTGCTGCAATATTTCTATATGTTTGTGGTCTTACTCTAAGGGCCGGTTCTACAATTGACATTTAATTGGCGAATAAGGCTATTCATGGAATAAGTTTGACAGAATGGCTTTGAAATCTCAAACTTATTCCACGAATAGTCTTATTCTCCAGTTAAATGTCAATTGTAGAACCGGCCCTAAGCCAGTCCGTTTATTGTAATATTGTTTCCTGATTTTGACGCACGTCTTCCCTTCATTCGATTGTGTTTATATTCTTCACTCATTCCTTCCTTTCATCTTAACATTCCCTTCTTACCTGCTGGATGCACTTCGTGATATCTTCTATATCTTTTAGCATTAGTGGAATTATCTCATTGTCCTCTTCTTGAGTTTCCTGACTTTTCTTGGTTCTTCTATAATTGGCACCTCTATTCTCCCTTTCTGTAATGTCACTCTTGTTATTTACTTTATTGCTGTTATAACTTATAACTTCTGGAGAGTATATCCATTGTATGTTTACGAGTAGTTTCCCCTTAGGACATTTTTCCTCGCCTCTTGGGACGGTCATCTCGCCGTTTTCGAACAACAGGCAAACAGCGTGGTCGTGCCACTAGGCTCTTTATTTCCCTTTTCTATACTCGTTCTTGTCAACGCTTAACTGCTGTTTACATCTCCTAGAGAATATCTCTATTGTTTGTTTCCGAGTAGTTTGATTCTGTTTCCCCCGTAGGTCTGCCAGTCTACCTCTTTTTTTAGCGACGGTGATTTCGCCTGCGAAATCTGCTTTTATAAAATTTTATGCATTTCTTTCTATCCTTTGTACCGTTGTTACCTCAATTTTATCTTTAGGATTCGATTTCGGGACACTTAGACTTTGTCTTTTTTAGCGACGGTCATTTCGCCTGGGAGATCTGCTTTTATAAAATTTCTTTTTGTCCTTAGTAATCTCTTTTGCTTGTATCCAGCTGGTGTTCCTTTTCTTGCTATATTCCATCACTGCTGTCATGTTCATCTTCTTTCTTCACCTTCGGGTCTCGCTTCCCAAATTTCCTTTACATGTCTATCTCTATTCACAATGCTTACATTTCCAGACCATCTAATTTGTCCTTCCTCAATTTTCTTTTGTATTGTCGTTTGTTCTTATATCTACGTTTTGCATTTTGTCTCTCCTTGCATTCCTTCCACTCTTCTCTAACACTTCCTTTCTACAGCCTATATTCTCGATGTTTGTCATTCATCACCCATGTTTCACTTCCATATATTAATATTGATGTATATACTGTCATCTTTGTCGCTTTTGATATTTTCCTTATTATTTATTTACGACATCCTTATTGTGTTATACGAGGGTGCTTTGTAAAGTTCACGAAATGAAAGTGAAAATGAGAAAATATTTTTTTGAAATGTTATATTTTTCAATATAATCTCCCTTAAGTTGAATGCACTTCATTGAACGATGTTCCAAAGTCATTATACCCTTACGGAAGTGCGATTCTTGAATTCCTTCAAAATAGTCGTCAGCAGTTGCTTTTACTTCTCCGTAGAAAATTCTTTTCCCCGAGGTAAATTTTTAGTCGTGAAAATAGATGGAAGTCAGAAGGAGCCAAATTAGGCGAATAAGGTGGATGTTGCAACAGATCGTACTTCAGTTCATTCAATTTTCCCATTGCTATCACACTTGTATGAGGACGTGCATTGTCAAGATGGAAAAGAATCTTACGTAAGCCAGGTCTTTTTTCATGTATTTTTTATCTACTTCGTCTAGAAGACTAGTAGTATCGTAATATTTATCGTTTATTGTTTGGTCCTTGAGAAGATAGTCAATTTTATTATATTCCCTTAGCATCCCAAAAGGCTGACGCCATATTTTTTCCAGATGACTTCACAGACATCGCCTTCTCCATTATTTAGATTGTTAGTTGGTCTCGGAGGTATAATAATGAATCCAAATGGTTTTATTTGAGTTAAAACGGTTTAGACTCTCTTGACAAATTGTCATTCTCTGGAGGTTTTCATATATTGTTAATTTGCGCGGCACCCATCTTGCCGAAAGCTTTTTCATCCGTAATTCCACAGTTACGATATGAAATATTCTTTCATCTCAGATGTCTTTATCATTAGTAATTTCGTAGACTTTTAATTGACGATCCAACATAACCACATCATGGACTTTTTCGACGATTTCAGGCGTTTTGGTCGTCCACTGCGCGGATAATCTTCTAGGCTCTCACATCCATGTTAAAATTCGGTTATTCACTTATGCACAGTCCTAAATGATGGAGCAGAGTCTCCTAACGTAACCTGCATATATTTATGAATGTCTGTTGACTTCCAACATCAACTGTTTTCAGTTTTATTTTGCAAAACTCTCAAAACTAACTTTACTCAAAGGAGCACCAAATTGATACTACTTGACAGAACAATGTAAAATTTCACATTTGTGCACAAGACATTTGGTGTCATATATTGCACATATTTGATTTGAACTGATGCCGCCATATGTGCTTCATTTCGCGAACTTTTCAAATCACCCTCGTACATCATTGAAGTCGCAATTATTGTGTTATTAAAGTGTCAAATATTCCTTTACTGTATGATTGAACCAAGGTACTTAAATTCCGTCATCTGCTCCAGTTTTTCACCGTTTATTTTAATAGTTATAATTATTTTCTGATTCCTTAGCACTATAACCTTTGTCTTATGTCAGATTATTAGATTCTCTTTTCGTGCCCTTTCGGTACCCGCGTATATCACTATGTAGAACACGATTGCACTCCCCGTTATCACTATTGGTTTGCTATAGTAACTCCTTTTGCTTTTTCGTTCGTCTCTTTGATTATATCATCTTCAGTGCAACAAACAATATTAAATTTAGGATGCCTCCTGGTCTTACTTTACTCCTTGCTTTGTTCTAAATTGTCTAGATTCCGTGTTCCTTGTCCTGATATAGTTTCTATTATCTTTGTGCGTTGATTGTCTCTAGTAGTCTTCCATTTACTCCTTTATTTTAAAGAGTGTTTCATATTTCTTCTCTTGGGATGTTATCAAAGTCCTTTTCCAGATCTATAAAACAGAGATGCTCTTCTTTGTTAAAATCTAGGGATTTCTCGGCTATTTATTTGAAAGTATGGTAATGTGGTCCTGAGCGCTGTAACCCGGTCTGAATCCACTTTTCTTTTCTATCATTTACCTCAATTTTATGTTTAGGATTCGATTTTCCTGGGACGCTTAGTAGTGATATTACTCTATAGTTTTTACATTGTCTGCTATTATATTTATATTATTATATTTTTTTGCAAATGGGAGTAATAACTGCCACTTCCGTCTTCTGTTAACTTTTTGTGTCTCCAGGCCTTTTGGTATATAAGATGTTTTTGACTTTCCTCCCCCATGCATTTTATTTCTTCCGGCGTTATACCATTATGTCCAGCTGCTTTCCCTAGTTTGCTTTTTCTTACAGCTGTGGATAATTCTTTGTAGGTTATATTGTCTTCTCCATTTTCTTTTTGTTGTGCTGATTTCATTTTAGTTTCGATAAATCGCACGAACGCGGTAGATAGTTGACAGGTCAATTTCTCGATATTAAGCTGTTATTGATAATTGTCGTTGTCTGCTTTAGCATGTTCTTTGCTTTCATTATTTTCTGCTTCATTTCTATTTCGACCAGGGTAAGTTCAGACCGGTCTGGTGAAAAAGCAGACAGAATAGACCCCCCAGGAAATGGTGCTTCCTGATTAGATTTGCTTATTCTAATACCTTTATTTATAGGAACAGTTACATTAATTTCCTTAATCATTATTTTTTCTACGTCTTCTTTTAATTTGTCGCCAACGAAATTTACTCCTTACAAGATAATATTATCATATTTCAAAACTACCGTTCAATATTTGCGGAGAGTTTAGAGCCATGGAACATCAATACAGAATTTGTCAAGTTGTAGGTATACTACCCAGTCTATTATTCTTATTATTCTACATAGCGCTCTAAATCGTAGGTAAATTGCGTTAAAATAAAATTAAAATGTATTTTGTTAAATCAATACATATTACATTTTTATTGATAACGAATTATAGTACAAACAAGTATAATTCACTGCTGTTAAAATATTAATAATGGGCGGAGACACTATTGCCTCTTAACCCTTTCCTCTTTCTTGCAGGTTTGAAAATATTGTTTTTAATTCACTTTAATAAGCCATTTCGATTGATATAATTAGGTCAAAATCTTTAGAAGACGCTATTCATGTGCATATATGTAATGATCCCTTCAGAAATGATATTTCCTTCATCTACTAAAAGGAACTTTATTTTCAGAATATTAACTTATACTCGAGGTTAACTATCACAATCACTCTTGGAGTGATGATACTATGTAAGTATTCATAACGTAGTGATTTTACTTTGTGAGAATAAATATTTCACAGTAGGAAATTTCGGACAAGAATGGGAGGTTGGACATATCCAATCAAACACCACGTACAAATCCGGCTCGGGTGTAATAATAGATGCATCTATTGGTGTCAAAATTGGGTTGCGTTCGGTGAATGTGACGTTGAAAAGTGATGTTGACCCAACTGGTCCTTTGAAACACGAAATGATTGATTATAACGAGCGCTTCCATTGGATGTGGGATCAAGGGCGGTTCGGATTTGGCCCTTACGGTAATAATCTAATTTGTAATTTACATACACGTTCTGAACTTATTCTTGATTGTGGTGTGCGCCTGGCGTCCTTCAAATTTTAGGTATTAAAAAATATTCTTTTTAAATTTTTACACTTATATTTGTAACCATTACTGAGAAAAGTATAATTTAATTTGAGAAATTAGTAATCTCTTATGCGATAATAGTTATTATATATTAAATATCTGCTAAATCTGCCACTGATATGACTCAAGATCGGATTAAGAAATGTAAGATGGTTACCAAATATTTCAAAGTGACTAAAATAATGTAATATATAAAAATATACAAGTAAAATTCAATCTACTAGCCGGCGGCCACACACGTGCAGGTTTTCCGATGCAGTGTATCCGATGAATCCATGCATTATCAAAGAATTGAATGTACATATATGTCAGCAACCCACTAATGTAGAATTGGGTCGTATTAGCCTAGCAAGCAGGGACGGAAACCAAATAGCTAAATTAACCGAAATATTTATAAGATCGAAAATGGAATATATATTGTTCGTTCAAAGATCGAAAACGAAATAAATAATTTTCTAATACTGGTTTTTATCATTCCTATGTTGCGTTTCTGAGCCACGTACATTCACTTAAAATAATATAAACTTAAATGCACTAATCAACTAATATGCATAGACTACGTTTTAATATTTTGGTTTTCTTTGCCATAACCTTTTTCTTTTTAAAGCTACGATGATCAAAACTACAAAGTTATAGACAATTTCATGCCTAACAAACGGCCCTTTGGATGTTTTCCGCTAACTCTTATATTTAATTTAATACATTATTGTTATCTATAATTGACAATTGCGTACAATAACTGCATAACAAAACTACCAGAGATCTTTAACAACCTACCAGATAAATTAAAGCAAAACCGCTAAACAATAAATTTACTATACGCTTCAGAACAATGGCAAAGAAATATATTTATAATAATTATATTGGGCATTCTCCAGCACAGAATAGGCGGCTTATTTTAATCTTCCATAAATTCTACATTATCTTACGTTGATTACTTTATGTTAATTTATTCTGCAGACAAATCTCTTAAGATTTTTCGCAATTACGACATTATATATTAATTTATTACTATTATTGTTTTATATTGTATTTATGTTGTATTTGTAAATAAATTTCTTATTATTATTATTATTATATAATTAAAGTTAATTTGAGTGCATATTCGTTGTGTTAATGTTCAACAACTGCTGTTTATTACAATTTGTATCCAAAACGACGAACACGCAGTAGGTTATCATTTTCTAAAAATGGCAAAACTAATGTTTAAATATACACATGGATAAAATTATAGATAATTGAAACCTATATGCATCAACGTCTTTATTGAATAAGAGAGATACTTGATTCTATTGCTCATTAAATAAATTTATTTTTATTTAATTTATAAATGAGTACATAAACGTGCAATTAATCAGTATAAATTAGTACATAATATATATTTTAAACCTAGCTGGACGAATACAACGAGAATTTCGGGAAGCCCAATATAGAGGAGCACCTCTTCCAATTCTTTGGATTGTAGACTATTTCGTTATCGACGGCGAGGGATTCAGACATGGAAGGTTTTATCGTACTGCTGGATGGTACGCGCATATCGCAATGTGGAGCGCTTTTCCATGCTGGTTGTTAGCAAATATATTTTTTGGGTATTACACATCCTTTTTTATATACGACTTTCCAAAATCAGCCGATATAGCATATTTAATTTATACATGCATATGCGTTACAACAGCTCTTTCAACGTCATTTTTTAGATAATAGAAACTACTCATAATACAAAGAATATTTCATGATTTCACACGCAGACTAATTTCATAACCACGAGTCAATGCCAACTTTTGGGTATGTCATGTGGGGAGAACTATCCTACTTTTTAAATTGCAACCCTATCGAAATTTAACTCATTTTAAATCGAATCGAAAAGGAAAAATATTCTTTCAAACCAGAAGGTATTATGTTGGTACCTAAGAATGTTTGTCACTTTTTACTACCTGACTGTACTTAATATGGGCAGTAAAAAACATGAATATAGTATAAGAAAGGTTTTCCACGATCTGAGGTGGTAAGTGTAATAAATAGCGACTAATACTTCATTTTGAAACTAGTAAAATAGATGTAATTTGGCTCTGACCGGAAGTCATTACCACTGTCTATTTAATAAATTAATGAAATTGAATACCAAATGTTTTTACTTAAAAAAATATAGTATTTATTTTTAAATTTTATAAAAAAAGCTCAAATTGTCGGCCTTATTCAATTTCACAGAAACTCAAGCAGTGATAAGTCGATTTTTGCAAGTTTTTGAGCATATCTTTAATAATACATTCCAATTCATTTAAAATTTGAGGATGGGATGTGTAGTTTCCACTCGATTAAAAATAAAATCCAAAATCAAGAAGGGTCAAATCAGGAGATCTTAGTGGCCATTTAATTTCGAGATTCCTGTCGATTCATTTATTTAAAATAGTTGCATTTAAACAATTCCCAACTGCAAGTCAGAAAAAACTACGCGATGAAGGAAAGTCTCTGTCGAGATTTACCCGCATTTTCTCACAGAATTCTTGCCTTCTATCAAAATCATCCCCAATAAGTTCACAAATGTTAGATACAATAATTAAACTAAAATTTGCAAATTATTTTCCCCCATCAGTTAAAAAATAAGAACACTTTTTGAGTAGAATATTAATAGCGGTCGCAGTTTAAAACAGTGGGGTAGTTCTCCCCACATGACATCCCCAAAAGTTGTAAACTATCACATAATATAATTTTTATGATATTGTATAAGTTTGCACATTTTTGAAAAAATATACACGAATTCAAAAAACGCAGTCCTGTCCCAAGACATTTGTATATATAATAAGTAAGGGCTTTATACAGCGCAGCCTTATGTCAACTTTACGATGATACTATTATTTAGTTATATTAATGCAAAATACTTGCTATTCGCTTGGTGAAAATAATATTTCTATTTACTAATATCAATTCATTTTGGCAGATCTGTTATACGTTATGGAGGCTACTGTTTGGGACTAGCCGGAATTTTTCAATGGATTGCTAATTTACTCTGGGTAGTCATAAGAAACCCAAATCCGCTAGAAATCCCATTCGAAAATGAAACAATTAGAACCAAATTTGGCCCTACGTATTGGTTAACGTTTGTCTCAGGTAAGTTGTGTAAACCTATACGTGCTTACATACGACTATATTGCATAATCTCATAGTAAATTTAATGAAAACATTTATTTTATTAATTTGCTTCATGTGTATTGTCTTCATAAAAAACGCAACACAAAAGTTGTTGATCAACTTTAATGAAATTATCAAAACATGACCATTTTTATGAAACAGTGTATGTTTAAAATTGAAATAAAATCCATACATTTACATTTTTTTTTGTGTCATTTCTTTGATGTCACTTAATATCAATTAATTGTATTTAACAAGCTATTGGTTTGTAACAACTGTCAATTTTTCGATTAGTTTGTCCACTATTGCTCATTACATGCGTATTATCGGCAACTAAATGATTTTGAACGTGCCCGTATTATTGGAATGAGAGAGGCCGGACTTTCCTTTAGAGATATTGATGGCTGTGTTAATCGCGTTGTTGCAACGGTGTGTGGTACGATGTTGATCTAGATGGTCCAATGAAGGGGTTTAACAACGTCGCCCTGGATCTTGACGTCCCGGGTGACTACAGATCGTGAAGAACGCCATTTAAGACTTTTGGCTACAAAGCACAGATTTACAACAACTCTGTTAATTACGATTGACTGGACGGAAGCTGCAGGAAGCAGTTTCATCAGCAGTCAATATTATCGGTTTATCGTCTGATAAAATCTTATGGACTGTATTCGTACCATCTTTGTATCTTCCTCTTATTCCACTTTACCGTACCCGCAGTCTAGAATTAAGCAACGAAAAAGAACTTGGTTTCAAGAATGGCATCAAATTCTGTTTAGTGAGTCTGTTTGTGGCTGCTTGATCGCCAGCTTTGTCACCTCTTTAGCATTCTTGGGATATGATCGGTAGAAGGTTCACTTATTTACCACACCCACCAGACGACTTGGAAATACCTTCAGTTGTGCATTCAGGAAGCAAAACACGTATATAGGGCCGAGAGGGTCATCAGTGATAGATTATATTGCGGTGGTAAATGAATCAACAGGATAGCTATTTGAGAAGTTCATGCTGGAGCAAATACTGGAACCCGACTACTTTCCCATTATCATAGAGCAGAAGTGTCTGCGAAGGCAGGAGAAGGATCCACCGTAAAAAGGTACAAGTGGGACGCTGGGGCAATAAGCTATTGGCAAAATAATACAATATGGACACTGGATGTTGTGACGGAGGAGTTGAAGAGAGCTTTACTACCAACAAGGGAAGATGAGAGGGACGGGGTTAGGGTGCAGCATGCATCTGAGAAGAGTGTATGAAAGCCAAAAGAATGCTCAGACAAGCGATAAGGTGTAGAGGCGAGCTAGGATGTATAGAGGAAGAATCGGAGGCAAACAAAAAATTGGTGGAGGTATGCGTGGCAGCGGAGAAGGACAGGGAGGACAGGGAATTGAAAATAATCAATAGCCTTAAGTCAGAAAGAGAAATATGGAAATACATTACGAAGACAATGGTAAATACTCCAATAAAAAACGTAATAGATATTCAACAATGGTACGAGCACTTGACACCAATGAAAGGTATACCGGAAAGCGAGGCGCACAGCTCCGTCTTGTGCGCCTTGTTTTCCGGTATAAGGATAGATGGCAGGATGGAGATTAAACAAGAAATCATGCGGAATAGATTGGAAGCGGCGATAAATTTCGTAAAGAACAGGAAGGCGAGCGGATCGGACGAGATAGAGTATGAAGCGTGGAAGTGAGCGACGGAGGGCATTAAGTAAAAGCTGGTGGAGGAAAGTATCTGGACGGGGATGAAGAAGTGGCCACATTGAGGCTGCTGCAAGGATGCCTTCTAAGTCGGGCTCTGTTCACCTTGTATATAGAGGGGGAAGGACAGGCGGGGATATGGTGATTGGGAGGTAGAAAGGGTGTTCACTGGCATATGTGGATGATGTGGTATGTATGACGAGGACAAGTGCGGAGTTGAAAGCGATGAGTGCGTGTTCAGTGAGTTTCTTTGACAAGAGAGTGCTAAGCGTGAATGTAGGTAAAACGAAAGTTATGGTATACCAGAAGCGAGGAAGACATAAGAAAGACACATTTTATGGAAGTGAAGTGGGATTGAAAGGTCGAAGGAGTTCAAATATTTGGGGTTCATATGCATCCGGGTGCGGTCTCAAAAAGAGAGAGCAGGAAGAAGTTACCCAAAGGATGATTGGGAGATTTAGATGTGGAAGTGAGGTGAAGGCGCATTGATACTGAATGAATGTGCAAAGAAAGTGTGTACTGTGCGTGGAGGAGGAGGATAAATGGGAACATTGGAGAGTCTGCCAAGGCATGAGATGGACAGAGTGGTGTACGGGGTCAAGGGTGGAATAGATATCTATACTGGGATAGAGGCAGCGAGATAATGATCAAAATTGTAAAGAGAAGGGGGAATTCAGGATAACTAGGGAGTGGGTGGGGGTTTCTAACCACTTTCATGCCACTCCTGGCGTATGGGTCTCTTTCTCTGCCTATAGCGCTGGCAACTGGCATTACAACTGGATATACAGTTTAACGTGGATTCCGAACCACTGTAGTGTTTAGATGAAAATAACTCCGGACCAGAGAAAGGTGTTTAGCCATGAAACCCACGCTGGCAATGTGGGTCGGCGGTGCGTGCAAGCTGAAACGTATTTCGCTTTGTGAGGTTTGAATAATTATCAACACAGAAGTCCGATGCCTTTTCACTGCGCTACGTTGTTCCCTTTTTAGAATGTAGTGATTTGTATTAAGAGCATCTTGTATATAGGGACTTATATATATTGTAAAGTGAGAATTATATTGTAAATGAGAATATGCCAGTAAAGGTTTTTTAAGTATTTTACCTTCTTTCGCTATGTTTGTAGGCCAAACATAACTTCTAATTAAATTCATTTTCTTGTTTTATCGGAGAATCGCTGTCTCTTTCTCTATCACCTTTTATGTCACACCGTTGTTATACGCTGTATTTTCGTACTAATTGAGCTTGGCATTGTAACTATCTAAATTTTTCGAGCGATAAACAACCACCCTTCCCCTTTTCTCCATTGCTACCAGCTGGCTTTTCCCTTTGAATTCACTACATGTTCTTACTTTTATGTGGTTTTCCTTTATTCGGAACATCATCCCCCGTTTGCCAATTATATTGTCGATTGTGACCTTTGACAGATTTGCTTTACGCGCTTCGCAGCCCTCCATCCATATTTCTAGCAACCCGAAAATGTACTGTCTTACTATTCACCTTCGGATAGTTTCTTGCATATTCCAAAACCACATTGTAAATTTAGTTTCCCATTATGTTTCGATCCCACTCTTCTTTTCGGCCGTAGAGGCGTATACACAGAGAGGACAATAATAAGCTTTACAGGAAGTATTGAAGGGGCATGGTGCTCAAACCAAACAGGATTTGGGTGTAGAATGAATAGATATAAAATATAATTCTAACCATACTGCCCGCTAGTTAATGTTTATCGCACATCTTAGTAGTATTAGTAGGCGAGTATGGGACCACTTAATAAAGCCCAATATTCGGATTTTTCAACAGGTTCAACAGGTTTGGAACAGGCCGAACAGGTTTTGGAATAGAAAATTCCGAATTTTGGACTGCAATCCGACTTCACAAAGTGATCCCGTAGCCGCGTATTATTACTACTCACCTTAGTCGTTTGAGTCCACCGTGAACTTATCCTTATCCCTAAAATCAAGCCGCTGCAGTCGCTAACCTAGTCGCTATCTATTTAAAAATAATAATTGAATTGTTATCCGTAAAACATTAGTATCCAGTTTTGTAGAAACCAAATATTTTCCAATGAACGGCATAGAATTAGCGAATCGGTGCGCGAGTTCGCGGCGGCTGGGTTTTTGGGATAGGGATAAGTTCACGATGGTCCCTGAATCGCTTTGTACCACACGTCACTAATTTGGGTTGCGCAATCAAACCATCTTGTAAGAAGTATATATATATATATATATATATATATATATATATATATATATATATATATATATAAAATTTGCTATTGTTCTAACCAACTAATTTATAATTTCTTTAATATTATATTCCTATTCGGTTGGATTCTATATAGTCTAGTATAGTCCAATTACGAAATTTATTTTGATTCTATTTGTAGGTCTAATATGTTTGTCATTATGCATAGCAATTTTGGTATGCGAACGATTTTGGAACGATCAACTACATGTTTATTTTGGAATCGATCCCTTAAGTGCGACTGACGACTTGTTTATAAGTAAGTAAATATTTCAATAAATGATAAATAAACAAATATTAGAACATACAGGTTGTATGGTAAAAAAGAGGATTAAACATTGCATAGGGTCGATTTATAGACACCAATGCATATTCAAAGTTACTCTTGTTTATATATTTTAAACCACGATATACATAATGTCCAGGGCAATTGCACATGACATCACTGGAGTACATCGCATCATCTCTAAAATTGAAATGAGAAAATACTTGATTAAATAAGGTGTCGTTCGGGACACCTTGTTTAATATGAATAAATTCGATAAAACCTTTATTTATAACTTTGAAAACATTGCTCGGACACGTTATCGACAATTTTAACTTCAATCAAACAATAAAAAGTTGAAGTAAATGCTCAAACTGTGCACCATTTAGTATATATAGTAGTATATATATATATAAATATATAATTTCTGAAAAATTTAGTAAAGAGGACATTACCAAAATGACAAACTAGCAGTAGTAGTAGTATAAGTTGCTTTTGTGCCAAAGCTGAACTAATGAAATACTATCAATTCGAGACTGTCTTCAATTTCTTCCTATTGATCCTAATGACAAGAATCAAATTTATTGCAGATAGCGAACAGGCTAACCCGAAGCGTTCCGAAAATCCTAGAAGAGATGATGAATATCCTTTAAATGAAATGGGTAATATTGATAATGATATTAGGAGGACTATTTATGTTAAAGTTAGAAAAAATACCAGAATTCCCGTTAGACAATCATATATGGATGACCAACAAATGTACTTAAATGTGGGGTACGTTTTTCATTAGATATTCAACGAATATGAAAATTATATTTGATTTTCTTTCCACAGGCAAATACGACAACCGGAGATCTATGAAAGTCTTAGGTAAGATATAAAGTACCCTGTGCCTAGAAGATCACTAACTCAATATACGTCTAATTTTGAGTAACTCCCAACTTGATACCAATTATTCTAGCATTCACACAATATTTAATTTAAGGTGGTGTTCAGCTGTTTGAAAAAAACTCGCGCGCTTTGTGTAAAGGGATTACGAGTAAATTTTCCCATGGGTATTTTTTTAACTGTTCTATAATTTTCAGTTTTGGCAGATTTTATATACTTAAAAAATGCGCCTGCAAAGATACTCATTGCAATTTGAAATGCTCATGTGAATGAATATAGAAATTTAATAAGTAATTACAATTAATTGACTATACAGAAAATATTTAATCCAATATCTACAATTGATCGGCACGTACAAATTAATATAGTATCTGTGTGTACATTTTTTCAGCCATCAGACCTCACATATCCTTCACATATGAAATAGAAAATTATTGTTTGTTCACGAATTGTCCTACCACAATTTTCATTTGTCAATCTTTCAAAAAAAATGTTATGTAGCGATACGATTGGTCTATTCAAAATTGCCGTTTGTCCACTCCACAGATTTGTATATATTTAAATTACTAACTATAGTATCATGTAACTAAATATTAGAATCTTCTATAATGAGCATTCAAATCGTTTGTCCAGTGGTTATTTTCATTTGTCCGCCCTTTAGAAACATGTTATTAACACATAAACATGAAAAATAAATTATTACAGCTCTGAAATTATACTGAACGTATGTTTCTACTAATGAACATTGGAATCGTTTGTCCATTCTTTGTTCTAATTTTTGCAATCATTATTTTGGTATGTACCTTTCACAAAACAGTTATTAGCAATTTAACATGTAAACGTAAATAGTGGTTGCACAAACGATTGCAAATTAACAAAAAAATACGTTCAGGAAGTTCAGGTCCGTTAACACCTGGGATAATCATATGCTTATTTTTTTTTATTCATGAGAGTTCAAATTTAAAATTAATTGTTGTCTCTATTGATTTGTGAAGAAACGTATTGGACAAATCGTAGAAAAATATATCACATTAAAATTTTTCAACAATTCAAACTTCGGGATGTCAACTCCACACAGCTCATAGTTTATTAGATGGATCCTGCCGTTAAAGAGCCCTGATATAAAGTAGGTCCTGAACTACAGAAAGCCGTATCACACAGATAAAATGGATAGCCAGATTGAAAACCGAAATTAGATAATAAAATATCATAAAACATACATATAATGCAACATGTTATCGTAGCTCGTGTTGGTACTGCTATCACACTAGTACAAACCAGACATAAAAACATTTAAATATTTAATTAACTCTTTTTTATTTCAGACATGTACCCGGTCCATCAGGCATACAACAAAAACATCAACGACGTCGTCATTAAAACCAATATTTATTATTAAAACAATAATCAAAATTTCATAATACTAAACTTCTGTAATTTGCAATTGTGACCCTCCAATGTCACACAGCTGAGGTGGTTGGGTTACATCGTTTCTGCTACGCAATGTCAATTCAGTGTTCTTAATTTTCCAATTGTTATCACTGAATGGGTCCCTAGCTACAGAGAAATACTGTTCAAACACACCAGACACTGCGGAATTAATATGCAGGGTACCACAACACATAATTATGACTAGTCCATGTGGATCCATTTTACCCCGGGTTCCCTCCTTACTCAAATTAGGATTGAAGTAGAGATTATGCTGGTGTTTCGTTTTAAATAATAAATGAACTAAATCGTCTACATTTTTATCCACCTCATCTACCACCATTTGCTCCTCGTTTATTAACTTAATTTTTAGGTGTGAATCCCGATAGAAATGTTCTACGTCGATCAAGTCATTTTGATTCATCATGCTGTAAAACCATTCGCTGAATTTTAAAGCCATTATATCCAATTCAGTTGGTGGTGGTAACGCAATTTCATTCGTTGTTGATGCTGGCGCAATAGCATTTGGTTTTATATACGTGATTTCATTTGCGGGAATATTACGGTCCTCGTTACTCCAAAATTTGATAATTTTGTCAATTAGTTTCTCTTTTGTTATGGGAAGTATAACGTCGACATCATTTTCATGTAGATATTGAAATAAGTTGTCTCTAGTTACTGCTTTTCGCTTCAAAAAACTTTCAGCGTCTGATGAATATTTGAGAATAGCTTCGAGGGCCTCTGGAAATAAAATGTTCAAATTAAAAATCAATTAAAAATAAGCTATGAAGTTGGAAATCTATCCATGAAAAGAAGTTTGAGTCGCCAGGCGATTTTTTAAAGTGTCCTAAGTTGTATCCCAACCATAAAGGTGACCGACTACCCAGGCCGGCATTCGAACCTGGACCGCCCGTTCGTCGAGCGGGAGTACTAACCACTAGACATGGGCGTGTAAATAGTAACAATAATATATAAGTAGTTATTTAGAAAGGGAAGAGGGACGAGATAGCACGCCTGTTAGAATGGCGGAGAAAGTGTTGGAGTGTAAATAGATAATTTATGTGGAGGGATTGTAATAGGAAGAACCAAGAAATGGATGTTAGTCTATGCGGATGATATAGTACTTATAGTAACCAAGAGACCAAGAGGTGTTGGAAATATAGGAAAGTACCTTGATAAGAGGAAGTTGGTAGTGACTGTGAAAAAAAAAAACACTAAATGCATGATATTTAGATCTAAGGGTATTACCCATTGTACCCTTATATCTAATCATCATACATTTAGTGTTTTTTTTTTCAGTACTAACCTCCTCTTATCAAGGTACTTTCCTATATTTCCAACATCTCTTCAACTTCAACTCTCTTGGCTACAAGTACTAATCATCTGTATAGGCTAACATCCAGCGGAAGAGTTGAAATGGAAAGGAATAATGATAAGAGAGTGCATTGAACCATAGAACAAAGAGTATTGTTATTTTAAACTTCTCAATCAACGACTGAACCCACTTAAAATGCTTTCTAACTCTACCTCTGCAGTCAAACCATAAGCCTAAATACTCAAAACGAAGAATTTAGGCTTTTGGTTTGAGTGCTGAGGGCGTTTGGGAAGCATTTGGACTGGGTGCTAGCATGGGCAAGAACGGTTTGGATGATAGCGAAGAGAAAATGGAGGAGAGCCAGGCAGATTGCTTGCAATAGAGCAACTGCTTTAAAGACCAGTTATCGACGCATACTTATGCTATTTTTTATTGATACATTTTAATATCTGAAATTGGCCTGAAAGTTGAGAGTCTGTTTGATTTGACCTAACTATTGCTATAAGTGTTGAAAGTAAACAATCTGTTAATTTATCATTAGTTAAGGGTCAAAAACCAAGAGTAGATTTATTCCACAGAAATTTCATTTTCATATAGAAAAGAATATAATTAGTAATTAATAGAAATTAATTATCCCGAAAATGGCAAAAATGGTGTGAAAAGGTGATATTCGAGCCGCGGTTTTTCGTCCTTTAGCCTTTTTCAAGCTAGAAGCATGATTCAAATTGCAAAGCTATAATTTCATTACATATGTATATTAATATATGAATATAAGTATTCATCGTAATTGACGTTATTGACCCTTAACAACCTAAGCCACTATGGTCTATAGATATAGTTATTTTTAAACATACCTGAGCGACCTCTCAGACAGATGTACAGAAAGACTACTCATTGTAGAAAGCAACAACAAAAATGAAAAGACCCGTTACGACCATACCACCGATCAGAAAGCAGGACAGAACGTTGACATACGAGACAATGAAAATAGCCGAAGTTTTCGCTGATCGCCTAGTAAACATCTACATGATGTAAATAAAGAGAGGGGGGGGGGGGGGTCAATGAAGGCTTCCACCAGACTGCGGCCGGTAGATCTATGGAAGTTACCCTTACACCTCCATAGATCTACCGGCCGCAGTCTGGTGGAAGCCTTCATTGCCTCCCATGTATGGGCAAACATGAGCAAATTTTAATAGGGGCGTGTAAAACCATTCCTCAGTTGAATCTGCGACTAAATGATGTCGATCTATTTATTTAACAGACATGTCAGGTCTGTTCACAAAATCGTCAGTCTGACGTCTCAACTATATTCGATACATTTATTTATACAGATGGCTCGTAATATTCTAGAAGACTACGGAGTATACACCAGCTAGCTAAATTTACAAATGGGCAGCTTTAGAACAGTCCTACAAACGGAGGTGTTTGCAATTATCCGTTGTGAGCTCGCTACCTGACAAATTGAAGGTACAAGCATACATATCTGCACGGACAGCAGAGCGGCATTAGAATCACTAGAATCAGTAAAACTGACATCTAGGCCTATACACAAATGCCACCACGCCTTGGAGAAAGTTGCCATCCGCAACAAGTTAATTCTCCAATAGGTCAAAGGGTATAGTGAAAATGAGGGAAATGCAATTGCCGATGAGCTTGCCCGCGCAGCTTCTGCTCGTGCCGGCCAAACAATGCCTCATAAACGAATATGTCCTAAAGTCTCACCAAAACATATGGCGAAGTCTTACGACGTGCCAACATGCAAAACAATATTGCCAATTCATACCATGTCGGAAATGACTTAAGGCGGCAATCGGTGTGCGAATATAGTACATTTTCTCCTAACGGCGCACGGCTATATGTTTTGAGATAGAACCGCGAAGCTACTATTACATGAAAAAGGAATAAGTAAACGAGGGCCGTTCAGAGGCCTTTTCCAAAAATAATAATTCTAAATTAGTTTAAAAAACTGTTGAAAATAACGATACTTTGTTAACTTATAACGGCGAAAATAATAACATATTTAAAAAATAAGCCTGAAGGCCCTCACTCCACGAAATTCCAGCAAAAATAATTGGTAAAAACTTCCGTCAGTATATTTTATTTTAAATTTTAGCGTTAACACTTTTTGATCCTGATTCTAAATGAGCCTGTGAGAATGTAAGTGGCGTAAGTCACATTTAAGTCTGTAACTGCGCACGTTGATATGCCGAAATACCCGTCGTCGCTATGTTTTAAAAGTATATCCTTTACGTTTTCATATGAAGAATTCTTATTCATTATTTCATACTCCGACATATGCCTAATAGCAGAAACTCTCTACACAAAAGAAAGCTACCTTAAAATACAGGAATACCAGTGGTACCATACCACCCACCCACACACAAAGCCAAAGGCGGAAGTGGTGTTCTGATCAGAGAGCATACCCAACAACACGAAAAACTCCACACGGAAGAGTATCAAATAACAGCCAAAATTAACACAACCAAAGGCTGGATAACAGTAGAAGCGATATACATACCTACTAAATAGTAGAATACAGGAATCTACTCAATAACTTGAAAGGTACACTCATCCTTGGTTCTGCCTTTAATACTGAAAACCAAGTATAGGATTCAACACACCAACCCAAAGAAGGCTACTCCCAGCCATGAAAGCCACCAATTGTGAAGCTCACTCATCAAGCAAGCCAAGTAATGGCCCACTAACCCCCTAAGGGCCGGACCTAATAGACTTCTTCATCGCAAAAACCATCTCTAGCAATTACATGGAAACTAAAGAGAACTTTTCTATTGCCTCTGTCGAAAAAATGAAAACATACACTGGCAAACAAAACAACAAACTGGGACTTATTCCGAATAAAGCTTCGAGACAAACTCCAGCTAAATATCTCCATTAAAACTGAACTGGAAATAGAAGTGTTCATTGGAAGCAATTCAAAAAGATGCACGGAACACTCAGCCTTCTAAAAATCGTCAAAGAGAACAAATATCCCAAAGAACTCAACCTAATCGCCGAGAAAAGAAAACTAAGGAAAAGATTACAGAAACATAGATTCCCCCAAACAAAAATATTCTAATAAAATTGTCTGCGGAGATGCGGTCAGACGTGCATGATCTGATATAAGAAAACATCAGTTCTTTTTAACCCTCAACTGCTATCGTAGGGTCAAATTTAAACCCAGCGTACACACGCATGTCATCGAAAAAACGAGACGAACACCGGAGGTGCTCTTTTCGCCAATTGCAATTTTGTATGTTCTTGCCACAAATTTGGTTGTGTTGACATCGTAACAATGCGCATTAATTTTTTTATTTGGGTTTAGGATCTTTAAATACCCCACGATAGTGTTTTTAAGTGTTAGCTTTATTAGATTAAGGAAATGTTTACTACTAATGTTGGTGCTAATTACACACTATCAGAAGTCATAACAGGGGATGAAACTCTGGAATGGTTTCAAGGACGCTGCTCTTTTAGAATGTACCTCAAAGGAAAAGCCCAAAATTATGTCTTGGTGTGACGCTAAACCGCATTACTTCATCAACGGATTTATCTACGCTAGCAAAAACAATGACCCGAATCCTAACAAGCTAAGTATACCTACACAATCTGTTTTACGCTTGGCAGGGCCTGTTATAAATACGAACCGTAATATTACCGGTGACAACTGGTTCACATCACTTGAACTTATGAAAGAACTTCAAAAAGTTTGGTCTGATATATGTAGACACACATCTACCTCACGAATTCCTCCCTAATCGCAAATACAAAGTAGGCCATACAGAATTTGGTTTTACTAGTGATATGACTAGCTCTTCCTTTGTACCAAAGAAGAGTAAATCCGTTATTTTGATCTCATCGATGTACCACGATAACAAGGTGGATGAGGAGAGTGGAAAACCGCACAGGATTTTATTTTATAATGCTACAAAAGGAATTCGTTAAAATCCAGTTAAAAGCTTAGGACGTTTTTAGGGTCTAGAAATATGGCCAGCAGTTTTTTTTATTATGTATGAAACAACATCTCTAATTTTTTCAGGCATTAATTTGAATGTCCTCAAGAACATTTCACCAGAGCAGCCTCAGTGTTTTACATAAAAACTAATAGATAAGCTATGATTTTCTTGAGTTAGAGTTGTATGCAGTGTGTAATAACACATTGTATTTAGTAGAAGAATAAATATTTATTTTATTGTAAAAGTGTTCCAATTAATGACAATAATTGTCCATGGCAACGCTTTTTCCTAATTCCTTCGATTTTTAAATTTGCGGGTCAGAAATGACCCGTCAATAGCAATTGCATAATATGAAATACGATAGTTGAGGGTTAAAAGAACTACAAATCGAATCCTCATCAGGATCTCGCTCTGGAAAACAACACAAAAATTAAAAAATATTGAACATTCTCCATCACTAAACCGAGGAACATGGTTACTTTTTGCCCAAAAAGTAACCAGAAAAAAGCGAACTTGTTTGCGGAACAACTGGCGAACTCCTTCCAACGTTACGGAAATAGGATGATATCCCCACAAAGCATAGGAACTCAAACAAAACCTATCCCTACAGTCTCGCAAAAGAAGTTAAAGCTGATATAACTAAACGGAAAGAAAACACCAGATTTTGCAGTTCGTCCACACTACGTCCCCAGAATTTGAAAATATGCGGATGTAATCTATGAACCAGGGAAAACGGACTACACCGCCTCAATTTGGATTCACTCTAACACGTGGAACGGTGGTCTGTAGGAAAGGGCCCCACGGTTAACCCCGAAAGAACCTCTTTAATGCCATTTATACGTAGAAGGAACTTAAATAAGATAAAAATAACGACGCTGTTCGGCAGAGAAATAGAAGTGTAAGGACAAATTAAGTATCTAGGTGTAACCCTAGAATCTAAACTGACCTTTAAGCCACATATGAGAAAGATTTCGAACATAGCCGTAAACGTGTTATGGGTATGCCGGCAAATGTTCGGAAAAACCTGGGGACTAATACAAAAAAAGGAGTATTGGTTCTACACTCGATCGTAAGTCATATTGGGGCTTATTAAGACTTGCGCACCAATAATCTGGTGGCACAAAGCCTCAGACGGAGTAACAGGAAAATATTAGGCAAAGTGCAAAGAATGGCCTGCCTGGGAACTGGGGCAACAACCCTCACCGCCGCAATGGGGGTTATATTGGATCTGCCTTCACTTTACATCAAAGTGGAGACAGAGGCCAAGATAGCAATCTACAGAGCTAACGCCATGGGAAAGTCATACTCATCCATAGACCACACCCATCTAGCGTTAGGGAAAACCGAAGAATACATTCTATGAATGCATCCCGACAGGACAATAAATACACTCCACATGATGAAACCTTAACCTTAACGGACAGGGCAGAATGGGAAAAATGCTATATGCAAAAACTTAAAAGACCAATCTGGTTTACTGATGGATCTAAAACCAACAAAGGAACAGGAATAGGAGTGTATGAGAGCGGCTCGACAGGAGGCACAAGACTCCAGCTCGGAAAGCATACCTCCATGTTCCAAGCAGAAATTATTGCAATTCATTGCTTTGCATTAAAACTTTAATAATATGGTAGATGCCTCTTGCCATGTTCACAAGGACCTATATTGGGATCTGAATGTCCCAATGGTAGAGAAGAAATTAAGTAAACTGGTAAACATGAAGACAGACTGTGCCAACATGTAATTACTGAGACCCTTCAACTACTAGACAATCAACAGCTCATCAGGATATTGAATATAACAAAGCCATTTGAACTTGTATAGTGTATAAGTGCATTATGAAGGCAGAGCAGTGTGCATGATACAAATAAACTTGAGGAAATGAATGAGATTAGTTTTAGTGTAAAGCATGTATTGCAATATAAATATGTGTATTAGCGTTGATTGAAGTATTTAATAATATTTATTTTAATACTTCAATCAACAGTATTAGGGAAAAATAAATAAGTCAATATTTTTAATTTAGAATTTAATTATATTTTTTTTTGTAGAAAACTATTTTGGTGGGAACTCGTTATTATTATATTATTAAATTACTATCTATATTATTGTTTGTTGGAAAAACATTGCTACATTAGAGTATTAATATACTATCTATATAACTGTATTTTGTTTATCTTATCTTTTAATAAATATATTCTCTATTTATAGATTTATTTGCAAACCAAAAAGAAAATTGCTAACGCATGGATAGCACTTTTACTTTATTATTATTATACCTGCAGGATAGTTACGACATTTGGTAACCAGAAAGTTTGAGGTTTCCTTTTTGAATTTGGGACTGGTACATTATACTGTTGGAACTACTACAGGTTTAACTTGTGAACTCATAATCATAATTTACATCTTAATAAAGAATACATTGAATATAATTTGCTCATATAACAAGAAAGTTATTTACCTTCTCTTGTTTCTAATTTATTCCTCAGTAATCCTTGTGTAACAGTACTGGCGAGTGCAAATAATTCTCTATCATCGAAATTAGATAGAATTGATGTAATTCCCTCCACAACATCTTGATTGTTTATCATATTTGACGGGTAGTATTAAAACCATAATTTGTTGGTTATGCGCAATGTTGTGATTTGACAGCTGATGCGGTGTTGCGACATACAAAATCATTTTGTTGATTGCATTTATTCTGTTATTAGTCAACATTGTAATATTTAAATTTCACTTGGTATTGAAATTTCAAATGGTGTTTTGTTATAGGCGTAATATTGCAGTAATAGTGATAAATACAGTGGATTTCGTGAAACTTTTGTGGTAATTATAGGCTAAATCATAAATTTTCTCTTGCCCTGGAGAATCCCGCGAATTCGCATAACCTCAACTTTTGACAATTGTTTAAATGAAATGCGATGGCAAATGTAAATAAGTATTATGAATGCACTTCAATCAATGAAAACGTAGTGGAGAAGCCTCTATCTCCAGTTTTAAATAGAAATCGGTTTAGTAGGAAAGTGTACCTTGATAAAAAGTCTAATAGGAGTACCCCAGCTAAGAAACAGGATGGAATTGAATGTAAAGCAACTAAGGTTAAGACAAATGAAGTGGATAAATTGTATTATAACAATAGTTTGGACAAGCATATCTCTGCAATACCTGTACCCATTAGCCAGCCAAATAATTATAGTTCTAAAAAGTGTACATCAGTAAAGAGAAAAACCAAGTATGATTTTGAATTGGAGTCGATCAATAATTCTGAAGGAACACAATGTGATATAATTCGGTCACGTTCACCTCGAACAAACTGGAAAGATAAAAATACAACAGAAATTGATCAGAAACGGTACCACAACATGCAGAATATTGAAATAAAATGTGCATCAGGAGATGTAACAGAAGAATTTAGTCATAACAATGTGAGTAAATTAAATATGTTGTATGAAAACAATATGTTCGATGCAAGTGGAACAACTGTTCATTCCTCAAGAAAAGATTTTAATTCATATGAAACAATGCCACAAGCTAATAGTTATAATGTATTTAATATTTATTCAAATAATAACTTCCCTAGCACTAGTGGTTCTAGTAAAGAATCAACTCATTTGGCTGAAATCAAGAAATATACTGTTAACCAAAATACTATAGGGGTTATTGAGGGTGAAAATTATACTGATGAAGATGTTAGTCAATTAAATTATAACTTAGTGACAGATGATTCCAGTTGTACATCAGAACATGAAGTATTGGACCCTTTATTAAAACAAAATAGCATGGATCCTCATGATATTAATAATAAAATTAAAGAACATAAAAATAAACTGCTTCATAATAATAAGAAAATTGAAATTATGAAAACATTGGAACCATTGCAGGAAGAAAGTATTACTAATAATGTTGGGAAATTGAATAAGATAAAAATTAAAGAAACTTCACTTCAAGCAGAAAATAATCACCACAGTACAAAATATGCAGACTTCTGTGGATTTAATACTACAGAAGTGTCAGATATGGAATCTACTTATAATCAATATAAAAATTATTTAATGGAATATCACATGAATGCATCTCAAAAATTTAAAGAAAAGTTTAAAAGTGCTAAAACCTATACAATTACAATGGATGACATTTTATTAGATAAGCAGAAAAAACATGTGCCAAAACCAAGTTTAAATTTTAATGATGATCTTTATACAGAAAAGGTTGTTGAGAATAATGCAAATGCAGATCATCAATCAGTGGCCAATAAAAAATTGAGAAATCGCAAAAAGTCTCCAACAAAAAAACCACCTGAATTAGATGTGTCTGATAAAAAGAAAACCTCAACTGAGGAACCTAAATCACCAAGGTTGGAAATAAAACCTGAAAAACTTACTAAACATTGCAAAGAACTTGATCTTGTTGAAAACTCAGAAGAACCATCTATAAATAAACCATCAAATGAACCAAATAAGACAATCCCCTCAGAAAATACAATTTCTCTGCCATCAAATAACCATCTACAGATAAGCATTGGAAATGATCGTATAAAAATAAATATAAAATCAGAAAATGGCAGTTTAATAAAAACCAACGTTAATGATTTGCAAGGAAAACCTCAACAGGGTGATACTGTTAATCAACCAAAAGTTATAAACAAACTAAATAGTCCAACTGTAATTGATCAACGCTGTGATTTTAATGAAAAAATGGGTTTTAAATGTGCTTCAGGGAAAGCCATAAAAATATCCCACAATGGTTTACAAAATGCGGAAAAGCTTTTCGAAAATATCATTCTTGATAAAGACGCTCCAATCAGAAAAATCCTGAAACCAAAGTCATTGCTTAAAAATAGACCAGAACCTGGTAGAGCATCTTACATTCAAGGATCATCACGCAAATCATTAAACTTCACTGATAAAATAAATAATGATGACAATACAAATCCAGGGGCTTTTGTTTCTAAAAATTATACTGGAAAAGAAAACGTAGAGTTAATGATTCCCAATGATATAACCTGTAATACTGACAATAAATCAAATGATGTTAGTAAACCAGTTGTAGGATTTATGTTTGCATCAGGAAAATCTATTGACATATCCAAAGATAAACTGAAAAATGCTGCAAATATTTTTATGGACATTCCAGATAGTGCTGATCACCTATTTTTGGATGGCAAAACTTCACAGTATGAATTTAATTTTATACCACCAGCTATTAAAACTGGTTCTGAAAAAATTAATATAAACAAACCCACATTTCCTTGTACAAATATTATAAGTGAATTCAGCAACAGTACCACTGGTTTTAAATTTGCATCTGGGAAAGAAGTTAATTTAGGGAAATTGGAAAAAGCTAAAAATATATTTGCAGACATGGATCTGGACAATTTTGATTTCCCTAAAAATTCTACTTTGGGTCCGAAAGAGTTTGGAGGTTTTAATACAGGAAGCAAACTTGCATCCAACAAAGTGTCAATCAATAAGTTTGAAAAAACGACTAGTAGATTTTTGGATAGTGATTATGGTGCTACTAGTGACAACACAACAGAAATGGATAAACCTCCTGGTTTCTGCTTTGCATCTGGTAGGAATGTAAACATGTCTCTGGATAAATTAAAAATGGCTGCAAATATATTCAATGAAGACAACTTGGATCTAACAAAATCACCACTTTCAGCAGCAGCCTCTAGATTTCTATCTGATAAAAATGATACTAAATCAGACAGTGAATTGCCATTGAAAGAAAGAGTGGTTTTCACGAATACAGGTGCAATGCCAAAGCGTCGCTTAGGGATGGCTCTATGCAAACCTATACCAATTCCAAAAGAGAAATTAGACAAGGCGAAATTATTGTTCGAGGAGAATGAAAAGTATCACACAAATTTAAACACGCCACAAAAGAAATTGACGCATTATAACTGCAGTCCGGTGAGAAATACACCTTTAAAGAATGATACCGTCAATACTTTAATGGAAACAAATACTTCAACTCCAAGAAGCAATTTTAGATCAGATGAAATCAAATTCGATTTGACACCAATAAGGCCCTCCTTTGATAAACCACAGATATTACCGGAATGCGAGCAATCTATTGTGTTCCATGAGAAATCGTGTACGGATATTACTCAACTACAGCAGGCGATGGATAAAGAGTATAGTACTTTGAAGAAGAAATTAATGTTGCTAGAAGAACGGAAAGTCGGTTTGGAAAATCAGAGGAAGTTGATTGAAAATAGCACCGATGATCATAAAAGGTAAGATTTCTAATTGTTCTTTAATTATATTTGTTGTTAGTAGTTTATACTAATTTCAAGGTCATCTAATCAATTTGGATATTTTGTGGTGTTGCCACAATATTTAACTCATAAATAGGTTTATAATAATAATTGATTTATTGTTCAACAGAACAAGTCCTAATTAAAGGACAACAATATAGAATATAACAATATAATAAAATTAATTTAAAATATGGTAAAGGTACACAAATAATATGCAAATTAAAATTAAAATCCATGAAGAATAAGTTAAAATGATGAAGAAATAATAATTTAAATATTATTACAAACCTAGCTGCTTATATCCATATATATCATCCGGTAACAAATATAGGGCAACCATAACAAAATCGGCTAAAGCACTGGGGCACAAGCCTTTTGGGGGCGCAATCTGATCACTTATTCAATAACCCGCTACCTATCCCGTGTATTTTCTTATGAAGAGGGGCGAATAATTTTTAGTAGTCCACGGGCGCCGAATAGTTTAAGACATAAAATATCTAGATCATGATTAGAAGAAAGATTTCTAGATTCATAAATCATAAATTCTATCAAATGAAATCATATATTGCTTTACTAATAATGTTTGTAATGTGGTAATAGTAAGATTAAAAATTGTATAGTTTCAAAACTTAAAAAAGATGATATTATATTTTTTCTTACATTAATAAGATCATAGCAAGTAAAAGTTCAGAACGACAAATAAGTAAAAATCTGCCATGGTCATGACTTGCCAAACTAATTAATAATAAATACGATTTTATAATATTTCTTAAAAATTATTTCAATAAAAGTTGAGAAGCATTAATGATTCTACTTGTTATACATCTATACATTTTATTTAATTAAAATACATCCTAACTTTATATACAATATATTCATTTTATGATTTCATCATTTGATACTTATTATTTATCTTGGACAAAAGAATCACTATTACACTACTACTTCTTTATAAACATATCTTACATAAATATAAGCGCATTCAAATTTATATAACATTCTTTAGGTTCGCAGATAAATGCATTCTTTCTAGTACCTGTACCATATTTCTCCGATCTACTCAATACATGATGACCTTATGTTCAGAAAAGATACATGCTGTTTCAGAACATAAGGTCAACCACTTGGTCCATATATTTAGTTCAAGATTATATTGTGTTTTATAACTGTATCTTTTCTTAATCCTGTTTTTCAACTTAATTCTCTATTTTGTTTGATTGTATTATGTGTAGTATTAATCCTCTTCCCGCCCTTATTCTTTCTCATTAATCCTCCACAACTGGGGCGCCTACCGGCTAAACGAAAACGTTCTGTTGCTCAGGGCTTGTCCGCCTTAAGAGGCACTCTGAGCCCATCGCTCAGTCTTGTCTCTTGATCTCAGATTGTTCGTATGTCATCTCGTCAGTTTACAGCCTTCCAGTTGGTGTCGCTCGCCAACATTATAGTCCACAGTCTCCTTGGGGTGGCAACTTCCTCCACAAGCTCTGTCATCAATGTGGTCCGTTCGCTGTACCCCCTATAGCATGGAAAGATTGTGTGTGCTGGGTCCTCCATCCTATCACAGTATTTGTATTTTAGTGTGTCCGCCTTACCAGTGGAGGTAAGATTGGAAGACTCCATGCACCGGAAGGATTTGGGTCAGCCAGTGGGTCCTTTTCGATCAACGGTCTAATTTGGGAAAATCTGTCTCGTCCAACTGGCATGTTGGGCTCCTTCCATCATCTTTGCCTTTTCACGATGGTTGTGCTTCTGGTCTTGTTTAACGTGGTTGTTGGGGTTGCGCCTTATTTGGTGCGGTGCTATGCGTGCATTCTCTTTTCTACTACAAGATCCGCTGGCACCGCCGCTTCTGTTGATATCGTTCTGTAGGCCCGGGTGATTCTCTACCTATTCTGCTGGGTCTTGACTATCACCCAAGCAATTCTCACATTTGCTTGTCCACACTCCAAATTGTTTCATAACGCACCTCTACAATCAAAGTAGAACCCTACATACTCAAAACAATTCACTCTCTCAATTATTATTCCCCTACATTTCAACTTTTCTGCTTTAGCCATACTTCCCTTACTTCTAAACATCATCCATTTGGTTTTTGCCACATTCACTACTAACCTCCTCTTATCAAGGTACCTTCTCATTCTTTCCAACATGTTCCGCGCTAATCTATCCATACACTCTACTAGCTTGGCCCTAGGATTTGCGATATGCCGGTTTCAGATCCACAAATACCGCGTATTTTATTTTTTTTATTTTTCGGTAATTTGTTTCCGCCGGATTAACGTGATTTGTATAGTTTTTGACCGGAAGTTCTTAATTACTTCCTAATCCCGGGAGGTGCTATTCAAATGGCAAAATGCCCAATGCTTGAATAGTTTCCATATTACTGTTAATATCGAGTTTCCAATTCCTGGGTTATTAATGTTCGCAGTTGCCGAATGTTCGCTGTAATTTATAACGCCAGCTCGTTCACCACCCGCTGTCGAACGTTTCGAGACATCTATATGGCATTAGCCTAGCAGAAAAGAAACTCACCGCGAACATGAACGTATCCACCTCGTCCCTAACTTGCTCGTCGGTTAATATGGCGCCGTCCTTGGCCAGAATTAGGTCGAGGAAAGCGAGACGCGTCTTTTTCCCCAGATCCGCCTCGTCGGTGGAGATTTTCGCCACTTTAGGACCTGTCTGTTTCCTGTCCACCAACACCTACACTTTGCACTCCAGCACTTCCTTCACCATTCTCGCTAGCATGAAAATCTCTCTTCCTTTTCTAAACCCACTTTGACTTTCCGGCAGAAACCATCTTCTGTTTAACATATACGACGTATTCAATATCATGATGTCCCTATAGTTCTTCAGTGCTATCCCACCTTTGTGCACTGAAACCATCACGCCTACACTCCACTTTTCGGCACTCCTCTCCACTCCACTCTATAAATCTACTGTAGCAATTTTTCCCTTCTCTCTACTAGCTTTTATATACTTATTTATCCCGTCTTTTCTCGCATTTCACACGTTCAGCTAACCCAGCGCCACTTTCAGCTTACGTGTCACTTTTGTACTTCCATATATCTGTTGTTTTATCTGCCTTACTCTACCTCGCGTGTCCTAGGCCAGTGATTTTAAGTCCTTCAGATTAACTATTTATTTGAAAACGAATAAAATATATGATTAATATAACATGCGTACAGAAAATAGTCTTTGTATTTATTATTATAATCGTTTTTAATTGTTCTAATAATTTATAATATTTAATTATTTTTAAATTTAAAATGTATGTAATTGTACTCTTCTTGCCATCATTTCGGCGAATTCATCAATCTATTTTACCCATACTTCCCTTACTTCTAAACATCATCCATTTGGTTTTTGCCACATTCACTACTAACCTCCTCTTATCAAGGTACCTTCTCATTATTTCCAACATGTTCCGCGCTAATCTATCCATACACTCTACTAGCTTGGCCCTAGGATTTGCGATATGCCGGTTTCAGATCCACAAATACCGCGTATTTTATTTTTTATTTTTTTTATTTTTCGGTAATTTGTTTCCGCCGGATTAACGTGATTTGTATAGTTTTTGACCGGAAGTTCTTAATTACTTCCTAATCCCGGGAGGTGCTATTCAAATGGCAAAATGCCCAATGCTTGAATAGTTTCCATATTACTGTTAATATCGAGTTTCCAATTCCTGGGTTATTAATGTTCGCAGTTGCCGAATGTTCGCTGTAATTTATAACGCCAGCTCGTTCACCACCCGCTGTCGAACGTTTCGAGACATCTATATGGCATTAGCCTGGCAGAAAAGAAACTCACCGGGAACATGAACGTATCCACCTCGTCCCTAACTTGCTCGTCGGTTAATATGGCGCCGTCCTTGGCCAGAATTAGGTCGAGGAAAGCGAGACGCGTCTTTTTCCCCAGATCCGCCTCGTCGGTGGAGATTTTCGCCACTAGGACCTGTCTGTTTCCTGTCCACCAACACCTACACTTTGCACTCCAGCACTTCCTTCACCATTCTCGCTAGCATGAAAATCTCTCTTCCTTTTCTAAACCCACTTTGACTTTCCGGCAGAAACCATCTTCTGTTTAACATATACGACGTATTCAATATCATGATGTCCCTATAGTTCTTCAGTGCTATCCCACCTTTGTGCACTGAAACCATCACGCCTACACTCCACTTTTCGGCACTCCTCTCCACTCCACTCTATAAATCTACTGTAGCAATTTTTCCCTTCTCTCTACTAGCTTTTATATACTTATTTATCCCGTCTTTTCTCGCATTTCACACGTTCAGCTAACCCAGCGCCACTTTCAGCTTACGTGTCACTTTTGTACTTCCATATATCTGTTGTTTTATCTGCCTTACTCTACCTCGCGTGTCCTAGGCCAGTGATTTTAAGTCCTTCAGATTAACTATTTATTTGAAAACGAATAAAATATATGATTAATATAACATGCGTACAGAAAATAGTCTTTGTATTTATTATTATAATCGTTTTTAATTGTTCTAATAATTTATAATATTTAATTATTTTTAAATTTAAAATGTATGTAATTGTACTCTTCTTGCCATCATTTCGGCGAATTCATCAATCTATTTTATGATTTTCATGAAGTTAATACTTTGAGCAGTATTATACTCAATTGAAACATATATAAGTGTGAACCCACCTCTTAGCAATCTACATATCTAGATTTCGATCTTATTATATACTCAATTGATATTATTGAAAGATTGGATAGTTTCTCTTGAGCTAGGGTTGATCTTAGTTTATTTTTAATTAACTTTAATTTATGAAAGTTCTCTCACACGAAGCAGTCGAAATGAGAAGGGTCAGAAATATTCATATGGCAACTATGATATTTTGGTATGACTCAACTAATTCAGTCATAAATGGTCTTTCTGTGGCCCTTCTGCCCCCAGACTGGGCCCCCGGCACGTAACCCCATTGCCCATGCCTAATTACGGCCCTGCATACATAAAAATTAATTATAATTTAAAAAATAATATATCTTTTAATATTTTATTATTTTTATAATATTCGCGTGGTTGTTATTATATCTCATAACAATCGCGTAGAAATGATAAAAATAATAAAATTAAAAAAAATAAAAGATATAATATACTTTTATATATACTCACACTCACACTCACACTCACACTCACACTCACACTCACACTCACACTCACACTCACACTCACACTCACACTCACACTCACACTCACACTCACACTCACACTCACACTCACACTCACACTCACACTCACACTCACACTCACACTCACACTCACACTCACACTCACACTCACACTCACACTCACACTCACACTCACACTCACACTCACACTCACACTCACACTCACACTCACACTCACACTCACACTCACACTCACACTCACACTCACACTCACACTCACACTCACACTCACACTCACACTCACACTCACACTCACACTCACACTCACACTCACACTCACACTCACACTCACACTCACACTCACACTCACACTCACACTCACACTCACACTCACACTCACACTCACACTCACACTCACACTCACACTCACACTCACACTCACACTCACACTCACACTCACACTCACACTCACACTCACACTCACACTCACACTCACACTCACACTCACACTCACACTCACACTCACACTCACACTCACACTCACACTCACACTCACACTCACACTCACACTCACACTCACACTCACACTCACACTCACACTCACACTCACACTCACACTCACACTCACACTCACACTCACACTCACACTCACACTCACACTCACACTCACACTCACACTCACACTCACACTCACACTCACACTCACACTCACACTCACACTCACACTCACACTCACACTCACACTCACACTCACACTCACACTCACACTCACACTCACACTCACACTCACACTCACACTCACACTCACACTCACACTCACACTCACACTCACACTCACACTCACACTCACACTCACACTCACACTCACACTCACACTCACACTCACACTCACACTCACACTCACACTCACACTCACACTCACACTCACACTCACACTCACACTCACACTCACACTCACACTCACACTCACACTCACACTCACACTCACACTCACACTCACACTCACACTCACACTCACACTCACACTCCATTTGATCCACCGGGATTCGATCCTCCTATGTTTGGTTTGCTAGACCTGCGGCTTACTGCACTGGGCTACGGTGGTTATGGAATGTTTAGAATTAAATGTGTGTAATGAAATTGAATTATAATAATAATAGTTTAAAAAAATCGACTGATGTGTGGATTCGATCCTCCTATGTTGAGTTTACTAGCCCTGCGGCTTAGTGCACTGGGCTACAGTGGTTATGGGATGTGTAGTATGAAATGTGTGTAATGAACTTGAATTAAGTTAATTATAGTTTAAAAAAATCGACTGATGTGTGGATGCGATCCTCCTATGTTAAGTTTACTAGCCCTGCGGCTTAGTGCACTGGGCTATAGTGGTTATGGAATATGTAGTATGAAATGGTGTAATGAACCTGAATTTAATTAATAATAGTTTAAAAAAATCGACTGATGTGTGGATGCGATCCTCCTATGTTGAGTTTACTAGCCCTGCGGCTTAGTGCACTGGGCTACAGTGGTTATGGAATATGTAGTATGAAATGGTGTAATGAACCTGAATTTAATTAATAATAGTTTAAAAAAATCGAATGATGTGTGGATTCGATCCTCCTATGTTGAGTTTACTAGCCCTGCGGCTTAGTGCACTGGGCTACAGTGGTTATGGGATGTGTAGTATGAAATGTGTGTAATGAACTTGAATTAAACTAATAATAGTTTAAAAAAATCGACTGATGTGTGGATGCGATCCTCCTATGTTGAGTTTACTAGCCCTGCGGCTTAGTGCACTGGGCTACATTGGTTATGGAATATGTAGTATGAAATGGTGTAATGAACCTGAATTTAATTAATAATAGTTTAAAAAAATCGACTGATGTGTGGATTCGATCCTCCTATGTTGAGTTTACTAGCCCTGCGGCTTAGTGCACTGGGCTACAGTGGTTATGGAATATGTAGTATGAAATGGTGTAATGAACCTGAATTTAATTAATAATAGTTTAAAAAAATCGAATGATGTGTGGATTCGATCCTCCTATGTTGAGTTTACTAGGCCGGCGGCTTAGTGCACTGGGCTACAGTGGTTATGGAATGTGTAGTATGAAATGTGTGTAATGAACCTGAATTAAATTAATAATAGTTTAAAAAAATCGACTGATGTGTGGATTCGATCCTCCTATGTTGAGTTTACTAGCCCTGCGGCTTAGTGCACTGGGCTACAGTGGTTATGGAATATGTAGTATGAAATGGTGTAATGAACCTGAATTTAATTAATAATAGTTTAAAAAAATCGAATGATGTGTGGATTCGATCCTCCTATGTTGAGTTTACTAGGCCGGCGGCTTAGTGCACTGGGCTACAGTGGCTATGGAATGTGTAGTATGAAATGTGTGTAATGAACCTGAATTATAATTAATAATAGTTTTAAAAAATTGAGTGATGTGTGGATTCGATCCTCCTATGTTGAGTTTACTAGCCCTAGGGCTTAACGCATTGGGCTACGGCGGTTATGGTACGTGTACTATGAAATATGTGTAATGAGCCTGAATTAAATTAATTTAATAATAGTTACAAAAATTCGGCTGATATGTGGATTCGACCCTTTGTGGCAAGAGGTATGTATTTCTTGGTGCTTGGGGACGTACAAATGTGTGGAAATCGAATATTTTGTACCAGGAGTACATGATATCACAGGATGTGTTAGTGGTATTCCGAGCTTTTTGTTTCCCGCGCAAATATATCGTTGAGTAATGTAAACATGGATTGAAATAGAAAATTTTGTACAAAGAGTACATGATATGACAGGAGGAGGTAACGATGTATTTCCCGCGATTTTATTTTCTGCCAATCTTGCGATTACTCCTGTCACGCCGGGCGCGCAGTTACCTCCTCGCACCTCATGTGATCCTGATATGAGATTTATTTATCCTGAGTAAAATAAGCGAATTTTGCGACGTCTCTTGTTATTCCAGGCGTGCAGTTACCTCTTAATACGGATTGAAATATGAGATTTTGTACCAGGGGCACAGGATATATATGATAGGAGGTATTTGTGATTTCTCGCGCTTTTCACTTCCCGCGCAAATATATCGCTGTGTAATGTAAAAATGGGTCGAAATAAAAATGTTCGTACCAGGAGTACATGATATGACAGGAGGTATTGGTGATTTCCCGCGCTTTTTGCTTCCCGCGCAAATATACCCTGTGTAATGTTAAAATTGGTAGAAATCGAAAATTTCGTACCAGGAGTACATGATATGACAGGAGGTCTTTGTGATTTCCCTCTACCTCTACCTCCCCTTATCATACTTGCCATTCGTTGTCCTGCAGGGTCTGCTTTGCAATAATTTCGGACCCAGCCCCCCTCTTTCTGCTATTTCTGCACTTCATTCAATGACGAACCAGTCGTGTCATACAAACCTTTAATTCCAGACATCCATTCACCACTTTTGTGTGCGTTCCTAACCAAGTTTATCAGCCTTTCATCACTTATTTCCGCTACCACTCTTGTCGTAACCACCCATCCTACACTAATCCAATTTGTTTCCTGCAGTATTATATCTTGGGGTTAATCTTACCAGGCCTGACAAGTTTCTTCATGTACTGTAGTTACACCCTTTCAACCTCTATTACTTTTGTGACACCCCATACATCAACACCTTACAACAATATGGATCTCGCGCACGCAGCCTATATAACCAACTCCTTCTCTTACGCCACCTTCAGTCGCTCCACTTCCACTTGGGCTTAAAGCGTGACATGTACTCTTGTAATTTCCCATTTTCCGCGATCGTAGGGTAAATCCAGGTACTTGAAGCACTGCACAATCTCTACCTTGTCTCCTCCCCACTTCAAACTTTCTTCCATTCTTGCTGAAACACATTCACTTTGTTTTTTTTAAACATTTGCTTCCATCCTTCACCTCCCGAAGAACCGCTCTAGTCTCTTCACTATTTCTTTGAACTCACTGAAGGACTTGGCCAAAATTAAACATCGTCCACCTATGACAAGGACGAAACTTTTCTTCCTTCAGCTTTTCCACAAATAAATTAAATAAAATGGACTCATCAGGCAGCCTTGTCACCCCCTTGCCTATCCTAAATATCTGCGATCTTGCACAAGACTCACTCGACAGTACGTCTCCGAATACAGATCACCCACACATACTCTAAGTTGCTCCGCCACCCCATTTTCCCCCAAGCGTTCATTCACGGCAACTAACTTTCTTCCTGCCCACTGTTCATCTTATTCTCGAGCCTGCTGGCTATGGACCTAGTATGCATTTTGTAGATGCTTTCCATCGGTATGATTCCTCTATAATTTTCTGGATTATTTTCGCTTCGATTCTTATGGACCAGCACCATTAGACCTTTCTTCAGGTTTCATTGACTGTATCTTCCCCTCTCTATATTTTGTTGATAAATCGTATAACCTCTCCTTACCATTGCCATTCAACAATGCCCACGTATCGTTTTTTATGCCATCCGCACCTGCCGCTTTCTACGTATAAGCCGATCTAGCTAGCACCTTAGTGTTTTTCTGAAATTTCCCTCCATTTCATATCTGCATTTGCTCTCTATAGCCTCCTCGAAAGAGCTCCTTAATGTATCTCAACCTTTATCATGCATACTTTGCTCACCCGGCTTTTTGTCCCATCTCTTTTACTCTACAGCATGCTCCACAGTTGGTTCTCATTTTGAATGTTTCTCATTTTTGCAACTTTTTGTCATCGTCTATATATTGTTTTGGGTCCCTCAAATTTGTGTTCGCCGGCATCAACATTCGTTTCCGTCTTAAGTTTATCAACTTCAGCAGGTATTAAACCCTTCCTTTAGTTCTATTGCGCTTCTCGCTTAGATATTTCTTTTCATCCTTTCCATCATCGATTTCACACCTTATCAGCCCATTTTATGCCACCAGATCGTTGGTGCGTATATCATTGTGGGTCAGTCGCACCTTTATGAATGAATGTGACAGTCATAGACGATTAAAAAAAAACTTATAATATAGATAAAATACATATACAAAATACTTAGCATAGACCTTAAACGGCTATTAGAATCTGTAAACAACCGTCTACACTATTGATCATAAACTTCTGAGACGAGTAGTAGCTTTTAAATATTAAAAACAATTTTAACCATTTCCTGAACTGTTTTATATTCATGTTTTCACATTTGTATGATTAGCACACTTCATATATTATTTATATTTCAGGCAAAAACAAGGTGTATTATCAAAAAGTAAACAAGCATGCGAAAATCGGGTACCTTTGGAAAACTTATATCAAGGAGATGATGATGTCGACTACTTCAACATAGCACATCACATATTTGAAGTAACTTCGCAGAACGCTGACAAAATACATTTCAATGTTGCAAGGTAATTGTTTATTTATTTTATACACAACATAATATACTAATAAGATATAAATTATAAAGATTTGACGCAAAATCGATAATAAACACGTCGGATGGAGCTATTATCATACCAAACTCAACGGATATCATTGGAATAACAGAAATTACAAACGCTTTTATGGCAATGGAGAGTGTAGATCCTAAATTGTTACCAACGGCATGGGTAGAAAACCATTATAAATGGATTGTATGGAAGTTGGCATGTTACGAGCGAAAGTTTCCGCAATACTTTAAAGATACGTTGTCTATTGAAAACGTACTACAGCAATTGAAATATAGGTGATATAATTTTAAATGATTTAACATTATTATGTTTATATATTAAATATAATTTAGGTACGACAAAGAGATTGACAACGTGCAGCGATCGGCTTTGCGTAAGATTTTGGAGGGAGATGATGTGCCACAAAAGAGATTAGTTGTTTGTGTTGCTGATATTATACAAGTGAGATATAATATATTATTTATATCCTTTAATTTTCTGCCTAATAATTGTGAGGTTTTAATTTTCAAGCTTCGTATTTATGACATATACATTTTGATACTGAATACAGTCCATATACAACAGTATAATAACACCTATTTTTTGATGGAATTGAGAAGTGTTACACGTCGAAGTGATTCAAGCTATTAAAAGCTTTTAATATCTGCTAATACCTGTTAAATAGAAACCGTTTTATTATAGTATAACATAGAAGACAATGTTTTGAAGTCGACCGACCTGTCGGTTATGACTTTTCTGCTAACAGTATAAAAGTGGGGTTCGCCGGCTCGAATCCCATCCGTTGAGATATACACATTAATTCATAATTTTTATTAATAATCTCTCCATTTACTCTCCGCCCAATTGAGATATACACATTCATTCATCTAATGTTGCCTTATTTCCCTTCCACTTCCGCACATTTTACACGTTTTCTCCTCATATTTACAATATTTCCTTTTTTTTCACTTCCCTATCTAATTACCCTATTGGTTTCTGACCATTTTCCTTATGGTGCAAATATATGTTATTTATACCTATTTCTTAAACTGTTAGACCATATGTTTGTTACAGCTTTATAGCCTTAAACATATCTACGTGTAACACTTTCTATCACAACCCTGGTTTATATATATATATATATATATATATATATATATATATATATATATTTGTCACTAGTATAGTTATGAAAAGGTGACTCTGTAAACTAGATCGTTTAACCGATGACATCACTTACCATTATTAAACTTGATTAATAATGATTATAATTGACTGCTATGTGACAGTAAAATATAATATCACGCTTGAAAAATAAGCCAATCATTCTCAGTTTTTAGGTCAGTAGTGCAAAAAAATATTAATAGAAGAGTATATTTTTGATTAATTATTTTAATAAAATAATTTGTTTTAGATGTATAGCAACAAGTTCGAGTTACTACTTACAGATGGTTGGTACTCAATTAAAGCCAGCATTGATTCTCCTTTATGCCAACAAATTTATAAAGGTAAAATTAAAGTTGGTGGGAAGTTGATTGTGCAAGGAGCGGAGCTTTTAAATTGGGAAGGCGGTTGTCATCCACTTGAGGTAAGTTGAATAGTGTACTCAATTAATAATTAATTATACCAAATATCGAAACGCAGTATTACACGTTCTAAAATATATTATCGATTTACCGTATGATTTTCTAATTAGAATACAAATCTACATTTGTATGGGGTCAACAGTCCAAAGGTGAAGCTCAAGGAATATTTAATTTAAGTTAACAGAAAACTGTGAAAGGTGATTCGAAAAACCACACCCTGGCCTAATGGTGTAGTTTTTCGAATCACCTTTGCCGAGCTGGCTTAGCTTAGCATATTTAAATGTAGTTAGATAGCTTGCTTTCACGATGTGTAATATTCATCATTAGTCATTGTTAGTTTCAACTCGTCCAATATGCAACCGCGCTTTAAACGTCCACGGCCTTCTTCAAGCTAGTGAATACGTTTATCTTTGTTTCGTTTGCAAATAGGAAAACCTTGGGTAAAATATGAGAGGATGAAATAGTTTCTGCAGGTACTGAAAAAAATAATAGAGCATAGGACACATGCTCTTCACAAGGTAAGATGGCGAGAAACGCCGGACGCAATGAAGAACTAGAAACAGCAGAGCATGTAATATGCCTATACCCAGCTCTAGTATACACTAGGCATCTAATACTAGGGGAGTGCTGGCTTAGTATGGTCAGCATTGGCAACTCCTCACCCGCCAGTTTTGCAGCTCGCACGCAAAATTGACTGGTGGGACGAGTGAGCAGCCTTAAAGGGAGGTTTCACAATGGGCCCATTTTGAGGCCTAAGTGTCTGTGGCCATGCTACCCTCCTGCCAACTATCCACAACTATCCAGAAACAAAATATATGCAGAGATCACCACGAGTGTCTGTGACTAAATAAAATATCCGCTAATCGACTCACGCCATGGAAAATTTGCCAACATAATTAGGTAAAAACATTTATCTATTGGAAAATAATATTTGATTATAATTTTAAAGAAAATATCGATTTATTTTTATTAATAATTTGTTTGTCCATCCGTATTATTTAAGCACTCTCATCTTTATTTTGAGGTCACCTCCATACTTTTCCAAGCATTCCCATATGTTTCTACCTAACTTCCTCACGTTTTCACTCACATTTGTATGTAGGCACGCCTCAAACCAGTGACCCAGCTATTCGTACTTTCCTTACAAAACATGTAATTTTTTATAGACGTTACACATCCAAGTTTTATTCAGATCCAGACCTAAATCGAACAATCAGTATTCTTTCCTCTTTTGTCATAGGTTGAGTTAGGTAGCCAGGCAGACTATGATACACTTGCACGCGCTTGTGTCTGGCATTGTACCGGCTTATATCTCTGTCCCCTTGCCGCACTTGCTATTCACTGTTCTGCATCGTATACTTTTCGACTTAACTCCATCATTTTGTTGCCCCCGTTGCCTTTTATATAAAGTTTCAACTTACACAGCCTATCCTGTACCTACACCTACGTACGCCCACCTCGCTATTTTTAGAAGCCTATCCTAACTCATGCCTGCTATCATCTTATCATAACTTTTGCTGCACCGATCCCACCTACACTCACCGGAGTGAACTTATCCACCCATACAACTTTTGGCCGCGGCTGGTCCGCGCGCCGTTGCTCTGCATTTCTCCGGGCATTGTTGCTCAATGAAAGAAGCAAAAAAAAAATCTTGTTCGTAAATTTGTTCACTCATGTGTTGTGAACAATAATGTATAATTTTTTTTTTACTTAATAATTGTCGCTGAACAGAACACCCATCTCTTATACTACTAATTGTGGTTTTTCAAAATGTTCCCCAGACCTTTCAAAATTGAGATTACACGAATTATGTTTAGACTTTAACAACAATCAATTTACACTAACTCCGGTATTTCAGAGATTTATACTTTTTTTTAGTGAATTTTAAAGTTGGAGTTGTATTTATGACTTTTATTAAAGCGCCATAAAAAATGAGTAGAAAATAAGTAGGCGAGTTGCAATTTTCAGAAATCATCAATATTAACAAGAGTAATTACAAAACGAAACAAAAAAAATTATCTTAATTAGCGAGTCCGCAATAAGGGGTAACGGTAATTAATTTGTATTTACCGGTAGCCCACACTTCAACAGTTCAGCTATTATTTCTTTTATAGCTAATATAACAACAATTCATAATCTTATATTATGGTGTATCAGAAATTGGAACTTTTTTTTATTTTTATTTTTAATCCACCCATACAACTTGTGGTCGCGGCGGGTCCGCGCGCCGTTGCGCTGCATTTCTCCGGGCATTGTGGCTCAAGGAAATAAGAAAAAAAAAATATATCTTGTTCGTAAATTTGTTCACTCATGTGTTGTGAACAATAATATATAAATTGTTTTTTTTTACTTAATAATTGTCGCTTTTTTTTTTCGTTTTGTATTTACTCTTGTTAATATTGATGATTTCTGAAAATTGCAACTCGCCTACTTATTTTCTACTCATTTTTTATGGCGCATTAATAAAAGTCATAAATACAACTCCAACTTTAAAATTCACTTAAAAAAAGTATAAATCTCTGAAATATCGGAGTTAGTGTAAATTGATTGTTGTTAAAGTATAAATATAATTCGTGTAATCCCAATTTTGAAAGGTCTGGGGAACATTTTGAAAAACCATAATTAGTAGTATAACACATAGGTGTTCTGTTAAGCGACAATTATTAAGTAAAAAAAAAAAAAATATACATTATTGTTCACAACACATGAGTGAACAAATTTACGAACAAGATTTTTTTTTGCTTCTTTCATTGAGCCACAATGCCCGGAGAAATGCAGCGCAACGGCGCGCGGACCAGCCGCGGCCAAAAGTTGTATGGGTGGATAAGTTCACTCCGGTCCTACACTCATACTATTTACTTCTTGTGGTAGTAGGTATTCTGGAATTTCAGTCTCATTATTATCTTTAGGAACTGTAGTTGCAACGTTTCAACCTCTTCTTCTTTCCTGATACCCGACACTTCGGCTTCATACAAAAGAATCGACCTCACACACGTATCCCAAAATATACCAAAGAAACGCTCTAATCTCTTCGCGGTTTCTTTTAACTCTTTAAATTCCTTGGCCATTACAAGGTCATCGACATAGGACAATGACCACACATTCCAGATTCCTATAACATCATCCGCCTGTCCCTCTCTGAAATACATCCACTAATATCCATACAAATATATTATACAGGTTGTCCCTGAAGTATGAAAAAAATAATATAATACCTTTATTTATGATTTTTGCAAAAATTACTCGGACACGTCGATTTTTCATTTAAAATTGCCATTTTTTAATGAAACTTTGAATTTTTTGTGACCATTTTTGAATGTGAAATCATAGGTAGCCTTAAAATTAATAAAAAGAGCTTATACTTTCTTACCCTTCCGGTGTTGTCTTCCCCTTCTGAAACCACATTGCGCTTCGTCTACTTTCAGCTTTTACTTTACCAATATTGATGCTATACAGTATAGTACACACTTTTTAATGGTGTTTATTACCATAATTCTTCTGTAGTTCTCTGCGTTGATGTCCGCTTAATTCTTTAGGACGACAATAATTAATTTCTAGCGGAAAGGATATTAGAAAGCTGGGCATTTTTCCCTCTCTCCAAATCGTGTTTCCTGTTTATTCATCATAGAACTTTTTCTTTTACATTAAGATGTAGGAGGACACCTCATTGTTCACTGCATCTGCATCAGCTCCTTACCGGTCTTTAGTTGATTCAGCATGGTTGCCGGTTCTTCCAGGCTAAAATTGTTCTGGTCCTCCTTAATCTGTTTGCCTCTATCGCTTACTAAGGTACTTATAAACATCAGTTATCCTTCTGCTTTCCGATTTATTTCCTAGCTTCCTCTCGTATTTTGCTCTATCCACCTCTCTGGTTTGGCCCGTTGGATATGGCTTACATTCTAAGATTTCCTTTTTATTCATCCGTGACCCCAATATGACGCACACCATGTTTGGGTATAAATATAGGTGTGGGTTGGAGAATTCTGGGAGAAAATGTAAAAAGATGCATGGATATATGGGTATTAAAAGATAATTTTGGTCACATCTACCACTGCTATTATCAGTTTGTTTATTTGCAGTATAATAATTAAGAAGTTTTTATAATATAATACGCTATTTATTTATTAAGATTAGCCCAGTTTACATACGTTTCTCAACAATTAAAAACAACAAAAATCTTAATCTTAATGGGCCGTCGGCTTTCAACCTTCGACCAGACACATTTAGAGATTAAACAGTAAAGATACATAATAATTTTAAAAAATAAATTCAATTCAAAGACTTTTACACATCTAGCTAGGATTAATTTACATACATTATATTATATTTTCTGTTTTCTATTCGCTCCCGGTTAATTGTGTCCTCTTGCTGACTACTTTCTTTCTTATCTTCCATCTTCATGCAATACTACTTCTCTACATTCACTACTCAAACGTCATCATTCATCTTTTCTGGTCATGCCCAAATATTATCCTATACTCCACACTCTCCCTAAATTACCATTTGCTATCCTGACTAGCTATTATATAAGAGTTAGTCAGGAAAGCAAACATGTATTTCTTGCATTCATACAATATCCCCGATATTTGAACTGATTCACTTCATCTATGTCCTACCTCTTCCATTTCCAGAATTCTGTCACTTTTATATTTCCCCCTTTTCTAAACACTAGCAAGTTTTTATAATACAACTCCTCTGAGCGTGACTATTTGTATACTTACCTCTCAAAACATTATCAAACGTAATATTGTGCGCCCTGCTTCTTCTTCAAACTATGCAATTGTAACTTCTAAGATAACTTACCTACTATCGCATTACTTTTATCCCCATTTCCCCAAAAGACGAACGAAACCAACACCATCTGTATATAAGGCCGAACCTCTCTGACGTCACATGGCATTGACGTCACAGTAGATGGGCCGACCATAAGCTTAGTAAATAGTGTTCAACGTGCTTGCATCTCGTTATATGTGCTATTTTGCTTATGCTACCTTGTTTATTACATTGTTAATACCACGTTGTTCGTTACATTGTTAATCTCACGTTGTTTATTGCTTTGTTGTAATATACTTTTCGGTACGGTACAGTGCTAATTGCGCTGTAATTGTAGTTTATAATGCCATATAAGTGTTGTGTTCCTGGCTGTCGGGGTACTGTTGCTATATCACCCTAAGAAAAGTACAGTGTGACATTTGCAAACAAAATTTAGTTTATGATGAAGAACTGGCCCTTGAAGATAATTGTACTCTTATCAGAAATTTGAGCCGGGGAAAATTGCTTTATCCGTAAGACTTTGCAGTGCAGACTGTTTTATATTCACATGTTATTTTCAACAAAACTCAATCAGAATTTGAGAATGATTTTTTGAGTGTTTATAATAAGCGTCAATTTATGTCTCAGTATATTTTAAAATTTATTTCAGTAAACGGTTATTTGCCCAATATTAATGAATGCACGATTCATACAAGGGAAAGTATTGCAATTGTAATAATTACATGTACTACCAACACCCTATTGAAGAATTATTGTGTCAAAACGATCCGTTGGGTAAAAATTATAAAAACAAAAAATTGGGGACACGCCCAAAAATAAAACGTCTCTGTTACTTGCCTATCGACTTTTATAATTTATGTCTCAATATCCATTATCTGATGTATTAATATTACGTACTAAATGTGTCTGTCATCTGTCTGACCGTCCATCAGTTCATAAAAGACAAATAGAAGAATACTATTTTAAAGCCATTTGATATTTATGACTATGATTTTTGCTTTGAAATTTCGTTTTTTTTCTCATAATAAAATCGAATGGGGTGTGATAAAGGGCTCAGTTGACGTCTGGCATCCTCTTTCTACCTAAAGCCCTTCATAAATTAACAAAACTCATTCTTAAAGTTAGAACTCCAGTTAAAATGTATGCGTTAATACGATATAACAGCCGCGGGCGTTCGTTTCAATAGCCTGCGCTTAGTGACGTCACCCGGCAGCGCTCAGGCCTTTTACTATCGGTGGTGTTGACGAAACTGAAATATTGGTTACGACACTAACGCACTAACAACACAAAGGTCATAAATGACAAGTCGGTCGTCCTCAAAACATTGTCTTCGTTTTTATATTATACGGATATACAGATGACCAAATGGCAAATGACTAAATTACCTTGCCAAACAACTATAAGTTTAACACTTCATATTCACGGTCACGTTCTTTTATAGGTTCGTGAAAATGTTCGACTGAAGATCGGTTATAACAATACCCGAAGAGCACGATGGCATTTGAAGCTAGGCTATTACAAATATCCAATGCCATTTCCAGTACAACTTAGTACATTACATCCTGATGGTGGCCATATAGCCTTATTAAAAATCGTTATAGCTAGGGTATATCCGGTTCGGTATATGGAAGACTTTAATAATGTGAAAAGTAAGAGATTTAAAGCTCACGTAATAAATATATTGTTCATCGTATTTTGCAGTATGGAGAAATAACAAAGCTGAAGAAAAGCGTGGACGAGATTTTGAAACCGAAAGGCAGAATCGGGTGGAAAATATTAAGTTTAGTGTGATGGAGGATTACAAGAGGCAACATCGACAAAGTTGTAGGAGAGCTGAAAAGATAAAACCGGGAGATGTTGAGAATATTACTTGCCCGGAATTGCTCTATAATGCGGTCAATAACTGTGATGATCCTGAGACTTTAATTGTAAGTATGTAATACAGTTCTCAAAGTGTGGCTCCTCTTGTGGAGAATTGCGAACAATTTACTCAATCATAAGTGAATTCTACATTTATTATTTAATTTTTAATTCAAATATTGCTAATTTAGTGTCCATTAATATTGGACTTAAATTTTCAACAAAAAATGTATACAATAAATAGTTTTTATTTTTACACAAATATAATGTTCAACTAGGGTTGGCCAAAATATTATCTTTGCAAAAGGGGTCACTATTCAAGTTTGAGAACCTTTGTAGTACAGACTGTATCTTATTGGGGTTATTCTGTGAGCACTAATATTTCATATAATTTATTTAGATTAGAAACAAATATTAATACCAAATCAATCAACCAAGCAATTTATTGATAATGAGTATCCGGTGTGGGCACCACACGACTTTCCGAATTACATGACCTATTTAATTTGGTATAACATTTTCGACATTTTCAATTTTCAATTTTTTGATATTTTGACATTGTTGACTTTTTTGACTTTTATAACTTTTTTGACATTTTTACTTCTTTTGATTTTTTTTATGACTTTTTTGACATTTTCGACTTTTTTTACTTTTTTTTAACTTTTTTGACTTTTATAACATTTTTGACCTTTTGACATTTTTATTTATTTTTTTACTTTTTTTGACTATTTTTTGACATTTTTGATTTTTTAACATTTGGCATTCTGACATTTTAACATTTTGGCATTCTGACATATTTACATTTAGGCACTTTCACATTTTCATTTTTCAAAAATGTTTAAATGTTAAATAAAATTAATGTTATACAATATTAAATAGATCATGTAATTCGGAAAGTCTTGTGGTGCCCACATCAGATATTTCGAAAAGTAAAAAGTCAAAATTAGTAAATCGAATTTTTTCGCGAAAACAACTTACAACAGTGCTGTATTCGGAAAATAATAAAGATAAATATGATAATCCTCTTCAGGAAGTACACTAGATATCCGAACAGTTTTCGACTGTTGATAATAGTAAATAGTTAATCAGATTACACATTTCTTAACGTATCGTTTACAGTGAGTTCTGAAATTCAGCTGCGTGCTGATTTCTGAAATTCAAAGATGTAATGAATTTTAATTTGTGTCCTCATGTGTATCATACTGTATTATGAGATAAAATTAATAATTGGAATATTTGACGTGACTTGGCATAGTTACATTAGTTTGAATCAACATTACGCATCTAATGTTTTCTTTATTGGTATATCGTATGAAATTTCATACGATTATCCATACGCTATACATTTTTTTAAATGCTACTAATCATCTTTATAGGCATTGTTAACCCATCAGCAACAACAAAGCGTGATGGAATATAAACAAAGCATAAATCAGCAAAAGCAAAAAGAAATTTCTCGTAGAATATCAGAGCGCATTGAAGGATTAAATTTGACTGAAAGAAAGGTTACGCCAGTTATAAAACTCCTGGTAATGGACGCGATGGAGGATAATAATAATTTTTTCATATTCAACTTGTGGAGACCTACTGAAGAGCACTTGCAGATACTAAAAGAAGAGTGCAGTTTTTATGTCTATAATGTAATTATGAAGTAAGTTACGAGTAGATTTAGTTAATTTACAAATAAATTATTACTTTTCAAACAGTACGGCCCTATGAGCGAATCAAGCCAGCTATACTCTGGTATCTGGCGGCTGAAAATTAATTACAAACAAGTGGGTGATCTATGTATATAAAATATGTGTTTTATCATACACAATACCATATAACGCTCTATTTTAAAATGTGATAGATTTTGACCTACCTCACTATGTGTGATTATTATTACAAACAATTTCAACTAAGCTATACAATTGTTTAAATTTTAAAATATATATTTTATACGAAGTTGAAAAAAAAACATAATATTAATAAAAGCCTTGAAGCCATAGTTTTATAAAAAGTAAAATAGTTGTAGAGCATAGAGCATAGTTCAAGTTGGTTGGACTAGTGAACAAAGGAAGGTTGGTACTCCGAGCTCACACCAGCATTTTCTACCTGAAATTTAATGTGTTTGCTATTAGTTATGTTTTACTTGCATATTGTAATTCGTCTACTGATCATTCATCTTATGTTTTAGAAAAACTGGTGAATTGCAATCCACTTCAAAAACGTTTTTCAAAACGAATGAAGTTATAGTCCCCCGAAAGATACAGAGGCAGCTGTTACCAATAGCAATGACTGTTGATAGTTATTACAAGCCTTTGTTTAATGAGTTCGATACTGTTGGCCTTATAGTGTCGTTGACTATTAACATTTACGATCAGGAATTATGGTTGTGCGATTTTAATGGAAGGTAAGAATAATAAAATCATTTGTTCTTATAGCTTTGAAACCCAATTCCCTTTTGAAAGAGTTGAGACAAGGCATTGTATAGTTCCAAGCATATATAATATGTTTAGTGAAATAAACAAAAAATAACGTGTTTTTTGTTTTTGTTTTAAATTTAAACCCTGAGTGAACTGGGTGCGTGACAATAAACTAAATAAAATATGTGCGGGTCTGGTGCACGAAAAAAGTGCAGGACTAATGTGCAGGATAAAAAATTATGTTTCGCAATTGATTAAACGACTTGCAATACTACTTGTAATCGTATTATGTATTCAAGAATTACTATGGTATAGTCGTTTGGGTTGATTTACCTAGCAACACTCGCGAGTCGAGAATTCTCTCAGTAGATCCATTAATTTTTAGTTTCAATTGTTATGATGGAAATGGCCTTATACCTAGGAATTTCAATACCGGAACAAATTTTAATACCGGTAATTCAATCAGACATACCGGTTCCCGATTTTAATACCGGTATTTAATTAATAAAATATATTTTAAAACATTTCAGACTTTTATGGATTTTCGTTATCTACACAATATCTAAGCAATGTATTTCTACTATTAAACCTAAACCTTCCTCATGCTGTCATTATTAGATTGTTGAGGTTTTACAAAGCTGCTAAGTGAATTTGCACCATTAGTACCAGGAAGACAAAACATACACTCTACACTACTTAAATAAATATATGCATTTAAACTTTTACGTTCTCACTACTGTTTTCGGAACAATTCGGGATAAATGCTATAAATTCGGGACCAACAAGCGAGCTGTGAAAAATCGGGACAAGGACTGAAAATTCTGAACTGTTTTGGGCAAAAAGGGACGTATGGTCATCTTAGTTAAAGGGATTCTCGCAAAACGCCACAACTATACGTTGTACGGTCAACGTTAGTTTGGAAATTCACCGAGTCCGACGTACGGCAATTTGTGTGTAGAAAATAAAAGAGTCGATGAAGAAATTATAGTTTGGTGCATATTTAAAGTGAGCACATTATCACGAAATGGCAAATGTACCTCTGAACCGACACCACGCCACGTGGGGATATCGCGTGGCGAGGAGCGCGGCCTTCAGGGGTTCATGTTACTTGACGCTCGGGATGCAGGGGATCAACTCCGAGTTACGTGACCGAGCACATTTGCGATACGATTTCGCGCCATGGACGGTCCCATCCCTGTTGACACTTTGCTTGTGTCAATATTTAATAAATGTACATTCGATTCGGGTAAAGTGTCGTTTTTGCAGAATGACAATGAAAAGACATGATAAGTTCGCGGTTAATGTCTCAAAGTGTAAGATTATGAAGTTCCGGAAGGATGGTAGAAACAAAAAAACCGACATAGCATACATAGGAGGTAACCAGTTCGGTTTCGTGAACGAATACGAATATTTGGGGATCCACCTATATATATAAACCACGTTAACATTAACCAGACATATAGAGGCAAAAAGGAGAAAAATGTCAAGAGTAATAGTAAGGTCTGAAATATGGGAAAATCCTAAGTTTAAATACGGCTATTAAACTCTACAACATAAACATCTGGACAGCAGTAACTTACGGGTTTAAAACGCTAAGTTTTAAGTCACCTAGTGCAGCTTAAAAAAATCAAAGCCAGCTTTATAAAGAAAGTGCTAGCGTTGCTATGGAACGCATCAGTTAGCGGGCGTTATCCCGATGGGAGTTTATTGCTAACTTTGTAGGAGCACAAGTTCAAAAAGTATAGAGTAAAATCATCGAAGAAAGAACATGAATGCTGTGAGTGAAAATTTCACAGCGGATCCAGCGTTTAACTCCAGTAGATGGAAGGCCGCAAACCAGCTACACCCTCCATAGGTATCATCTTCTAATCTGCACCAATATGCAATTCCACTACGCAAAGAAAATGATGTATGATTATGTCGTCTTTGTGAACACCAGATTAATAGATACTACCTCTCGGAATGTTAAGAGAGAAATGGTCGGTCGCTAAAGCGATTTTTAAGGACATATCTCATTGATGTGACATATTTAATTTATTGTATTATTATTATATGACGTTATTACATTGTAACTGTGTTTGTATTTTTTTAACGAAATAAAGATTATTAAAAAAATCTTATTGGTTTTTGATTATAATAAAATGTTTTCTAGGTAATACTTAATTAACAAGAATTCATGCAATACATTTTTAAACTAAACATTGGAAATTGTGTTTTGTTTGTAGTGCAATTTGTGTTCTCTGCATTCAACGTATTTGAGTTTGCATTTGATATTTGATTCACATAAAATAGATTTGTTTCAATCCACAGTTGAAAAATAATACACTATCGAAATCCCGGCATTTTTTGATCAATACCGGTATTTAACAATTTACAATAAAAATTTAGTAAATAAATAGGCTACTCTCTTCAATATATTTTCTATGTTAACGTACTTTTTATTTCAGGTTACTATATGTAAAAATAATTGATGGTCCAAAAATATGCTCCCTGTTAGATAATCTCAAAAGAAGTCAAGCAGTTGCATTAACAAATCTAGTCATGCATAAACCCCACAAAGAGTTTGGGTGGGCTATAGCGAATCAATGTACAATAATTTCACAGTATCCTCAACAATCTATTTTACAGAATGGGTTGAATATTTTCAATCAACACCTTCCAGGGGTAAGTGAATCTAGAGACTGATTAATGTGCATATATAAACTTATGTTTTCATTACATTAAAAGTCAACAATTCCGTTTATTTGTGAAGTATAATAATGTTGATATCATGCAGTCATCATGTCATGTAAAACTGCACATAACATTATATCATTTCATAATTGAAATAAAAAAATTCAATAGACAGTGTGTCCATGGATCTGGGTAACTATACTTATATATACTATTTTTTTATATCCAATTTCTCAAGAAAAAGTCATTCTACATTGCTTTTCTGAAAAGTGTTTGGGTATAGTCAGAATGCCGATATAATGTACAGGTCGCAAATTATTTACGTGCACCTTTTGCTTTAAATATCCCAATAAATAAAATTCCAGTAGAGTGTTGTCAGGACTAAACCATCCGATTTATTACGAAAATACTTTCCTACCACTCTTTTACACGAAGTGCACTATGCGCAGGACAACCATCTTGTTGAAAATCCAGTTTTCGTAAGGCATGTACACATACTTCGTCCAACGCAGGTACTAAATAATTTTGGAGCATATGTTCGTCTATTGATTAAAGGTTGTATCAAAAAAATAAGAACCAATATTTTTTTTATATCTTATCCCACACCAAACTTTTACCTTTTAATATCGCTGGTTATTTGTTAAAATGCGACAACTCCATTCGTCATGAATGTTGATTCTTCCGAAAACAGAATATTTCTATAAAAATATCTATCGTCCATAAATAATTCTTCTATAGACAGACACAATTCTAGATGAAGAGCATATGTACTTTTATTGGTTTGTATTGATACATTTTTACATCAGATACTTTATGCAAATCACTTTTACTTATGTATAAATCTTTTGACCTTTCCATGAGCGATTTTTTTGGGATCATTATTTACCGAATTCACAGCTACCAATGTTGCTGCAACATTATCATCATTAATTTGTTTTTTGTTCTTAACATTCTTTACATCTCCAGTGGTATCAAAATCTCTTATTAACCGTCGAACACAATTTATGGATACATATTTCCCCGGGTATTTACTATTTAATCATTCAATAATACAATGGCGATACGAAATTTGCCCAATACCGTAGCACTTAACTAAGTGAGCTCTAGAGTGAACAATATTGAAATGTTAAATTAATTACTATTATAAGATTACTTAGATTAATAAATTAGAATAAACAAATTAAGTAAAATATTGAAATCGATCGATCTAAATATAAAATTTCATATTTGAGCCTCTATTTTTATTAAAAATTGCGTTTTTACCTTTTTAACTTAACTTTGAGTTCAAATTCACGTTTGTTAATTTTTGACCAGCCAGTACATTATTTCGACATTCTGACTATGTCCAAAGACTATTCAGATTAAGCAAAACTTGTTTCAAAGATTTATTTTTTCTCGAAAAATGCAAAACAAAAAGGTTTACAAGTATAGTTATGTCAAACCGTGCACACACTTCATATTGCATAGTAGTAGTATATTTTTATATAACTAGGTGTCATCACAATATTGGGTATACATCTAAACATATACCGGCATCTATTTAACAAATACACGACTATTTATGTTTATATTTCCACCAAAACGGCGAAAAGTTTGTTTTTGCACTTGATACTGGCCAACAAAACAAAACTTAAACTTATTTTGAATAGTACAAGTTAAAAATATACATTTCAAAACAACTAAAATATTAATTATAAAATAGTATATACTTATCTACCATAATAAGAAGAAAAGGTTCATTAGTTCTGTACACAATTCTAAAATTAGTTAACAATCATATTTTTTTAGGACATTTCTAAATTATTGTCGGATTGTGATAATAAAATTGAACAACTGCAATGGGATCTGAGAGGTAACAAGTCTTTTATGAACCAATCCATAGGGAGTGAGTTCTCGAATATGAATGACGTTATGAATGCAAGTAATGAAGATAATAACAGTACCTTGCCTTCTAGATTAACTATGACTGATATTGCGATGTCATTACTTGATACCGATCAGTATACTTGAATAAAATGTACTATATAGTATTTAGTAATCTTATGTGATTGTAGATTTATTGTAACAAATAAAAATAAATTTCAATGTGCTATATTTTTAAATTTAATATACAAATTGTTTATTACTGTATTTCATATAGATGAATATTTATTATGTTATTAAGTGTTTTGTATATTTATATCTTATATTTATTAAATTGATCACACAGTATATGTGACTTATTTATCACCATATTATCCTATGTGGGGATTTGATTAGGGTGTTTGCGTTTATGTCTTGGGCATTGGCGCTTTTCGTGGGTAGTGGACATTTCATCGCCAGGTAGGGAACTCGAACTGTCAAATTAGTCAGTCTATGTATAAGAAAAAAATAATTCATCGGTCGAGCTCGAAAATGGCTAGAGCCGAAACTAGTTGCAAAGTATAATTTAAGTGTGACAAAAACAAAGTAAAAAATTGTTTTATTTATCCTCCAGAAAAAAATAAGTGGTAAGTGGTAAAAATATTGAAGCAACACTTATATATCACACACTGAGATCACAAATGTTGTAACTTCCAAAAACAGTTTTTGAGATAAATTTATTTTAAAGATTGCAGTAGTTTTACTATTGAGTATAATGTTATCTATTTTTTTTAATCATAATTTGGTTTAATCTAAACGTAAAATAAGGAATATAGGGGCGTTAAAATATATATAAGAATCATCAAAGCAAAAACCAAAACCTAAAAATTAATTTATGAAGTTACGACATTTTTTAACTCGTAGTACGATATACGGTATTATTGTCAATGTGTTTGGTCTATTTACGTTTAAATTAGCATTTTTCTGTTTCTGTTAAATCATTATTTACATATTATTGAGCATATTTCTGTTTCTTTTTATAATCATTGCTGTTTATTGTGGTTGCATGCTTGTATTTAAACATTTTCCTTTAAAAATGTCCAAATAACTTTCGAAAAAGTTAGGGGGGCCAAAGTGGCCGAAGTATTCGATATGCTGCTCGTGCTTTTGAGAACCCGGAGCCAACTGTATGTACTTTGAACACTTCAGATTCTGAGACAGAGGAACCCTCTCATGGTTCAGCTCGCCCGGTCTACATCCTCACGAGACGATACATTTTTGAGGCTACAGTGTCTTTGAGTTCGTCATAATGCAGATGGGGATAGCAACAGGAAGGCTTATGGGCGAAAAGAACCAACATTGGGAAGAGCACGATGGAGTGTTCTCCTTCTCGGGTGGAGACGACAAGGGGAGAGATATTCTTCCGCCACCGTTGTTTATGTAAATGTTTGGGGTCTGTTATAGTTATGGCGCGGATTTCTCTAGAGGCAAACACTGAACTTTTTATTTTTTAAGCAGGATCTTTAAATATTCTAGGGCCAGAGTTCAGGGGTCTTGCATTAAAGCATACAGAAAGTGGGACTTTTGGAATTGCCCGTCATTAGTCCTGACATGAATCTAATGACACACCCAAATATGATGAGTTAGGAAGACACAGTTTGTTCAGTTGTTTTAAAGATCCGTAGAATATTTTTTGATTATCTCTATAGTGTAACTTATTTTATCCATGCTTCTTATTTGACTGTCTATATATCCATTTTTACCTCATTTATTTTTTCTTAATTTTCTTCATACTGGATGCGGCAAAAATTAGTCCCATATTTAAATGGAGGATTGAAAATATTTCTCAAATGTAGATATAAAAAAGGATTTTTACTTGTAAGGTTTAAAATTATACCGTCCAAATGGTGGCCTTGACGGCCGATAACAATTAAGAGACGTTCATGGAAATAAAAATATCTACATCTGACAAACAAAAAGTTTTTGGTGATGCCATGTACTATTCTTTTTCAATCCGCCTTTTAACCGGGGTAGTTATTTCTGCCGCCCCCAGCAGTTTTCTTCACTGTCGTTATTAAGATACTTCTATTTTAATTTGTTCTGCCTAATTTTCGTTTTTATCTCATTTGTCCACTGTCTTTCTTATTTTGTTTGTTTGTTATCTTAGCTGTTTCTGTTATAGTGTTTTAGAATGTCCTCAATTTCTGTTCGACCTCTACGTTTTTGTTTTTCTACGAGTTTATTTTGTATTATCTCTAGATAATTCTTTTGGTGTTGGGCTTCTTTTAGTTTATATGATCTTATCTTTGCTTTGGACATCTCTCTTCTTTTGTCGATTTTCATTTTATTCCTCCACTTCATTTCCGTTTTCAGTAAATAATGGTCGCTTCTCGCGTCTGTTGTCTTTCCCATTTAATCTTACTTATTAGTGAGTATTCTATTATTCCTTTTTCATTTCTGGAGGGTAGTATTCTCGTATATTTATGTACGTTTTCGGATTTGCCATTAATAAGTTATTACCATAGTTTCTTTTCTTTCCACCATAAGGGTCTCCCATGAATATTATGATTTCTGCTCCATCATCTATTTCGGTTTGTATCGTTTTGTCTTCCCATCTTGCATCCTCGTTTTTCCGTATGCTACAATCATTGTCCATAATTCGTCCTCTCGAAGGTTTTAGTCCTACCGTAATTTGCTTCGCTTACTTATATTTCGTCTACTATGTCATTTAGCCTGTTCTCTGTGATTAGAAATCCTGTTGCTATGTTTTTTCTTTTATTCCCAACAAATTAATTAAAATACATAATCTTCTGATCCGTTTTAATTTTTCAGTCTTCTTTGTTTCTTTTTGCTATTTAAATTTTTTGTTTCCTTGTATCTTTTGTGAGTTCGTCTTCGCGTGTTCGTTATTTATTTTGTTCGTCATTCCAAATCCATGATTCTCCTACTATTATTAGTTTTCGGTATATTACATAAGTCACTTTACCGGTTTGTCTTCATTTTTTGGCCACATTTCTTACTCGTTGTTGTAGTTTTTATATTTGTATTGTTTTTATTTTCTCGTTCCCGCTTTCTACTTGTACTATTATTGCATTGCCTTCATTCATTTTTATGTTTCTCTGAATTTAAATTTTGTAATTGAGCTTTTCTCCTATTTGTTTTTCCTATGTCTCCAATATTCCTCCATGTTTCTATTTTTTTTAAAAAAATTTTAAATTTTTCTTTTTAATATTTTTATTTAATAATCATAAAAAAAATATAATAATACAATCTATGAAATATATCAATTTAATATATACAAAACTAAAAAAAAAAATAAGGTGATTCTCTCTGCAGGAACTCGCGAGGATACCCCACTTGTCCTGGTATCGAGAGATGCAGGTGGTCGTGGTATGGTGGTGGTTGGTGGTTTGGATCTCGGTGTTATTTGTCTCTATATTGTATTATTTCTCTCTTTAGATTTTCTCTGAATTTTTTAACGTTAGTGAACTCTTTGTTACTTTAGATATTTTATTGTATGCTATTGTGTCTGCTATTAGTATGCTTTTATTTAGGGTGTTGGTTTTGTTTTTTGTTAGATGCATGTCACTTTTTCGTCGCGTGTTGTATTTGTGTAGTTCCTTGTTCGTTTTGATGTTTATGTTTGTTTTTATATTTCCTGTTTTAATTTTATGTATATGAGTACTTTTATTTAGTTGGATTAGTTCTTCTATTTTTAGTTCATTTGTTAGGTTGTACAGTTTTGTGGTGGGTGTTAATTTGGGTAGATTATGAATTAATTTTAATATTTTATTTTGTTGACGTTGCAGTGTGTTTAAGTTTGATACTGTTGTGCATCCCCAAATATTACTTAGATAGCTAATCTTTGATAGATAAAGCGAATGATATATTGACTTTTTTGTTTCCTCTGGTAAATATTGGATTGCTCTGTATATGGCTCCTATTATTGCAGCAGCGTTGTTTCTTATTGTGTCTATGTGTTGGTTCCACTTCAGTTCGTTTGTTATTGTATGTCCTAAGTATTTGTAATTTGTTGTACATTCTATTTCCGTTTGGTTTATTTTAATGTATGTCTGTATTTTGTTTTTATTTTTATTTGATATGTTCATAATTTTTGTTTTTGTTTCGTTGATGGTTAATAGATTCTTACTGAACCATTGTAGAAGATTGTTCATATCTCTATTTATTTTGTTTTCTATTTCATGTACATTTGCTCCATTATAAATCAGACACGTATCATCTGCGTAAACATATATGTTACCAAGTAGTTGTATATTTTCTATATCATTTATATACAGTAGGTATAGAGTGGGCGCAAGAACTCCACCTTGTGGTATGCCGTATTCTGGCATATTTGTGTCACTGAGTGTATCTCCAATTCGTGTCTGTTGTTTTCTGTTGTATAGATACGTCTTGAATAATTCCAGTTCTGTACCTTGAATTTTTTGAATTTTCTGTCGTTAATTTGCAACCTCTTCTCAGGGATTTTAACCGCTTCTCTCAATTCTTTATTTTCTTCTTATTTCTTTTCTGTATTGTTGTTATTCCTTCCTTATTTATTTTCCTTCGTCCATCAGATGCTGGGACATTTTCTTTACTTCTTCCATGGTCCTCCTTCTTTGTTCACTGTTTGTATATTTTGGGATTCAAAGTTCTCTTTATTCTTTTATATTCTTCTTGACTGTTCTTATTTATCTTCATTGTGTGATCCTCTATATGTACTGTTTTCTTGTTTTTCAGTATATTTTTTGTTGTGTGAGTTTTTCTTCTTCTAAGCCTTAATTGTTCTATGTTAGCACCGGTGAAAAATGTTTGTAAATAAACGTCTCGATTTTTTTCACCAAAATCGGAAAATCGTAGTTACTCGCGACGGATTTCCAGTAAAAACTAATCAAGGCGGAGTTACGTGAGATACGATTGCCACACGCGAAATTTGGTATTAAAATATGAAGAAGTTTTTCCGAAAGCGATATTTATATTCATAAACCATTTACAATTTTTATGACTGACTGGTAAGAACGTAGAATGAATGAGGAACTTTAAAGGAAAGTACCTTAAAGCATTGTTGCGACTATACTATATAGCAAACAGGGAGGCATAAACAAATTACCATGACCACGTACAGGAGATTTCTGATACAAGTGATACCTGCATATCGAACAATATTTCCCCACATTGCAGCATTAGTTATCTTATCTCAAGTCCCACATTCCTATGGGAGGAAGGAGCATCGAACACGAAATTCTTAGAACTTTTGAGATGACTGGCATCATATATTTATATACCGAGTCCAACTTCGCATGCGCTCCGCATGAGGACCCAAGGCCATACGCATAAAATACCCACATCTTATCTAGGTGAAGAGATCATTTCGGAAGAGGGAAAAATCGGATGTAACAATATCAAAGTCTACAAATAAATACGATGGTTTATAAAAATAAAAATAATATATACTGTTTTGAACTACAAAATATAATTAAGACACAGGCGAAATGAAATTAAAATAATTTGTTTATAAAATGTTCCGCCCTTTAATACCTTTTATAAAATTTATTAATTTAATAAAAATAAGAAAACTACTTTAGAAAACTCGGTTACGAACAACAAAATATTACACAATTATGTAGATGATATATTAAACAGATATGTTTTAATAGTTGGCAATACATCACAGTGGAATAGAAAATAAATTAGTAAGAATTTCTAGAAACTAACGTTATTAGTTATTAGTTAAAAAGATTACGCGTGTTTGTTAGCTCATTTTTGATATCTATCAATATTTTTCCGATGGAAGATATTGTGGGTATATATTTTATTATATTAATTCCATTTATCTGTAATTTAAATTTAATTTTTGTTTTTTTTCAATTATTAAAAATCAACGGAAAGAAATGTAAATTGTTTATTATTAAAATAAAACAATAAATAACAGTTCTCTTACTTATTAATATATTGTATTGTTGCAATGTTTTATATTTGATCTCTTTATGCCAATATGTTTTAGTTTTGGAAATAAAATCAGCGTTATTGATTAATATTAATAAATAGTATTGTTAATAGTTTACATATTGTTTGTATTATTTATTTATTTTATAATTATTAAAGCGAATATTTATAATTTACCGTAATATTTAGTCATTATTTTCATTTGTTCCCTCTATATCGGGCATCTAGCCCACTGTACGCCGAAAGGCTGACGTCTCTTTCGCATTGAAACAGTAAACACTGACGTTGACGTTTTTAGGACATATAATGCTACAAAGTACCAATGCTTCCCTTGGAATTTATCAGCGTAGGTTACGCAAAATGTGCATGTATAGTTTTAATTTTGAATCTGTCGGATTTCAGGAACGTAGAAAAGGCGTAACCAATTAGATGCATGGGGCATGTTAGGAGAATACCAAACCATAGATCTCTAAAAATTATATTTGCCAGTGGTTTGTATTAATATTTTTTTGTAACTTCATATTTGGCCATTAGAAAATCATCACTCAATTAGAATATGATTTTCAACATTACAACATTCAATTAATATTTAGTGTGGCGTTTTTAATGGGAGACTACTACTTACACAAATGTCATATTGTATAAAGTTCAAGTTATATGTATCATTTTTAGAAAATCAAGTCGAGGGTGTTTATTGGACAAGGAATTATAATTTTTTTAAATATTTGAAGATTTTTGTGCATAACCCATTTACGTTTATAATTATTCTGCTCTTTTTATATTGTTCTGAAATATTTCGTAAACAAAGCGTGTGCGGAAGATAATTCGTGCTTTCAACTTTGAATTCAATGATGTATATGACATTTCAATTTTGTCCTTTAGTTTTGAATCAACCTGCATACCTTGTTGAATCGTTTCATTTCCGAGCAAACGGTAGTAACTCAATTTATTTCAATCCTAATTTTTGCTGAACTAAAAGTATTGCGTAACACCGTTGTATGCACTAATTAAATTTATTTTACTTGTATCGACCTGGTGTTATTTTTAATTTGCTCTGACTTAATAACCTTAGACAGCAGTGTTGTAAATCTGGTGAGCAGTAACTTTTCTTGAGAACAGTGGACTATATTAATTTATTAACTTATCTCAGAAATAAAAAAAGAACTCAAAAATAATCTGTGACATTTCTTTGCGGAGATGAATGGGCTTTCTTTAAGGTAATAAAACGGTGATTCTTCACAAATTTCGCAATAAATCCAAAAGATTACCAGAGCCGTAATCCTATAATAAAAGTCGAAAATGGGGGGAATTAGTACACCTTACTGGGATTATCCATCTGGCGCCAAGCAATAAGTTTACGACGGCGCATAGTATAAGGTGAATTTCAGAAAAGTACTTTTTATTTATATATTCACTGGTGACACCACCGATTAATGGTACGTCTCGTAAATCACGCATCTCCTCTCACTTGAACTCGCGATCTGCTGTATATAAACCTGACTTTTCAAGTAATGTTTTATTTATGGAAAATTTGGTAACACAGATGTTCTAAAATCAGGCAATGTAAGTACACAATGTTTCTAAAACATTTTATGGAGCATTATTTTAATTGTTGAAATGTGCCCTGATTAGATGTGTAAGTATTTTAGTCGTGAATCACATGACTGCATCTACAATGTCCTATGACTCACTACTGTTTCGGAGATTGTTGTGTTCGCGAGCGTTGCATTGAAATGCATTTGCTATATTCAATTATATGAATAATTACAATAGAAATGAGTGTGCAATTAAATACTGTGAGTTTGTGAGTGGTTTTGTTGGCAAAGGACCGAAGAAAGGCAGCGGAGAGGACTAAATAATTGTAAGGTTAGTAATCGAAATTTTATTAGGCCGCTTTAATAATAGTATTCTGGAGAAAATAGAAGTATGATGCACTTACCATCATTATACCTTGAAGCATGAATATAATAATCTTTATTTTTGATTTGGTTAATTGTGGGTGATACTTATAACCCAAAAATCGTATTATTATTTCATATACATATATTTAGAATAATAAAATATTGATAGACAAACCTCACATGAGTAACACATAAAAATAAAGACGGGCTCATACCTTGAACCGTATATTTAGGCAGATTTGCAACTGGGGTGTAATTAACACGCCAAATTCTATAATATAAACATCGCCCAAACTAAACCTAAACCTAAAACCAACTATTATTATTATTTTCTTCAAAATCGTTTAAACTTTTTTATTATTTACTGTGAAATTAATTATTAACAATGTAAATGCTTATATATATATATATATATATATATATATATATATATATATTTATATATATATATATATATATATATATATATATTTATATATATATATATATATATATATATATATATATATATATATATTCACATTCTTATTTTAACGAAAGGGAAACATTAACTTATGTATATAAATTATAGACTGTGTGAATTTAACAAAAAAAAAACGTTTTGTAAGTCCTGTCGAATGAAATTATGCGGAATCATATTAACGTAGAAGTATACACCATAATGCCGGTTCGAATTGTAGCTGCCGACATTTTCATATTATTAAAAAAATACCTTTTTTCCGTCTATTTCTTGAAGCTGCTATGAACATTGACATATTTCACCGACGGCTTATATGGTATATCCACCATATACGTCGTCGGTTGAAATATGTCAGTAGATACTACTTTACGTAATATTTCCAATAAAGGCATGTTTTGTCGTTTTTGTCGTCCAATTATTTATTTTTAACAGGACAAGCCCAAAAAATGGAAATTTCTCATTAATGATACAAATAAGAACTACTAAGAGCAAAAATTAAAAAAACTTTAAAACTATACCATTAATATACATATACATTTACATCATATCATAACGTTTGCAAGCAGTTTTTGAGACAATTCTTAAAGTTACTGAGCTTATTTGTAAAATATCTATATAGTATTGCACATGACGATACACGGATAACATGTTGTTAACAGGTGAATTAGCGAAATGAGTGGTACGTGGGCAATCCTGACAAAACGTTAGCGGATTACGTGTTCTGTATAGTGGAGTATGTATTTTCAGAAGGTGCAGAATAAATGAGTTGTCTAAGTGATAATATATGTGTTTATAAAGTGTTATGACTAGTATATACCTATATCGCTGAAGTATATCAAAAGCCTTTGAAATGTCCGTATAGATGACATCCACTTGTGTCTGATTATCCAATGCATGCGCAATTGTATGTGTGGCATTAATTAAATTTGTCATTGCATTACGTTTTCTCACAAAACCATGCTGCTCACTTACAATGATTGACGAGACACAAGCATATATATGATCGGCAATAATACTCTCAAAGACTTTTGACAGATTGATAATCAGAGAAATAGGGCGGTAATTTGTTACAATGTGGCGATCAGTTGACTTATATACAGGTACCACTCTCACTATATTCCAGCAGTCTGGAAACGTTCCGCATTTTATAATGAGGTTGTAGATCCGAGTGATAGGAGTGACAAACACTTCAGCTAAATCGTGAATCAGGAAGGCTGGTAGTGAGTCGTCACCCATCCTTAAATTCGGCTTCAGTTTCTTCATATACCGAACCACAGTCTCTTCAGAGATTCTGTAGTCACCCAAACATACAGGACGATAAGTAGAACTAATCAAATTATTCGGCGCACACTTATTATAACTACCGGCAAAGTGCTTGCAAACGCAGCAACAGTTGACGGCTCCGAAAATTTAATATTCTCATGGAATACTTCCCCAGGAATCTTCGAAGATTTGCGCTTCTTGTTAAGGAATGTCAAGAAATGTCTTGTCTCTTTTATTATTTGACTTTCTGATTTGGGAATATAGTCATTGTATGTCCTCCTAGCTTATGTCTTTAATGATTTCTGTAAATTGCTCAGGCGTAACTTGTTAAATTATGAGGATGTCTTTTATAGCGTGATCTATACCTCTTCTTTAATTTGTCCTTTTGAATTATGCTACTATTAAACCAATTGCATCTTGGATAACTATTTTTTGGATTTTTAAATTTGGGAGCATACTTGTCAAGAATACCGTGAGTAATATTTAAAAAGTTACAGCAGATACTTTCAACACTATTATAATTCTCAAATAAGGACGTCCAGTCATAGGTTCAAATATACATGTAGATTTTATTCAGGTCTGCTTTTTTAAAGTTATATCTATTCGAGATATTACCAGCAAAATTCGGAGTTGGTCGTCCAGTCGCAACAATCCTCAGATACAGCGGGATTATCGGACTTATGCAATAGACAGTAAAATTCCGGCGATGTGTGAACCAAATCCAGCATTTTGTTGTTCTGATTGCGAATGTGATTATGTTGAATTAAACCAGAATAATTAACGAAGTTAACTAGCGTTCGAGTTACCGAATACTTATCGTTTACGCTAATACTGGTGTATTCTGAAATATTAATGTCGCATAAAATTAACGTATTTGCCATTGGAAGTTTGGTCTCAAAGCACTCAAAAAGTATGATATAATTATCTACAGAAGTTTTTGGAGGAACATAGTAGCATATGATGTTGTAGCATTTGTCATTAATAGTAATTTTAGTAGCAACCGCTTCAATGTTTGTCCATACGTTCAAATTGAATCGAAGTATGTAATGCTACTACGCCGCCATCTCTACGTCAAGGCCTATCACAGCGTAGGACAAAGTAACCATCAGGAAATAATTCCGTACTAAGAAAACAATCCTGTATCCAAGTTTCAGTAATAGCAATAATATCGTAAATATTGGTTTCCATATGGATGTAAAAATCATGCGATTTTGTATTTAACCCTCGAGTATGATCATATTAAATGTTTATTGATGTTGATGCGTTTAATGGATTATAGGAGTGATTGGGAATCTATTGGTTTTCCGGATCCTTACTTTTAATAATTTTAGGCATACGGTTGGTGTATTTCAGATTGAAACCATTTTCGCCATTAGCCTTCCTAGTTTTTAAATCAGAATTTATGTCAAATTGATAACAATAAATATATTTTGACCGGTAAGTGCTTTATTTACGTCTTAGACATCTCTAAGTAGATATTTCACGGGTTGAACAAGTGATGAAATGAGTACATTTTACCAGTTTATTTATATTTTTTAGGTTTGCACTCTACTCTCTGAACTTAATCAGATTCAAGAATCACATGCAAAAAGGATAATATTAATTTACTTTCTTCTTCTTTAAGCTGCGGACGTTGCCTATCAACATAGCTATTCGGACCTTATCTACTGCCTGTCTGAAACAGCTACGACCCTTTCCATACTGTCTTTGGTCAGAGTCGATGTCTGTGCCACATACAGCGACACAGGGAATAGGTAACGAGCCATTCTAGTCGTTATTTCCAAGCTTGTGTTTCCCATACTGTTCAAGGGTGCTCTTGCTTTCTCTATTCTGCAACGGATGTCAACTACCTGATCCCAGTACTCATTTATGACTGTGCACAAATACTAGTACTTCCTTACACGTGTGATGTTTTTACCGTATATGCAAAGCGTCCCCGGTGCTGGCTTGTATTAAGTTGTAGACTTGACCTAATTTGCTGCTTACTTCCTAAATACGCTGTGTATTATTTTGAGAAGGATCTTCAAGCCATGGCTCATTAGACTTGTCTTATAGCTATTTCTATGTATGCATATGTTATTTCCGAGCCAGTTATACACGTTTTTGTTTCTATCTGCTCTCTTTCGTCTCCAAATACATCTTCCACCTACTCCTGTTCACATTGTCGCTCCCGTCCACAGTGAGTCTTCCATCCTTATCGGCACCGTTGTTCGTTCTTTTGTTTTCTTTCGTCTACCATTTCCTTCACTCTCTTGTTCAAGTTAAATGTATCATGTTTTCTTTGGACTTGTTCTATTTACGAACATTTTTCTTCAAACCAAGCTTCCTTTATTCCTTATTTCTTTATTGATGTATGTTTTTTTCTGTATCGTGGTTATTATCCTTTCGTCCATTAAATTCAAGATTTGTTTTGGTATCTGTTTTTTGACTGCCTGAGGAAGCCATCTGAATTACTTTTGTTTTGAAATGTTAGCAATGTTCTCTTCTGTTTAGTGGATTTTCTGATTTTTGAAATAGTATTTCCTATTAGTTGACTATTAACTTGTAGGTACTCTATGTCTATTATCTCAGATAGTCGATGTTGTTTGTTTCTTTTAATCTAAATCTAATCTCTTCCTATAATAGATTGTGATCTGAGGGTACGTCGGCACCCGGAAGTGTTTTCCTTCCTCTGACCATGTTTCGATATCTTTCGTTGATAGTGATTTAGTCGATCTGGTTCCTGATGATTTTTTTCCTGATTGTCTGAGCTTTCCAAGTATATAGCCGTTTTTGGTAATTTTCATAATAAAGAGAATATTCTCTGTGCAAAATGCCTCTATCGTGTCTCTCTCCAAGTCCGAAATCACCGACGTTTTTGCCACCTCTTCCCTGACCGACCTTAGTATTGAAGACTGCAATATTACAGTGATGTCCCTACTTTCTAGGCGGTCCGTTATGCTCTTTATATCTTCGTAGAACTTCTTTATAAGGGTGATAATTGTTCTTCTCCTTAGTAGTAGTCACAGTGGTTATCTATAATACATTTTCCAGATCCTTGTCATCGTATTTCACTGATACCCAGTACTGAGATTTGTAGTCTTTTCATCTCTCTTATGGAGTGTGTTTTTCGGGTTCGTATAGGCTTCTTACGTTCCACGTGCCTATTTTGAGTCTCGATTTTATATCAATATTGTCTGAACCGGAGATTCTTGGCACCCCAGCTCCATTTAAGAACCACTTGTACTCGGTGCCATTGTTAAATTATTCAGTCATAATGATGTATTCTTGAATGCAGCAGTTTTCCGTTGTCATCTCCATCTTCGTGCCGTTGACCACGTGACTGGTTTGTCCTCCTTTTAAAACAATTCTTTAAGCAAGAGGGTCAAGGGGCACCCTCTTGCCTAAAGAATTGTTTTTAAAAGCAGACAAACCAGTCACGTGGTCAACGGCACGAAGATGGAGATGGCTCCTGCTAGCTCATCCACTCGAAGCTGTTGGGCCGACGGGTGGGGTCTGCTTATACCGGAAGATACTCGGTCTACTTGGTTGAGGACTGCTTATTCGTCATTGCTTATTTTTCAGCTAACCTCTATATCTAGAGGCCGTTCCATATACACCACTCATAACCCCACTAGTAGCTTGTAGCGCTGCCCCAGCCAATAGACGAAACAATTAATTTTACGACAATCGGCCGTCTTTACTGACGTTGGTTCGTCAATTGGCCGACAACGTCAAGATATCGGGAGGAATATTATAATTTTGAATATTTTTGAATTGAAACTGTATCTTTTAATCAATATACTGATGCTGTCAAGATTACTCTGTGGTATCCATTACTAGAATACTATTTCATGGAATTTACGAATTCACAATGTAACCAACGGTTTATAAACAAAGAAATACAAATGCCTAACCTCGCATCTGGCGCACCTCGTGTCATAAAAATCGGAGAACTCCAAAATATACTGGACACCGATTTATTAGCCTTTAAGACTATAAACAAGCGCAAAACGACGCCAACAATGATTATGATTAAGTTTTTTGTTTTACAATAATAATATTTTAGCTATTTTCAAATATATTTATAATTTTCAAGTAATTTGATGATAATATGTGTACATTATTAATTCCGAAGTATTTATTTTTATAACTTATGTATATTATATTCGATAGTATAATGAGAATTTATATTTTCACTTAATTTGAAATCGTAAAATCGCGGTTGCTAAATAATCTACTCTAATCAGGTACGGGGGTCCTTCTGCAGTGTATGTGTATGTGAGTGTTAGGACGTGCTACTTCAGGAATCGTCCCCGAGTTTTCTAAATTATCGTTAATTGTATCCCAACGATAAATGGTATCAACTACTTGGGCGGGGATTCGAACCCAGGCCGTCCGTTTAAACGGAAACATAAAAATGCATCTACATAAAATTAAAAGTAAATGAAAAGGTATGTTCTGGTGGTTGATTTATCTAAGGGCTAAAGGTCTTCTTTGACTTCCACCATGAGTTCTGTATTCGTGTATAATTCTATGGAATACGTATTTCCATCATTTTCATACGAAGTTAGATCGTGAGGATCATAAAGTTTTATTTTCTTGCATATCCTTTATTGGGTCCACTGATAATTTTGACACCACCGGTCCGTCGTCCAGTATACAGGGTGTCCGTAAAGTATGGAATAAAATCGATAAAACCTTATTTATGATTTTTGCAAAAATTGCTCGGGCGCGTCGATTTTTTTAGTGATTTCTCACACGTTTTAGAAAATATACTGTATATTTCGAACCAACTTTTCAATGTGGCCATTATCTCTCTGTAATTACATGTTGATTAGTTTTTGGTGGAAATCGACGGGTGAAGTCCATCTTACCAACGATTTTCCGATTTAAATATATATATATATATATATATATATATATATATATATATATATATATATGTATATATATATATATATGTATATATATATATATATATATATATATATATATATATATATTTGGACTTAGCATTTTAGTATTTTAGTAGAAATGAAAAAAAGAAAAATATCTGTGACAGAAATGACACTTTGCTTGTGTCAATTTTTCAAAAATATGCATTCGACTCAGGTAAACGGCGTTTTTTTGTTGAAAATATCGAGAATAGTAATAATATAAATAATTTTGAATTAAAAAATTAGGAATGTATAAAGATTTCCATAACGATTTCACATAAAAATTATAAATATAATGGATAGAAAATTCAAAATATTTTATTTCTTTACAACAAGATTATATTTCTTAAAAAAATATTCTATTTCAATTATTATGACACGTATGTACACCACCTCAGATTTTTTTATATGTACTCGAACTGAATAATAAAATACCACATGCTAAATTTGACTGTAAAATGTATAGTAGTTTATCCAAAAATGGACACATACGGACTTTGGATAAACATTTTTTCGGTGATGGTCTTAAATGATCACGGGGCCCTAGAAAGTGTATTCACGCTAAAATTGTTGTAGGATACCTTCTACTTGGTATGACTAAGTTCTTTCAAAGATCTTTTGGGAAAAGTTTATAGATTAATAATCAGTGTAAAATGTCTTTAAAAGGTTTTGAGAAATATTATTAGTTCATTTAACATTAAACATATTGTTCGCAAAATCGTGTGATCACTAGATATTTGCTCATAACGTTGAAACGGTCCACATTTTATAGATTTATAAAGTCATACTATAAATCTTTATAAATTTATAAATTTAATTATTACTACTACTTTTGGTATTTCTTAGAAAGTAATAGATTTTTTACGGCTATTGGTCCTTTTTTCCGCGATTATTCTATATATTTATAATGATCTCTATATACAAATTTTTAAGACGAATTTTCGTATTAATGAATTGAATTATTTTTCTGAGAATTCTTCATATATTATCCCTATAATGAAACAGCGAAGACTATGTTTTAAAGCCGACCGACATGTCACATTGTGCTGTTCAGAAGTCGAGTTTTTAAAAATATTTTTTATTAATTATTTAATTGAAGTAGTAAGCGTTTTGAAGTAATATCAATGTTTTAAGTAAGGTTTTGTTTTTACAATAATTATACAAATCATATTGAACATTGTAAGCTGCAATTAGAAAAAATCATTGTTGGGGATATCGCAATTAAAAGCGTCCCCCGTCGAATGGCGGGAATTTCACCTAGTAATATAATAAACCTAATGTTTGTTTAGTAAATACATGTGTGATCTCTAATATACTGATATGTTACTGTTAAACATATTGCATATAAAATTAATTCATCCAAAATACAAGAGAGCTGTTTGCGGCAGACTTGTATTAGTTTGCGGTCGCTTCTTCTCTCCACACCGTCATGCGCATTGCAGCGAACGCATTGGCGCGTGGAATGAAACTTTCGAAGTGCCGCAGTCGGCAGTTCTTTCACGTGTGAGGAGGTACCGATTTACCTTTACCAATTGACAATCATGTGAATACACCGGTCACCCAAAAACACGCAGTTCAGTTTAATTGAGTCGACACTTTAAAAAAAATGTGGATAACTTGTGGACATCCAGAGTGAAACCCACCACATTCTAGGAACATAAAGTGTAACGCAAGTGCCGTGATTTTAATTAATATAATAATAGTAATACACTGTAATAAATTAAAATGAACATGGTGAGTGATAAGGTAAATTTTGACTTCGGCGCCGATTTTGATGACAGCCACTATAAGAGCAGTTTCGCGCGCTCGATGGCTGTAAACGCACTGTACAGGGAGAGTAGCAAATCTTTGGATATTCGGCAGCTGCACCGGAATGAGAATAATAGTGCGGTCGACTTTAACAAGGGCAGTTATTCTAATCAGAAGGTAGCCAAAGCCATGGAGCCGCCAGAAGTAGTCCGGCTGCGAAAGGTAGGCATTTATGAATGAAAATCTAAAAATATGTGGATGCTGCGCCGACTGCTAAAATTAATTCAGAAAAAAATGAAGTTATTTATAATCGTATTGTTGTTATATGATTAACTCTGAATCACATTTGTTCATATATTTATTCTTGCATTAGACAATTAATGAATATTAATAATAATTAATAAAATTATTAATTAAGGTTAAATAAATGTTCAATTCTGTATTGAATGTTTACAGTCATAAGCGCCGGCATAAACAATATTAAAGGGATGCAGTTCATATATAACCTAAGGTTTTACCTCATAATGTTAATATTGAAAAACCAGGTTTTTATTTAATTTCTGAAATAAGCGTGTGGCAGGGGCTATATTTGTTGCACCTGGATGCACATGGAGGGACAAAATTCTAATAATAATGAAATATTACCATAGATTGAAAATATTGGTTTTAATAATTATAAATAAATTATAATTATAAAATAAAACAAAAAATATAAATATTAATTATTAACAATTACTATTTGTTTTAAATAGGTGGTGCCTACGTATATTTTACGTGTATTATATTAAAAATATAAAACCCCGGACATGTAGGAATACAAAATATCTTTAAAATTAAAATTCAACATCACATAAAAGATTTAGCAATAGTTACTCTTCTATCTCAACTCCGAAAAAAAGAAAGTAAATTACAGAACAATATCATATAGAGAAATGTAACTATCGTATTATATACTTTGCAATGATCTAAATAATGGGTTTAACTACTGATCCAATATGTTTACAGCTAGCCGGCTAGTTTGGGTATAATCAGCTACTGAGTATGCGAACAGAAACTTAATGCTTAATTATTATAATTACGATGTTGCTGTGAGTGTGATTAATAGATTGTCTGCATAAAAAGTGTGGCTGTTAATTGATTTTAGTGATGATAATGAGGTAAAAATGGGAGGATTGATTTTGGTACAGTTAGGTTAGGCGGAAATCGTGCTTAATGAATCTGTTTTATAATAGGAACATATTTTTTTGCATTCTAATTATAAGATAATTTAACAGATAGTTTACTAAAAATATATTTAAAAAATATAAAAATATAATCCAGTATTCCAAGGAGATATTTCGTGAGATATATTATAATAATAAAAATCATAGTGGTTAAAGTATTCGTTACAATTTATATCGACTATCAACCCCTGACGACGTATAAGAACATGAAAACATAATATTAATTATGTTATGCAAATATGTTGAATTTTGACGTCTACATTCCTGTAGTACATTTGAACTACAATATATCTCATTATAGATTTATTTTCTAAAAATTAACCACTTCACATTTGTATGCAATGACTTATATCAACACATCAAGCGGTAGTGAATAATTGTAGGGGAACGTTTATAGAGTTTGGGGAAAATAGTAAATTCATATGTCCTAAATTATTTAGTAAATAGTGATTTATCCAGTTTATGATCACCTAAAATTTATTATTCACCTACGTTTAAGTTGTCATTGTTTTTATTATATAGTTTTACAAATATCGATAGTAGAAATATAATAGATTTGTTTTTATTCCATAGTGCCCATCACTATCTATACTATCGTTTAATTAAAACCGCTACATTTATTATCATACAGGATTGATAATAAATGTAGCTATAAGAAAATTATTGTGATCGCGAAATTAAGTGCATTCCTTTAACATTAAGCTAAATACAGTCGAAATAGAGCAGAAAGGGCAGAAAGACTCCAGTCGTTAGCCCATCGTGGTATGTATATGTAAATGTTACGTATCACAATAAATATTGTTTTATTATTATTTTTAGACCAGAAAATATTTGCGTGTGAAAGAAATCTAAATCATCTAAAATCTTAAAATAGAAGAAAAGCGATAACGATACAGAAAAGTAACCCTAAGAAACGGCACATCTAAGCAAAGATATTATTAAAAACGACATTTTTTTAAATTATTAATATCTAAAAGTTGATGGCTCTATAAGGCATCCAATAAAATGATATATCTTGATATCGCTACACCACTTATATGTTATTAATATCTAAAGCTGTGATGCTCATGCATTTCATGCCAGGCGCCGCAGGAATTTGAGTGGGGGTCGTATCACTGGAATATGATGAAAATTGTACCTTCACATTCATTAAAAAATCTTCTAATTTTCTTCTAATCTTTTAATTGTCTTCTAATCTTCTAATTGTCTTCTAATCTTCTAATTATTGAATTAAACTAAAGGTATTAATACGTAATGGTTGAATTTGTATATTACATATTAGAGTGCCATCACCTAAAAAAGCCTGCGCACAAAACAAAGTATTTGGACGTAATATATATTTTTAAATTATATTTGCATACATAAGTGAGTTTCTAAAAGTTCAGTTCATCTTTACACTTGTGATATTTCCGCTGCAAATGTCTAGGTATGTAGAATATGTAGAATACAGTGAGCTAGTATTTGTGTTCTTAATTGACTCGTTCTAAAATCGTAACAAAAAACAAAGCCGCACATATCTAAGACGCCGCGGAATACGCAATTCAAGCCGAAAATAAACAAAAGAAAGTCGCACGGTTGCAGAAATTCTAGCGTTACACAATGCGTGTAATGATATGAATTTAATTTCTATTAATATACAAGACGGAAAAAATGTTATGGTAAAAATAGTTGTGCAATGGTTTTGCGGTACATTTTTCTTGATAGAAATGTGTGAATAATTAATTGAGTAATTTAATAAGCTATAACAGTAAACAGTGCAGACAAGTTGTAAAGTTTAGTGTTTGTAAGCTATTATTTATTGATATGTATGCGACTTTTATCGGTGATGTTGAAAAATACCTATTATGGCGTTTAATTGATGGTAAATTGCTAGTAACTATGACAAGAAAACAACAATCATAGCAACTTTATCATATATAAACCACTTGTGAATAGATTTAAATGTTTGAAATTTTACTACAAATTTTTATATATTTTTTGCGTTTAAAGACAAATATAGCCGAGATTAGTTTTAGACAATGATGTGTATATGTGTATGTATCTGTAAATTAAATTGCAGAGAAATGGCTTTATATAGCGGGAACAATTTTCAAATTTGATAGAGCTATCAGCATAGGACAAATCGGATTGTATTTGAGCAAAATCTGTCGTCTAACAGCTAAATCTGACAGTTTATCTGAAACAAAAATATTTAACTTGTGACGGTTAATTGACGGTTAACAAAAGTGGACCCACAAATTTAAAAAAATCAAGTTTTATGTTATTATTATTATTATTATTATTATTATTTGGACTAACATAAAAATAGTTTTTTTAAATTTGAGAGAACCTTTTATAGATTTATAATCAGTATAATTATTTCAAACAACTGTTCTCTAATATAATATATTGCGTAAATAAAAATAAATAAATTGAATATTATTAATTATTACAAATTAATAGAAAATGTTTTATTTTAAATAATTTGGCAATTGTCAATTTAATGTGTAATGTAAAGTGCAGAATGAAATTCCGCATAGCTTTTCCGCCAAAAATAATTGAAACAATATCGCTTTTTGTCTATTTGTACGACAATTTTATAGATCCAAAACTCGTGTGCAGCCAAACCTAATTTTGTAAAACCGTAATTATTAGAACGTGCTTCTTTAATGGGCATAATTACTTCTACTAAGGCCAATATAAAAAAAAAAAACCTTTATTAGGCTTACCCGTCACAAGAAACACCTCATCATTAATAATATTTAAAATTACTTCTATTAAGACCAATAACAAATTGATTTTATTGATTTGTTTAGATTAGATTGTATTAGATTTCAAACAACTGTTTTCTAATATATTATATTGCGAAAAATAAAAATATATACATTGAATATAATATTATTAATTATTAAAAATCAGTAGAATATATTTTTTTAAATAATCTGGCAATTGTCATTTTTTACTAAAATTACCAGTTTAGTAAAATCATAATTATAAGAACGTGCTTCTTTAATGGGCATAATTACTTCTACTAAGGCCAATATAAAAAAAAACCTTTATTAGGCTTATCCGTCACAAGAAACAACGCATCAGTAATAATATATAAAATTACTTCTATTAAGCCCAATAACAAAGTGATTTTTATTGATTTGTGTAGATTGTATGCTTGTATGCTTCCACTGCTTAATTTTGACTAAAAGTTCAACACAATTTCACAATTCGTGCTATTAGAACAGTATGAACTTTATCCCAACTAGATGTATGTATGAAAATAATGAAAATTGAATATATTTTAAAGACTTTTTTTAATTTTCCAGTTCTTTTGTATTTTTTCCGCAATTTTTATGGAAATCTGATGACATTCCTAATTTTAAGTTATATATTTTTATAGCTATTCTCGATATTTTCAACAAAAAATATACTTTATCTGAACATTTTAGAAAATTGACAAAATGTCAATTGATAAAGTGTCATTTTTTATGAGATATATTTTTTTTAAATTTTTAATAGAATAATCGAAAAATAACTAATAATTTTATACAAAATTTCGTGATATTTTGGTTTATATGCACGAGCTGTTCTTTTTTCGTAACGTGAAGGAAAAATTTATCGGACGATGGACAACGTATGGGCAGACATTTTCCTGACATGGTCTTAAAATGATCAGGGAACGCAATAAAGAGGATTTGGGCAACAGTTTTTTCGCACTATTACAATACTTTATACATACTACTTTATACATTACTTTCGTATGATGAAAAAGTATGATGTTACTAGTTGTTATGCCATTTAAAGTTAGTATTTTAGTATTTCATTATATTATATATTATCTGTTTTACCTTTCGGTGTAGCCTAATATTTCATTAAAAATATATAATTATTTATTATACATAATACATATTATCACATCCGCATAGACTTAGTCATAGATCTGTAGTTCCTGACCCCTGGCCTAGACCAATAAACTTAATTTTATAAATAATTTGCTATACATACGCGGGCATACACAAATTAACAATTTTGTCATTATTTATAATGACTTCATGCTGTCAAATATCAGACATATTCACATACAATACTCATAGGGAAAGATATATCCAATTTGTGCAACTTTTGCTAATTGTAACCGAAACTGCCCAAGCTCGAAGCTGTGGTGTTATAGAGGTAACGTGTGAAAGCTAGCGGGCAAATTATCTGTGATGAGGATAATCACATGACCACAAAATATATTATATCGTATATTTCACCTTAAATTGAATTTTATTTATTACACCACACAAAAGTCTATAAAATCAAGTAGTTTCGTTTTCGAAAAGAATCCAAAAAAATTATAAATAATCTGCTAAACTTTTTCACACCGTGAAATATCTATTTACAGAAGTCTAGGATGTTTGTCATAATAGTACATCAGAATAATGAATAGTTTATGTTTATTAAGGAAAAGAAGACACATGCACTTATTAGGAAATATTACACCGTAAAGTAGTGGTATCTACTGACATATTTCAACCGACGGCTTATAAGGTATATCAATTATCCTAACAGCTTCAAGGAACACATGCAAAAAGTTCAACATTGCATATGTTTTGATAATATAAAAATTTCGGCCGCTATGATTTTGAACCGGCATTATGGTGTTCTAAGTAGACAATATTCGTATACTTCATTATGACGTAAATTCAGAAAGTAATACGTTACTTCATTCAGTCATCTTGAAATATCCTTGACTGTGCCCTTAAGAATGCAATAGTGAACAAATATAACTAGTTGTCAGAATAAAACAGTTATTATTATATAAGTAAGTATTACACTGCCCAACAGACGATTTGGTTCCTGCGTTTTTAATTGTTTCTAGGTAATTTTAGGCTGCAGAATCTAAGACCGTGAGATTTGGCCTATCCGATCTGTTTTTTGATATATTGGTCTATTTTATAATAAAATCATCTTATTTTTTAACTTACGTACATTTTATGTTATTACTATTTGTTAACTGCCAGTTAAAAGAAATAAAAAAATACAGAGTAAGGTACTATTTCACAAAGAAGATAAATATACATTAATTACTTATCACTTAAATAATTTCTTTTATATGACTTACTAACATGGAGTTTACCAGGACAGTCTCTCTCAAAATTCCAAAAATAGTCTGGCAACATGTGGATATCCATCATCCTTGATGATGGAATCCTGATGGAATCATCCCCCCTATTCTTCACTAAAATCACCTAAGTTATGGACGTTGTGAACTTTTATCTCATATTACAACCGAGAACATGAAAGTTGGAAAGCATATTTTCCACTAATTCTATATAATTCTATGCCTTATCATTTCCAAGAACATTTTGTATTACTTGAACAAATGATCACCAAGCGTTAGATTCAATCTAGTTCATTGGTGCTGTATATTATGGATCTTTAATAAGCTGCCTTATTTGAGAACCATCAAATAATCCGGCTATCTGTTTTTTCGTGGTAATACCAGGAAATGTATGTGTCAAGTAGCCAAAACAAAATCCATCTCGATTCAAAGCCTTCACAAGTTGTTACATAAACCCCAGCTTGATATGGAACGGTGGAAGTATGATGTTCTCTCTCGCAACCAAAGGTTCATTGATTATGTTTTGTCTTCCTGGAATCATGCCATTTCTTAAGGTCCAATATCTATTATTCCAGTGCTGATCCTTAGCTCTGCTACCCCAAAAACATAAAAAGCAAGGCTATTTTGTATATCCACTTTTCTGTCCAAGGAGGATGTTTACCATTACAAGATCGACACAAATTATCTACTGATGTTCTTCATACTTAATATTTTTCATGCTTAGTGATATTGTCTCATATTCCTCTTTCATGCTGGTAGAATGATCAATGGGTATTCAGCCATATTTGTTACCGCTGTGTAAAAGGACGAATTTCAAACAAAATTTTGTGATAAACCTATTTTATCTAAGAGTTCTGTTATATATATCGTTACAGAATACAATGTTATTTTCTGTAGAGAAAATGGCAGTAGATCATTTACGATAAAGTATAATATTAATACCTAATAACGTAGTTTCTTTTCATTTCATATGAAAGCAAGTAATTCTGAAGAAACTTTTGAAAGGCTAAGGTCTCTAATGTGATCATTCACTTCTTGTTGATTTTCAATCAATAAGAAGTGAATGATCTCATCGTTGGGGCTAAAAGTGCTTCAAAATCATTGTCATTTTCTCATTGCATACATTGAACTTCATGAGATATTGGTGGTTTATGTATCATCTTCCGGGAGACTCGGCAGATTGATGAATAATGAAATGGGCACTTCTTCAGGATGCAGTACAGGTCTCCTCGCTGCATCTAGATCAGGATGTGTTCATTACAATATCAACAATAGATTCATTGTTCCGATTGATGCCTTTGATATATACGAGACCAAAATAGCAGTCATCGCGATGGATTCTTGGTTGCCTCCAAACACTGGTACTCCACACTTTAAGCACATCCTCTTTCTAATTGTCCAATGTCGTAAATGTTCAACGCATGTTTTACATACGAAATCTAGAGCCCAAGATGTATCCTCGTCTTCCAAGTGAACGCCAAAATTGGTCATATAGATCCTTTTCACAAATTCATAAATAGATTTTCTATTTTCTTTCCAAGTGTTTTCGCCACATACATAGTAAAAAAACGTCTGGATGGTTGTGGTTCCCATTTTTTTTAATTAAATGTTTTATTATTAAAAAAAAATGGAAAATGGAAATGATAGAAAAAATGATAATACAACTTCACCTACGTCAATAGCATAGTAAACTTAATCAGGTATTGCAGAGTCAATATGAGCGGGGTATTAATTATTTCGTGGTAGGGGTTACGTAAGTACAGGAATATTGGGCTTCACGATCGTGGATAACACCGGATAAAACTGGCTAATTTGATTCTAATTTTAGGTACAACATTTTAATTATGGCCTCCGATATCATTATTATATTATTATTTTTGCCTTTTATGAGAATAATAATAATGATATCACAGGCCATAATTAAAATGTTGTAACTAAAATAAGAATCAAATTAGCCAGTTTTATCCGGTATTACCCATCGTGAAGCCCGATATTCCTGTACGTAACCCCTACCACGAAATAATTAATAAGCCTGTATTTCAAAAACTAGAGCTGCTACGAAAAACACCTAGGTATTTTTTTTGGAATCAGCACATCAAAAATATCGAAATCACTTACTTTTCCGGCACCAAACCAAACATTTTATTTTATTGGGCAATGTTATATATTGAAAATTTTAGTTGGCGTGGGCAACATTGCGAAATCATCTTTTATGGGTTTTCAAATATTCATAGAAGATAAAGTATGATTCAAGTCCTCCGACCCTTTCCTTTTATCGAAGGAAACGCCTTTGGGCCCTATACTGCTGGGCTGTGCTGGGCTTTAGAGTTTTGTTGTTGACTCTCGCTTCGAATGTGTTCTTCTCATGGACGTCTTCTATGGATTTGATTATATCCAGTGGTATCGACTTTTTGTGTAGTAGTTGAGGGTCAGAGAATTATATCTGTGTGGTTTCCGATATTATTTCCGGTGTGTTGTGGGTGTTAGCAGTTGTTGTTTTATGACTGCTATACAGCACTTCTAGGTATTCAATTCATGCGTTATCACTAATACATTTTGCTTCCACGAGCTCCCTTAATTCTAATTTTGTTTTTGATATTTATAAATATATCCAACTAAAATAAGTTACTATGTGAATATTACTAAAATTGTAGTGTCCACGACACGATGCACTATGTGTGCATGTGTATATATTAATAATAATAATAATACTTTATTCATGTTTCTACATTAATGTTTACATTCGTCAAAAATTACCAGGCATATGTAGAATATAGAAGTAGAAATACAGCGGATTTTTATGATAAGTAAAATACAAATATAAATATTGTATAAAGCTAAAGTTAAAATTAATAATTGTTAATGATATACTGTATGGGGAAGTCATGATAGTTAAATAGTATGAAATAATAAATTACATAGGTATTATTATAAAGATTTACAATTAAATTATTTAATAACTATTATTCATATAAAATAATTGGGAAATATTTTCAATTTTAATTGGTACAACCAGGGCCTTAACTAGCTTTCTTATGGCCTTGGGCAAGATGTCATCACTACTTATACTATACAATACTTACAATACAATACCTTATATCGTACAATACTTATTCTAAAAGTTTTTAAAGGTTTTCATTTTTACAGCTGATAATTAGTTACTATGTTGATAGCAACTATTTTTGGACAGGTTCTAAAAAGTTGTTGAAGCTGTTTTCACTATTTTTATTATACTTATCTATATCATAAATTTATTGAATATTCAATAAATAAAAATATTGTACTTTGTAATGGTGAATAATGGCTACATGAACTGCTGGAAATTATCCTAAATAAATTTTTATTGAAATATTTCAACTATAAACGACTAGTATGACTAAATTGTTGTTTTTCATATTGAAACGAAATAAACAGCACCATTAAGCCATTAAGATGTTCCCATCGTTTACAAACTATCGCTATAAAAAATAACACCATAATGTACAAGGAAATTTGCGGTAAGCGCTACAAAACTACAGCTTTCAAACTGCATTGTTCGTTTCGCGTATTCCCAGGAAAATAAGAATAACAAAATGTTCTAGACAACGACAGGGTCGTTACAAGTGAAAGCGGTGGCAATATAAAAATAAAACAAAACGTACGCATGTACTTTGTCGTCGTAAACGGAGCTGCATGCTTATTAAATGTTTATCAACATCCTTTTAGTACTGTGCATAATCTACAAGTTCCTTTTTTCATGTTGTAAAGCAATACATATCCTTATTGTCATTCAGGGTTTTTACGCAATAATTATTGATATATTTAATGTTTTTTATTCTTACATTCATTGAATTTTATTTGATATATTATACACAGTTACATTTAGTTTAAATGTAACTTTTAATACAATTTTATTTTATGGCTCTTTATCATAAGCCGAAAGGCTTTTCCGCCGGTATAGGGTGAATTGTCCCGTTTGCAGACGTAAAATGATATTTTTAGTAAAATTCACGGCAAAATCATAATATTTTTTAATTTAAGATAATATGGTCAATGAAGAAATGATTTTAATAAAGGACTATCCGTTTCAGCAAAGTAGTTGAATCATGTCTATTGTACTCATTTACATAGTGGGTATTTGTAAATGTAATAAAATAGGATCCAGTCTTAGGTAATTATTACCGTGTGCGTGTAGGTTTCCTTTTATTTAATGCTATAGATATCCTAAAAAGTGCATGCCAAGATAAATGGTAAATTAGAAGAAATGAAGTTAGCAACCGATTATCTTTGCATAATTGTTTTTGTTAACTCGTATAAAAAAATAATTATTCATAAATATCTGTCACCTACTTTTTAAAATATTTCATCCACACAGTAAGTTAGGTACTTTCTTCCTGAAATATTTCATCCACACAGTAAGGTACTTTTTTTCCTAAAATAATCATTATTTATTAATTTCAATATTTAGCATTACAAATACTGGTCAGTGACAAGTTGTCACTACCTATATGTAATACAAGCCATTAAATCGTTAATTACTAATTAAGACATTAATTATTTTTTAAATTCACCATTTGTCGATTGAATGCATCTTATTTATGACTGCTGTCACTCGTTTCCTTGACATCCTTAGTCGCAAACATCGTGATAATAAATTACAAGTTTTCTCGGCATCCCGCTGCTAATTATTTATTATGGAAATTGAACGCTTATTGGTATCAGTCCTAAAAAGGGCAGGGGAAATTTCGCCAACCAGAACTCGTTCGTTACTCATATGGGGTCCAGATGGGCATTTCAATGCAAACACTTAAAATTTCACGTTACCTTGTTGGTGCGTTATGAGGTGACAGGTAATAAAATTACGACAGGGTTTCGCTTTATTTTATCCTGTATTAAAATTTGCAGGCTGGCATATTTGATTATAGCTGTGTCATAAAATAAATATACATTTTTGTTTATATTATCAGAAGCTTACTCAATGAATAACATTTATAATAACGAGTAGTGTGTATTTGTATTAGGAAGTAATAGGATACAAAATTTATATTTGAATTAAATATAATTGAAACCGTATGAAAGTTACTTACTTTTTTACTAGTACATTTATTGGCTTTTGCAAATGTACACATTTCGAAGTCGAATATCGTAATATGTATTCTACATATTTATTTTATCATACGAAGTATAAATAAAAATGTATTTTCCAGTTTTGGGGGAAATATACTTTACAAGGTCTTCCGGAGTGCGATTTTTGGGCGATCGTTATCGCCATACGCTATAAGATGTATAGTTTTATATCGTTGGACGAATAGCATTGTCTCAAAAATTAATGTCAAAATATAATTTAAAAAAAGACATAGGCATAGTTAACACAAAATTTCATACAACTCCCTTCTACCAAATTTCTCCAAAAACAGTACAATAAAATAAAATATACCTTCTATAATATTGTATGCCCTGCTCCTCTACACTAGACCTGCGCCCTCATCAATGTCCTCTTCCACGTCAGCCTGTTGCACGCCTTTCCCATCCTCTCCTAACCATCCATTCACCTTTCTGTAAACTCTAACACACTGTCCTTGCACACCCTCACATTCTTTGCTACGGTGTCGCTTCCCTTACTACACACAGTACACACGCGGTGTACTCCAGCCCATCCACACTTTTGTACTTCTCTTTTCTGACCCACACTTCACTCTTGCCATACACACTTTGTCCTCCCTGCTCCACTCTACCCTGGCTAAGTAGTTCAGGAGCTTCCCCGCGCTTTCCCCTCTACATAACCAGGGTTGTATCAGCTCTTAGCCATTCTCACCTGACTTCCTCCCACTCAATATCCCTTATTCTCTCCCTTACCTCAGTACCTATGCTACCCCTCCCTTTTAGCTTTTCCCTGACCCACACCTCAGACATACCCACCCTTTTATACATCCTTGCTCTATCCCTTCTCCATCCACTCTCCATCCTACTCCTGCATCCTCGTGATGTGTTTACGCACACCCAGTGCTTCTCATCGGGTAGTGTAGGACTTGCCTTGTAGTTCAGTACAAGGAATATCCACTAAACCTGTTCCAGCCTGGAACTGATTTCTCTTACGTCTTCAGACTGGGGCGTCTAGACATGTTCTCGTTATTAGTCATATTTTGGTAATTCATTTACCTCAGAATGTCCTAATACCTGAGCGGGTATATAAATAAATAGATAAATACTTAAAAAAGGTTAATAAATCAAAATAAATAGATAAATGTGATAGATAGTAGTGGGGAGGCCCTGGTTAAAATAACTCAGATAGTGTGTAACTTAAGACTACTTAAGCACCACAGAGTAAAAATGGAGGTCCAAGAAAAAAAATTCAGGACTCTCGCGCAGGACTATCAACCTCCTACCCGATAGCTTGCCTTCGCAGGTCCTGCTGCCTGTCCCGTTATGAAGCTGGACACGTAGGTGTGTACCCGGCTCCAATCCTCTGGGCTTCCAATCATCATCTCAATCATGATGTTCGGGGTCAGTACGTGCCCTTTCTGTGACTCCATCTCCGCACGTTCTAAGGCCTAGCGGGCTCGATCGAGTCCACTTCACTATGTCTCCTATCGAGCCATGGTGCTGACCAGTTGGCTTTATCCACCAGTTCATTCCACTTTGGCCTCCTTGTATCTCTTAGTGCGCTCCAGGGCGAGCAGCTCAATCAGGGGGATTTCGGTGATGACCAGAATGGCTTCCCTGGACACTGTCCGGTACCAACTTGCACCCTTGCCAGGATTTGCCTGATGTTTTGGTACTCCAATCGATGTCCTCTAATGGGAGCTCTGTACAGCATTATGCTCTCCGAGACCCGGGCCAACATTTTTCTTTTAAACTAGGCCGGGCTTTTCGTATTCTGCACGAGAGTAGACAGCGCTGTTGCACACCTCACACCCCTCGCGCCAGCTGCCTCCACATGTTTCCTGAAGGTCACTGCGGTCCCTCCGATGGTGATTAGGAGGTACCGCCTCCGTCTTCTCCTCCGCTACTTCCAGCGAGTTTTTGGGTAGCCACTGTCGTATGGCCTCCAGACTATCATTGACCTTTGGCCGAAGCTACTCTTCGCTACACTCCGTCGCCACGAGTCTCATATCGTCCGCATACCCTACCAGTTTTTAACCCTCAGGGAGCCGTAGGATACCATCGTAAATTATGTTCCACAGGTTCGGTTCCAGAGCCGAACCTTGTGGAACACCGCATCCTAGCCTCACGTATCTATCTCCATCCTCGCTCTCAATGAGTTTTCGGTTTTCTATGTAGCTTCTAACAAGTTCCATGGCATCCGCCGGGAAGCCCATAGCCCAGCACCTTTCCAAAGTCCTGCTTCAGTGGACCGTGTTGAAGGCATTGTGGACATCAATGATTATCAGCGCACAGAGCGCCCGCCTTCTTCCTTGACCTTCTGACTGATGGACCTGCCAGGCCTGAAACCGTATTGTTGTTCCGCAAGTTCCCCGAGCTAAGGTGACTGGTGTTAGACTCCCCAAAACCAGGTACTCCAGCAGCTTACCCATGGTGCCGAGCATGCACAGCGGTCGGTACGTCGCTGAGCTGTGCTGGGGTTTCCCTGGCTTGGGGATAAGCACCAACCTGACCCTTTTCCACATGTTCGGCGGGGATTCGCCCATAATCAATGTGCTGTTCATCGCCCTCAGGATCTTACCCGGAAACCGCCCTGCTGCCAGTATTACTTGGCTCCCGGTGCTCTTCTGCTCCTCCTCCATCTGTCTGGAATCCAAGAGCAATTGCTGCCTGTCTGTGACAAAATTAGTTTCCACCTTTTCGAAAAAACTACAGTATATTTTGCGAGGAAATGTCTATATTCACCAACTATGATTATCGGATTTTGAAAATAAAGTTTTCTATAAAATTAATTATTAGGAGTAAAATGAAAATGTATCTCCGACAGATATGGCACTTAATTTGGGTTTATTAAAAAAATATATACCTTAGATTCTGGGAAAGTGCATTTTTGCTTATAGAATGTTAGTTATATAAATTAAGAATTTCTTAATTAAAAAAAATAGTGTATACTCATTTTCATAAAATTCTCGTAAAATGACAAAATGAATGGAACTTTCGTTTAAGAACGTTTGTTGACGTACCATCCTCAGACACTTATCGATGGCGTCATTCTAGGATTTCCTGGGTATGCCTCGTTTCCCACTTCCAGGCGGGACTCAATCGAGCGTAATTGTTGGCAATGGATTTTCACCAAATAAGATTTTCTGCTTCCTGTACGATAATTTCTTTCAAATCGATTTCTTCGTTTATCATTGTATTACGTACCCCATACACCCTCTATATTCTACATACTTAGGGCATCCATCTCCATAGCTTCTAGTTTTTTATTGTCAGCTTTATTCATCTCCATCCGTCTGCTCCATGGAGTACAATACTTTTTATAACTGTATATGTTATATTATCTTTTTTCGAAATTTCTTTCCTCAATCATATACAGTTTAGTTTCTTGATACTTTCTTTGTCCGACAATTTGCCCAATCTGCTTTTACTCCTTTCCGTCTTTGTATGTTTACCCCCAAGTACTGGTCACTATTGCATGCTGATATATTTCTTCATTTTCAAGTTTCCTTGGATTCTTCCCCATTACATAGGTATTTAGTTTTGTCTAGGTTCATTTAAAGTCCTGCCTTTTCATATTCTTCTTTAATTTTCCTAATCATGTATTGAAGATCATCCACGTTTTCAATTTTGAATAATGTCGGAGATATGCAGCATCCGTGTTTCAGACGTTTAGATGTTCTGATTCCATTCGATATTTTATTTCCCATTTTAATTTTAATTTTGGTATCTCGGTAGTTCTTCAATGCCTTTCATTGCTCTAGTACTTATATTGCTGTTTTCTAGGGTTTTCCGTAGTCGCTGTTTGAGCACGTTATCATACGCTTTTGTTAGGTCTATGAATGGAAAAATATATAATTTTGGGCCGTTTATGTTCTTAAAAATTCTTAAAATAAGAATTATTATAATCATTAGTAGGAAAGTAATAATTAGTTTTGATATTGAAGAATTTAAAGCTATAAACTACATCAACAGAAACTATGCAACCTATGCAGAAAATAATATTTAATTGTATTCACCATGTAATTACATTTAATTCGTAAAAAGTAATACTAAAAAATATACATGTAACGAGAGTATATCACAGTCAGATCCTTTATAACAACATGGACAAATTATAACCACATATTATTAGTTTCAATTTAGAGTACGTTAACTTATATCTGTCGATACGAGAACAAACTTAGGCATAAAGCTATTCTTGCCACACATATTAATAGTAGTGATGAAATTAATACTCCACCATAAAAACAAAGATACATTTCTTTGTAGACAATAGTGAATATAAATCAAGGAAGCTTTTTAATGCATCTGCGCGAACGTGTAAATTACCTATAGTAGCTGTTTAAAAATAAACCCCGCTTTATGCTAGCTTCCGCCGCTCATTTTATTAACGTTTATAAATATTAATAGGCTGTCGAGAATTCATTTCTGGCCTATCTAATAAATTACCGCGAGGCACAGAATGAAGACCTCCCGCATCTCCAATGTCTTTATTTAAAAACTCCCGCAGAACAAACAACGAGTCTATTAAAGAACTGCCACAAAACATATTATAACGCAGATAGGCAATTTGAAATAGGGCCGGTCGGAATTATTCATCCAGATAGGAGGAAATACTGGTAACTATTTAAATGGAAATCCGCAAGCTGTAAATTAACAATAATAATAAACACTACCACATACGCAGTTGCGTCATTTCGGAATTGTATAATATAGTGATAAAATAAAAAGGTTTAAAATGCATATAATGAATGTAAATTCAGGCAGTATCAGACACCGTGAACTTGTAGTCGCGTTCAAATCACCCCGACCGGAACTTTGGTCGGTGAACATCGCCAACTATAATAATCCATCCCATATTTTTTTTAAATAACGCGTGGCACAGGAACGCTGCAGTGTGTACAATTTGACGTGACTAAAATAGCCTTGTGTCTTTTTTTAAAAGCGAGAAAAGCATTATTTCCGGTGGATCCGTGTATAATAAAGCTAGACAACACCAACAGTCCCTTTTCACCTTCAAGTTGGAAACGAATCGCACACAGAGATTTTGTTACATAAACCAGATAGAATTACAATAATAAAACGGTACTTTTACAGGGAATTGTTTTAGTTTATGCTAATTATATTTTATTACTATAACGTTTTATGCAGCTGTATTGTGTAATAAGTTTTATAATAATATACGCATTAAATGAACATTCTAATACAATTAAACTACATTAATACGTAATTAAACGATTATTTAGTTACGGTTCATATGTCTTTAAATTATCTATAAGCGGGGGTGGTATTTTAATTATTTGCTTTAATATATATGGACTGGACATGTGGGTTGTAAGATATTAAATCTTATCGGTTACACCCGCATGCAGGAAATTGACATTTAATGTAAGGCCAGGTGTTGCATCATGTAGGGAAACCGAAAACACGACGTTTATAAATGAAACAGGAGTAAACATTATTAATATGTTTTATTTATTAATTATTGCATAGTACTAAAAGGTGAAATTTGCAGGTATAAATACTTCAATAGCGAGCGTAGATCTACAAGCGAACATTGGTTATTGCTAGAGTAAATGATCCTGTCACCAAATTAATAAATGTCTGTATAAAATTAGAAATAAGCAAATATGACATTGAAAAGGCATTCCCAGCACTAGCTAGTTTTCAAAAAATAATAATTTATAATTTACTTTAATTTTGATTATAATAAACAATATTTTGATGTAGTATAATATTAGAATTATTTCGTATGAAATATTTGCAAACTATTTTATTGCATATTGAAATTCAAATGCATACCAATAATAGAGGTAAGGTTACACCTGCGTGTATCCGCTTAGGGTGCGAAATCAATAAGATACAGCATCAATTAACTCTTTGTATCCATGACTTTATGATATCATACATTAGTTAGGTTTTCCAAAAATAGCATAATTTAAATAATGCTTTGAATGAAGTAATTCGCCTAATTCGATCATATTTAATTTGCACAATTCCATCTTCACCGCTATTTAACTGTCTGCCAAAAAACGTCCATCAAGAAATTTAGCATTGATTAATATTGAAAAATATTAATTAAGGTATACGTTACTTGCAGATTTTTTTTTACGAAACTGTAATTATAATTGCATGTTTTGTTAGTAACACTGAAAAGCAATATATCTTTGTTACGAAGAGAATGTATCCAAGAAATTACCGAAAGCTCGGTTTCCGGTGGCTAGTAATACTTAACAACGGTACTGTACTGTAATATTATCAAAGTATGTACACAAATAAACAAAATATAAAAACTAAATTAAATAATTCAGTACCTTACTAATATGAGTATATTTTTGAGTTTGGATGCCATTTTTTCTGCAGACCTTACATCCAAAACCACCGCGCGGCACTCATTTTGTACTTTACATGTGCATCGTAAATGGTAAATCGTGTGAATCATTATCAGTGAATGATGTAAATTCAAATTACAGCGTTTATTTTACAGAAAATTCAGACGCAGACTTTATTTACCTAATTTAATGCGGACGATTCTAATGGGAACATCTAAATTTCAAAGTCTGCTACTGTGAGTGTCTGTTTTTATTGTATTTGCATTAGTAACGGGTAATAAAACGATTTTCACTTGTTTTTTGTTAGTTGCACTACAACTAGTTTCGGCTAAGCTTTAGCCAATTTCAGGAGCTCGAAATCAATCGTTTTATTTATCCTTCAAAATTAATGATCACAAAGTAGAAGCCTTAACAATACAATTTGATTTATTTGTTGCTATAATGGCACCACCAGCGCGCTTTATGATAGTCCTTGATCGTTACCATTATGTAATTGTGTACTAAATAGTTTTTAGTGTTTCCAAAATAACAGTAGCAGCTACAACTAGGAGAACAACGGTTATTTACCCTGCCGATCAGTAACCTTAAGGGTAATGTCAATTTACTCGATATTTGATAAACAGGATTATAATTATTGCATTTGGTCGAATAAAATAAAATGTGTTACATATAATTGATGAAGTTTTTTACTTGGAAATATCACATAAATATAAGGATAAGAGAAAACTTTAGTAGTAGAAAATTAGTGAAATTAAATACACAAACCCCTATTAGTATATTTAATTTCAAAGTTTTCCATAAAAAACATATATAATTGAAACTTGTAGATATATTAATTACAATAAGTTAATAATTTTAGACATTCAAAGATCAAATCAAACAACATTCAATTTTTACAAAATTATATAAAATTTAATTGTGAAAAAAGACTAAAAATTAAGTAATATACATGGATTATAATTCCAATTGTCGTACTGAAGTGTTACATCATTATTATACGTATATTTCGGTCCTATGCTCGTTTGCAATATTGTGATTTTATTTAGTATTAATATACTTGAAACATCGCCATACAAAATATTGTGGATTTCATTATTATTGTAGAAATCAATTAGTTAAACGAATGAAAGAACGAACTTAAACTTACAAATACTAAATTTATTATGAAATATGTACGGGTACAGTAATTAATAAATCGAATATAGTATAGACAGTTGACTATTAATTAGAAATTATAATTTCAAACAGTGAATATTCAGGTTAAAGAATAAATACACACTCAGAAGGGACTAGCAGCATCCAACTACGACAGTATAAGCGATATAATAATAAACATTTTATGAACATTTAACTTATATATTTACGTATTATGGAATGCAACACTATACATTTAGTTCATGCGTCCTTACATATAGGTCTCGAAGAATAATAATAGGAATGGACCACTTGGCAAGATTCTGTTTTTATTAATCAGTTCAGCAACTAATCATATTGAAATTCCTATGTCACATAGTACCTACATAATAGTGTAGTTCCAGATTTCTTAAATGTATTTTCATTATATCGAGGACACCTGTTTAAGCACAATGGTAACTATAAGGATTTTCAGTGGTTTGAACTCGCGCACTGCTCTATTTTGAATCGCCAACTCAAGCTCAGGAATACGGCACCTGGTGTCACAACATGAACTGAACAGTTTAGGCATTCTCACATTACAACATTTATAGTTCATTAATTTTCTCCATTTATCATCTGTCTTTCGATCAGCTTGATCCCATTTAACCTTCCCTCTTTTCAATGCCCCCTGTAATTTATACCTATCACTCACACATTCTATCGTAGAGCTGGGTCCTTGAGTAAAATTTTCTTCACGAACACTCACGATCCCGAATATAATTTTATACTCACCATTAATTACGTATATATTTTTTTATAATGACTACCACTGAGGATCTGTCACACTCACTAATATACTCTCACACTCATCCACGCTCATGAAAGTAAGCGTCTACTCATGAGCCACGGAAACGAAGTACTTTTAAATTCCCTATCCTCACGATACAAAAGTTTAATTTGCATTTCTAATTTGGTATATAAGAAAAGTATTCACATAGGTAAATTCCGCGATCGAAATTTCAAATACTCCACATAGTTCCCCCGCATACATCAATATTCTACCAATACACGCATTCATAATTATCAATTGGCAAAATAAGATTCATTCAATTTTAACCCCATGTAATTCCATATAAAATATATTCATCGCATCGCATACCATTTCCATTTCCTATCCTATATCCAACATATACATAATTAAATATCCTCTTATCTCTACTCCTCTCTAATTAAATCCATACTCTTACGCCCTCAGACCATCATTGTCTTCATCCATATTTAATTCCAGACATCGCTATCCAAATATGTCTTCTTAATCTTATTAATCTATTCTATTGTTTCTTCAATTTCAATGTATCCAACACCTGCTTCTGTGTCTTGGTCTGCTCTGAGCATCGACTATAGATCTGTAATTATGTACATGGAATAAGAAAGGGATCAAAGGACATCCTGACACCAACTTCCATTATCTATCTTTACCCTACATGTTGTTCTTGCATACATACTTTCTATTACATTCAATGTTCTCCAGTATAGACATTTCTAGATTGTTAGCTGGAGGTTATCACTGCTACCGACACTTATGCCGCAGGGAGGCTGATTTTGAAACCTCTCTTTGAGGCTATTCGCCCATCTCTCAAATATACCCTACACAAAGACTAGGACATTAGAAGACGAGGAAGTGGTACTAGCTGCTTAATTTACTGGCTAGTGCATACAAATGGCATATTATATCTATTGCCCTTTTTAGTTCTTCGTTGCACCCTCTACATAATGTGTCATCCATTCTCTTATGAATGTGTATATTTAACCCATGGTGACTTATCTTGTCAGACGCAACTTTTAGATTAGTTCTAAATACATTAATGCGGACAATGGGTGATATTTTACAAGGCTGTTTAATTGATTGCTTGTATTGTTTGCGGCCTTGGATATTCTATCGCTATTTATTTAACTAAATAAACAAATACGGAAAAAATGCTAAGGAAGAACTGATGAGAGCGGAATGTCTAGAAATAGAAGAACTGCAAAAGAAACATGATCACTTCAATATGTATCGTAAGATAAAATAGGCCTCGGGCACTGGAAGGAAAAGACTACAGGAAAGACTTGTGGATGAAAGTGGAAATAAAATCACAGACATCAAAAAAAAATATCGATGTGGAAAGACTATGTGCACAAGCTTTTTGAAGATGAGCTACCGGAAGACCATGGTATGAAGTACGCTTATACCTGACCGCAAATAACAAAGGAGGAGGTTAGAAACGCAACAAACACAGCAAAAAATGGCAAAGCGGTAGGCCCAGATAAAATCCCGACAGAAATATTCAAGCTTTTTAATGAAAAAGCCATAAACAAGCCTACTTAACTATATGATTTAGTATATGATACAGGGAAGATACCTGAAGATTGGCTCCGATCCACTTTTGTTACTATTCCGAAAAAAAAACAACATCAAAGCAATGCGACGAATATTTTATTATAAGCATAATGAGCCACGCCCTTAAGATATTTCTAAAAATTATACACCACCGTATATACCGACAATGCGAAAATCGGCTAATAAGATCGATATGAGTGTTCTAAGTTATATACTTATTGAGATTGACTTCTGGTATATGGAGTATATTCCATAACATGGTGTTACGGATCCCCATTTTGCATGTAGGCCATCGTAACCCAAATCGTCCCCTGACTAACTGTTATTTTACATTATGCATATTGCTATTTTAAGTAGGCGCATCGGTCGCATCGAAACCCTGACTATAAAGGGCTTAGTGGCAATTTTGCGTTTTAGTGATTTATTGATGTGCGTATGAAATTCGTACAATCATCTATCAGTTTCCCGACATCTGCAATCAGCATCTAGATTAGACTGCCCCTTAGCCCAAATGGTTTCCCCTATTGGCTAGGTCCACGGTACAACAGTGAAGATATCGTTCGTTGAACTATCGCACGGCGAACATCGCCTTTTATGAGCTCAGCGATTGTTCCATAGTATTTTGTAAATATACATATTTCCAATTGAAAATTTAAACTCAATTTTGTTGGTGCTTCAAACCGGGCCCATTTAATGCTGCCACAATTTTGTTTCTTCGAACCGGATAATTTTCAAGCTATTTGAAGCTGCCACACTTGCCCGCAATTTAGTTTTGTATTTATCAGTAAACATGGACTTGTCATGGACGCCCATCCGTTGTAGTGTCTGAAAATTTGTTTCGTAACTGTATTGTGGTAGTATTCCATCACATTTACCTTCCATCTGGGAAAATGAACATTGGAGAAAGCTCGTGTGGCTACGTATGGTACCATTCACTACATTATAAGCCTGGACATAGATGGGCCTTTCGGTACGGTGGTTTTACATTAAATGTCTGTATCCAAAGGTATATGAGAGTAAACATAACTGAAAAGAGTGTGTTTCGTTCGAGGGACTTATAAATTATGAACCTCACAATTTCACCCAATAGATATGCACTGCGATCATCAGACCAACTGTCACATATAACGCAATAGCAAGGTGAACGAAGACGAAACAAGTCACAACATTCTCATGACCCTTCCAATAATGCCGAGTCTTGCCATTATTGTCGCCATGAGAACACCGAAAGCAGTTTTAAGCTCCGATAGATGTACAGCCACTTCTTATATTCTACCACAGATTGAGGCAGGATAGCCTGGCTATGATTATTTGCCGTTTATCTATTAGATACAGAATTATAGAGCATACGTTGTTTTGAAGCAGTGGCCAGTGCCGTTGATGTGGAGTTGACTGTGGGTGTGATAACCCGTTCCAACACAAAATCTCTAATGAGAATGAAAAAATTATTTCTATTAATTGGACTATTACGTGTAGTTCTCGTCCTTGAACAAACTATTATTGGTATTTATGTTATCAATCAAATACTTGGAGAATTGGAGCTATTTGTAGTTATCAACACTCTAAACTGCATATCTAGTTTTGCTACTGTATCAAAATTAAATGAGATAATTTAAATTTTGTGCTATTAATATTATTTATTGTTTTTAAGTTTATTGCCCCAACGATTTCAACGTTGTCTTCATTAATAATCGGTCTCTATTTAATCTTGTTTACCGTTACACCATTATAACCTTTTATTAGCGGAAACTAGTAGATTAAATCGCAATTTTTACAAATTTCTTGGTTGTTTGGAATTCGGATAACAGAGCGATGTTTATCTTCCATTCCAACAGTAATGCCTTGCTAATTGAATCAGAAGAATTTAATTAGGCTCTATAATGATCATTTATCTGGAAAGTGGGATCAAGCTTCTTTATTAATTAATAATAGTAATATTAATAACGGAAAAAATATATTACGCGGACACCACAGTACTTTTCAAATAAATTAATATTTATTTATTTATCCCTTTCCTCGTACCAGTGAATTTGTACAACTACTGATGCCTAGGTCCAACATAATTACATAACATAACATTTAAAAGAAATAACGGATAAAAGTAAGAAAAAAAAACAGAATCAATTAATTTGTAACGTATCATAAATAACTTCTATCTTTATAGGGCTATGAGCTATCAACTTTTTCGCCGGTAAGGGTAGAAACTCTGAGGGGCCATCCGACATTTACCTTAACTTCACAGAAAACCTCTGAAAAACAGTGAAAGGTGTTTCGATTGAATATAAAGCCGCGCTCCCCAATGTTAAGTATGAGATGGCCGGCGGTTATAACCACTAGGCTACTGAGCTGGGTAACACAAAATATACATTAAAAAATTTGCTGTAAATATAATCAAATACAAACAAAGATTAAATATATTCAAGGATAAATAAAACGATTTTCCTTTGTTTTTTCTCACTTTGTTCCAGTCACATTTTGCAACTAACGTGTGATAAAAACAAAGTAAAAATCGTTTTATCTATTCTTTAAAATGAATTATCACAAACTAGACGCCGTAACACTCTAATATTTAAATATATTATTCATTTTCCTTCACAATTATTTTTCTTAAAACAGTTTTAAAACATTTACTATATATAGCATTTATCATGTCAGAACGTTTATTGTTATATTCTCTAATGCATCAAATTACATTCCAATTGTAATAGTATTATTACAATATAAAATCAATGCAGCATCTTAATCAACGTCGTCGGATCAACAAAGGAAAGAAATGTCGATTGATCAATTAAACTACTACTAGAATTATAATAGAAAAGAAATATATTACATATTACTTTCCAGCATTCATTAATAATATTAGAATATATTCCATTTTTGTCCTTTGAAATTAAGGTAAATACTGGGCGATACAACTCCTTTGAGCTTCTCCCTTTACTGGCAGAAACGCCTTTCGGGTGACTGCCAGAAGACCGGCAGAAGTTTTTTTATTGCAATTCTAATACGTTTACTGTAAGATGAGAAACAATGCCATGGGATAAATTAAGATAATAAAAGTCTAGTGATGAATTAGAGTTAAAAATACCAAACGATAATTAATTACTGAATAAACATTCATATTATTCAACTCTTTCTCTTTTCCAGAAATATTTATTAAATAATTAAACTCAATTTAATATTATTTCGGCGAGTCATCAAACATTCACGATACGCCACATGCTATATGATAATTTAGAAAAAAAGTTAAGAGAAAGAAAGTGGTTTTACAATGCATATTTTGTAGAAATGATGAATGGTAACAACACTTTCGTTTACTTTTTATGCTATTTTAGTAATAGGCATTTAAACACAAGAAACTTTACATAATTGCATTTATTTCTCTATGGCTATTGACTGCAATTAAAGCGGTCATTCGACAATTAACGTAGTATGTCGTTAGCAATCGCGAGAGCAGGACCGATAAAGTACAGGGATGTTTTCATTATGGAATATGAGTTTTATAATGAAACTATTTACTGCAGAAGAGCTCCTTAGAACCAATATGTCTTTTTTTCTCTTTTTCCGGAATTTTATTGAAATTCTCGCTTGACAGATATTTTCGGTTACCCTGTAAGGAAGTAATAAACTATGAATACTAATATTACACATATTAATGGTACTCTTTGTAATTATAGTACAATTAATAAATATTAAAACATAAATATATATCATCATTTCTACAAATTAGTTAAATTTCAATGTACTTTGATGCGATGTATTAATAGTTTTATTTATTCACTAAAACGAACAGGACTTTTACACAAATTTTAAAAGAAAATTAATTTTTATGTTAGTACAATTAGTAATAATAATAATAATGATAATAATAACTATGTATATATTTATATATATATATATATATATATATCTATATATATATATATATATATATATATATATATATATATATATATATATATATATATTAAATAATTAATACAAATTAACTGACTGATTAGACAATTCAATTGTTGGATATTATCCGCTACATTTTTCATCTTTATAGAAAAACATCTAAGTAAAGTCTGAATTAACTTTCTACCTTCTCTAGAATGGTTTATAATTAAAATAGACAAGTACAACTATTCGTAAGAACACATTTAAGTAAAACAAACAGTATATGAATCATATACAAACACACATAACAATCATAGCTAAGTCCACAATAGAATTATTAAGTATTATTTTCAACTTCTGCAATAACGAAACAATTTCCCATCGCCGAACAATATAGCTCTTGCAACATTATGTTTACGCACTATGCGAAATTACCGGTCGCATTGTGCAATTACCGATGCAGCAAATTGACTCTTATTGTCTCATGTGGGATTAAGAAGATGCACGCATAGTGCGCTTGTGTGTAGTGTATGCAGTAAAAGTTTATTGATACAACCGAGTAATTTACGATATTGTTATTTAAATGTATAATAACCATAAAATTACAGGTTATATTGGGTACGCATTTACACTAGAAGCCGGCATTTGTCGGCCATTACGGGTATTTAGGCTAATGGTTATTATATTCAGGGATAATGGTAGAGTTGTGAGGTTAATATAACCAGTACGTACGTTTTTATTAGTTTATTATCAGCATTTATGTAGTATTTTATGAAATTTATAACAGGAATAATGTATCTATTGAGACTATCAGTTTTAAACATAATTTAAAGACTTGCTTCGTTATTTAGAGTAGATTTTTATGTGTTGTGGCTGTTACGCACAACTTGGAATTATTACAAGTAGGTTTTAAAATACTTTATACATATTCGTGACTACTGTTAAGGTGTATTTATGCTGAAATAAAATAAGGAATTATTTTTAAAGGTATATTATCTATTATATTGTTTGTTTATGAGAGAAAATAATTAATAGAACTTTTAATTGCTTTATAAAAGTGGCAATCGGTTTTATATTAGCTATTTTATATATATATATATATATATATATATATATATATATATATATATATTATATATAAATATAAAGTGATAATTGTATTGTAAATGAGAATATGCCAATAAAGGTTTTCTAAGTAAAAACTTAGTTGATTAACGAATTTATTTTGAATGATCTCAATCTCGTGAACGTAAACGGTTTAAAATAATCCTTATTTGTACTAAGTTATCTTGTTTTATATCTTATTTAATCAGTGAACCTATCAAGAACTTAAATTAAATTTAAAAACATGCAGAAAGGCGAATGGTTGGAAACCCAGCTACTACACCGTTGATTACACTTTTCAACTATCTTATCATTGAAACAATGCCCTCAAATTTAATAACAGCGTGCATATAATGTTTTTTTTTATAAGGTTAAACAATTCAGGGACATTATATCAATTCGTTCAAAGCAATTGAAGAGCATAGGCTTGGTTTTAGTGGTCCGATGACGCGCCCGTTCGTCATCGGACCACTAAGCCCAGGTTCGAATCCCGACACGACACTTTAGAAAACTCGGAGACGATTTTCTGAAGTAGCAAGTTCTAACAGTCACTTATACAATACACATACACTAACACATGGCCGAAGGACTCAAAAGTTGATAGCCATTTACAGAATTGTAACAAATACAGTAAATACTACTAAAAAAGTACCATGAATTGTTGAATAGTATAGTTTTCATTATATTTGACCGACCACCAACACTTCCGTTTTTTTATCTTAGGATAAAAATATTTGTTTAAAATTATAAATAATATTAAAACTATGCTAATATTAATATTTATTTTATCTAATAATACTCAAGGGCGTTGACAACTATTATTATTTATATGCTTTGATTATTTTGCAAGTTTAATGCACTGTGCATATATTAAGATTGAACTCGAAATAAACGCACCTACAAGATTTACAAAATCTTTTAGTCTATTTGTAAAAGTCAACCAATTATCCGTACATTAACCTACAATTGTACTATAATAAACTGTGCACAGTTATTAGTCAAAAATCCATAAAACGATTTTGCACATAAAGCGTACAATTACATATACTATAACTCATATCATTATCACTGGTAATAATCGGTATCATTTTCATACTTTCCACCGCTACTTTCACGGACTAACGTTTACCACAATTCCCCGCTGGGAACAAGCAGTGGGAAGCGAATGATTTTCACCCAAGTTGAGAAGATAATAAACCGCTAAACACACAATCAGCAGAGAGGATTGCCATCATTCATTGTTAGAATATTTAATGGTTTATTAAATGGTGCGACGTTTTAACTGCGCTTTCGTTTTGCAACGCGAATCCCATAAAGGTATGATTGGGTGACATATGGAGGTACTTATGCAATGTACCAGTTGCAGGTTGTAAAAATGTATTTTAAATAAAAATATATGTATTAAATCGCCTATATAAAGTAAGGAATTAATTGAAAGTGTTTAAACAGGAAACAAAATGTATGGTATTTATTCATGTTTTACGAGATTTGACGCTGTGTCAAAAGGCTTTTAAAAATATAATTCTCTATAAATTTAATTAATAAATGAGGAGATAATAATTAACAATAACAATTAATCTGCCATTTAATATATTTAGTTTTTATTATGTTATATATTAAAGGTTTTAAGGTTTACCCCGTAAATGATATACTGGTCATGGCCATCTAATAAGCTACAAAAATCTACATTGAGTCAACTTTAAATTATGCAACCTTAAATGATTCTTACCAAAATTCCGTAAAAACAAGAAATATTCAAGTTTCTTAACACACATAAGGATTAGATACTCATTACATCAATACATCTTCCTATGGTCCTACAGCTCAAGTTGGGCCTCGGTCTCTTGCAGCTCCTGCGTCCACGAGACTCTGTTGCCGCTCTCCTCCAGACTCGAACTCCCATAATGTAAAGTCAGGGTGGCCCTTTCCCATACATTCGGCTATTTAAGATCTCTTTGGCAGTTTTTCATCCTCTATCCTTGCCACAAGCCCGGCCCACCGTAGCCATTGTATCCTAATAAAATCAGGGTCAAATGTGTTTCTTCAGTGTAGGCAGCTCATTGTTTAATGGACCTCCAGATGTTGCCTTCTCTGTTGGGTCCTAGTATTCTTCTTATCAATGCTTCGCATTCGTAACTACTTGGTTTGACTTTAGTACATATGGCAGTGCGAAGTACGCTCTATTGGATATATTTATTCTCTCCCTCTTCGGCGCCGAGAGCATCATATCTTTTTTGTGTTAACATCTTTGTTTTTGTGGTGTTGAATTCCAGGGAAATGTATTTTTCATATAGTTTTAGCTCTGGGTAGGCTTGCTACGCTGCGTCTATCTTTCTGTTAATGATCATTGATATCATCCGTGTAGGCGGTCAGCTGCAATGCCTGATTGATCAACAGGTTTGATTTTCAAAAGTTCATCTGTCCTATTATTAGCGTAGGGACCATGCTATCTTCTTGCTTCAGACCTGCCAAGTCTGAACCTAGCTTGGTATTCGCTGATTATATTTTCCGCTATGGGTTAGAGGCATTCGTTGATAATGCGTGTTAATCTTGTACGCTGTGCAGAACAGTGAGATTCCTATGTAGTTTTTCATCATAATTTGTCACCCTTTTTATAGATAGGGAATATTATATTTTTCCAGTCATTGGGGATTGTCCCTTCGTAGCATATTTTTGTGATGCCCGCTTAAAATGTAGGTATGAAGGTACGTTACATTTACATAGACATAAGCATACATTTTAAAGTATCCATAATTCATGTACAAATTTGTCAATTTTTCCTTGATTTTTGCCACCTTCGATGCTGTCGGCCACGTTGTTTCACGGATTCATCTTATTTTGCTTTGTTGTACTGACTGTACTCTCGATGCCAATATGCGTTTGGCTGGTCGTCCTTAATTCATTCTTGTTATATGTCCGAACCATTTTAACTGTTGTTTCTCGATCCTATAGGTTATCGATTCTGCTCCTAGTTCTTCTCTTATGATGTCGTTTCTAATTCTGTCTATTTATGTTACCCCTATTACTTTTCCATGTTACTTCATATCGATCGCCTGCATTTTACTATGCATTGCATTTGGTAATACCTAAATCTCGCTGCCATAAGTTACTATTGTCCTGAATATGGTTTTGTATCTGCCATTTTAGTTTTCCTGATTATTTCTTTTTTCCCTATGAATGTCTTGCTTAAGCTATGGTGCAGTCGTTCTATATTAGTTACTCTTTCGTTTATTTTATTTTCCATACTCCCTTCCATGTCTAGCATAACTCCTAGATATTTAAATGTACCAGTTTGTTCTATTTTTTCCTAGTTTATTTCTATAATAGTGTTTTTTTTTTACCTATGACCATAACATTTGTCTTGATAGTATTTATTTGCATATTTCTGCTTACTAACTCATTCCCCCATAGGATTAGGTTTTCTAATAGTTATTTCCAGATGTCGATAATCCACAATTTGCTGTATCCAATAAATACGCTTATCGTGTTCTTTTCTGTGACCTTTAGTATATCGACCATGATTAAAATGTGTTGGACTCGACGTCGAAACAGTGAAATAGTGCTCTGGCCGAACCATTGTCGTAAGTTTTTCAGCCATGATGTTCTCCGACTGCTTTCTATTCTCACTGAATCATATTTTGAGAAGCTGATATTTATCATTTCGATTGACGCGTGCAAAGTATTCTAGTTTTTTAAGTCTTAATATTATTCATAATTTCACAAGAACTGGAAATTATGAATAATATTAAGACCATTAAGAGCCGCCGGATCACATTCTCGTTCCTTATCCCTACCGTCCAGGGTATCTTTAGTATCCTCCTGTACGTCCACATGTCGAACGCTTGAATTTTGTTGCACATCGTTTTCGTTAATGTCAATGCGTCAACCCCGTATAGCAGTATTCTTTACGTTCAGCTTTACCTGCGATGTCGTATTCGTGTACGATGGAATCCAGTAACTCTGTAGATTCTCTAAATTGGAAACAAGTATAACGATATTGGCGGCGTATCTAAGGTTATTGCCTACGGTTCCGTGAACTATGATACCTAGGTGTTGCTTTCCTTCTAGCGCTTTTGCGAATATCCTCTCCGTATACTAATTCAATATCAACGGAAATAAAACACAGCCTTGCCGTACACAAGGATCTCCATCATCTTATCGTTGTATATGGTCAAACGCCTTTTCGTAATCAAGGAAGCAATTGTATGCACCCGTCTTTGATGTCGAGACATAGTTGGATTAAAACCTGGATGCCGGATAAAGCCTCCATTTTACCAAAACGGCGTCTAATGCCAAATTGTGAGTCACTCACAATTTGGCTTTGCATTTGCTGTAGATTCATCAATGGAAGACTTTTAGAAATACCTTCAAGGCATGGCTCATCAGACTTATGATCATGTGATCGCTACACGTTTTAACATTGGGTAATAGAATAACGGTGGACTGGTTAACGGCTGTTGTTATGGCGCAAATCTCTATAAATGCTGTTGAATACGTCTATTAGCAATAATAAGGAGTCTTCTTCTTCCAGTATTTTTAAGACCTCGACATATACGCGGTGACGGCCTTTTTGCCCTTTAATGTTCTAAAGGCGCATTGCACTGCTGATGGTTATGGCTAATCCACCACAGTATTAGGCATTAAGTTCCACACGACCTGGAAGAGCTCCTCGATGTGATCTATCTATTATTTGAGTTTTTCTGTGGTACCTTCTAACAGTTTATCGTGTATACTAGAAGGTGTATTGTTTTTTCTTAGATTATGTATACCATCGGCCTGTTTTACTGTTTTGTGTAGGTTGAAGGTATCGTGCTTTAATTGTATGTCTTCTATTTCTTTGCACTATTTAGAGAAGTAATCATTTTTTTCTTGTCTAAACTTAGATCAAATCTCTCTATGCAGCTGATAGTGCGTATCTGGGTTTTTGTTATTGTAAATTCTTCTACTTTTCATTAATTGTTACATTTCTTCAGACATCCACTTTCTCGGCATTCTTTACTGTTTTATGTAGGTTGAAGGTATCGTGCTTTAACTGTAGGTCTTCTATTTCTTTGCACTATTTTGAGAATTAATCTTCTTTGACTTGTCTAATCTTAGATCAAATCTCTCTCTGCAGCTGATGGTGCTTATCTGGGTTTTTGTTCTTGTAAGTTCTTCTATTTTTCATTAATTGGAATATTTCTTCACTCATCCACTTTCTCAGTATTATTCTTGTGTTATCTTTTAGTTTGTTTCTGGTTTCCTCGCATATTGCCTCGCTTATTCTATACCATATGCCATTTGTGTCTACTGTGCCTGCATTTGTGATACTGTTTGCCAGTTCTTTGTTTAGTTTTTCAGCGACTTGTTTTCGTTTTTTAAGTAATCTTACATTAAGTCTAGTATTATTGCCTTTCTGTATACACTTCCTTAGCTTAGGTTTCAAAGCTGAAACTAATAAATTAGTCTGAGTAGACATCGGTACCGGGGTACGTTTTCACGCTTTTTATCATGTTTCTATATCGTTTGTTGATAGTGATATAGTCAACGTAGATAACAAAGTAAGGAACTAACCTTATTTTATTATCTACGTTTGATGTCCACGTATATAAGCGTTTGGTAGTTTAAAGTGTGTGTTAGTTATAACTGAGTCTTCTTATTAGCAGAATTGGATCATCCGATTTCCTCTATCGTTTCTGATACTAAGTCCGTGTTCTCCGTCAATATCCTGTATTCTGCCTTTTCCGACCTTGGCGTCCCGCATGGCCATGTTGATTTCGGGAGAAATGGTATAATTTAAGGCTCTTTTTATGTCCACATAAAGGATCTAGGAGCACATACCTGGTTAAGATTGAGTAGAATTGGATGCGTAAGTAGTTCTAACAATATTACCCTATCTGATATTGGCATGCAGTTCCCAACTGCTTTCTATGTTGGTTGGTACATGATGAATCCGAATGCATTAAAATGGCGTGAGTTATTGGTTCTTCCTTGAATAATATACGTGGTGTTCCTCTATTTCACAGTGATCTTCGCCAGGCCATCTCATACTGCTAACTCCCAAAATTTTCAATCTGAACTCTTAATTTCAGCGATTATGTTATGAACCTTTCCAGCTTGATATTAACTTCGGGTATTCCAGGTTGTTATATTTTCGTGTCTGATCCAGAAGAAGCTATAGATAGCTTCTTCTGTATGTTTTAGGGCTGCTGGGTTCCATTATTGTTCTGCATATTCTCAGCTCCACCCAATACTTTTCCTTCGGAGATCCGATTGTGGTAATTATTCCGGAGTGTATGTTAATATTGAACATTCAAGCCGTTTAATTAGCTGGGAATGTACTTGCGAACCTTTAATACAGCGGTTTTCCTTTACCATATGTATCCCCATGCCGTTGATCACCCTCTTCCCTAGAGTCTAGAACTGGCTGTAAAGGCGGATGAACGCCTTTACAGCCAGTTCTAGACTCTAGAGCAAGGAAGTACCCTATTTACAGCTGCCCATTCTGGACGCTGCTTTTGTGTTAACCATATCTGGATATCCTTATCTAGTTTTACCTCTAGACCAATGCAGTTGCTGGGGGTGTGCCCCTATGAGTCATAAGTGAGAGCTGCGAACCCTGTGAGGGCCAGTCATCCCAACTCACGTCTCGTGTACGACAATTGGTTTGACCTGCCAGGATTGAAAGGAGCTACCTCTACATCATGGGATTTCGATTGTAGAGGTAACACCTTTCACACGCTATCTTAGGTCCTCGTTCATTGAAAATCTATGTGACTGCATATTCTCCTTCCTTCCATAGCTTTGTTTGTTTCTATTTCTTTTCATAGCTTCTGATTGATGTTTATATGCCTAGGCCCAAATTTCTCTTTGGAAGACTTTGTCAAATGTTTTCTCCAGGTGCAAAAGTGCTAGGTATATGGTTTTGTTCAATATTCTGGTTTTCCCGATCATTTGTTTTATTGTAAAAACATGATCCTGAATACTTCGTCCTGTTATGCACCCGATTTGAGCTTCAATTAGCTGTGTTATACTTTGCTACTTAGCCTGTTGTACAATATTTTTGCGTATGCTTTTCTCTAGATACAGTTTCCACATGTCCTTCTTGTTTTTTACATTTTGTTTTATTTCTTCGGTCCACCATGATATTTGCCTCTGGTTCGTGCTTATTGAAAGTGATCCCCATGCGTTTTCGCTGATGTTAGAGTGATTTCATTGAATCGTGTCCGTATTCTTCTATGTTCAGATTCTTCATTCGGTGTTATGTATTATTTTTGTTCCAATGTTCTCTCAAGAATTTACAGGCTGTTTCTGTTCTTGTAATTAATATCTTTATTGTTTCATTTCTATTATTAACTTTTGCTAGCTTATTTTAGATTTTTGGCGGTTTGTTTGAGTCTTGATTTTCTTAGAAGAAGGTAGTGATAACTATAGATTGCTGCTAATTTTTACTGCAATATCCAGTATTTCTGTTATATACTGTTATGTCTATACTATCTATTGATCAGTATGTAATCCATTATTGATTTTTCATTTCTGCTTATAGCTTCTCTTGTGTAAATGTGTATCTGTATGCGTGTAGAATGTATTCGTGATTAGCATATTATTTTCTAAGAAAAAGTTAATTAATGTAATACCATTGTTGTTTCTGTGTCAATAAATTTATGGATCTAACTATACTATTTTATAAATTTTTGAAACTATTGTAAATACATTTTCAATAAATTAGGCCGTTTGACGTGCTTCTCTACGCTATTGGGAATAAATTTACTGCACTAAAGATAATGCTTCGACAATTTTGATCACCAATAAAAAAGGGTTCCTATATACTAAATCAGTAGTCTATTAGACCGTAGACTGATTGTAATAAAAAGAAAATGCCAGAATAATTGTCTATTACCAAAATAATAATACCAGTATACCAGTGATTTGAAACATGTCTGTGCAAAGAGTTTATAATAATTTATCATGGAATTTACAAAAAAGGCATTTTACGCATTTTGCTAATGGTGTGAAAAGGCACCATCTTTTTTTTCGAAAACTAAGTAAATATGTCTTAATTATATTACAATTATTAGAAATAAGCGTTAAACATACACATTATGTTAACTAAATACTAATTAAGTTCTGCTTAATTATGGTATAGAAAAGCGGTGGGCACATCAGACACAAGACCAAAGAAAGCCGCAATCAGGTTTATGATATTTTATAAAGAGCCACACGTAGATACACAAATTTAAAAAAAATATTGTAATTGCATATAAGTCTGAACATATGAACACAAACAAAATATAATTATGAAAAAGAAAATCATTATAACAACATTTTAGTAATCAAACTCAAGGGTAAAAATAAAACTAAAATTTTATTGGGAGCCGCACTCAAAAAAGAGCCCACCGTTGGCATAGAATAATGAAAACATAATATTACTGTGCTCGTATGTTATTATTTTTAACAAATGATTTTCATTTACATTTGTTAAACCTTACCTGTCACTGTTTAGAAGTATTGTCTATGCGGAATTAATGAATGCGTGTTCTATTTACACTGACCCATAACATAAATAATATACACCAGATTGGAAAACTGAATATTTGAATAGATATTAGTCTTATATCCGAGAAATATAATCCTTTCCTATATCATTAAATAAACTACTACCGCCTCAATATGGCAAATATACATCCAACACTTATTTATTTATTCAACGTATTAGCATGGCGGTATGGCAAGGAAATCTAATGCAAATGTGAATGATTAAATTGAACTTTTTTTTTGTAAAATGAAATTACAATGTGTAAACATGCGGACGTGCAATAACTTAGCCGGCGCATATGCTAAAACAAATTTATTTTACATTAACGCGACATTTCTGCCATATAAATTTCATCCCGCGCTGAAACTGGACCCGATTTTAAATAAATCAGCAATAAGTTTGCATGTTAACGTCACAGAGTGTGGGGACGGAAATTTGTTTTCACTTGAAACTAGAACGGGCTGACGGTGCTATTTCTGATTTTATTATGTTAGAAGGAATGTAGCAAAATTAGAAAATATTTTGAAAAATTGTTTGTGAAAAGGTGTAATATATTTGTAGACTTAAAATACATGCGAATGTTGATTTATTCTAGATGAAGCGATCCATTTCAACCTTTTACATTTAAATCATTTAATAGTAAAAACTAAAATTGTGTTGTTCAGAGTTAAAGGTATCCGTCGTTATCTTACTTATATAACATACTATTATTTAGAATATTCTGTAAGATTTTTCCAAAATGAGCATCATTAATTCAATGGTTGAACGTTATATTTGCATTTTATGCCATATTATTATTATGCATTATGCAGCGTTTGTTTATTACCTCTTCATCATTCATTAATGGGGGGATTCATAACAACTAGATTTAATTAATCTGTTTGATTGATTATTTATTTTAGATCGTATTAATTTGTTTGACAGAGTACAAGTATCTATGAAATAATAACAACATATAATTTAATCTAAATTCGAATAATTTGTAATGTATAGTTTACAATCCAAAAAATCAAACCTTATGTTCTGCCTATATTTTCATAATACTATAACAGATTCTTTTTCTACGTTTTATTACAAAATAATTTTAAATTATTCTTATCGATTTTGAATGTAATATTTTGTAATTATATGTATAATTAATATTTCAATTTTTTAATGTAATTTTATTAATGTATTCACCATTACTTATTAAATGCAATACATTATTAAATTACAATTACTAAATAAACTCAAGCCCGAGTCGTTGCAAAATTGCCGGGCGTATATGTTTTATTACTCTTTTGTACGTTGTTGCCGGGAATTTTAAATGTGGTTTTTGAATTTAAAACTATTACACATAATGAAATGGTCATTAAATAAATGTACAACTTCATATTTGTCATTACTAGTACTCATACTTTAAAGTAATTTATGTTCCATACATACGATTACCGTCATGAAATTCATTCTTTTTGCAATCATTACACGATTATGCTGCACATCTGCATTTGTATGAGACATATTTTGAGAAAACAGACCAATGCAATTGTAAGTGGATGTAGTATTCGTTTCTTCGTTATTGTAATTATCATTCGAGATTAAATTCTATTTTATGTGAATTTAATCTCGAACCATAATTATGATCCAGAAGGTACATAATATAGACAATGCCGACATACCGGTATTCTTCATACCTGTATTTCGGCATTGTCTATATTATGTACCTTCTGGATCATAATTATGGTTTAAAAATCGTTCAAAATGATCCGGAATCCCTAGTCAGTTAAATGTATAACTGTATACAATGCTTATTTATTCAAATCCATCGAATAGCTACTGAATAGTCGCAGATAAGGAACTTTAAAAACCCGGGCCGGAATAAACGTTTAGGATAATGTGCTAATTTACTTTAAGTTTATTTGTATGAAAAGGAAATATACTCTCTATATAATATCGAATTTGCAATTACAGATTAAATTCCTTTGAGTACGCTACTAATTAGCGAACACAAATTATAACAATTACCAAAACCAATTACGCTGATTTATGAATAACTTAACTTGAATTATTATGTTTAATAACAATTTTCCTGTTCTTAATAGCGCATGATTTGCACTTCTTCTGTATATAAACTGGTAAAATAAATGCAAAAGGAAAATAACAAGGCGCACGCAATAAATTTCATAATTTACAATCGATTTTGGCGTTAATTAGCGCAATAAATATCCTTCTTGAGCGTACCGCCATTTTAACAATTTTTCCCGTGTATAATGAGATAAATCAAACGCACGTTGGATGAAAATGAACGGATGTAAATGTAATGTATCCAATTACAATACGAATTCCAGCGAAATTGCAATCTATTCAATGCACTTGCATAACGAAATAAATTGAATATTTATCCCTTTTGTAAAAGTTTGTCCTTGTGCAGGTTTACTATATCATTAAGCGTAGATCATTATGATTACAATGCAGAAAAAAGTGTATATAACAATGCTTAATTATTGAAGGGCCGCCTTAGCGATCTGATCGGATTACTTGATAGTCTTTTATGGGTAATCCGACCTTGTTCTTGATATAACAATGCGATAATGTTATTATCAACATAAATTATCGATTTAATTAAATTTGGTCATTCCTTATTTGCAATATTAAAATTCCCCGAAGCGTCCATTTACGTTGTCCCGCGGTAATTTATAGCGGTAACCGTACGTGTTATTTTGAAACCCTGCTATATTTACGCGCTGAAGAATGCGTACAAAGATGAAAAGTGCAAATACCTGGAGCGTTTATTTTTTAAAACAAAAGTGGCCTATATGCACGTGCAACTATGAAGGAAATAATTAATCGTTTACCATCCACTCTTTGAAATGCACAGATTCATCTTATAAATTGCATTCCGCGCTTACGTCTCTCTTTATACATGTAGGAAGCTCTGGACAACACGATCCTCTCGGAGATCATAAATCTGCGATCTGCATGCCCCCATCGCGAGATTTATCTCAGGCCACTACCATGCAATCACGACCCGCCAACTTCTGTCAAGACATTATCAGACTGTTTATATGAGTTATTTATGCTTTCGTGATTGTACTGCGTTTGTTACGCATGGCAAATTTAAATCAAATAAATCGGTGCGTAATTTTAGAAAATTGACAGGCAATTACTTAAGCCCACTGCAGTTGATATTAATAAATTGTATAGAATGTACTTCTTGATTTATTTGTATACGATTATAGAGCGAGAAAGAATTAAATTTATTTGGCTAGTGAATATAAGTATTTTAATCAATCCAACTGAATTAGTAGAAATTACTGTATATAAAAAATATAATACGTTTATACAGAATTAATAGTGTATCGCTAGAGAAGATACTAAAAACAACTTCTCTCTTTATGGGGGTATCAGCCGTGAGGCTTTTCCAGAGGTAAAGGGAGAAGCTCAGAGTAGTTTAATCACTCGGTATTTACCGTAACTTTACAGAAAACCTCTGAAAAATGGTGATTCGCGATAATTCACTAAGATGGGGTTTGAACTGATGTACCCTAATGCTCAGCGCGATTCGTACGGCGCTTCTAACCACTAGGCCACTAACCTGGGTGGAAAGATACTATTTTTTAAATTACATTATTTATACATAATATGTAATAGATATATAATATTATAATTGGTTATATACTTTCTTCCTTCTGCCGTGAATTAATGCATAGGTATGTATGTAGGACTTGTTACTTCAGAAAATCGTCCCCGAGATTTTAAAGGGTCGTTAATGTCAAATGAAATAACAATTGTCAAATACATTTTAGCAACAAAAAAAATGTATGCGAAAAATTATTCCTGAAAATGATAATAAATTATGTATCATATCTGATAACATATGATTAACAATATTTATAATGATTATTTTAAATTGTGTCCCTTGCTTAATACTCATCGCACAGATTTCACAATGAGTTGGCTTAGGTATCTTTTTTTTTATTATCTAATAATTGCCACCTCAAGGGCTTTGTTTTTATTTTATTCCTATGTAGGTTGGCCTTGTAATTAGGGTGAGCTCGGAGCAGGTGTTTAATAGCATCAAGGACGACCTTCACCACTAACAGATGTTGATTAGGGCATTCACATTGTACGGCTTCCATGGTTTTAAAAATGTGTATGTAACCCATTCGGTCAACATAAAGATAGTAAAATAATAATGCCTAAACTACTGATTATGTGTTTGTAGAGGACTCGAACACATAAGTTGATTGCGAGTTTTCTTCCTTTACGACTTGTCTGTATAGAATGAATTGATTACTATTTGATTCTTTAAAACAAAATATATAAACTAAATTCGCAAAATGTATCAATAATACATTTTTTTCTAAGCTCAAATATTATCGTCAAAAAATTCTATAAATTATCTTTCTGGCAAACTATAAAATAAGATAAGGTCGTTTGAAAATATTGAAATACTGGTGTACACATTTTTATTTATTTAACATTTATTTCATCATATATTAAAAATTGACATGGAGTATTGGAAATAGTAATAAATGAGCAATTTATTTTTATAACAAACGACAATAATTTAATTCGTATGATAACAAAATCTGCAGCGCATAAAATATGACAAATAAAAATAGAAAAGTAATTGCAATATTTTTTATTAACCAACACGCATATTGCATATACCTGTGTTTTTAAATAATGCCCTTTGCGTTCCCTGTAACTTCAAGCAAATTTATTACCTCGATCATTGGTACAGTTATAATGTCACACTTTCACATTTCCTCCCAATTAAATCTCCGCAGTCCAGAAAAAACATTGCATGCACCAAATGGAAATACGCATAAAAATAACGCTCTAATTGGGTGGTAATTCATTTCAATTAATTTGACGCCAATAAAATGGAAGCAACATCCCACTAATGTAATTAAGTCCATGCTTACATAAATATACAACGCCGCGCCGCGCCGGTTTCCGCGTGGGTTTCAATTAAGGTCGTTTTTCTATAGTTAAATTGTTGCAAATCGATGTATAAATCAATATGTTTATGTAAGTAAAGTAGCAGGTTTCCTTATACGATGTTGTGGTTATTCATTGAAAGTATCTGACTAAATTATTATTTTCATTGATTTATTGGTTCTTCGGATTTTATCGCAACAGGGTTTCGCAACCTTTGTACCCGAAAGGGCAATTTTACAATATATTTATAGGCAGCAAAAATAAATTTAAACAATTCATATATATATATATATATATATATATATATATTAATATATAACACAACTAAAATTATAAATAAGACAGAACAAATAAGGCGAAATAAATAATATTTTGGGCCTTTTATGCTTACACAAAATAATCTTCTGCTACTCTGCCCTTTTCTATCCACTACATAATATAGGCTTATTTCCATTAAATCCATGTTTTTCGGTGTTGTGCTACTTGATCCAGTTTTCCCCCGGCATGAGCTGAATATCATCGATCCACGGTCAACTCAAGTCGTTTTGACAGGCGCGATCTTCATTATAGAAGTATTTTATTCCACCTCACGTCTGATTGTCGGGCTATATGTCCAGCCCATTTAGAACGTTTTGGTATGTCTTCGAATTTCATAATTTTTAATCTGATACCCAAAAGTATAAGTCTTGGTTAGAAATGCTAGAATTTCTTAATTTTAAATTTAAACGAAAAGATAATTTGTCATATTTTGTCAATGTCGTAAACACTGAATACATTTCTTTTTAGATTATTGATCAGTACAGAAATTGACAACTTTGCCCTAATTTAACCGATCTTGCTTACGGCCGAAATATGGGTACCATGTATATCTTTAAAGATTGATCGCAAACCTAATAATTGTCTACTAACTTCTATCTCTTGCCGTTTATATCCAAGAATCTGATGATTACTAGCTTTCTCCAATTAAGGGTTCAAATTGTTCGGATTCGAACCCGTTAGTGATGGTATAACGTTTAAATTTGTTATTTGTTTACTATTTTTAATAGTATATATCAATGTTCGACATGCATATTCTAATTATTACGGTAATCCGTTCCATAATTCTTGTGATCCATTTTTCATGGACTGGTAGTTTGGGAGCCATTTAAAAAGTAAGATCCTTTATAATTATTACAATGCGGCCAAGAATAATGCCACTTCATTTCGCCTCTTGTAATAACCGGAATTAAATGAGTTTCAGACACGCGCGTTATTATGATAAAACCTCGAGAAAATTGAAAATGGCGTTGCAGTCATTTTGCAGCGATTGCTTGAGTGAAATGCTTTAGAAACGGCATTGTTTGCTTGCTATTAAATTCGTAAACGGGTTATTTTTTAATATATTGCTGTGTGATTTATAAACTGTTTTGATTGTATGTATTTTCTTTTTCTCACAAGAACGGTTTGCTTTTTACGGTATGTTGTTCAAATGAAATTATTTCTTTGAAAGTTGCGTTGCGTAAGATTAAGAAATTGTTATTTCTATATTATATTAATATTTCCAGTTCATTGCGTTATTTATATAAAGTATATACTGCATAATATGCATAACATTTTTTAACTTAATAATAACTCTGGTGATTTTAAATAATTAGTACGAAGGGTACAAATTCTGTTTCAATGTAATTTCAAATCATAATATATTTGTCAATAACATACGTCTCACCTTTCCACCGTATTAATTTTATTGGCAGCAACAGTAATAATTATATATTTTGATACTAACCGAATATATAACTATAACTAATCATAACAAATCTCACAGTATACATACATATTATTATCTATCAGTGGCCTAGGGTTAGAGGTGCTGTCCGTCTGGTGCCTGAGCTTTGGGGTGCAAGAGTTCAAACGCCGTTGTGGACGAAATTTCACCTATTACTGTTTTCAGAGGTTTTCTGCGATCTTAAGATAAATACCGGGTGATTACTTCTCCCCTTACCAGCAGAAGTGCCCTTGGCTTGATAGCTATACAGAAGTTTTAACTTACTTTTTTTAAATTATTATCTGGTGGAAATGCTACCGGCCGATAGCCGAATAAACATTGTTGCTCTCTATATTATTATCTTTAGTTATATTTAGAAATCTCAAATTACAAAAAAACACATTATGTCGCTTGTCATATTGAGTATTAGAGAATGAACTCATTTAAAATCGAAAGGTTCAACTATATCAACCGTGAATGAGTTTAGTCTATATGATTGTGCCATACGTATGGCGTCGTATAAGCCTTTGAAAATATTTAAATATGGCACGGGTGTTGCTGGAACATTTATTATGTAACTTATTCTAATTACCAAATTCCTCCATTAGAAATAACAAATATATATATATATATATATATATATATATATATCATTTTATCATTTTAATATATAGTTTACTTATTTTACTTACGTTGTATTGTTCATTTAGTTTAAAATATAATATGTTATAAGTTTACGCAAAAATTAATTTTTTTCAATACATTCCATTTGCTTAAATAATGGACTCGAATTCTAATAGGATAATCGAATATAATAACAAATGTGTTAATGTAAAAGTGTGTATAATTTTTCGTGACAATAAAAAAAGTATTAATAAAAAGTAGAAACGAGTAAACGGTAATAGGAGCATGAACAACTGGAAAAGCCGAAATTACTCTTAGTTTTTCAATATCTTTAAATTAGGGTGATCAGGAGATTTCTGAATTTCAATCACATAGTACAAGTAAGAATTTATATATATATATATATATATATATATATATATATATATATATATATATATATATATATATATATAATTATGTGGGCACCATACGACTTTCTGAATTAATTGACGAATGAATGAATATAGAATATTCACAGTAAAATCTGACGCCATAAGGTGCTTTCGTGTAACCGCCCCGCAACGAGCTGTACCGCTCCAAGTTTTGCGGCCGTGCAAGTAAGGGACGTGGTAGATTTGTGCGCTTTGGGAGCGAAAAATAGAACAATCGACCATACGCCAGGAGCAGCAAATAATGATAAACGAAAACAGCTTAAAACTGACAGTTTACCTGCAGCAAGAATATTCGTATGGATATAACTTTGGAGCGGTCAATTTGTGCGAACATTTTATAGATTAATTAAATTAAACATTTAAAAATAGCCCCACGCAGCTGCCTAGTTAGATTTATGCAACGTGTGTATGTATGTATGTATTGTATATTATTTATTTCACCTCTTGTTATTTCCTCCTCCTTTTGCGTTCGCCTCGGGATTTGAGGATGGTTCTCGGGCTAGTGGTATTGAAGGTCTATGTGGTGGTTCTTTATTATTTATTTCAGTTTATTGTTGAGTATTAGATGTTGTGTTTCTAGTTTGAAAGGAATATAATTGAGGGATTTTATATAGTCTGGTAATCTGTTGTATATATGTTTTATGGTTTTAAAAGTTTGAAATTAAATTCTACACTGATTATAAAACTGTCCTCAACATGGGCCCTTGCAAAAATATTAGCAACAAAATTGAAAATAATTATTTTTGTAATATGCTTTTTTACAAACACGATTTTAGTAAAATTGGTTCAGAATCAAATTATCTCTTATACTATTTATAAAATTATTATTATTATTCTGAAAAGAATATGTTAATGTTGGACCTTGGCTATTTAACGAATACCACTAATAAACCCATTATAAAAAATTCTCTCTAAACGTAAAGCAGAATATTTATTTAATTCGAAGACATCATGATAATGTTATTTCTGATATTAATGGTACTGTAAAACACTGATTTATATTGCCATATAATTGCGATGCAATTACAACGTTACCATGTGCACAATTTGTTTATTGTAATCACTGACTATAAATGTCGTAAATATACATACGATAATTCCTCTCAAGCGGATTTAAAAGTATTTATTGGTATCGGACTTAACAATCACCAAGTAATAAATATATTTACGATATCTTCTCATAAGATGGAGAAAACAGGAAAAAAGACTACAGCATGTAATATATGTATGGATAATAAAAGCAAGCTATAAATTCAAGCAGTAGCAACAATATAAATTACATAATTGAAAGGTAGAGTACGCAAACCTTTCACATTTACCGTAATTTTTCAAGTGATAGGCCCCGTATCCGTGCATTTTTTGCACTTGGCGCCGTGAACAGGTGAAGAGAAATACGATGCCCTTAAGTTATAGGTTACAAATGTACGTGTTGAATCCATTGCAGTATGCTAACAACTTTATCGTGACAAAGAAACAATAATTCAATTCTTAGACAGGTTCGTTTATCAATTCAATACACATACATTAATTTCATTTTAAACATGTATATGATATTCAATAACTATAATATAGCCAGACATTGTTTTTGAAAAGTATGGTGTCAATAAAATAATTTATATGTGAACATCAGAAATCTCAAATCGGTTTCTATACACATAATATTACTACGCCTATAAATTGTAATAATGTACATTATTAGCAACAAACGTCTTAAATAAAAAATAAAATACAAAGTATCGATACATATAGCGTGTAATACAAATGATAAGGTAGAGTAATAGCAATCGTTCTTCTACACGAACAGTAGTATTCGGTGAACACATCGAACATAGGATTTTCTTGCAATTAATTGCATAACCAAATCAAACTGCACAACGGATTATTGTAACCGGTGTGAACTTATCCTAGATAAGTTCACACCGGTTATATATCCCAACTATTATCCATGCAAGGACATGTAATTCTACCGGTTTAAGCAGATCTAGGATAAGTTCACACCGGTTATATACCCCACCTATTATCTATGCAAGGGCGTGTAAGTCTACCGATAATACCGGTGTGATCTTATCTAGGATAAGTTCACACAGGTTATATACCACACCTATTATCCATGCAAGGACGTGTAATTCTACCGATACAACTAAATAAATAAGTTGCTTAACAGTTCTAGGAAGATCGTTGCTCAAATGTACTTTTTCACTGCGATTAATACTCCTGCTCTACATTTTGAACTGGATATGCGATAAAACTGTCTGCTATAAACATATTATAATAGTTCACTAATAATTCTTGTAAATCTCAGCCTACAGCCAGTAATTGAAGTAAAATATATTATTTTTATACAATTGTAAATAATTCGAGGGAATATTTTTATGTTGTCTACCCAGTTATCAAATCAATATCCTATCGCGGCAATTTTCTTTTGACAAGTTTCCGTGACATTTGATGGTGTCAATATAAAAAATAGTTTCACACTAGTTCTTCCAATATACTCAATGTTTTCCATTTCCTTTGCCACGTACCCGGTTCTTCTTCTTTAGGTGCCGTCTCCATTACTGAAGGTTGGCAACAATCATGGCAAATTCCGCACGGTTTCGTGACGCTCTGAACAATGAGTGGGAGTCCAGACCAGTCCAGTCCCTTATGTTCTTTAACCAGGAGCATTTCCTTCGTCCTGGACCACGGCGACCCTCTATCGTGCCCTCCATTATTAATTTTAGAAGGTTATATTTCGTACTTCAGAAGATATGTCCTAGGTACGCTGTCTTACGCTTCTTCACTGCAACCAATAGTTCTCTGTCTCTGTCCATGCATCTAAGAACTTCATATTCGTGATATGCTCTACCCAAGATATTCTCTGCATTCTTCGAAAGATCCACATCTCAAACGCTTCTTCTCTGTTCATAGTATTGATCTTCAATGTTCAAGCCTCAACACCATACAACAGTATCGAGTGAATGTAGCACTTAACGAACCGGTATCTTAGTTTCAGGTTTAGGCTTCTCTCGCAAAATACTTTTCTCATCTTAAGGAACGTTGTTCTGGCTATTTCGATACTTCCAGATCTGGATTCAGGTCTTCGGTGATTCATCTGCCCAAGTATTTAAATTTAGCGACCTGCTCTATTTGCTTATTGTATACTTGCAAATTGGCTTGGATATCTGGTGTTCTACTGATAACCATTGTTTTCGTTTTGGCCGTATTTAATTTTAGCCCAAGCGCATCACCTTCTGCTATTATTTGGTTCATCAAACGTTGTAGGCCAGCTGCGCTGTCTGCAATTATAGCCGTATCGTCCGCGTACCTGATGTTGTTCAATAATTCACCATTGATCTTGATTCCATCTGTAGAGCTTTCTAAGGCTTTCAGGAATATTTGCTCCGAGTAGATATTGAACAGCAATGGTGATAGTACACAGCCCTGACCTACTCCACGTTTAATAGGAATATCGCTGGTCGTATCGTCCTCAAGTCTTACTGCAACAGTCTGGTGTTCGTACCATTTTTTTATGAAGGAAATATCTTTTTGGTCGAGGCCTTTGGTCATCAGAACATTCTCCTTAACTGCTTAAAACACGACGTCATAATTAACATAATTATGACGTCGTGTTTTAAGCAGTCAAATGACTTTACATAATCAATAAAACAGATGTACACGTCCTTCCTTTGGTCTCTGCATTTTTGCATGATAACTGACAGCCCAAACAACGCTTCTCTTGTTCCCAGTCCATCTCTAAAACCGAACTGTTCCTTGTTTAGGTCTGCTTCGCATTTCTTACATATTCTATTATGTAGGATTTTAATACTTTTAATACTTGGCTCATCAAGCTTATCAGTCGGAATTGATCGCACTTATTTGCGTTTGTTTTCTTTGGCAGGGCAATGAATACTGGTTTTAGCCAGTCTTGCGGTATGTTTGCGGATTCATATACTTTGTTGAAGAAGTTTACAAGAATGTCGGAATTTTCCTCTTGTATGAGCTTTAGGATTTCTATGTACATGTCGTCCGGTCCTGCAGCTTTATCTGATTTGGTGGATTTTATAGCTTTAATAACTTCTGATTTCATGATGTTCTCATTTACTATTCTGGATGGTAGATGACTTCTGGTATTTCCAGCTATTTCTTTCACCTTTTTGTGGAGGTTGAACAGATCGTGTTTGTCTTGTAGGTCTTCAAGTTCTTGGTATCTTTCTTCCATCCATTTTTCTTTAGTTTTTCTAATGTATCTTCTTATGTTTGAGTTCAGTTCAATATTTTCTGCAGTTGATCCCATACTGCCTCTACCGTTTGCTCTTCTGACGAACGGGTCCTTTTTAGTTCAGTGTTGATCTTCGTCGTTAATTTCTCTTGCAGGTTTGGATCTTTGAGTGCCTCCATGGTCTTCTAATGATTTTACGCTTTATCTTTTTAAGGCGGAATCTTACTTGAGCTATTACGGGGTTATGATCTGACCCAATGTCCGCCCCCGGATACGTACTCACTCTATGTACACCATTGCGATATCTCTTGTCGACTAGTATAAAGTCTATTTGATTTCGTACTATGTGGTGTAGCTGATGTTGTGAAGATGTCCAAGTATAGAGTCGTTTATTAGGTAATTGGAATCAAGTGTTACTAATCATAAGGTTCTTAAGTTCTTCTTGGCAGAATTGCACCACCAAGTCGCCTCTGTCATTTCTATCGCCCAGACCATGGCTACCAACAACATCAGCGACTCTTCCTTTGCCCACTTTCGCATTAAAATCTCCCATAATTATGGTAATTTCATTTTTCTTCGTATATGCTTTTAGTTCCACCCGGTTCTCCCCCTTTATTTAACGAGTCCTCAGTGACGTTATTTTATTCGATTTTTGTTCTTCCTCTTTTCCTCTTCGATTGGTTCTTACGTCCCACGCATTTTTAACCTGCCTCTTGTTCTCCACCAACTCTGCTCTTATTAATGAATTTCTGATTGTGTCTCATTTTGTGACTCCTAGAAATAGTTCTACAAATTTCATCTCGGTGGCTTGAAATCTGTTTTTTTGCCTCGTAGTTAATGTTCATTGAGTATGTTAGCACTGATCAGTATACTCCCTTGCATGAACATATGCAAGTGCTTAGTGAGCTTTCATATCTCTTTCCTGTTGATAAATTTCAATTTATTGCGTAGTTCAATTTTATTTTCTCTCTATTCTTTATTATTATCATTAGTATATCTGTTTCTTCAGTTTCTGTATTCTTTAGAATCTTCTTCTTGGTGTGCCGTTTCATTTAATGAATGTTGGAGTAGGTAGCTGTTTTTCTTCTTTTAATTACTTACAGCAGTTCTGTTTCTGTCCCCATACGTCACAGTGTTTGTTGTGTGTTCAGTCCACGGGATCTTGAGCACATTTCAAAGGCCTCCAGTCGGGTCATAGTCGCAGCTTTATGTCTCTATGCCATAAAGTAACACAAAGTATACGTAGCACTTCACAAAGCGATAACGTAGGTGCAAGTTGAGGTTTTGATTAGTCAACAAACTTACATAGCTTCCAAGGTACTTACACTTAGAAACCTGTTGGATCTGTTTGTCTTTCCCCAAAATGTTTAGATGCCCGGCTGGTGCCCTGCAAATTCTCATGACTTTTCTCTGTGATAATTTCTAAACCCAATCGCTCACCCTTAGCGATGTTTATAAATATTCTTCTCCCAATTCCACTACTTTTGTTATGTTTCTATTTATATGAAATGAAACTAAAGATCTAGTTAGTTTCATTACATATATTATGGTTTTCCTGTTGGACTTTTAAACTTGCTGACTGCAACGAATGTTGCTTCTGATACCTCAACTCTTTCTAGGTTTTATACGCCACATGCATCTTCTTCGTCCATACTGTGCATTTCTTTATATTATATTCATAGTACATATAACTGGGCTTAGTTTTCATCCCTATCTTAATTCTTCTCTCATTATAAACCCTTCTCATCATCTTTTTCCTTGTCAAGTAGTTTGTATTATTTTTGAATATTATTTTTGTATTTGCTCTTCTTTGTATCCGACTCTTTTAAAGTTTTTTTCGTGGTACATTATGCTTCTCCTAAGTCGATATACTTGCTTTTTCATAGACATTTGCTTTAATCTGAATATATGATCTTGCGCAATACTTCCGCCTGTACATTTTCTACTTGTCTCTTTTAGTATCTATTATACTATTTCAAGTTATTGTTGATCAGTTCTTATATATTAGCAACTGTGTTGAAACTGAACGTTTCGATTTTTTAAAAATTTTCTATTTTATAGTTCATTTGCCATTTATTACCTCTATAATTCTTTCTTGTCCATTTATAAATCGGGACGATTATTAACAGCTCCCAGTCTTTTGGCATCTCGTGTATTGTCCATGCCTTGTTGTGCATTTTCGCCAATTTGTCTCATATTCGTAATCATTTCAGTTTTGATTTTATCGAAGCTCTTCCGTTTATAGTCATTTGCTCATTACTCTTAGTTCATTAATTGCAATTATTTCGTTCTCATATCCTTTTATTTGGATTTCATATCCACTTCTCTGTCAGAATATCTCCTGCCATATCTGGCTCGGAAGCCCGCTTGTTTGCAGGGATAATGAAGTTCCAGTTTGTTGGTGGCCCTCTTTGGGATTATTTTGGGATTATCCTCATGAACAAGTTGTACATGTATGATACGTGGCATATGGGTCTATAGTTTTGTAATTGTTCAATATTGCCTTTTTTATGAAGAATTATTATAGTTGCTCGATCCCATTCAGAAAGGGTTGTGCTGCTTATTAGACAAGTGTTAAAGAGTTTACAAATAGCTTTATGTAGCACCCTACACTGTACCACTGTACCACCGTACCACCTTGTTTGATTGCTTCGATTTAGATTCCGTATTCGCCTGTGGTTTTGTTGTTCTTTATTTCTTACAGCGTCGTTTGTAGTTAAGTGAGTATCATTTCTGTTTCCTCCGACCCTTGGTTCTGTATTTTAGTTATATTGACATTCCCTATTTTATCGACAGGGCCGCTATAGAGCTCGGTATAGAACGCCAAATTGATGTTAAATATTTCGGTTTTGCTAGTACATATATACCCGTTTGCATTCTCTAGCTTACTGATATTTTTCCTACTTTCTGATAGGTTCTTGTAGATTTTATTAGTATAATAATTTCTTATACTCTATCTGCTGATTTTAATATTTCTTTGTTTAGTTTTCTGCGTGGTGAATATTCATTTACGAGTTCCCTTCGTTAATTACATAATAGAATAATAAACGGTATTATGGCCTGCAAATAATATTATTACTATATTTCATAATAATCATGAAGTCTACTATTTTCTTATGTTTCACTTTACTATAATTTCTAAAACTTTAACCGCAGGGAGATGGTCATTCTTGATTTCCTCTTTAGTTGCACCTCTAGCTCTATTTCTTTCAACCTCTCCACAGTTGTCTAACCCAGTGAATCTCAAAGTGAGGTTGCAGATCATTCTGGGTGTTTTTCTACACATACCCATTCTCCAAAGGGCCCTTAGACATTTTTAAGTGCAAAAGGGATCACGAACCAAAAAGATTGAGAAATACTGGTCTAACCAATGCTTTATTTCATCCTATTATTCTTGACATAATTTATATTGTCTCATTTCTTCTTGACACTTATATTGTTTAGTTTCGAATTGTCAACCTATTTCAGAAATAAAAACATTATCATCGTTGAACTTCATACAATCAACACCTAATGAATGGCAAATTAAGATATCACGTTAATGGAGAGTTAGGCCTTTCTTGATCGTACTTGATGAACATTTTCTTCATATTCGCCATAAATAAATTGGCAGATGTATGTTTCCACGATTGTATCAATACTTAATGTACATTTTGTGTTATTGAAAATGAATGAATAATTTAATTTAATGGTATTATAGGGAGGCGAAAAGATGATTCACATGTGGGTGGTTGTAGACGATCGGCTTTGTCTCTGCCTCTCGATATCTGTATGTCTCTATTAATTTGTTAACCGAAGAAATCGGATGGGCAACACGCTAACTCTTAATACAAATCATTGATTTAGATGACTCTTTAATCGCATATAATAAAATATAAACATGTTCATATTGCAATCTGTAATTATATACATTTTATTTATTGTAGTATAAATTTGATATTCCATCGCAATACCGCTACAGATAAAATCAGATTCATTAAAATAAATCTGTTTTAATTAATAAATTAATTGGCGCGCCATAAATCAATTATTGATATATCTTAATCAGCATTTATATCATTAAGCTAATGAATATTAACGGGATTGTTTTGGCTATAGGACGACGCCCCTGGTCTTTTCGATATCTATCCTTACCGGGGATTATTTCATCAATAAAAATATTCATAATTCAAATTATTTACAAATATTTGGAGACGTATTTTACAAATAATTATCTGTGACCATTTCCTAAAGCCTAAGTATGAATATAAGAAAAATAAAAATATTATTTTCCAGGAATTGTATTATTACTGTACTGACGAATTGATAACAATGTGCCATCGTCAATATTTATAATAAGCTATATTTCCACATTGGAAAAATTTCTGGAATAACTTTTATGAGTAGCCAATATTGGTAGTGTTAAAAGTCAAGATTTTTTTCCGAATATTTTGCATTTTTACTGGACATCTTTCATGCTAACAATATCACCATTTGCAAAGTCTGTTTAAAAATTAACAGGTGAAATTTTACATTGTAGTTAAATCTGCCACATTCGTTGTCATGCCCAACGTACGTAGATTAAAGGAAAGTAATATTGCAATTATTAATGATTAGAAGCAGCATACAATTTTAAAGATCAAATTATTATTTAATGGAATGTTAAATTATATACGTAATAGTAATAAATAATCTTACCACTTATATACTAACGAAGCTACAAATGCAAATAAATAATCATTTGCTACGATAGTTTAATCTACAATAACTAATTGCATGGCCACGTCACGTTCAAGTTGAAGACATAACCGTATCTTTCCTTAAATTTACATGTAATTAAACCCATTTAGTATATATTTTCAGTAATCTAAAAATTAGAATGAGTGAACAAAGGACAATTCCATGTTCGTTCCGGCCAAAAGCGTATGACTCATTGATGTAAAAGACCTTCCAGTTCGACCAACAATACGGGAAACCATTATGACAACAATAGTTCAAGTTTAGTGACTTTTTGAACATCTTGTTAGTTTTGTAAATTTTTTGTTATTCCAAGGAATGGCCAATTTAAAAACGATTTTCTTGTCTTGTACGGCCGACCGCACCGGCACATCCTGCCCGTAAATTGTCAAGCGTAATATATTTATAATCGCCCACACGGAGGACTGTTATTCGCATTGTTATTGATCTGATTCGTTGAAGATATTTCGGCAGTATTAATTTCAATGCTCGATTTTTACGGCTTCAGTTCCAAGGGCGAACAACGCATTGAACTGTGGAATCCATTGGAAATAATAAGCACGCAGACGAAAATAATGCAGACGGAATAATTTTTGTGTTTTCAATTTGTAATTTTAGTACCCGTATAAATTCCGGAGGCTTATTTGCATTTCATGCAGTTTTGTGGATGTGTTTTCACGCGGTTGGCATTAATTGAATGTATTTTGTATTTATTGCATGACTACAGTGAGGTTCTATTTGTGCCGCGTTCAATTAGCACCATGTAAATTATTCGAGGTTTTATTTATTTTAAAGACATGCTAAAAAAAATATACATTCAATAATAATACATAAAATTGTATATTTCATAATCTGAGAAATTATTTTATATTTTACAAACTACACCAGATTTAAAATTATAATTCTTTTACAGTAATTCTCGAATTTCACTGTGTGTTCAATACAATAAAGCTGGATTTTTGCTGAAATTAAATAAGAAATAATACATTATTTTCAGTGCAAATATTTACCATTATAAAATATTTCCATTATTTCATGCGAATAATATAAAAACGAAGAGAATATTTTTAAACAGATCGACAAATAATTTGATTACTGGTAGTTTTGTTCGTCAAATGGAGACAAAAACAACACGATAGTAGGATAGTTTCGTCTATTCTTATCTTAGAAGTTACAACTGCATAAATTATTAAATTATAAAAAATGTGTTCATGTTAATACAATACAATATTTACAAACGTCAAAGAAACAAATCCGCTACAATGAACAATTTAATAAACATTCAAAAACTAAACTTTTATTCTTGGCTATTCCCTAGTCCAACAGTCATGATTTGTACTTATGGCCCAGGTTTCAGATCACCTGGACTAAGAGTGACACACTAATGATAACCCAAGATTCACACGATTCATTATTATACGACGAATACGATATTGCGGCTTTGCAAATTAAGTCTAAGGGATGATAAATAAAATCCTAAATACGAATAACGAATACAATTTTGTTTCACGTCAAATTTCCCCAAAAACGAATCAAGATCTTTTTTCCTGGTAGGGGTCTGGTTTTACTGCAGCCCACTGTACTGCGGCCATGGCTGCCATGTACTGGGTTTCTTCTTCTTCCCCACAGCCTGTACATTGGTGTTTTTTTCTTTATCCCCATAGTATGCAGGTGTATGTTTAATGTGCAGTGCCCTGTTAGAAATCCTATGACATTTCTTAATTGGTTCAGGATTTCTTCCTTTGCCTCTTTTATGGGAGCCTTAATGAACTTTTTCGAGTGATTCATTCCTGATTGGGCTTCCCAGTATCAGCAGTGGCAATTTTTTTGAACCGTTTTCAAGCTATTCCTTGCGGTCTTATATGGTATCCCGAAGGTTGGTTCGAATTTTTATTTAGTTGTCACCTTTGCCTATTTATCCGCTTTTTCGTTGCCTTTGATTCTCTGATGTCCCGGTGCCCACATAAGTATTACTATGTTTCGGGATCCCAGTATCATAAGGTCTTCAATGCATTCTATAATAACTCTAGAGTTATTATCGCTGGAGTCTGGTGTTCTACTCGCCCAGCTGGGGACTTGGGCCTCCGGCCGAGCGCCTTTGATAGATTCCTATTCCTGTTCCTTGGTCGGTATTAGATCAATTTACCGATGGATCAATCTAGATGGTAAACCTGTAGATACTGTAAATTTGTGCACGTAGCCACGTCTTTCCCATTTCACAGTCAGGTATTATTACATTGTAATGTTGCGTCATGTGGAGTGTATTTATTGCCCTGTCAGGACGCATTCTTAGGATGTATTCCTCTTTTCCCTAACGCTAGTTGGGTGTGTTTATGGGTGATAACGAATCAAGATAGTGAAGTTACAAGTTACATCATAGTATTGCCATATGCGAAATTTGGTATACATTTATTTTTAGTTTTAAAACGAGGCATTTAATTGGTATTAAATTAGCGTAGTTTTTTTTATCTTGACTGCTGCATTATAAAACTTAAATACAAAAAACATTCTAAAATACATTGCTAATATTTATTAAATTATCCATTTCCGCAAATTTTTTAAAAATATTATTGATGGGAATAATACATATTAAAAATAAATTAGTATGGTTCTTTCATGGAATTTTTCAATTAACATTTACAATTCTCTCTTGTATATTATATTTAAAGGTGTGTATCTGTAAATGTTAAAATAAACATAGTAATTGTAATTTGTTTGCAATGATTCGCCCATATTTGGTATTTAGATCGATCGTGGTTATTAAAGGAATCAAGGCCTAAACATTGTACTTTATCGAATCTTTATGCGGACCTTGCAGCTTTCTCTCGATATGCAAACTCCTCTGTACCTTGATTTGTGCGAGGATTCATTAATTTATTCTCAATAACGATGCATTATCGCACACCTAATAAGACTTATGCAATGTAAATTGTGTTATTAACGCAGAGGTGTAATCGAGTAATGGTAATTTATTTCTAATTGTAGCATAATGTATTCGTTTTAAAACATTAATAATACTGCACTACATTATAGAGTGAAGCTGTGTGTGAATTTTAAATTGGCCGTACGAATTATTTTCTTTTAGACTTTATGTGTGCAATTTACAAAAATTAGTAACAACTGAAACAATAGTTTTAGCTTATACAAATATGTGACTTTACAGACAATAGTGTGTCCACCCCGGATATACCGACACGGTGCTTGAGCTAAAGCCATGTTCCGGATGAGGTTCACAGATGTTTAAACTACCTGCACTTAGAGTTCACACCCATCCCAAAAATTCCGTGATTAACATCACATACGCACTAAAACTATATTTTACGGCTCAAATAACAACAGGTTTATACGGTGGTGTTGAACGATTATATATTTGACGCACGTTGATATAAACTATACACTTTCATAGGGTTGATACATTTAAGATTATGAAAATTTACATGACACACTTGTTCATACATTGGTTCACTATTTCGACAATTAGGTAATTTATAAATTTGATAATTTTTTATATGAACTATACATTTTCGTAGGGGTGGATAAATTTAAAATTAGAAAAAAAATTCATTTGCTAATTTTCATATCTTGGTTGACTATTTTGACAATTTATTAATTTTACATTATTTTAATTATGACCTTAAAGTCCGGTAAGGTCGGTTATGGTAGTGTGTTGAACACATTGTCCATGGTGACCATCATACACTCTTTGTTCCCCATGTCCCCCGGTTAGCCTCGCCCACCATTTTCCAATCTTCAAGGATTGCGTCCGTCGTGGATTTCCTCTTGGTGAAGCCGAACTGTCTCCTGTGGAGCCCGCCAGCAGCTTCCAGGGCCTCTGTCAGGCGGTCCGCTATGAGCCTTTCTAAATATTCACTGTTCCCTCACAAAGGCAAAGCGGGCGGTACGCTGTTGGGTCTGTTGCTGGTTTCCAGGGTTTAGGCAATAGAATCAGCTTGGCCGTCTTCCATCTCGTTGGAAAATGACTCGTTTCACGACAGCAACCTTTGCTAGGCTAGTTCTGGTCTTGCTGCCTAAGTATCTCGTTTGTAGGCTATCAGGGTTAGGTGCGTTCCTGCTGTTTTATTATACTTGCCAGCACGTTCTCCTCACTCCAAATTCTGGTTGAGGTGGCTCTGGACCCCCGTGGTCTTCCAGCTCTGTGATTGATCGTATTTGGGTTTAAGTTCCGGCCCGGTGGGAAGAGGGCTGCCAGCACTTCCTTCACGCCTCCAAGTACCGTGGCATTAGGGCCAGGCGGGCGAGCTGCAATTTTCTTCATCACCAACCTGCAGGAGAGGCCATACGGGTCATCATCGACCTCCCTATATAGGTGGCGCCTGCATACCTCTTGGCTGCTCTTAATGGTCTACCTAAACTTCTTTCGCCGCAGTCGGTATTGGTCCCTATGTGATTCAGTCTGGGCCCGGCGGCTCTTACTTTTTGTCCCATCCTTCTTGCCCAGTTGGCCGCTCGTTTCTCATCTCGTGTTACCACCAACAGGTGCCTCTTTTGCGAGTTCTTACGTTCTTGGCCGGAATCGCGGTTTCATACACATCTTGCAGTTGCCTGTTTAGCTTTTCCGCAAGTGTATTTAGGTCGTTGTTTAAGAGTTTGGCGCTCCAGCATTGCTCTTGACAGTGGGCCGTGCATATTATTGATGGGATATCCTCTGCTGTCTGGCTTGGTGTGGTGACTGAATGTCCACTCTACTGGATGCTATGTCGTACATTATCTATCGGTGATTGCTTAAGGATTCTTCATCTAGCACCCTCCACTTCTGCACTCTCCGCATCAGCCGTTATGACGCGATAGTGATGTCTATGAAGGACACCGACGCATCCCTCCCATGCTGCAGACTGACAGTTTCAAGTTTTATTTAAGCCTAAATCTATTGTACCTAAATACAGTCAACTATATTTTTCTGCTTCTCCTATTGGCTCTACAGTCTCGGGTGGCTTTGGTCGTTCGTTTCCCGAACTCCATTAATCCATGTTTTGAGGGGATGAGCATTTGCATTTCTTCATTATTTCTTATACATCTTTGTGTATTTTTGCTTTATCTATTACCTTCCTCCATTCTTTCCTGTTCTGTACTTTTTATTTCTAGTTTTGGACTCCTAGCTTTATTAGGGGTTATTCTACATTATCTGTCCACCTTGTCCTTGGTCTGCATTTCTTCTGTTTTCCCTTGGGTTTCATTCCTCTTGGTTAACTATGTCCACAGTGCTAAATAGAACAACAGTTGGTATTGACTAAAGTGACATACTGCGCATGTCAGAATTAAAACTTGAGTGAATATTGAGGAAAAAAATACGCCGAGCGTACTGTTTCTAGCTCAAACATTTTTCTGAAGTTTCAGCTGGAGCAATCTATCATGAAGTTTCTAGACCAATCTAGTACAATTCTGCACTGTTGTATTTTGTCTTTTCTCCTTACATGTCCGACTCATTTTATTCTTCGCGATTTTATTTCTTTTACGTCTCTAGTGTTTATGTATTCATTAATGGCATCTATTATTCGTTTACCTTTTTGCTCCAAAATCGCTCTCATTACTTGTCTTTCGCAGATTCTGAGGTTCTCCTCATCTTTTTTCCTCGTGCTTCTAATTTCCAGTGTATACGTTCCCGTTGGTTTTAACAATGCGTTGTACACTTTAAATTTAAATTTTTACTTCTTCAAAGGCTTTTGGACTTCTAGTAGCTTCTTGTGTATTGCGTATGATCTGTACCCCACTTGTATCCTCGATTTTATCTCCCTATTATAGTTGGATGTGTGAATTTGTGTCTCTACAAAAAGTTGTTCACTTCTTCTATGCTGATGTTTTCAAAGTTGAACTTTGTTTCAGTTTGTGTCATCCTTTCTTGTGTTGTTCATGTAATTTGTCTTCTTTGGGTTATGTGTAGTTTGCTTCTTTTGCTCTCTCTTCTAGTGAATTGTTGTCCTACTTACGATCAGGATGTCATCTGCATATGCCAGTATTTGTGTTATTTTAGTTTTCCGTGTCATTTATCTGTCGTATAGCGCTTTCCATAAATACGTTGAATAGTGTTGTTGATAGTGCATCTCCTTGTTCTGCGCTTTTTAATCCACTTGTTTTGAGCCTGTTATTTTTCTTTTGTTCCTTTATCTTCTTATAGTTTTTTTTATCAAACAGAAACAACAATCTTATTATAGTTTTTTCATCATTGTTGTTTCTGTTGTTCCTTTCTTGTTTCTCTGGCTCCCGGTTTAACCATTTCTTTTTCTTTGATTGAATTTCTTCGTTGCTTCTTTCCTTCGTAGTATGTAGTTTGCCTGGCCTTCTACTCCTCCTATCCTAAGCCACACTACTCTTGCTTTTTTTTTGTTCTGGATAATTTCTTTGCATTTTTCGTTTAACCATCCTTTCTTTTGTTCTCTTTTATTTTTCCCTGTGGTTTTCTCTACTGTATTTGTAGTATTCTTAATTTTATCCATTACTCATTCATATCTCCTTTGTTTGTTGTTTATAGCGTTACTTCGTTCAATTTCTCTATTTTTTTTGTTTCCCATTTATGAGATCTGTAAAATCTAGGACATGTTGGAAGAGCTAAATACAACAACACTATATATAGTGATGTGAAGCCTGAAAATTAGTTTGGGAAAACCTAAGATCATGGCATCAAAAGCTGAAGCCCAGCTACATCAAATAGACCCACTAGTTATTAAGTTTTATTGATACTAAAAATAAATCTGCTATTATTTCAAATTGTTTCAATGCAATCAAAAAATAATTACTTCCCCCACCGGGGGATATTCTTCTACACACATTTTTCGGGGGGTCTTTCTGAAAATTTTAAGTACACAAGGGGTTCGCTGACCATAAAGTTGGAGAAACACTGGTCTAGTATATAATAGAAAGAGTCGAAATATAATATGTAAAAATATTAATGATAATTATTTCTTATGTTATAATTTGCATTCAATCGCTTAAATAACGTTTTATCTATCTCGGCCAAAAATACTAATTTATGGGCTAACTATTTCGACTTTTGAGTCGCTACATTCCATGGCTACAACGGTGCGATATTCTGATTTTTATTATGTACATAGGAATCACAATATCTCGATAGCCAGTTACAAATTATAACAAATGCAGTTATTACTACTACCATTTAAAAACTCATAAATATAGTTGTAGATTTAAGTATCGTATGTATGAAATATTTCAGTATATAGTATATGTATAGTTATAAATTTCACAGATATTGAATCATTAGTTTGCATCTATAGAAATCATAACAAGCTATAATTAGAAAAAAGTGGCTCACACGTAACGAGCGTGTAACAATACTCCAAATAAATTGCTATGTTTTTTTATTCGGTATAAAATTGCACCGAACTGTGCCGAATTTATAACTGTTTGGGAATATAATGAAGCACTGAATTAAATTATATACCCTGAAGAATTTTATCTGGCAACTGTTAACTTTTTTACGTGAGCAACAATGTGTAGAACGAAATTGCATTATAATAATAATGTTGTATCACGTTTTATGATCTTATGTTATATAAGTTTCTTTAAAAGAACAACATTACTGTTAGTAATAATAATCATATCTTACTCTCAAGTAGCTACTTACGCTAGCTACGGCGTGCAGTGATGGGAGAGATACTTAAGAGTATGTAGGTCGATAATATTTTCTTAGACATAAACATAACCTGAATAATATATTATTAATATTTATTTCATTTCTATTCATTAAATAGCATAGATCATGCTAATATCGGAAAAATATAAAATTCGATTAAAACGGTCTGTAATAAATAGTGCCTTCACTATAATATTATTAATAATAACTACTGCCGATAATCCTGAAATCTTACTCGTCTTACTTAACTAGTTCTCAGCAAAAACGACCCTACTGTTTCATTAATAATAATAATAATAATAGTAATCAAAAATATATTTAGCAAAACCATGTAATATGTACCTGTCGTTAATCAACCATTGAAACAAATGTACCGTTCCTGTAGGACATCTGAATGATATATTTATAAACCCATCAACGAGTACAAACAGAGAATAATAATAATCATCACATGCAGCGATCTTGGCGATATGCAACCTAACAGGAAAGGTATTAATCATTCTAGAATTAAAAAAATATATATTTATACTCTGCCGTCCGAGCTTACATCAGCGAACTAAGGTCCCATAGTAAGTGAATTTTAGAAATGATATGTATATTAAAGTAAGAAATTAGGAATAATCATAATAATATTAATTTTACTAACATTTAAAGAAAGATTTATAAATAATGGGTGTCACAGATGGGAATAAACATAATAATTTATCTCGTGAAATAATCCTGAAAAACAAATATGTAGAAATAACTATTTATATGATGCTTAACATATAGAAGTATAGGCACCTAAAAAAGACAGCAACTAAGATCTACAAAACTATCTGCAGGTCAATCATCGACTACTAACAGATATTATTTAAAAACAGACAAATACAGAAAAAAAGTAATACCATGAGGAAATATTAAGACTAATAACTAAATTGCTATACCCGACTAACAATCTACCTAACATTTCTAGCAATATACAGAGCTATACTGAGCTAGTATTTATACCAATACTTCGACGCTAATACCTATCCATGAAAGGGTGGAATGACTACGAATAAAATTTCGGCATAAACAAACTATACTAGACGAATTATGCATACTTATTAGTTTTTGTATCGTCTGTGAACAACTAGTTCTCAGACGATTCAAAAAATAATCCCCGACAAAGTGTCTCTACATGAATATTATTTTTAGCATAAAGGCGTAATCAAAATTTCTCTTTACTTATTTTAATTTAATCTTGTATCATTATTGCGTGTACCCGTCGATTTTTAATTTAATGACATTTTGTCATTTTTTTAAAATGACAATCCCACTTTTTTTTATTGCGGATTCTGAAAGGACTTCTTTTCTGCGATCAGCGATGTATATTATGATATAGGTTACATAAGGAAATTTCCGAAAAAATCATTCCAAATGCCGGAGTGAAAAACACACGAAACGCGAAATAATATTTAATAAAACAATAAAAAAGTAAATGCTCAAATCTTGCACCATTTACAGTCTGACAAAGAATAATTGATGAACATATTCGTTCAACATTTTCAAGTGATTTTCTTCGATTCGAACTTGTTCCTGTACTCGTAGAATTATATCGGGATAGAATGGTCCACCTCCTACGAGTACGTGTGTAGCTTGATGAGGTTTTTAGAAACCGGTGCTGTAGGGCGAAGGGGCCAATTGAATGGCCGACCAGGTCTCAGATTTGATACCCTTAGATTTTTTTGTCTGGGGATATTTAAAAAGTAAAGTTTATATAACACGTAACGTATTTAGATGATTTAAAGGTGATTCATCGTGAAGCCCGATTAATATCTCCAGGTATTATTTAAAATGTTGTAAAGGAATGTGTGACTGTAAATGGTGCTTAGTTTAATAGTATTAGTAATAATCTATATCATAATATACATCGGTGATCGCAGAAAATCCCTTTCAGAATCCGCAATAAGAAATGGGGTTGTCATTTGAAAAAATTATCTTCAAAAATGGTTGAAAAAAATAATACTAAACTAATATTGACAATTTTAAATTAAAAATCGACGTTTCCAAGCAATTTTTGTTAAAATCATAAATAAAGGTTTTATCGAATTTATTCCATACTTTAGAGACACCCTCTATAGTCCTAAAATTATATGAATCTAAATTACAAGGCACGCAAATAGATTGGATTTGTAATGTTTAATGTTTAACTTTTAATTTATTTTCTACTACCATTTGTTGACACAACCATACTGCGCACCGCTTTCTTTAACGCTGTTGAGTTAAAAAATTAATTATTTCGCTCTACGTTAATGAACAGAAACGGTGTGTCAGTCCATTTCATGTGGGAATGAAGCAGTATGTTCTCCAGAATTGGCTAGAATTTGTTCATCTCTCGACACCATGAGTATTTTAGGCATGTTTAGCTTTTGTGCCATCGTTAAATTTTAATATTCGTAACATAAAGTTATTGCATTATAAATAACTATTATTAACTTTTAAGAGCATAATAACCGTTTACGTTCCCTTAAATTATATTAATCATTACAGAGCATAACCGTAATTCCTTTACGCTAAGTAAGTCCTTTTTTGACGATTTATAGGATTCTAGTGTTTGTGTAAACAGCTACAAGTATAATTTAATTAGTTCTATTATGGAAAAACGCCGTCGAGTATGCTGTAATTATAATTTTCATATAGTCGAAGTTAAATAAGAATTACTTTGGAATGTTTTGTTCATAAAATAGAAATACGCACTCACCATTTAGTTTTTATTAATTATATATAATATCTCGTTGAAATTAATATCATATTTCTTTTTTTATTCTTTATTTCTAAACTATAATTAACGATATTTTATTTGTTTTTGTTTTCATTTATATTACTTTCTTCTAAAATTTAAAAATGTTTAATAACGTACACACTATTGTTGCCCATTGTATCAAGCAGGTAACAGTAATTTTGAGCATCTCCTACAATTATCAAATTCGACAGTATGAAGAAGGGAGTAACGCCAACATTAAATAATAATTATTAATTCTCAACAACCTGTAATATATTTAGCCAGTACAACGGGATATGGTTACTGCCTACCAAACCTAAGTAATAATGTTGTTAATCTTTAAAATCGATTCATGTAGACATTTTAGCAAGTTTCCTTTAATTTCCCACAAATTTGATTTTTGGATTTGTTCCCTTCTTGAAACTACCGATTCAATTGAATATAGAGCTAAAAACTAACGTTAACAACGTTAAACTTTAGGTACGGATCACAATACATGCATTAGGTTTTATTTAAATAAGTTCTACAGCAGTCACGAACGGCGGATTTATACGATTATAAGGTTTTTAGTTTATTCTTAATGCATGTATACGGCTTTATTAATATATTTTTGTTAAGTCTGTTAATAACTTCTATTTTCTGCTTGTCTCTTCTATTGTAATTGTGTGTATATAAAGACATACACGTTCAAAGTTCATGTAGATTTTTTTAGATATTATAGATTCCCTATTCTGCTATTAAAGTGTCATAGTACGATTATTGTTAATAATTAACAAAACGTCTTTCTTTTGAATCGTTTCGTCTTCATTCGGCCCATATACAAAAAAAACATTTCTATCTTTCTAGGGCTATCAGACGTGAGGCTTTTCCGCCGGTAAAGGGAGAAGGTCAGAGGAGTTTAATCGCCCGGTATTTACATTAATTTTACAGAAATCTTCTTAAAAGCTATGAATAGTGATTCGCGAAAATTCGGCCGATGGGGTTCGAACTTGGCTCCCCAATGCTCAGTACGAGACGGACTACGACTCTAACAACTCGGCCACTGAGCTGGTAAATCATACTATGATAGGTTTCGCGTTTTAATTTTGGTCCCTTAATTCTATAGGGAGTATTCGCTCATCCTGAAGCTGACCCGATCCGACCCAACCCGACCCGAAAGCAGTTGCTGGAGTAACCTTAATCCAAAACAGGCTAGTAGAACAAGTAAATGGGTGATTACTTGTTCTTCTAGCCTCTTGTGTCTTGAGCTGCTGCTTCCTTATCTTTTTGAACTCCACTACATATTACCTCTATGCATTTTAGTCTTCTTGTTATTTTTTCTTCGTTTCTGTTACAAGTTACTAGTATTTCTGTCTCCATTTTATAAAATTATTTCTCCAATTCTTTAATTTTCTTTGTATGTCTCATATGTATCACGTTGCAATTTTCTAACTTAATTTTTGTCTGTTCCCACCCTCTCTCTCTCTATTATGTTTATTCTATTCATGTGACATTATTGTTACCTATTCATCCATTCTCGTCTACTGTTTTATATATATATATATATATATATATATATATATATATATATATTATTTCTCATATTTTATGTCATTATGAATACTAAATCATTTATTGTTATAACTATTATATTTTCGACAATACACTCACTCACTCACTTTACCAGAATCGAATATATATTTTTGAAAAATAGGCACAGGTGAAGTCTCATTTCTATTAGAGATAAAGAAAATCAAATTAAATACTCGAAATAATAAATAAGAATTTTGTACAACATTTTTTAAACGTAGTGTTTAAAAGGAAAAGGCCGTAGATAAATATGAACCGTCCCTCGACCGATTTCCAAAGTAATCAAGGCGAGTTTTTCCGAAAAAATTGCTTGAAATTTTCTTTCATAGTAATATTTCACTAAAAATGAATCAAAATTTATATCCGATTAAACATGACTCTAAATATCGATGTTAAATACACAATATGTGTTCTAAAAACGCTACAATAACATTGTTCATCTATTATAGACAGAGAACAGATACACACATTTACCGGTAAACCGACGGCACACGGTACAATTTTTATAGAAATTACAACATATGTCATGTCTCACAATTTCTTCCACTGCTATAAACCTGGAAAATTAAGATATATTAGAGTACTAATCTATTAATGCATTATGGTATTATTAGAATGAAACGGCAATTTAGTAGATACATTTAATAATCGCTGTTAATGTTAAAATATAATGTATCCAATACGATAGACTGTTTATCTCCAAATAATAGGCCTGTAGGGATTGGATCTTTCTCTGTGGTGGGAAGGCTCACGCTGAGATGTCTGTGGAGTTTCATCACTTGCAGATATAGATTCTTGTATCACTTGTTGTTCTTCTTCTGCATTATAGCCGGTGACTGCACTTAGTGCCAATATCAACATCAAAGCGATCGCTAAACCTTTCATGATTGCTTTACTACTTGTGTGGTAATGTGGCGGCTTAAATACGTTTTTGAGTTATGTGAAATATCATAAACTGGCAAAATAATGAGATATTTGAGTATTTAACATGACAATATGTTAGCTCTAATTGCATACTATCTTAATTGGTTTCATATTTTTTTAATTATTATATCAATTTAACGTTTCTCGAGATATATTTAGTGACATAGTGATGCACTGAATGTTATAAAGGATCTTAAAGTAGGTTTATGCTAAAATAAAATAATAAATAATAAATAAATATAAAGTTCAAAAGGCTGTTTATGATGTCAAAATAATAAATAATATTTAATAAATAATGTCATGTTGAACGGACTATAGTTATAAATAGCTTTCACAAGTTATTAATTTTATTTTAACATTGTCATTCCCGCTTACTTTATACTTGATAGGGGTGTTCGGTTTGTAGATCAACACCGGAGACACCATATACTTCCAAATGTGCAAGAAGAGTATCTTATTCAAAGGAGGATAGTTTTCATTTGTTTTATCGTTTGTTTAACAGCAAATATTTAGCTAAGATCAATACAAGCTAATAAATCAGAGAGCTCAATAATATATTAATTTGGCACATAAACAAAATCAAAACTAACAAGTTACACTTTACAGTTGGTAGTACGTATTCTTACCATAAACGGTCAAAATAATCCTTAATTATTAATTATTATTTTATTTATTATTAATTATTTTATTTCAGGATATCCCACTAGAAATTATTTGAAAAATAATAATTGTAACAGAGTATGATTATTACATATGTCCTCATTTTCTTTTGCAAATATGATTTATCAAATCTAAACGTATAAAAGTGGCTAATATCTTATTAACTATGACTCACTGAAGTTTCCAATAATTTATATTCGATTCAGTTGTATATACATTAAAGATTTAAAGTTTTGTTATAAAAATATTTGGTATAAAGCTTTTAAATTAAATCGTAATAAAAATCATTAATTAAAAACGGGTTCAAACCAAAAAAATGTAATTAAACATAAACTTGTTTATCTGAAAGCAAATTAATTTAAAATAAATACATTTAATCAATATGATCTGTATCCTAAGACTTTGTTTCTTATTATACATATTTCATAGTGCTACACTTCCTTATCATTATTCTCTAGTGATGATACTTTTGTTGTGCTTCTTCAATAGTTGTATACCAAATTGGTGTGCATGTTTATATGATGTGGTGCCGCCAGATGGCGTTAAACTTTATCTTTAGAGAGACAGTTGCATTATTTTGTGTATAACCACTCGAGATATGCGAGATATTGTGAATTCATTTTTACTAGCTGAGTTACATTGATTACATTTAACAAGATCGAAATCTATATCTGTAGATTGCTCAGAGGTGAATTCACAGTAACATATTTTATAAGATTGGCTTTGTTCTGATATCTGAAACAGTCTGTTGGAGCATTATTCCAATAGAGGGCAGTACTCGGTGTTCCTAATGGCACGGTATGTTGACAGATAGTACCACATGGGTGTGCATTGTTAATTGATATGGTGTTGCCAGATGGAGTTAAACATTCTTTTTAGAGCGAATGTTGCATTACTTATTTTATTTATTATTTCATATTTTATGTCAGCATAAACCCATCTCAATTTTATTTTTCATTATGTACCAGTATTTCATTATTCGCGATTCAAACGTTAACGGGTTTCTTCGAGTTAGTAGGTAAACAGCTGATATTTGTTATTGTTTCATCAGCTGATTGCATTAAAATCATATCATTTCAGTCTTCTACAATAAAGCACGATCGTTAATGTACTTTTAAGGTATAAATAGTATAACCTTGGCTATATAGTCATGTATAAGATAAAAACAAATGTTATGCAAACAAATTCCCTACTAAATGTAGTTCATTTTCTGCCACCAGATACAGTATTCGCCGGGTTGAATCGCCAAGTAGTTTCAGTAATATCTTTAAATATCGTATTGAGGAGAAGAGGAGTATATACTTGCGTGAATATTTTCCATAAAAACATAATTTTTTCTATCAATTTGTATATGTTCTCTTTGATTTTAAGTTTATAAACACAAAATGGTTTCGAATTTGAAAACCACACGATTAAACATATGTTTATATTATTAATTTAGATTACTGAATATAGTCTATAAATTCGTGTTAGTTATTATCAAAAAAAAAACATGTATTAATTAATTCTTGCTAAATCTATATGTCGTCAATATCTAACAGTTTATTCTACGTAGTACGAGAAGAAAAAGTGTAAAGATATCAATTAAGAGCAATAATAAATCTTTCGAAAATGTTGCATAAAAAGGGAAAATCAGTCCAGTAAAAAAAATATTTCACGTGTTTTAGCACCAGCGAAGTGTAAAGTCCGGGTAATCGACCGAAGTGGTAGCGAACCATGTAAATGCCCACCATAAATATACAAATACCGATATAAAATCATTAAATAGTTAAAACAAAATATACCATAAATTACAAACTTCGTTCAGCGCAATTGCAACCGGCGCACCATAATCGATCTTGTTAATTTTGATTTATATTTCCGGCCGCGATTATGCAATTATTATAAGCCTATGATACGAAGAATCTTGCAGATCTGCGGCCTTAATTAATGCAGCTCGCTTGTTGGGCCCGCATGCATTGTTCCTCACGGACATATCCGTTGTAGAAAAAAACCTTTTTAACAGTTTCCTTCGTATTAGCATACGCCAACAGCCGGTAATCTTCAAACAATGGGCGATAACAGAACCGTAAACCCATGTTTGCTGTAAGGTAAAGCCAGTAAAGCCACGCGCACCGTCCGAGTCCAATTTGAAATTATAACGTTGCATTAATTTATTATTGAGGAAATTGCAACAGTTTTGTTGTTGGAAACCTTGGAACGCTTGGGCAATTGTCATCACCGGTTATAATTAGTGAGTACAATGCACGGGCTAATTGAATCTAGCCGGTAATTTCTTTCGCGGCGAAGAAACATCAAACCGCCCACTTAATTTAAATTTGTATGGTAGGCTTTTGTCTTTTTTGGGCAATATAAGAGGAATGTTTTACACAAATAAAAAGACTACAGCTAAATTGCGTTTTTAAATTACATTGCGGATTTTATAATCTACATGATTTAGAATAATTAAATAAATAGTACAAATCTGGTACAGTAACACAACATGTAAGGTTTGTATGCAATCTGCAGCGAAACTATATGTAAACTGATATACAATTAGCGTATCAAACAAAGTTCTATTCAAAAATATCCGCACCACTTTCGGAATCAATTTAACTGCTCGTACGATTTGTGGTACAGCTAACTCATTTGTTTATAGCAAACTGCATCTGCAAGTTACAGGAAGACGATTTTTTCAGAAATATTTTTTTTTTTCAAAGAACCATAAAAATAATAATATTTCTCTAGAAAGAATATACAAAAATAAACCTTTGCAAAGTAATTTTCCAGAAAAATATAAAAATTCAAATTTATTTAATTTTTTTAAATTTAATGCAAACATTTTTTTAATATACATCATATTATACACTGATTATGAATCTATAAAATGTGTGTGCAAGTACAAGTCTAGGGCGAGGGTGAGGTTGTACGTGCGTTATCAATTGAATCAGTATAGAGTTATAAATAAATTACATTAAATACAAAAGTGCATACAAATAATCCGATGCAACTAAGATTATTTGTATGCACTTTTTTATTTGACACATTCAGTATTGGTTAAAATATTTGGAGTAGTTTCTCTCATTTTTGTTAATTTAATCCCCGGTGTGCATTGAACATAACCATAAAAATTATAAATAGTATTATTAATAGTTTTCCGTTATTCGATTCACAATTAGTTTTCGAAAACTATAATTAAATGAGAATCCAGTAGCTTTTGAAAGATTATTAGATTTGCAAATTAAATTTTCATCTCTCTCCGGAATCCAGTTGGCCCTGTACACTCTTGTGTATATTCATGGGAGAAGGACAATTTAATACTATAATAACATTGTAGGTCGTTAATTAATTATGAACTTTCGCAACTGGTAACGTTAAATCATAAATTGACTGGTACAATTTACGCATGAAAAAATATGACCTAATCCATTTGAAAAATGTCATGAAAGTGGATTTGTCCAATTAGGCTGCCATCCGAAGAAATTTATATAATAGCGGTAATCATAATGTTACGTAACTGCAAGATGGTATTATCCTGGACCCGGTGAAAGCAATATAATTATGTTATTTTTTATTCTCACTTGTAAATTTTATGACTGATCAGCTCAATGTTAGTTAGATAAGGATAAGGTAAATCTGTTTCAAATTAATAGCATTTGGTTAGTTGAAAGACCAAATACTATTGCAGGCCCACGAAACGTTTGAATTGTAAAGGTCCATTGTTTATTTTTACAAATCGGAAATAGCCGGAACACTACATGCTCACAGCCCTTGTGCATTTACCGTGGAGCTAGTGGTAGCAATATGACCAGTTGAAGGGGATTTCACGTTCTGTGCGATATGTTTCAGAGTAATACATATTATATTTTCAGCATGTATAGGCAATTTAATCTAGTATTTATGTTTTATCATATACTTAATAGTATTTCGATCTTCACAACTTACTTTCTTTATATTTCTCTTTCCGGGCATTCCCACCATACGTGCTTATGTACACCATAAATGGCTTTTTTCTTTTTATTATTGCTAGGAGTGTATTTTAAATAAGTTTTAGGGTAGTTCATTATTAACGTGGACTGCTTGATATCTATTAGATTATCCCTGTATGCATCTATGTTTACCTTTGTCTAGGGTTGCCATCTCTAGAATCACTAACCAAGAACAAGCACTTCAAAACCCCGGACTTCCCAGATTAAAACCCGGCCGTTGTTCCTAATATTATGTCAAGGCTTATATGTGATATCAAATAAAATAAAAAAAGTAAAAAATACATTGATAAATGTTTATTTATGCAAGCTAAAATCAGTTGGAAAGTTAATCTAAAAGGTTGACATAAACATAAATAATATATATTCTTTGAAAATCAAAATTAAAGTAAATTCTGACATCTGAGGAAGTTAATACACCTATATTTAAAATGAAATTATATTCATTGTCAATCAATATTGATATAGTTGTTGGTCCCAACTCAAAATAAGTATGACCGCTAGAAGTTTGAAAAGATGATAAAATACAAACTTTTATAATGTTGGCCCCAAGTTTTAAAATACGGATAATTTCAAAAAACCCGCTCGGATGTCCCCGGACGCCTCTAAAACTAGGACAAATCCGAGGAAATCTGGATGGATGAGGGTAGCCATCCAACCGGACCTTTGCCCACCCTGTACATAGTTCTAGCGGTGAGTGGTCTGACTCTACTGTATCTTTAGCTTCCACTAGCGTTTAAACTGTTAGGACAATGCTAATTGTAAAGCAAAATCTAGTTTAGGATGTTTATTTGCGGCCGTTTCATCGCATAACGTTATGTCGCCGCTATTTTTATGTGTTTCCCTATAACACCATCATTTTAGTCTTAGTACATTTTACAGCAAATTGTTGGATATATAAAACATAAACTAATGAACATATCAAATAATTATAGCTCATTCACTGTTAGTAGTAATTTATTATATAAGGTAGTTTGTACTTGAAATACTTCAATAAGAATTAAAATTCTCATATAAGAATCAATTTGTCAAGGATGAGGATGGGCACATGACAATGTTTTCATAAGAGGCAATTCTATTGGCACAGGTGAGTGGTCTGACTCTACTATATCTTTAGCATCCACTAGCGTTTAAACTCTTAGGACAATGCTAATTGTAAAGCAAAATCTAGTTTAGGACGTTTCTTTGCGACCGTTTCATCGCATAACGTTATGTCGCCGCTATTTTTGTGTTTTCCTATAACACCATCCTTTTAGTCTTAGTACATTTTACATCAAATTGTTGGATATATAAAACATAATCTAATGAACAAATCAAATATATATAGCTCATTCACTGTTAGTAGTAATTTACTATAATAGGTAGTTTATACTTGAAATACTTCAATAAGAATTAAAATTCTCATATAAGAATCAATTTGTCAAGGATGAGGATGGGGGCATGACAATGTTTTCATAAGAGGCAATTCTATTGGCACAGGACTGACGCCTACTCCGCGGGATTATTTCGCATTAAAACAAGAATAATACATTTAATATAATCAATTTTGTATGAATTTTGGACACAATCCTGTTTCAAATCAAGTTAATACCAATATTGTGCGATGATGCCTACTTCACGTAAGCAACAAACATTTAAGGAACAATTGAAAACTGTAATTTCTGATTCATTTTGGAAGAAGAAATAGCCTGGTGATGAATCGGCAGTGATAAAACGTCCCAATTAGTAGAATGGATTCAATTTACGACATTTATTAAATTAAATATAAGTTAAATGCGAAAATAACCACTTGATGTGCGTCCCTTTCTGCATCGAACAAAAAAGGCTGTAAACGTTTTGTTTGTTAAATAGAAACTGCTTTTCAAATAGTTTTATTCTGTCCGGTTCTGGATAAATAAGTTATGGTTACCCTAGGTTATAATTCTTTTTTATATATAGGTGATATACAGACTTTCCCAAAAGTTGCGCGACGGAGTTATAATATATATAACGACTGAAGAAAAAAAAATGAAAATTTGGGGATCACTAAACAGTCATAAAAACTACATTCTTAGATAGTTTAGAACTTCCATGCAACGTGGAGTTTTTGTAGGAGATGACCACCCTAAGATAACAACCCTTGTAGAGTTTGACCTTATTTTAAAGGTAATAAAAACAGCGCAGTCCGAGATTTTTTAAGCCGCACGTTTCCAAACCATTGGATTGGTAGAAGAGGTGAAATTGAGTGGGCCACCACGATCTCCTGCTATAACACCTCGAATTTTTCTTTTATAGGTTTCTGAACAGTATAGTGTATGCAAGAAAACCAGAATCAATATATGATATGGAAAATCGAATAGTTGAAAAAACCACCAATATCACTAGGGATGGTTCAGTATTCCATTTACGAGCGTTTGGGTCATTGCGAGACCGAATGAGGTCGACAATTTGAACATTTGATATAAATATCGCATAAACGTGCAAACAAACATTAAAATGATTTTATATAATAAATAAAATTTCATTTTACCATTTGGTAATCAAGCCTTCATAATTCTTAAAAGAATTAAGGTATCGGGTTTTTGTTTAAGGAGATGTGTTTCCATTATTTTTAAAATAAGGTAAAACTCGACAGGGGCTGCTATTTAAAAATGTTGGGGTGGTCATCCCCTAAAAAACTCCACGTTGCATGGAAGGTCTAAGAATCTAAGAATGTAGTTTTCAGTGATCCTAAAATTTTAATTTTTTTTTCTTCGCTCGTTTATAATAAAATACTTATAACTCAGTCCCGGAACTTTTGGGAAAGCCTGTAGTTAGTTGCATATATTTATATTTCTATATATCAAATGTCACTGTTTATTGCTAATGCAATTCAAACGAATATAGACTTTCTATTATAAATGAAAATTTTTATTTAATAAATGTCCATAGCTTCTATATATTATTTATAGTTAAAATCATTTGAAAATTAATTAAACAAATATTCTTCAATTTCTAATTGATTGCCATCAAAACCGGTTAATAAATCCATTATTGTTATTGTACCCGGCATTAATATTTATATTATTATTTATATTTATATTCGTAATACTAAATATTTTAATACTTTTCTTGAAAACGAAAGTGTTCACTTTCTCATGCAAAATATTCCTCACTTATCTGCGCCATAAAAATTTCACAAACACTGGGTTGTGATTGCGAGGATGCAAAATTTTAATTAATTTTGTGAAAGCGACTGTAAAGATAAAAATCTACCCCATAAAATATTAACCACATGCTCAGCCTTTAACTAATGACATATTGATATCGAACACTATGATTGTAACACATGTAAATGAACTTTCAAAAATGTTAGATATACTTATTATGGTTCATATAATTAAAAGTTGTGCAGAATACAATTGTACAGATTACAAAATTATTTAAAAAGAAAACTTTGTTTCTCAAAACAATAATTTTTATTTGTACAATTATTATAACCAACAATTTGAATGGGTTTGTTGATGGTGTTTAATCATCTATGTATAGGATAGGATATACAGGATGTTATTTAACATATGGGACGTAAACACTGGCCAAAATTAGCATTTAAAAATAATAATCAGAAAAACAATTAAATTTTTGTATTAAAATTGTCCACTTTGATGCCAAAAATCGCCACCTGAAGTTTTTCGACAATTTATACACACACTATATATCTAGAAATACTTGTATTTTGTTAATTAGCATGTTTGGTTAAGCTAATTCGATGTACGTATAGTATAAATGATGAGGGATTTGAGAGAATTTAAACGCAATAGGATTAGTTATAGATAGTAGACAGTTATATATCATACGAAGTATTGATTCAGTATTGTATTCGTGTAAACGTTTCAAAATCATGACATTCATAATACCGACAGTATCGAAATACCATATACATACACCAATCGCCTTCATTAACGAACAGAAAAATCTTCATATTAGAATAAATTTGTCATACTACTCAAAATGGAGGGATTGTCGACCCCTCCAAAGGCGGGTGTCGACGGTTTACCAGGATCCTCATAAAAGGCTACATCGACACTGAAGGGCGATAGCCTACTACCGCGGGACATTTTTGCATTGAAAAAAAAAAATATGAAGGGTAAACATGTTCGTGTGATGATTTTTTACGATTTTTGATGTGGATTTTCTCAACAGCAGTGTACCGATCCATTTACCATGACTTTGATGATGAATCACCATCCAACGCCACAATATATCGATGGTTTAGTGAATTCAAACGTGGCCGCACTTCGAAGGTCCTCCAAATCGGTCGTAGTGCCAGAAAATATTGATGCTGTGTACGAATTCATAATGCAAGATCATCATGTCACCTATAGTGAGATTGAGGCATTCATGGGCATTAGTATGAGATATTGCATGAACATTTAGCCGTCAAAAAGATTTGTTCGCGTTGGATTTCGCAGAACTTAACAATCGATAATAAAAAAGGCGAAGTGGAAAGACATTAATCGAATGCAAATTTATGTAGATCTTATAGGAGAATATTCTGAAAAACATCAGAGAAGTTTCTATACCCCAATTATTATTTTTGTTATTCATTCTGAATGCATAAATAGCGACCCCTGTATATTACTAATGTAACATTAATTTATATGTATACAGTAAATTATGGTCTGGCTTTAGAAGCTCGGGATTTAGAATGACGGAATTTTGAATGTCGCGATATTGAACCTGTCGGGACTGCCATATCGTTGGTTTTTGATATCGGTATTTTGATACTGTGGATGTTGAGTATATCGGGGTTTTAATACTGTCGTCATTTTGCATGTCGTTGTTGTCAATTTTGAATTTTGAATGTCGGTATTTTGAATTGGACCCGGTGAGCACTAACCACAATACTTTATCATAGGTATTATATTAATAGAAAACATTTTATATTATAACGATTTATAGAATAATTAATATTGTCAAATTTTGCATTATTGTTATAATTTGTATTAAAGGTCGTTTTAGACAAGACAATTTCTTGACTCAAAAGTTAGTCAAGATGCGAGATAATTTAAATCGTCTCGTACCATACAGCAAATTATTAGAAATATTAAATTGGATGGCAGATCGAATGGAAAAATATAACGCGTTCTATTTGTCAAGAACAAATTGTATATGAATTCATTTCTTGAACAACTTTTGAGCTAAGAAATTGTCTTGTCTAAAACGACCCTAACAATTATATGAATTATAGTAGCGATATTATTTATATAATGTAAAGTTATAAACTAAAAGTTTAAGTTTTGAATATGGTGCCTAAAAATGTCTATATATAAAAAATGCGAAATTTATTCAATGTGAATAACTGAGCGTACTTGATTCACAGCCGCTTGAATTATATTCAAATTAGAATGCAAGTGCATTCTACTGTTATGGGATTTTGCATATTTTATACACTTGGCTCAGTTCTCACACACATATTCGCGCGTTTTTCGTCTAATTGGCGGCCCGACAATAGTTAAAAGCAATTTCTTTTGTAATTAATTAATTCAATGCTAATTACATGCATTATTTATATTAGCTACGAAAAAAGCTTGTCACTTTATACACAATACAGTGGAAAATAGTTTCTATATGAAATAAATATGATAATGAAGAGAAGAAAATCTGCACTGTATTATAAGTTTGTACTAGATAATTACAATGTAGAAAACTAATAGTTCTTTACACAGATATGTAATGATTTATTGGTAATGTTCTAGTTAACAACAAACATGTTTCTACTTTATCAGATGTAGTATTGTCATATATGAAGGGGTCAGCAAAAATAACATTATAAGTTGAATATAGATTAGCGTCATTTTCGTTCTCCTGACATATATATATATATATATATATATATATATATATATATATATATATATATATACATATATATATATATATATATATATATATATATATATATATATATATATATATATATCTTTTTCAATATTTGTCAGGAGAACGAAAATGACGTTAACCTATATTAAACTTATTTTAATAGACTTTTACCTAACAAATTTATAAAAACTATTAATCATGAATGAATCTGCGGACTTGATTAGTTTTTCCATATTTTCCATATTTTATTCAATGCCATATGCCATTAGTGTGTCTACTATGCCTGCATTGTATTAATATTTGTGTTAATGTTTGCCAGTTTTTCATTTAGTTCTGTTGCGAGTTTCTCTCGCATTTTCGGTCCTTTCAGTACTCTCATATTGTTCATTATTGCTATATACACTTCTTTGTCTTGATTTTCTTATACTTGATTATATACAATTAAAAGCTATTTTTGAAGTATTAAAGTAATGTGAATTATAATTAATATATATATATATATATATATATATATATATATATATAAAAGTGAAGTATTTTATATGTTTATGAATATTTTAATTGGTTGGTGCAAATGCACTAATAGAAAATCAACTGAATTAACCTTAGTTACATTTTTGCTTTGTACACATTAGCAACAATTATACTTTCTTTAAATAAATATACATTTACAATCACCAAATGACATGTGGATGCCTATATAAGTAAATTTACCAATAATATTTACGAGTATGACTTTAATTAATATAATTAATAATAATAATAAATATATACGTATCTAACACAAATATAAATGAAAAATAATTTGCGTACACATTATTTAAATTTAGAAGTAATTAAAAAAGGTACGATGCGTTCAAACGCAACATTAAAATATAAGTAATTATATTCATTACCTTTATGGGATTTAGGTTTCTAATCCCAAATAACGGATAAAGCATGTTGCTTAATAACGAATTCTCCACGGCGATTGTTAAAAGCAATTCGGCATCTTTGCGAAACAATGGGTACCAAAAGAAATTCGCGTTGTGTGTTTTTATTGTTTGCAAAATGATGTTGATGAGCCATTTAATGGTTTATTGGCGGCGAAGAAATGGGCTTCTAATTGTGAGGTTCAGCTTAGTGAGCCTTGACCAAGATTGCATTTACATGCGGTCTTGGAGTCTAGACAATGAAAAACTGAAACATTGTGGGAACGCAGGAAACATGTAATATTTAATATATCACAATAAAGTATCAGTGAGGTATTTTTAATTTATAAGAACATAAACAATTATCTAAATATAGACAGACATACAGGGTGTACCATATGTTGATTTTTTATTATTGCGGTGCCTCGGCAATAACTAAAGGCTCAGCGTTAGAGATAATTTACAATAATATTACATACCTTGCCTAAAAGTTAAAGTTTTTGCAACAAACTCACAATTACGTCATCAAAGAAGTTTGCATAAAAATGCATAATGAATTTCTTTAATTTATTAACAACGATGATTCGTTAACAACATTTAGGAATTTTTAAGATCCTCTATTGGAGACTTCTACTTACACAAATAAACATCCAATAAAATTACCTTAGAAATCAATGACATCTGTTGTCCTGCAGTTGTTAATCAGCCTAATAATTTGCCTTGACTGAATTGAATATTATATGCTAAAATTTTATGATTGATGAAATATTAAATTAAAAGGTGGAATAATTTAATATTGTTAATCTTACTCTAATATAAATTTACCCCTATAACGCTGTACGTAAATTAAATCTATAACTGTTTATCTTTGATGTGAAAAATAAATGACTTTTAAAAATTGAAGAATTATCACATTGTAAAAATCCTTCTGTAGCTTCAAATTTTATGATTGATTAAATAAAGCTGGAATAAATGAATATTGTTGATCTTACTCTAATATAAATTTACCCCTATAACGCTGTACGTAAATTAAATCTTATTATCTATTGATGTGAAATATAATTGACTGCTTACATGAAGCGTGTATGTTAAAATCACTAATTATGTAAACTATAAACACTATATAAATCTTGTTAATATAGAAATTGATATTTGTTAAATAACTACAGATGTTAAATAGTACAGATATATTGTGATCTCCCTCCTAGTTGGATAAAATTATTATTTTAATTTATATTATAAAGTTAATTAAAACATACTTACTTTTAATATTAATTTCCTTGCTTCTGAAAATGAATATATTTTAAACCCTTGATTCTATCAAATCTATCAGTATCTGAAAAATGATGTTAATGTTGAAATCCCAGTTCGTATTCATTATATAATTACATATGATAAATTAAATAGAACAGATGTACTGTAATTTCCGGTCCTAGTATATGCAATGGTATAAAAACTGAATAAATTTATTATTTATATTATAAGTAAATTCTTGATAATAAAGAAAATTAAGATGATAATAAATGTGTTATTTTGTTTAGTGTTCTATTAATCTATTATTCCTATCCGAAGAAAAATGTGTAAGGGTTTAAGTCTCTAGTCGTGTAAATTGTAAACTATATCGTTGTTATAATTGTAATATTAATGTCCATATAAAAGTAGGTATTCATTATATAATTAGATACGTTAAATAGAACAGATACGTACTGCAATTTCCTGTCCTAGTATATGTTCAATATTAAAAAACTCGTTTAGCAACACCTGTAAATTCGTAACTGGGCTAATATATGAATTAAAGCGTGCGAACAATGCACACGAATCTTAACAACGGTGTAATATAAAGCAATTTAAAGAACATGTATATAACCTGTTACGATTATGCATATTTACCTGATGTTTATGGGTGTGTAATGATATAATAGTCATAAAAGCAGTATTTCATAATAATATGAATACGTTAATCCTGAACCGCTCTTAATGTTAAATAATTCATGAATTTAAATATCGTTACTTATAAACATAATTAAACGGTACCTATATAGAATAATATGGGTTTGGGATAGGTTATTATTGTGTTTATTTAATTGCGGAGATAGTTACCACCTAGTAATTTAGAACGACATGGTCAAATATCTTTATATATATATATATATATATATATATATATATATATATATATATATATATATATATATATATATATATTACTATATCGTTGTAAATAGTTTTGCAAAAAACTATGGAAATCCACTGGGTAGAGAGATGATATTGATACATTATTTAAACTCGTCAATATAGACATTTACAATTTTAAAACTACGTATAGATATGATACTATATCACACGATCCTAGCGAGGGTGCAAGGTGTGCGCACGCGGGCGGCCAAATACAGCCTGGGGCAAGAGCTAGCGAAAGTTCTAAACATAAGATCTGAACTAGACTCACCGGTGTGAAGTTTTATTTAAGTTAAATACTTTTGTTCGGGAATGTTACATAATATAAGTTCTTATATATCGCACTGTGAGATGACAACTGTCGTAACAAAACAGTGAAAATGAATGCATTTTATAAAATTGCAATAGTTCCAGTAGTTTTACCATTAGGAATAATGCTATATATTTATAAAATAATAATTTGGTTTATTCTAAACGCAAAAAAGATTAAAGGAGCGTTAAAATGTACATAAGAATCATAAAAATAAAAACCAAAACCTAAAAATTTATTTTGGTAGTTACGACACTTGTCATCTCACAGTGCGATATACACACCCTATTGTAGCGTCATTTTTAGGTACCTAACGGTAGAATAGGGCTACACTTAATTAATTATGTTAATTTGTATTTATGCATCATTAGCCTTTAATGTAAGATTGGCAATAAAATAGATGCGGCTTACCTTATTTTGCTCTCAGAAGACTTTCTTTATCAAAATATCCATTACTGAGTAGTTTACGTCGTATTTAATCATTTATAGCCATTAAAATGATGATTAGATAATTATTAATTAAGCAATTAAATTAACACTAGCGGATATTAAATGCACCTAACAAATTAAAGCATAGGTGAATTAATTTCCATTAATACAATATTAATATGCCATAATTATGTTCAAACAATACACACGTATTAGAAAGTGCTCCAACTACACATGCTTTTCCGTAAAATAGCAGTTCTACATTGTTATTACAAATATATTACTCCAGGAAAGTGTCAATTATTCCGCGGGGATAAAAAAATCCTTCTACAGGAAGATACAACTTATAATTACCTATCCGATAAAAATGTGAGTTCCGCTTTATATACTAACGCTCATCTTTTATGTTGCAGGTACGTTCGATTATTCTTCCCAGTTACATGGTAAGCTAGATTTAATCGTTTAATACAGTCGGGCAATAATCGCAGAGGCCATGTTTCATTAAGTTATTGGACGCTATTGTCGGGGGCAGTGAGGCATATCTTGTTTTAAATGAATTACGGTAATAAGCGCTGAAGGCACGTTAAATGCCTGACTGTTTAATTTATGCTCGTTGTTAAATTAAGCAACGAGTTTTGTTGTTGTATTATAAAATTATAAATATGTACAAGTTTGTACGACTAATATAGAATCGAAATTGCTTATGAAATAAAATATTGATTTTCTCAGAATTATCAAAAACGTTTGAGAATGAGAAACAATGAGGAATCATAATTTAGTAAAGAAAAGAAAATAAGGCTCAATTATATTACAAAATTATTGCCAGTCATAACAATTCTTTCCAATTGTCTTGGCGTGGTATAAAAATTAAGTCGAAAATACCCCTAACTCGTATCTTATATCTTTCATTTATACACGGTAATGTAGATGGCTAATACATTTTAGGTATACATAAACCATCCACAGCATCTGTGTTGCCAAATTTACCATTTTGATGTTGGGCATTTACTAAAGATCTAGATCGAGACAGATGAATTTTCCCAGACTCTATGAACATTCCCCTACAACGTACTGACAGTACTGATAAGGAACTGCGCTATTTTATACTCACCGTGTATAACTTCTATCTTCTCTGTATATGTTTTTAACAAGAAATGTGCAAATTCTCTTAAATACCTTTTATTACTTGCGTGCAAAAATGAAACGCCTCCTACAATCTTAAGTAAAATAGTTCATACGAATATATGAAAGCTAGGTATCATTCGTTATTGAGATTTACGTTATTTTTTCCAATAAGATAAATCTGGGAAGATTAATGTCAATTTTGCTAAGCATATTTAAAACACAAAAACTAATTAATTCGAGTATGTAGACATATTTACGGATTCTGCAATGTAAATACGAGAACATTATCCTAATGATCTCTCACCATTCATCTGGACATGTATTTATTTAATTTATGTATTTACTTGGGGGACCGTAATAATTCTATGATGTAATTAATTTATACATTCAGTTTGTCGTATTACTGGCCCGCGAGGAACTACTTGTTTAGTTTTTACTTTCTAGATAAATTAACCTTTATAAAAAGGTCTGCTTCTTATAAAAATTAAATTCCCAAATTTGAAATTCAATTATTTTTAATTTAATTGGTAAATAAAGGAGAATCTCAGTAACAAGCACGTTAAGCTGATTGTATGGAAAATAGTGAGACATATTTGATAGAGGAAGAATACAGGGGAATGGAAGGGGAAGGGCAGGATTCAGAGCAGGAAGGACATGCACGGATAACGTCTTCACACTAAAACAAACGAAAAAAACGAACACTAACCAACAAATCCATCTTATTTGTATCGATCGCAGCAAGGCATATGATAGCATCCCAGTAGTTAAGCTTCATACTCAGATTAGAACAGTAAAAAACTTAGACGATGGCTTGAAGTAAAAAAAAATAGGGAGAAAGCTGTCCAAAGATTTCTCCATAAATAAAGGTTTACGCAAGGGGTGTTGTATATCCCCAACGTTATTTAAAATGTATGTGGCAAGATCGCTATTCACCAACGTTCCATAAATGTATCAATAGCTATTGGACCCATAAGTATTCGTTCTTATAGCAACAATAAATACATCATGTAGGAAATGTAGTTACTTTAAAGTCTCTCTATTGGAAACACTGATTAATTACACAAAAGGTGGCATCAACGCTCCAATCACAAGCGCTATTCAAGGTTTTTGACATTTGTTTTCGTAATTTCTGCACAATGACGCTTTCAATTTGTCCAATCAATAGCTTATGGGACCTATAAAGTTTATGCGATGTTAGTGAATACAGGCATAAGAGATTTGAAGAAAAAGTGCAGTGGGATAGGTATAAAAATAGGAGATTCATGCCTATATACGCTACAGTACGACTAGATAACTGCCAACGACATAGAGGACTCCGAATATATAGCCAGGAAATTACGCGAGGAAACGAAAGATGGGGCCTAAAACTAAACATCCAAAAAACAAAAACTTACCGATTGCAGCACAGCTCACGAACAGTTAGAGAACAACGAAACGATAGAAGCCTGCGAGAGATACACATACTTAGCACATACTTAACATAGTTATTTTTAACAACAAGGTGAATGACGGTGAAGAAATAACTTCACGAATTACCCAGGCAACCAGAGTAATTGGATGTCTAAATGAAATATTCTGGAGTGCGGAAATAGAAAAAAAAGTACAACTATTATAACGTGCTGGTCAAGTCGAGTTTACTATACCACGTAGAGGCAGGGCGAGTAACATAGGTAAACAGGAGAAGGTTGGAGGAAGTGTAGATGGATCCGTTGAGGAGATCAGTGAAGTTTCACGACTCGACAAAGAAGAAACGATCAAATACGCAATCAAATGGGAATCAAAGGAACAGTACACACCGATGAAGAAACAAAGCTACTGAAGAGCGATGGAATGGGACCCAATACAGGGCGAAAAGAGGAAGTCCAAGAAAACAGTAGATGGAAACAAATATGATGAGTGCTAGGAGTTTATCTGTACAGACAGCTTCTTTTGAATGAACCTAATAAAGAGGTTTTGTGCAATAGGTTCTTCTTTTCCGCATGATTACAATACCTCTTACTTCTACACATACTTGGTGTAAAGTAAAAATATATTTTTTATCATCGCAGTTTTCAGTAAACAAGTTTGATGTACTAGGATCGGGTGGGTAGTTAAATTAATTAATTAATTCGGAAAATGGTGGTGCCACATAAGATATTTTCCATTAAAATAAAATACTAAAAATTCCTGAAAGTGACATTTTCTTTCAAAATTACTTAATCAGCGTAATATTTCACCAAGAATGAATCAAAATTCGATGTTTTCTAAAAACATTGCACTAACATTTTTCAGGTATCATAAACGAACAATGGATACAGATATTTTTTAGAAGTAGTCTTAACATCCCTTGACTACCGGAAGACGGTATATAGAAGGTAGTCATTCTATCTACCGGTAAATCGATTGCACACTTGTACAATTTTTATAGAAATTACAAGATACCGTTTTCCTCAATGCTTTCAATACTACAAACCTGGACAATTATGATATTTAGAGTACAAATCTATGAATGCACAAATATGACACATATTTAGTTTCTTCTGGTATTATGTACAATGAAACGACAATTTAGCAGATACATTTATTAATCGCTTTTAATATTACAAGTAAGCAAAATCATTAATGTATACAATACGATAGTTAGATTTGATCTCCATAATATCTCCTGTACTGCAAATTTCTTTGTCTGTAGTGGGAAGGCGTATGTTGAGGTGTCTCTGGAGCTTCATCATTTACAGATGTATATTGTTGTTCTTGTTCCGTATCATTGGCGGTGACTGCACTTAGTGCTAATAACAACACCAAACCAATCGCTAAACCTTTCATGATTGCTTTGCTACTTGTTTAGCAATGTGGTGTCTTAAATACGTTTTTGAGTTATGTATGAAATATTATAATATCGGAAAATAATGAGATATTTGATCATTTAACATAATAGCAAAAATAGGTTAGCTGTAATTGCATACCAACTTAATTAGTTTCATATGGTTTTTCCGCATGATTACAATACTTCTATACATACTTGGTATGATAATGTAAAAATACACACTAACGAGATCTAATAAGATCGAAATCTAGATATGTAGATTGCTAAGAGGTGGGTTCACACTTATATATGTTTTATGCGATTGGCCTTGTGCTGATATCTCAAGCACTCTGTTGGAATATTATTCTCTAGAGGCCACTACCCTGTGATCCTGATGGCATGAGCATGTTGACGGTTATTACCATATGGCTGTGCATTGATAATTGATGTGGTGCCCCCAGATGGCGTTTAACTTCCCTCTTCGAGGGTTAGTTGTACTATTTTTGGTTTCATATGGTTTTTATTATTATATTAATATTCTGCCATTACTTATTCTCATTTATGAGCTATGTACATCCAGAAGTCTCCTGCATGGGCGTGCTTGGGGCTCTTTTATATTCATTCGCGTGAAACCAAAGAGCTTTTTTTATGCATGCGTTGAATGCTTCGCAGCTAATGATTTCATGTAGTGGTGTTTCTTCTGCTTCCCCATAGTGTGCAGGTGTTTATTTGATGTGCAGTGTCCTGTTAGAAGTCCTACGGCATTTCTTAATTGGTTCCTATTTAGTTTTAGGATTTCTTCCATATCCTGTCTACTGGGAGCCTTAATGAATATTTTCATGCTTTCTTAAGTTATTCCTTGCGGTCTTATATGGTATCGCGCATGTTTTTTCGGGGCCAATGAATTTTAATTCACTTGCCTCTTTTGCCAATTTCTCCGCGTTTTCATTGCATTTGATTTCCTAATCCAGGACATTAGGAAATAACACAAGGTTATTTTGTTTTGGGCTTCTAGTATCATCAGGTTTTGTATTCTATGACAACTCTAGAATTATTCACGTTGGAATATAGAGCTCTCCACACTGCTTGACTATCTGTCACAATATTGAATTGTATAGTTTATTTCCAATCAATTTTAAACGCAACTTTGAATTACGATGGTTTTTGCTTGGAACTTGTCTAGCTGGAAACTTGTGCGTTTTCATACACTAATATTTCAGTTCCTATGTTGATTGGATCCATCAGTAAACCAGATTGATTATTTAAGTTTTTGCATGTATTTTTATCCCATTCTGTCCTGCCAGATATTGTTACCTTGTAAGGTTTCGTCATGTGTGAGTGTATTTATTGTCCTGTCGGGACGCATTCTTAGAATGTATTCTTATGTTTTCCCTAATATTAGTTGGGTGTCGTTTGTAGGTAATACGTATGACTTCCCTTGATTAGATTACTCCGTGGCCATTTGTTTCCGCTGTTGCTGTGTGGGCTAGAACCCTGGACCTCGGCTGACTCCAGTTGTAAAACACTGTTAGCCTTTGAAATATGGATGTTTTTGCGGATATCCTGGAAAGAAGGTATCACCAATAAAAGGGTCCTTAAAGAATTTCATAAAAAAATAACTGGAATCTTTAAAACAGTAAAGATAAAATAGCTTGAATATCAAGGGGACATAATAAGGAATAACCAGAGATACAACATTCTTCCCCTGATTCTACACAGTAAAGTGGTAGGAAGAAGAGAACCAGGAAAAAACGGCTAAAAACCCTAAGAACATGGGATGAAACGACAAGCGGTCTGTTTGGAGCCGCTGTGTGCAAAGTTCAGATCGCTATGATGGTTGCCAAAATCGGCATACACTTTTAAGGAAATATTAATACCATACTTCATAGTCAAGTCTGACGACTGATATACATATATTGTAATTGATTTTTTTAGTTTATTACATATTTATTAGATAATGTAATGATATATTTATTAGATAATGTTTTTCTGCCTACATTGATTATTTCAAACACCAATTATACTAGGTGATTGAAATGAAGACTTAACTTAATAGTTCATTAGTACATAATATAACGTAGATTATTCCGTAAATTAACATTAATCTATGATAACAAAAACTATATTAAATATAATGGCATCTTTATAAAATAACTCGCAGCCCATAATAACGTATTGCAAATATTTTTATTTAATTGTAGTTTAAAGTATTTGTAAGAAATGTACATTAACAAGACAACTATCATTCACACATAATATTATTAAACAATTAGGAAATATATCGTCCATTGTATCGTGAAAACCGGTAAAAGTTCTATGGAGAATCTAATGTCAGTTCACCTTATATTGTCTAATTGGTCCATCAGTTATTTCTTCTTGTCATTTTTCCAAAATGCTTCAAGCTCTCTAAAATAGTGCCAATATATAAAAAGGCGATAGACATCATACATTGAATTATAAACCAATTCTCCACGGATATAGAGACTGCTTTCTATAATCGAGCTTACAAATATATAGTAGACAAATAGTTACTATCTACAAATCAACATGGCTTTAGATAAAACGTTCTATGGAAGAAGCAATAACTTAGTAATACGAGGCACTATATAATAAACAGTCACTGTTGTGATTTTTCTTTGACTTTTCAAATGCTTTTGATACGGTTAATCATCGACTGCTTTTAGAAAAACTAGATAGTATAGGAATAATTGATAGTTCTTTGAGGTGGATAGAGGATTACATAACTCAGATAATGGAGAATGTGAACATTGGTGGGCAAAATCGGATCCCTTACCCAACGGTATTGGAGGATCCATTATTGCCACATTCCTGTGTTATATGCAGATGATTCCAATATGATAATACTAGTGGATAATGATATAGAGTTAGATAAATCAAAACTAGTAGTTGAATATATATTAAAATGAAGCAGAGAAATCAGGCTGGTGATAAATTCACTCAAATCTAACATGTTTAATGTCATAATTAAAAACAAGTACGTCAATAATTCGAAGTATATTTCAATGAATAAGAAATCAATACAAGTTCTACAAGTAAAATTTCTGAAAATTTTTCTTGATCACAAATTAATTTGCCTGGAGCATGTTGATCACTTATGTAGCAAACGTTCAGCGTGTAACTTTTTTTAAAGCTTGGTATCCATGTAGTCATGAGGTTTTATAGCCAAAAGTGTACGTTGTTTTTAATTTTCTACAAATGTATTGGTTTAAAATCAGAGTAAATATGAAATCATTTCAAGTCAAATAGATTAATATTTATACACAACTTTTATTGTTATAACTATTGTTTATATGTACATTATATTTACAACAAACCACACACATTACCAGAATTGAATGTATATTTTTTGAAAAATTGGCATAGCAGAGATTTATTTCGAATAAAATACTCGAAATAAATAAGATATTTTTTTCAAAATCAGCTTATGCCGTAGGTAAACATAGACTTTTCAGACACCGCTGTTACGTGCTATATGCAAAATTTGGTTTTAATTTCCAGCATTTTTTTCGAAAACGTGGAGGAAACATTTATCACAGGCGCAGACGACGGACAGACATTTTGCAGTTATAGTCTTAAAATAATCAAGAGACCAGATGAATAGAATTTTGCGGAAAAAATCCGCACGATTCCAATACTCTGTATATACGTATGATATATTTTTGTTTGTAGAACAGTTTTCTGCAAACAAATGACTTAGTTAATTAATTCGAAAAGTTGTGTAGTGCCCACAGAAGATATTTTTCATTAAAATAAAACAGCAATAATTTAAAGTTCTTGAAAGTTATATGAAATTTTCTTTAAAAGTATTTATACATAGTAAATTCATCAAAACTAAACAAAATTGTTATCTGATTAAACACCATGGTAAATTTCGATGTAAAATATACAATATTTTTCTAAAAACGTTACTCTAAAATTGTTCAGGTATTGTGGACGGACAATGGATACAGACATTTTTCAGAAGTACTCTTAAAATCGCTTGACTACCGTAAGAATACCTTCTATTTATCGGTAAACCGGCGGCACATGTGTATGATTTTTATAGAAATTACAACATAGTCTAATCATAGTCTAGTCTTCCCCAATTTCTTTCAATGCTACAAACCTATACAATTATGATATATTAGAGTACTATTAACGCATAAATATGTAACATATTTAGTTTCTTCTGGTATTATTACAGTGAAACGACAATTTAGTAGATACATTTATTAATCGCTTTTAATGTTACAAGTAAGTACAATTATTAATGTATACAATACGATAGTTATATTCGATCTTCATAATATCTGCCTGTACTGCAATTTTCTTTGTCTATAGTGGGAAGACATATGTTGAGATATCTGTGGAGCTTCATAACTTACATATATAGATTGTTGTTTTTCTTCCGTATCATTGGAAGTGACTGCACTTAGTGCCAATAACAACACCAACCCGATCGCTAAACCTTTCATGATTGTTTTACTACTTGTGTGGTAATGTGGCGTCTTAAATACGTTTTTGATTTATTTAAAATATTATAAAATCGTATCAGAATGAGATATTTGAGCATTTAACATGATAGCAAAAATATGTTAGATGTCATTGCGTACCAACGTAATTGGTTTCATATGGGTTTTATTGTTATATTAATTTGCTCAAGACATATCTGACAGCTCTTATTATTCTAAAGGATTATTTGATAAATAGTAATTCTAATAGAGTAAGTTAATACATATTTCCTTATTTATTAAATTTAAACTTATAAAAGTCGCTAATATATAATTAAATATGACAAACTTTCCAAGATTTTGTATTCGATTCAGTTGTATAGTTATTAAAACTCAAGTTTTGAAATAATTTTATAAAAATTAATTATTTGGTAAAAAACTTATTAATTGAATTGACAAAAAAAACATAAATTAAAAACACGATCGTCCTCATGAAATCTGAACGCATTTAGACCATGTATGGGTGATCCGTTCAGCAAATCTAATCGGGTATTAATAAGTTGGACTGACGACGAATATGAACGCGCTTCTGGATTTTATATAGGTATGCGCGTTGAGTGAAGCATAATTATGATTTGATTTGGTTCTTCAATCAACGGTATTCTTGGTCTATACCTGTTAAGTGAAGAATCAAGAATCTTCTCAGAATTCTGCAGGCAATGGACGGACAGTATCCCAACTGCTCAGATCAAAAACGAATCAAGAATATTGGATTTTTTGCACACTTTCGCTTTCAGCTATACTAACCATGAATGTTATAAATAGTATCAGAATAACACTTCGTTTTGACAGTGAATCCTATTAGTTCTATCTAGCTTAAAAAACACCCTTGGCCAATAAACATATATTTCACTAATTTAATACCGGGATATTAGAATATTTAAATACCAAAATACCGGTATTGATTTTTGCTCCGATATAATAATACCTAAATACGTAGGGGCTTGCGGTTTGTTCCCACTTTACAGGTTTTGCCGACCAAATAATTGAGTAGTTCTAAACTAAATGATGCTTTAAAAAGTTGTACTTATCACATATCCGCATCATAAACAGACATTAGATAGAACACACTGATACCGATTATTTAATAATTTTCCCCGCCGCTCCATAAATATTACCGCTCTAGATAGTTGTCTTTTCTGTTTGTTGGATAATACGGCCCTGCATGTGTAACAGATATACACGAAATAAATTTTGTGAAATTTTAAAACTACGTCTCCACATCTAAGCTTAGATAAGGATAACTTGAGATAACTTTTTGCTGGTGAAATCTTCCTACATATAAAACGTGTTGCGCGTTGTTAGTAACACCGCCTACATGTTATGAAAATATAAAACCATTAAAGCGTATTGCTCATACCCATCAACAATCTTCATAAAACTTCACCGTGTTAATAATTTAATCGTGATAAACGCGGCTTCCCTGACCTCTGCACAGGAGGCGCATGTACGTGTGAACTGTGATCTGCATGTGCGATAACAGATTTCATTCCCATATTCATTTAAAAATGTAAACTGTAATTTATTGGCTGCATTTTTTTCTCAGTGCGCATGATTTTCTATCGCAGGTTTATTATTCAAAATTCGCGTGCGCTAAAAGAGCCAATTAAAAGTTGCTCGTGAGAGTAAAACTTACACAATCGGGGGCATTTCACATAGTGAATTACTGCAATCGTTATTTTGTATTTCTGTATGAGTAGAGTTTTGATTATTTTAAATACCGTGTTATTTTTATACATTATGTAAGAATGTAAGTTCATATTGTTGATTAAACATCAACAGTGTCAAAAGGGATTATAATGGCTTAACAGGTTTAACTAAAGATTACATTTACAAAACAACTTTATTTCAAATAATATTGAAACTAAAATAGTATTTTTGTAGAACAGGGTTTATTTTGGTCTGTGTTAATGCAAATTTACATTTCGTTCAGTTTATATAAAAATAATAATAACAATAATATACATTTATTACGCAACAGAAACATATTCCAATTACACGGTACAAAAATAATATAATAATAATGAAAACAATCAAAATACACACCCTACATATAAACCTGTCGAAAGTCACTTTTGAATTGTTTTGGAAAAGAGAAGATTATTCCTTTGATACTTAGGTAAATCGACATACGCAGTTACATTTCTATTTATGAATAAGTTGATTTCAAGTCTGTAACTGCGCACGTCAATTTACACAAATACCAAACCCAAAATCTTCTCTCTTTCAAAATAATTAATATGTGACTTACACCACTTTCCAGATTTTCACAGGCTGATATACACCTTAACTTAACTAATTAAGCTACTCAAAAAACAAGTACGCTATGAAAATAAGTTTAACACAAATTTAAGAGAAATAAATAAAATCAAAAAACTAAATACTAAACCGCTAGTTACTCACATATTTTTGCACAAGTGTTACGACTCATCCAAAATGAATTTTCAGATTTTGATTTTTCTTTTCATGAGTCTTATGTATATTTTAACGTTTCTTTAAGCATATATAAGTGTGAATCCTCCTCTTAGCAATCTACATATCTAGATTTCGATCCTATTAGATCTCATCAGTGTAGCTCAGCTAGTGAGGATGAATTCACACAATATTTCGAGTGGTTATATACAAAAATTATACAACTAACCCCCTAGGAGGAAAGTTAAAGGCCATCTGGCGGCACCACAATTAGCAATGCATGTTGACGGTTATTACCATATGGGTGTGCATTGCTAATTGATGTGGTGCCGCCAGATGGCGTTTAACTTTCCTCATAGAGGGTTAGTTAGAATAAACTAAATTATTATTTAAAAAAATATATAATAGATAGCATTATACTAACTATTGAAATCTTTAAAATGCATTTATCTCAAAAACTCTTTTAGGAAGTTACGACATTGGTCATCTCATAGTGCGATATCTTTGTGCACGTTTCTGAAGACATAATATATATATATATATATATATATATATATATATATATATATATATATATATATATCTACCGAAGAAGGTAAATCATTAACAAATTGACAGATTCTGCGCACCGAAGATTGTATTAACATTTGCGACAGTAAACTAACTTCTACTAAGATTTATAACTTAATTGATAATAGAATACTTTTTATTAAACGATTTTAGAATATTGCGAAACATTTGAATTTGTTAAAAATAAATATTTATTTATTTATTTATTTATTAATATACGGGAAACCCCATTTATTCATGTACATACAAACAAAAAATATATACATAATAAGTCTATAGAATTACAGAACTATCGCAAACAGTACACAAACCACAAAGCATAGAAAACAAAAGAAAAAAAACGCTCTATTGATAAAAATATTATATATACATATAAACAAGGAATTAAACATTGAATGGCAAAGTAAGGAAAAAATTAAAATTAAAAATTTGAATAGAACTAATAAACTTAATTATAAATTTGAGATACCAACTCACTATTTCTATTAACCAAAAACTTAAGCTCTTGAATAGAACAAGAAAAAATACATATTTGCTCTTGATTGACAGTATTGCCAAGTCTGGAGATTCTAGCAAGTGCACTATTAGAGCCATAGTGCGTCCTCTGCATATTAACTCTGAAAATAAGCTTAGACCGTCGTCGCATACCCTCCGGTTGGAAATAAAAATTTAACTGAGACAGAAGACTGCTGCAAATAATTTCACCTGATAATAGTTTCCGCAAAAAACAAAGATCATTCAATCTATGCCGTATTACCACAGATTTAATATTAAGACTATGCATAACACTAACATAATTTATGTTCTCCCTAGGAATACCCATTCTAAACGCAACAATTCTTAGCATTTTATTTTGAACATTTTCAATAGAATTAATATGAACAGCGTAAGAAGGGCTCCAAATCGGAGAAGCATATTCCAAGTGCGGTCTAATTAATGAACAGTAAAGATATTTAAAAGTATGAATAGAGAATTGTTTGGAAAACCGCGTAATAAAACCTAGAAATTTTAGTGATTTATTTGCTACATATTGAATATGCTGGACGAATGAGACTTTCGAATCGAACACTACGCCTAGATCTTTAATTTCGGAGACTTTCCGTAAATTAGTATTATTTATTGTGTACACTGTAGCCATAGGATTCTTAACGCGTGAAAGATGGAAAGGCATTTATCCGTATTAAGAAATAGCTTGTTTTTGTTGCACCAACTAGACAAATTATTTAAATCGGATTGTATATTTCTTATATCGATAGCGTCTTTAATTGTGTGAAACATTTTTAAATCATCAGCGAACATAAGCTCACAAAATTTCACTTGTTGCCCCAAATCAGATATAAATAATAAAAAAAAGAATGGGACCACAGTGCGAACCCTGAGGGACCCCGGAGCCAACATTGATTTCCCTGGAAATTCAATTCTTCACTCTAACGCATTGCTCTCTATCCACTTCAAAGTTTGGTTGTTGAAACCCATAGAATTCAATTTAGCAAATAAGATTTTATGGTTCACCCTATCGAATGCCTTAGAGAAGTCTGTGTAAATGGCATCCACTTGCGTTCTGCAAAGCATTTAACAAGTAACCCTGATAGACCATTAGGTTCGTTGTAGTTGTAAATCAACTGTTTCTTGCTGTTCATCGGGAATTAAACGCTTACAATACCACATTAGTTGCTGTGCTATTAATTTATCAAGTAATTTTGGGATAGCTGATTGTAAGCAAATACCTCTATAGTTTGAAACATTTGTTGTATCACCAGACTTAAAGATAGGAGATATATAACTACGTTTCCACACTAATGGGACGTGACCTATGTGACGATATGTAATATAAATAATATAAATATATTAATAAATTAGCTGATTTCCGACAGATTCAAGGTCACTGAAAAGTATTTAAGCAACATAACGAAACAGAACCAAGTTTTGGTTCTGTAAAGGTCTTTTTAGACAAGACAATTTCTTAGTTCAAAAGTTGTGAGAGAAATGAATTCATATATCCTCCTCCCATACAATTTGTCCTTCACAAATAGAACGTGTTTTATTTTTCCATTCCATCTATCCTCCAATTAAATATTTCAAATAATTTGCTGTATGATACGAGATAATTTAGATTGTCTTGCATCTTGACTAACTTTTGAGTCAAGAAATTGTCTTGTCTAAAACGATCTTAACGTATATGTTTTGGTACTAGGTTCAAGATTAAATCCCACATAATACGAATGCGCATCACTCCTTCATTCTCTAAGCATCTAAATTTATGTGACAGGAAATGCCTGACTAGTGAATAAATAGACCCAACTAAAATTGATTATATTATTAAACGGGTGGGCGACGGTAAATAAGCCCTTTACTTAAGCTGTTCGTTTATTTTTCCCTATTCAATTTATTTTTGTTTTGATTTAAATTTGTCAATACTTTCACACACTCTTCGCGTTTTCAATGGCTAATTCAAACATGGACATCTGTGGACGGAAATAACGCACGCTTTTGATTATTTGTTGAGTTTAAAATTAACTTTCCTGTCAACGGTTCTTTATTTATTGGATCCGGCCTGGAATTAAATACTCTTGATCTATTATTGTTCAGTTCGGAAGAATAATACACAGTAAATACAATAAAGGAGTGCACTATCGAATCACTAAGATTTTACTAATAACAGAAACTGGTTTCAATATGTAATATAATTTTTAGTTAGATTGAGATACAAATATGTACTACTAAGGGCCAGTTCTATAATTGATACTTAACCGGAGAATAAGGCTATTCGTGGAATAAGTTTGAGATATTAATGCCAATATGTCAAGCTCATTCCACGAATAAGCTTATTCTCCAGTTAAATGTCAATTGTAGAACCGGCCCCAAATCCAATAAAAAGTAGTACATACTGTGACCAAATATAAACAAATTAAAAATGTCAGTTGTGTGATCTAAACTTTTGTTAGAGGTTACTGTACTATCAACTTTGAACTTTAATCATTGATTAATCAATGCTTTAAGTGAATTCAGAAGAAAACTTCTATCTTTATAGGACAATCAGTCGTTTATTTGACTGTTAAACTGCGCCATATTAAAACTGACGTTTTATTTACTTTTCAAACTGACATCAGATGTCTCGTTGACAGATAACAATCCGTTACAAAAATTACATTGTTTGTACTACTTCTTTGTGACTTTAGTAGTACAAGAAAACCATGCTGCCAGACATGGCATATACCTTCAAAATTTCATTCTTATAACTATGTGTAGTTAAAATTAAGGTTCTAACAATTCGCGGATCAAGGGTAGCCATTTTACACATGCTTAAAATAGGCACGAAATGCCTATTCGCTTGGTTGTTGTCGTTTAAAGATCGATTAGTCATTAAATTACCAACCTATTTTTTCATGAACGGCGATTTAGTTAAATACAGTTTATAATATACATTCGAATTTCCAAAAAAATAAACTATAAATCTATATATAAATTCAAGAAAGTGTAAAATGGTTACTCATGATTCGCGAATTGTTATTACCTTAATTTCAACTACTTAACTGCCATTTAACTAAATGTTCATGAGTTTATAATTCATCTACAGCACATGTATCAATAAATATTTTAATTACATTACATTTTGAAGAAAATTTATTAAAATAATAAACGTTAAAAATTGAAATTAAATTTGCACATTTGAGATTTGTGAAACAACAATAAATAAATATATAAATAAAATTAATATAATATTCAAACTTGTATTTATATTCCATTTCTACATTTAAAATAGTATATAAGAGCAACTTAGAATATAATATTCATTCATTTATCCTTAAGGTAGTTAAGTTTATCTAATTATGCCGAATAAAGTACACTATTACTATTAGACCTGGCTGGCCATAATAGTTGGCGGCATTAATTATTATTTATATAATTTTTTAATAATATTTTTGCGATGCATTCATAATACAATGATGCTATTAGAACTAATTGGTATTGCGGTAGGTCCGTACAGGTTATTTATAGTATATATAATACATTCATTTTACAACTTAAAATGAAATATTACTCTCGCCTTCATTTATATCAATTACTTAGCAATTGGTTGCATTTTGCGGGTACACAAATTACAGTTCAACATGAATCTTCTTTTTTTCTGCCTCCTATATCTTAACCTATGATTTTTACTATGCTGTATGCACCGTGGTTTTATCTTAATCTTATTTTATCTATGTCTAAGGTGCCTTATCACGTTCTTCTTAACAGTCAATACATAAATAATATATGTATTATAGAGATAAGAGAAGAAATGCACATAAATAAAAGTTGTCATCATCAGCAGTCTTTGTCTCTCCACTGATGGATATAGGCCTCTCCTAATGCACTTCATTGCACACAATCTTTAACTATTCTCATGCAGCCACTTCCTGCGAGGCGTTTAGTGTCGTCGGTTCATCTCAGGTGGTCGGACAACACGACGTCTTCCTGTGCATGGACGCCACTCCAAAACTTTCCTTCCCCATCGGTTGTCGGTTTTTCGGCAAATGTGGCCATCCATTGCCATTTTAGCCAGCAAATTATCATTGCTATATGCCTTATTTTGGTTCGTCGGCGAATCTCTTCGTTGTGTAAGCTATCTAATAGGAATTCTTGACATTTATGCATTACTCCAGCAGTTAGGGTCAACGATTCCGCGTCATATGTTAAAATTGGGAAAACGTATTGGTTAAATATTCGGGGTTTCAAGCATTGCGGAATATCGCGTCTTAGGATATGGCTGAGTTTTCTCTGATAACCAACCGACTGGAGTTCGTCTGTTTGATTCTTTGGCGAAATTCGTAAAAACTTTCGGGGAGATTACAACTCCATGCCGAACACCTTTTTGAAGCATAATGGGCTGTCTTATCCTGTGTCTGGAGTGATTGTTGTGGCTCTGTAGCGGCATTTGAGTATCTCAATGTATCGGTAATCTCGATATGGTTGCAGATATTGTAGGACAGCCCAGACTTCGATGGCACAGGCCCGGCAAATAGTACAAGCCTATACTCTTCCGTTTATTGGACAATTTGTAGTACTGTACGGATATGGTCTACGGTACTGAACCTACCTATTTGAGTGTTTGAAACTGGTCTAATCTCTGGGTGAATCTATTCGTCAGGATTCTAGAATACTCCTTGTCGATTGTGTCTAGTAGTGAGATAGGCCTATAGTTCCTCAGGTAGGTTTTATCTCCTTTCTTAAAAAAGAGGATTACTACTCATCTGTTCTCCGGTTCTGGTGTTGTGCCGCTGTAGATAACTGAGTTGAATAGTTTTTGATGCAAAAACTCTTTTAGTTTTGTTTTCAGCCTTTTTAGAAGCTCCGATGTAACGCCGTCCTCGCCTGGTGCTTTGTTGTTCTTCAACAATCTCAATGCTAGAGCAACACGCATACAACACTACACCGAAGATATACCCGAGATAAGTATATATTAAATTATATACTTATCTCGGGTATATTCTCTTGTTGCAGGGAGTCTTGCTGGTGCTGCTGGTAATATTGAGGAGCGGTAAAGTTTGCCGTAGAACTTTTTTATTTCGCGGTTAATCTCTGATTTCTAGGTTACAATTTCCTCAGTATCTGTTGTCAGTTGGCTTTGGTCGATCGACATATGTTTTTTGAGCACTGTGGAGCCCTTTTTTCATCTATAACCCTTTAGATGCATTCTGCATTAAAGACACGTTCATCTTTCCCTCTAGTCCTTTCAGTACTTTTGTCTATTGTTTAGTAATCCGGGAGTCCCGAAGAGGGGCTGTTTTTCATTTTGCGTCGTTATTTCATTAGTTCCAGTGTCTTGGCATAAAGCTTCGATTGATAAATTATTGCTCTATCTTTTCTGCGGCTTATTGAATATTTTGTACTATTCTCTGGTACCTTTCATTGAAATCTGCAGTTTCCGCAAGATCTACAAAGCAGTTTTGAAGCTCTACTCAGAATTCCATCCTGATTTTGGTCGTGTGTCTGTCATACATTGGTATTCTTCATTAATTTACATCTTTCCAGATGCCTCTTACTTGCCGATGGTCGATTCCTGTATTATTATCTTTTAATATTTGTTTCTTATCGATCGAGCTGAAGTTGATTGCATTCAGGGTGTTGCCTTCCGCACTCCTTCAAGTCCACCTTGTTATTGGATTTTTCTTAAATAAAGATTCCATCGTATAGAGGCCCTGCATTTCTAGATAGTTTACCAGCATCTGTCGTCGATGGTTACTTCATTCAAGTCCGTGTAAACCCACAAATTGTTCGTTATCGTTCTCGCGAATATATTAGCGTTAATGTCGTCCATCATTATAGTGTGTACCTTTAGTTTCGATGGCTCTAGAGACGTCTTCGTGTAGCGATCATCGGGGTGTTCGAGTATGGGCACGTATACATGTATAACTTTTATAGAGAGTACTTTGTTGTTACTTATTGTATCAGACACTTTGCGAACACGCTGCCGATCTTTATGATATTTTCTGTCATTGATTTATTAACCAGAAAACCTACGCCTTCCCGAGAAGTCTCGTGGCCCTGTTTGAAATATAAAAGATTTCCCGAATTGAGCGCGACGGTTTCTTATATATCTCTACAGATCTGGGGTTATCCTTGATCTGGCATGTATGGCATGTTGATTTCTTGGGGTTCTCTTCTACTTTGATTACCTTTTCATCTGGTTTCAATGTTCTGCAGTGGTAAGTAGCCAGTAGAATTGTTGTTTACTTTCTGTTTTTGTCAATTTCTTGCCCTTTCTAGAATCCTTTGGGCAAGGTGACAGTGTTTTTGTCCGCATTTTGAGCTTGCTGCTATACCCACCAGTGGTGGTATTTTGTTTGAAAGTGACATTTCTTTCATTAGAAGGTAGTTGGCTTTCAAATACCACTCTTGTCAGGCAGCTTGGTGAGTGGCGATAACCCTGTCAACTGGGCTGTAGAAGCTAACGTTGACCTAAGACTATACATGCTTCCGCCACCTTTTCTACAGTACCTTTTTGTCTATTGGTACTAATCTCTTGTCAGGCAGCTTGGTGAGTGGCGATAACCCTGTCAACTGGGCTGTAGAAGCTAACGTTGACCTAAGACTATACATGCTTCCGCCACCTTTTCTACAGTACCTTTTTGTCTATTGGTACTAATCTCTATCATCCTTCATGTGGATAATTTACAGATTGAGTTCCGTGATTCGTGTTAGGAGGTGCTTATTTGATGCCGGCGTTACTGGCCATGCGACGATACTTTCTTTAGACATTTCTGGGGCATTTTTAAAAAATTAAACCTCCCCAGGTTTAACCACCACATCATCCGGTATCACTGCTGCTTGGTCGGGGACTGCTTAATCAATATGTTCGCAGCTAACCTCCATAATTGGAGGCCACTCACTATCCGCCACCTGTGACCTCACTAGTAAGTTGCAGCTCAATCCCAGCAATAAAAGTTGTGCATATATTTTACAATAAATTGTGTATAATTTAATTAACAATGAATTTTTATATATTTATAAAAAGTTTATTACGCATAACTTTATTGTAAAAATTCTTTTTTTTCTGCATTTTAGCAAAATAAATTTGGTTTATATTTGAAAAAGAATGCAGGTCATTTTGTAACGGTCTATAAAACAAATGGATATATTCATATTCAATATATAAATTACGCCCGTGCAGTGCAGTGTTTAGCACCCCCGCTTTACGCAGTTCTAACACTCGTATATGTATTAACAAACGGCAGAAGGGCCCGATGATCGAAATCCCGTTACAGAATAAACAAATATATAACAAATACATAACTACTATTACTACTACAGATTGTCCCAAAAGTATGGAATAAATTCGATAAAAAATTAATTTATGATTATTGCAAAAATAACGTCATCGACATTTTTCAAATAAAAATCCCATTTTTTATTGCGGATTCTGAAAGGGATTATTTTTCTGCGATCAGCGATGCATATTATGATAGGTCGCATAAGGAAATTTCCGAGAAAAATCATTTAAAATGTCAGAGTGAACAAAACACAAAACACAAAACGCGAAGTAATATTTAATTATTCAATAAAAAGCTAAAGTAAATGCTCAAACCGTGCACCATTTACTGTCTGAAATGAGCTTATGGAAGAACAAATTCGTGTTCAATATTTTCAATAATACAATTTTGGGATCCATTATCGACAATTTTAATGTCTCCAGATATTATTGAAAAGCGTCCGAGCAATTTTTGCAAAAATGATAAATAAAAGTTTTATTGAATTTAATCAATACTTTTGGGACACTCTGCATACAAAGAACAGTTGTGCATTTAAATAATTATTGTAAAACATAACTTGAGAATAATTATAATGATAGTTTTTTATTTATAAAAGTTTAAAATTCCATTGAGACAAATCAAATAAATTAAATTTGGATAGAATATTATTTTATTTTGCACTATATATGTATAATACTTTTCATAAAAAGATCTTATAAATAAAGATTTATATATTTTTTTGCTAAAATCCGAAATTCTTTGAGACGACGGGTAGATAACAATTGCACTTAATTTCATCTCCTTCGTAATTTTAATGACTCTCTAATCCTATTAATGGCATCCAAAGTAGTTACAAACATAACACATCCCACCCTGGTACTATTTTTGAAAACTGCTTACTTAATGTTATACGGAAACATGTCAAGCTTCAAATGAGGTGGGACACCAGAAGAGTTATACGTCAATGTATCATACGAAAAGCTTCCGTTCTATTTCATTAAATTTTTATTATTACATTAATTAGTGTAGCTCCAGTCAAATCAGAAACGAGCAGTTAGTGTTTGATGTTTGCGCATTTGCGCGTTTGTGCGTTTTTTTTTGAAACTACAACTTTGTTATATATGAGGACGTTCAACTATTTCGCACGAATATGACATACTTTTATGTGTCATTAATTTCTAATAGTGGGCAATAGTAATTCCGTATAAAACTGTATTATGAAACTTATGACGTGATTAATGCATGAGGTGTTTATTTTTATTTTGGTGCGTTTCCGTGTTTGCAGCTATTTATACTGCTCCAAGAGCATTAATCAATAAACTGTGCTGTATCTATCGCAGCATCTAATTTATAACAATTTCTGCGCCGCGAACGTGTTCCTTGATACTTGACCTGGGAACAATTATGCAAAATTTATTGCCTTATGGGCTATACTGTATAAGTACCGCTACGTCTCCTCCGCGTTTTGCTGAGATAAAAGATATGTTTTTAGATATTTATATTTGTTGTAGGATATAGTAATGCATATTATAGATTAATTAATTTGCGTAGATTTATTACCTTACGTAAAAATACAACATAACTTTAATAGTAAAGTTAAGTTTATGTATTATAATAATAATATAAGAAATAAATAATTATTTTTAGAGTGATATTTTCATTTAAATGCTTTGTTATGACAAAATAAGTAATATAAACCAACTAATAAATGGTATTTTGTGGGCAAACACTTTAAAAGATTCTTTATTTCTCCTATATTATTTCTTATTTTACGTAAGCATAATTAACGAAGCGTAAATTATATAGTTAACTAGAGACTATAAAATACCTGCAATCGTGATATATTTACTATTAACATCAACCATTTAATAATAAATATATAAGTGTGAATCCATCTCTTAGCAATCTACATATCTCGATTTCGATCTTCTTAGATCTCAACAGTGTAGCTCAACTAGAGAGGATGAATTCACACAATATCTCGATATACAAAAATGATACAACTCACCCCTACGAGTTGTCGCCAGATGGCGTTAAACTTTCCTCCTAAGGGGTAAGTTGTATCATCTTTTTATCAATAATTTTGTTTTTATTGCTTGTCTTGAACATATACCCCACGATTCTTAATATAAAAATGGGAAATCATTGTTGACTGTCTGGAGAGAAATATGTTTTAAGATTTCTACTCTGCAGAGAGAAAATCCATTGTTTTATACAACGTCGCTCAGCAAAGTTATCGCAGCACCATTGTTAAAACTTAATTTGTATAAATTTTTAATTATGATGGTAATTAATTAACTACATGTATTTTCTTTAATTTCTTTTTGTTTGTAGTGTAACAGCACCAGAAGAATATCTAGCCAGCGCACATTGATTTATAATATATACATATATTATTTATATATTGAAATTTATATGTTGATAATTAACACATTATTTGCTGTATAATTACTTTACATTTATATACTTAAGCTAACCTAAACTTTTTCAATTATTTAAAGAAAGGGTCGGCAAACTTTTTTATCAAGGGCCAGATAGTACATTTTTTAGGAACAGCCCGCTAGCAAACTTATTTACATGGTTATAGTACTAGATACTGCTAATAAAGGCACCTTACACGGTCAATAATACTGTCAGTCCTAGTACTATCAGTATTTGCGTCAATCCTACTTTTATATTTATCAAGTAATCAATTATCCGAATAAACAGCAGTATTCTTTTCATTTCATCATTACTATACCTTACACGATCGGTAATACTGTCAATATGTTAGAATAATGAACATTTTAAACATGTTATCGTACAGTAATACTGTCATTATTCTAAAATATTGACAGTATTATTGATCGTGTAAGGTGCCTTATAGAGCAAAAAGAAACAATTCTGCTATAACTATAGAGCATAAAAACAATTTCATACAATAATTAATAAATGTATAATAGAGCTGGCTAGATATTATACTAACGCGATGAATTAGTTTATTTTTAATGAGATAATATTTAGTCACATTGGAAATTAGTACTTGCTATATCGGTAAATGTGTTTGGAAATGGTCATCTTCATTAATAATGATCCATATTGCTATTTTACATCCTTCCGAAAATGTCCTTTAACATTGGTAAGTATTCTCAAATATAGATATACATCTCTGAGCATATGATTTTTTTATTCTTCGTGTGTAATGGCCATTTAACGGTTGTTGGCGCATATGCTGCTGACTATATTGGCAATAGTAGTTTTGTCTATGGCTGCTCGAAAAATATGCACTGTTGTTTGTCCGAACCACTACCGCAATTCTTCTGCCAGGCCCTCGTTTACTGTCTACATTTCTCTGTATGTCATATTTATCGCAGTGTCTCATAATAGTATTATTTATTTGGATACTTCAGTTGCCTAGTTTATTCGTTGCGAAACCTCTTTGTTTGTCACTCTATCCTTCCAGCTGATTCTAAGCAAACGCCTATACATCTAAATGCATTTAGACGTTTTAGCACAGCATGGGGCCTTTTAATGCTTACGAAGATTTCACGAAGCTTTTCTATTCGAATTTTAATGTCCCTCACCAGTTCCAAATGTTCGTTAATATTTTCCGATATGCTTTTGACACTCTTTCTAGTGCGCTGCAGTGAATTGTTATGCCTTTTAGATATTGGTCTCTACTTATAACCATATATTTTATTTTGTCGGGGTTTTGTTTTAATCCGAAGGCATTGCAAGAATAAACTATTCTGGTCGCTAGCATTAGTTGTTGCTAGTATCAAGATAGCATAAGATATGCTTATGTTATTTATTATTCTTCCGTGAATGAATACAAATTCACTCCAATCTCAATATCTTTTATTGCTTCCTCAAATAATTTATCGGAATATAAGTTGAAGAGTAGAGGTGAAAGTATGAAACCTTGACGACTGCTCCTCCTTATTTCTACTTCATCTGGTCGAGTTTGTTCTTTGCGGCCCGAAGGTGTTTTGATTTTTGATTTGTTTCTATTATACGTACATATTTATAGTCGATTCCAGTTTCTTTTAGAATATCGAGAATTTAGACTTACTAGACTTACACTCCTAAAAGTGTTTCTCGTGTCCCTAGACCACACGAAATCTAAATTGGTTTCCATCAATTTTGTTATCCACTTTCAGGTAGATTCTTCGGTAAATTATTCGTAAAAATATTTTTTGGACTTTGCTCATCACACTGATTGGTACGATAGTCGCTGCATTTCTTTGCCTTGCATTTTTTTGGGATGGTTGATTGTAACCAGTTCGACAATAATACTGCTATATGTGTGTATATTTTCTTCTACTAGTTTTAGTGTCGCCGTAGCATTTCAATCAGGTCCTGTGGCCTTTCTATTTCTCGTTGATTTGTTTTGCCTTTTTTCTGTAGAGCTTATATGGTCCTCGGCGTGTCTTAAAGAACTTCTAAAAGCCCTGTCGTAGCTAACAGACTGCAAAGCCTCGACGTCGGTGTATTTAGATGTCATACTGTCGACGGGCATGTATATTAGCAGTTCGTTTTACAACTCTAGATAGTTCGCCCGGTGCTATTTGCTTATGGGGGTTTGACCTTGAAGTAATCTGTGGCTTACAGATGTAGCATCTTTTCAATGAGGATGTGTAGTGGTGGTAGGTCCGCCAGGTCTTCCATTTCGGCGGTGAGTTTGGTTTTCATGGCTCCTATTATTCTCAACCCGTTGGGTGCTGCTCAGGAACCTGTCTCCTTTGGTTTGCCTAGTCTTGGGCCACCATACTACTGACCCATATATCATGTATCTTACTACCCTGGTGTATAGCCATAGGATCATTTTGGTATCCAGGCCCCAAACGCGCAAACTATTGCACCTAGCTAGTGTTAATGTAGCTTTCAGTGTGGGTTTGCTCATGTGCGAATTCCATGTTAGTTTTTGGTGTAGTACGAATACTGTACATGCACGGGGTTTCAGAACGTCCACTCCTTCCAGCGCTTTTAGCGCCACTTCATTGAAGGGTTGGAGTAATGGGACTTCTAATCAGCAGTTAGCCGGTCCGCGCACGTAACGAGTAAGTAGTCTAGCCTGGCCTATAGGTGAATTTGGCTGGATGGCGACTATGGATCCATTTTTGCACAACCGCCACTTTCACTCCCTGCAGGACTTCTTTGAACGAGGTGCTTAACCCCGTTCGGGCCTTCTTTTTGGCATGCTGTTGGGGGGTGGTAATTTTAGAGCGTGGCCGTTTCTGGGCTTCGGTCACCCAGTCTTTTTGGGACCCTGTTTCCTTCTTCATTTTCTCCGCTTTCAGAAAGTTTCGGCCATAACCTCCTCGTCCGTTATCATGTCAAGATTTTAGCTGTTAGCTTCTGTTACCCCTTTACCTCTACTTGTTTCAGATGGTTTGTACACTGTGGTCTTTTTGGGCGCCGCAGCACTTGTAGCCTTTGCAGGACTTTGACCTTCGGTATGGGATCTTTTTTGTGTTTGTTTGTTTGTTCGTTGTTATGTTTTATCCATGTTGTCCCACGAGACGCTAGGGACAGGATGGGCCCATGAGCCCGGGTAAGGCTGACCACAAGGAGGTGTCGTCTGATGTTCCCAGGGGAACGTTAGGGACCGCATTACTCATCCTGCGGTCATTCAGTCCTTAGAACGTTACCTAACACCTTTACTTGGGTGGGGCCACTTGCGTGGCCCGCGTCGTTATCACTCAGCGGTTGAGTTTATCCCTGGCGGCTTTACGCTTTACTCTCGTTAGCCTTCGCGCGAGTTGGCCCCACATATCGCTCGATGTTACTGGAGTCAATAACGTAGGGGTGAAAGTAGCCTATTACATTTGGAAATATTTTGAGAGGAAAAGTATACAAATAGCTCTATAGTTCATTCATAATGTTTCCTAGTTGTTAGATGTGTTCGTGGACAGCTTTTATCATTTAGAAAAAGAAATTGAAAAAAAGTTTCACATTTCATGTGGGAGCAATATTGTGTATACAAAAAACGTTCTTAAGTTGGTGCCAGGCAGTGCATTTATATATCAGTAAACACGCCAAAATTTAAATTATTTTAATTTTTTCATGTAAAAACAATATTAACCAGATTAAATAAAGGTGGCAGGCCGGATTTGGTCCACGAGCCATAGTTTGTCGACCTTTGATCTAAAGCACCTATTTCAAAAATAAAACTTACAATCTCTATTGCCTCTCGGGAAAACACTTTTAGAACCACTGCTCTAAATACATTACAATTGTTTGAAATCGTATTAATCGCTGTAATTAGCGCAAAATCTTAAATTTACTCGCCTAATTTGCGATAAATCGCCCAAGTTGGCATGGCTGGACTAGAATTCAAACTCCATCAAGGACACATTTTTGCGAATGGTTTATTTTAGAGGATTCCTGTGAAGTTAGCTATCGGGTGATTAAACTCTCGTAAATTTTAACCCTTTATCGCCGGAAAATCTTTTGATGACTTTGTCTGATATAACAAAATCCTCAAAGGCTTTTTAGTCTAATGGCTAAGTTAATAAATATCACATAAAACTTATATATGTTTGTACATTGCACTTATGGTATTTTGTGTGATTATAAAAAAGCATTAAATTAACATTTGTAGACAATTGCCTTTTAAATATTCTTATGAAACAAAATAAATTACGATCTTAATATTTCTTTAATTTCATCACAATATACAACACGAATATATTATTATTTTTAATAACTACATTTCACAGTTTTTTTCGCATCAAAAGTAATTAAACAAAACATGTCCATTTGCACAACAGCGCCATTTCGCAATGGATGTAATTCATATTTTATCTCCGCAGATTTATCTGTACGCAATTTGTATTTTATGCAACTTTTGTGAAACGCGGCCGCGTTGGATGGCGATTTCAGATTTTCTTCTCCTATTCTATATATCTGCCATAAGTGTGCTACCTGTGCGTATCGGATATTACAGAAGCACGGACCGTGCCTTTCGTGTAGTGGCCATTTAATAATGAGTGTGTCCGGAAATAATTAGTCCAGAATTAGAAACTGCCGTCGCGGCGCAATTTTGATGTTCAAGGTGGACAAACGTCACGATTTTGTCATTAGAATCTTAGAGTAGGTTAGTCGTGGTTTTTGGTATTTAGAACGAGTATAATTGTTCTGACCTCATGATACATATGTATTTTTTGTTAATTAATTAAATTTATAATTGAGTTGTATTATTTTGTTTCCGGTTATCTATACAACAGGAAATAGACGTAAAGTACGGAGACTTGACACTCAATCCAGATTAAGTATTGAGAATTGTGGAGCTGGTAGAGTGCGTACTATCAGATGATTAGCCTTGTGTAAACAACAAGGGATTGTGCCAGTAGAATACCAAAGTTAACGACAAGTAAGGTATAATAATAATAATAATCTCTCTCTCTCTCTCTCTCTCTCTATATATATATATATATATATATATATATATATATATATATATAATAAACTCTATTTCACATACATTGTAGCACAATAATAAAATACATGTAATATGGATACAATAAAGGAAACAGGCCAATTTAAAAAACTACCACTACAAGTCCACCAGGAACTTGTACTCTTGCATGTCGTACGACTAGACATTTAACAAAAATGATTTTATTTCTTTTTTAAAACTAGACAAATATTTTAAAACTTTTAATTTTTGTGGAATCACATTATAAAGTTGCAGGGCACTGTAATGTGGAATCTTTTCGTACATTTCGACAGGTTATGCTTTAGAAGTATATACTTTGTGTAATTGTGTCTTATATGACATAACTCAAACTTATCTGAATTATTAAATACAAATAATATACATTCATACACATACATACCTGTCACCGTAAGCAGATTTACAGATTTAAATTTTCAAAAATTATTGCGACTATTACAGCCCAAGGGGCAAAAAATGGAATCCGCATTTTACTCTTTTTGCGTGATACAAATGTCAGAGGATGCATGCACAATTATTCCATATCTAAGTATGGATTCTAAATTTGCATGATAAACTGTTAATATCATGTTTATTTTCATACTTGCGGCTTTTGAAATTCGGATAGCATGTGGTACTTTTTTGAGTTTTGTGCGTAGATATAATAGAGAATATATAGTAGATAGTAATAAAGTCGTAGTTTACATTATGAAAGTAAGTACGCTTTCATACTTTTTATACAAACCTCTCTACCCCACTATCTTGTGAAGAATAAAAGTTGATCCGCAAAATAGTTCTTGAAAAAGTAGAGTTTGTTTTACAATGTCTCTCCTCTGCTGTTATATTTAGTGATGAGCATTATCGAATATGTGGACGCGCATAGCAAGAGCAGTTCAAATCTCGGAGTCGCATTTGCATGCACCCTAGTTGGAACATCTGCGCTCCACGGTACTTCGGAAGGCACTTTACGCCGTTAGTCTCGTCTGTGACGTAGCACTTGGTCTGCTACGTACATAAATAAAAGACAAGCCATAAAAATCCCAGTAGCATACTAGGGAACGAGCTGGGCCCTATGTTTCTAGATTGAAATTAAAGAACATACACTATCGAATATACTAATCATGGGTACTATCAACGAATAAAAAACATCAAACTATTGATAGTCGATGATCATCGGGCATAGATGGTTGAAGCGCTTCGGTGAATTTTGTTGATGTTAGAGGACTATCGATATCTATTGTTAGACTATCGATATGTTCTAGGCGATTAGTATGAATAGCTTTTAGTCGATGTTTTGGAACTTATATAAATATTATTGATTTTCACTGTATGTCGATAGTGTTCCGGCGTAACATAAACAATCTTTTAATTTTAAAGCCCTCTAAAATCCTTCGTTTCCGCTGGGAAAGGGAGAATCTCAGGGGAATGTATCACCCGGTATTTACCTTAACTTCACAGAAAACCTGTAAAAGGTATTTCGGGGTTTGAACTCGCTTCCCAGTGCTCAATACGAGATAGACAGTGTCATAAATCACTAGGTCATGGAGCTGGGCCGATATAATATATTATTTTAAATAATACATATTTTCTCTAGCCCCATTATACTGTACTTATTATGTATTCTCTATTATTATAACGGATATTGTATACAATTATACATGGCGATTGATTTAAACTTAAAACAGTTTTCTTATAACATATTGTATTTTCTATCGCAATAATATTTGTCCTTAATAATATTCATTTAATCATTCATAACAGCAATATAATTTAAAAGAGTTAATAAAAACAATGCTATTAATAGTTGCATATCATAACCCTATTACTAAAATATTAAAAATTAAACATTCCTCCCCGCGCAATTTAATCAAATCACTTACCTATGGCGCTAATACACTAAAGCATGTTTTATGTTAATATGTTTAAATGTTTGTATCTCGTATGGTGATGTAATGATGATGGGTATTATTATTTCTTTGTAAAAAAAAAGCAATCCATATAGCCACAGTAGCTATGTTGGGAATGTGTGTAAAAGCCAGTAGAAATCAAGTTCTAGAAACTAATCAAGTTCACCAAATATAGCATAATACGTAACTTTGAATACATGGGAATTTCTATGGCTTCGCATAAATAATATCGAGGGTAGTAGGACTACAATATATTTAAATACTTTCCTCGGCAGTGTATCTTCAATATGCAATCATATATTAACCATTAAAAATTTACAATCACATTATCATTTGAAAATAATTAAATATTAATAAATTATATTTTATTCAGTAGTAATAGGCAATTTTAATTATATAGCATGACTGTAATTCGAATATTTTCATTATCGTTAAGTCCTATATTGTCCATAAAAATGCGTTCTTTAATATTATTAAAGTACAAATTCATTATCATTTCCTTTTAGTAGTTAAATTATATAATAATAAATAACATTTTCATTCGACAATAATAGCGAATTTTAATTCTATAGCATAAGTGGGATTCTATAATCGCCATTATCGTTGGTTAACAATATAAATCAAATTTACAATTGCCAAGATTGCAGATGTCTTTAAAAAACAAAACAAAAAGAGAAGAAGATATAGCAAATATGATTACTAATATTTTTAAAGAAAAACTAGGCATGATTACGAACCAACCGGAATCGACCAATTATATCAAATCAGAAAACTCAAGACAATCTTGTTCGTATTCTTAACCATTTCTAATTCAGGGAATTAATCTTATGGAAAATTAAAGCCACGCAAGAATGATTGAAATTGATAACTGAAGAAATTATCAATCCTTTGCATCCCTGTACTGTTCCAGTCAAATCTTTGTATTCACATTCTAATTATGAATAATTCATTTGTTATTATTATAGTGATCCTTTTATTAATATGATTATTTTATATATAATTATAGATAGATATGATAGCCTTGAATCGTTGCCGCAGGGTAGACATTTTTAAGCAGATACGTTTTCATATGAAACATTGTTCTGCTAGAATGTTAACACTGCAACAGAGAATTTATCTAACTCAGTGCGAGGCGAACATTAACTATGCGGTCGACTAATATCCATAGAATCCTTAAAACTCATCAATATCATCCATACAAATCTGTAAGAATTCACACGTTAGATGAAGATGAAGTTTGAAGTTTTGTCTATGGGTTGGATCCCGTATTTTGAAAATATTCAGAATCCGTTTCATCGGTACATCATATTTTCTGATGAAGTAACATTTAATTCCAACGGGACTGTGGCAACAGCAAAAACGCAAAAACGACATTGGAGCTTGACAAATTCAGGTATCAGAGAAACCACGATCGCCTGTACTACCTTAAAATTAACGTTTGGTGCGCTATTACCTACGATGGCATATCAGGAACATTCTCTTTTAAGCGAACTGTGAAGCTTCATATCTACAAATGCTTAATACGTTCTTCTACGAGGAAAATGGATAATTTGCCTCTAAATTATCGAGTTGCAGAATATTTTCAGCAGGATGACAGTCCTGCCCATTCAACAGGCATAGTGCTCAATTGGTTGAACGAGAAATTTGGAGAGAAATGGATCCGAAGAAATGGACCAGTCCCATGGCCTCCAAGGAGTTCTGATCTAACGATTGGTGACTTTTATCTGTGGGGCCGGTTAAAGCAAATTGATTACAGTCCAAATGATGTAAACATACAGAAAAATCGATTACGAGATGCCATTGGATCGATCACCATCTGCATCATTAAATGTTAAAAGTGATGATTAGATAGTGAAATAGGTTATAATCCTACCTATTTCACTAAATTATGATATTTGACGTAACGCAGTATTACACTAGAGTTCGAGGAAAAACAATTATTTATTTGGTTGCAATGGCTAACAGAGCGGTCTGACCTTTTACTAGACCGGCCTGAACTTACAGAATAGATCCCTAGGGCGCCTACCGACTAAAAAAACTTCACGTTCTGTCGCTCGGGGTTTGCCCGCCTCAAAGGTACTCTAAGCACCTCGCTCCGTCTCACGTTAGTCAGTAAGTCTTGTCTCTTGTCTGTATGTCACGTCTTGTTAGTCTCATCGTTATGTCTGCAGGTCATTCTAGAACTTCTGCTTCATAGTCTCGTTGGCAAATTTAACAATCGCCTCTCAATATTCAGCAGTCGCTATGATGAGACGTCCTATTTGTCGGGGCTCGGAGTCCTCCTCCTAGTTCCCAGCTTAATCCATAGTGTGGTCCGCTCCAAGTACTATCTGTTATAATGGCATAACGTGAGAGCTGGATCGTCTACTTGGTCACAGTTTCGGAATATGCTGTTGGTCGCTTTACCGATTCTATAAAGTTAAATCAGGAAGACGCCGTGTCCTGTCATTAGCTGGGTTATCCAAAGGTCCATTTGTTCATGATTCCTCTCCATTAGTGGCTACAAGTTCGGGAAGAAGCCCCTGGTCCATGTCGCGTTGGTTGATGTCTCCCATCGGCTCTGCTATTTTGCCATACTGCTGCTCTTGGTCTCAAATTATGCGGCCGCCTTCTCTCCCACCATCAGATCAGCTGGTGGCATTGCTGCCAGGGCCACCGCTGCATCCGTTGGTACGCGCCCTGTAATCCGAAGAGCCCTGGTGCACAGCGCCTTTTTCAATCTCTCCACATTTGGCGGGTGATTGTAGCATAGAACCAGGCCGCATTGACCACCGTCGCCAGCAACCTCCTGTTCGGGTCAGCAGCCTCGCCAGCGCTGTCTCCGTCCTGACACCCTTTCTGGTTGTTTTGAGCACCTGTGCGGCGTGTTTGACGTTGGATTCTAACGTAGTGCCCAGGTATTTTAATTTCCGCGTCACGGGAAACGTTCCCCCAGTAATGGTATCTCAGTGACGGCCTGGATTCCTGCTCTTTTGGTGGAGAGGGCGACTTCGGTCTAGGGAACGGCTATTTTAAATCCGTTGCCCGTCATCTAGGCCGCCATCATCTCCGCCGCCTCCTTGGGCTTCCCTGTGGTCTCCCCCAGGTTGCGTCCGCGGATGACTATCGCCATGTCATCAGCGAACGTGATAGCTGTTGCGTCTCAGGTAGATGTGTTCGAAGCGTGTCGACGTACGCGGCGTTCCATAAGAGGGGACCAAGGATGGAGGAGCCCTGTGGAACACCCTGTTACTTCGTTCTTGGTCATGCCTTCCGGGCCCTCATGCATTACCTCTCGATATTTTAGGTATGCTTCTATCCACTTAATGAGGTCAGTCGGCATCCTCTTTCTTCTTAGTGCACCAATGATGGCTACCCATGGTAGCATGTTCAACGCATTTTGCATCATGCAATATTTTCTCGAACGTAGGTCGCCTGTGTTCGCCTCGGTGTTGTTGGAGTCCACCGGCGACTTCAAGGGCCTCCGTGAGGCGGTCGGTGTCTTTTCAGTATTTTAGCTATGCCGTCTATCAGGCATAACGGTTAAAGGCCGCTGGAACTTCCGAGAGTTTCCCCGGCTTAGCGATTAACACTAAAGGCGCTGATTTCCTGCTTCTTGGAAATTGGCCATTTTCTAGGCACGCGTTTGCGATCTTGGCCATCTGGTTCGCTATAACTGGGTCGGCTGCCTTCACTATTTCGCTGGGCATTCCGTCCTGGCCTGGCGGCTTCCTACCAAGTAATCTGAGGATGGCAGGGGCGTACACCTGGATGTTTATAATGGTGTCCATCTGATGGTGTTCACAACAACTATTTAAAGTGGGAGCTAGCTCCTATAGCTCGGCGATGTTGCATGGCTGTGTGGTGTCATCGGAAAGTCGGTGTTGAAATTTGAAGAATGAATCATCGAATGAGTGAATGCAAGAATGAGAATCAGAATGAGTATGAGAGGGTATAGAAGTATGCTCTTGGTTTTATAACTCGGCCCTATTAATTGAAGGGGGAAGACCAGGGCCCCGGTTGCATTATTTTACGTAATTTCTAATTGGGAATACAAAGAATGATCACCCTCAAGAGGACACGTAGCAAGACAAACATCTGATAGATGAACTAATATACTAGTTCACTGGTGCCTAAGAGCGGCAAAGAGAAGCGCTGACCGATATCAGATGCGCGGGCTAGACGATGTAAAATGATTCGCAAGCACAAGATGGTATCACATTGCCCAAGACAGGGAATACTGGAAGAGACTAAGACAAAGACTCTAAGGCCTACGTCCAGCAGTGAACAACGCAAGGCCGAAAAGAACTGCTTAAACTCCTTGGAAGTCCTTTTTTGCATAGAAAGAAAATCGTGTTCATCATTTAGATACAATAAACATTCCACATTTATTAATCAATATCAAGAAATGTTATATAATTTCAGATATATTAAGTATGAAACAAAGATATATCCATATTTTTCGCGATTTATCTGATTATATTTGCACTACAATTATTAGGAAGTTACAAAACTACATACCTACATAATAATCATCGTGTATTAATGAGTAAGAAATATATAATTATTAGCTCATTCCATGCGCATCGCGAATTTGAAGAGCAAACATTTATAACAATTAATTACTAAGCTCCTGGTAGTTTCGAAATAATTGGCCAGTAATAAAATCCATCCCAGACATAACACCAACAACGTCTGTGACATAAAAAAAACACGGAAGTAAGGTGAATTCAGCGCTAACGAAGGTATGGTTGTTATTTTAATTGATATGACGAAGACAATTAGTCCGCGTTGGCGCTCTTCTAACTTTGACAAACTGCACCGCCCATGCTGCCTTAAATTACACGTGGCACATTTCGCCCGCCTCCGAAAATGTCAAAGGATTCATCACCAAAGCGCCTGCACAGGATGTTATTAGTAAAATATTCGGTGTATGTGAACGTTTAAAAGTTGCAAAAACAATATTTATAGCCGCGCACTTTCGGGTCGTTGTGCTGGAAAGAAGAAACGTTTTACGTGGATTTATATTTAACTGGAAAACAAGCACCGGATTCTTGGCCCGTGTTTGTATTTCGCCGTGTCAAATTATCGGCGATTTACCTCGCGCTGACAAATCGCCACGAAATGGTGTCATACGCGAACGGTCGTAAAATAATTGCGCTTATTTAATAACAGTCATTATGGAGACTACTTGAGAAATAGTCGACCTATAATTTCATCGGATTTATTGCGTGGGCACGATCAACTGTACATTTTTCTAGCCGAAACAAATGATTTATTGTGAAATACGAAAATTTAAAATAGTTCCTGTATATATAAAGTGAGATTGTTATCGCAATATATTGGTCTTCTATTTCATCCTACAAAAGAAACTGTAAAAAAAATTGTACAAATATTTGCGTTCGTCCATCTCTTAGTTAGTAGGTTTGGGGAGCGAGAGTTTAAAATCCCATCGTGGAAGAATTTTTAAGAATCTACATTCATTAAGTTTTCAGTGGTTTTCTGTAAAGTTAAGGTAAATACCTCTCAGCTCCCTTTGCTGACAGTAAACTCCTTGGGCTGATAGCACCATATTAAGTTGTCTGCCTTGAGCAAGTATGCTTAAATGTCTAAAGAGAGATTGTCTAAAGGGAGAGACAACGATCAGTTTATCTTTTATCTCTTCCTCTTCTAACGTTGTTTATAACTATCGGTGTTGGAAGCGTGAAAAGGTGAGATTTAAGATTTATTAGATTAAATGCAGAATATTATCAATCTTAATCCACAAAAACTGTAATTGTAAGTTATTCGCAAACTCTAATGCACTTAGGCATACGACACACATTTAGATTGTTGGTAATATTAAATATTTTATATGTAAATCTAAATACTTTTTACGGCAAAATTTAAATGATTACCGTTATTTGTAAGTTTTGAAATTCGTGATTTTTTATAGATTTGTTTGAGAAAACATATGATACCTACTCTTTACATTTATTTGCACACTGTAATACTAAGTAATCTCAAAAATTCACTGGTGGGACTCGAACCCTCGTCTCCGGCTATCCGGCCGTCGCGCTACCAACTGTGCCACGGAGGGTGGTAGTCGATAGCATGCAAGATGTTTTTAATGGCCGCGATAGCCGGAGACGTGGCTTCGAGTCCCACCGTAGTATGAAGTTATTATAATTTGATAAATTTGATAAATCTGATGAATCAGATAGCCGTACTGCGGTGAAATTTCTCTCACTCTAGATTGTAATAATAAGTTTGTATAATATTTCGTACGTATTTATTATTATTTGTATGTAAGAAAATCGCAAATGGTAAATATAGATTTCCCCCAGCATATATTCATCAAACACTACAGAAGATTATGTTTCTTTAATACAGGCTGGTTAAGAGTGCTGTGGCTTTAATTGTTTACATTTGGACGATCTAATATTTAAGAAGTAATTTCCATATTACTATGCCTATTCAAAAATTTATACTATTAGTAGTTTTTGATTTATTTCTATTTTAAATTTCTAATGACTTATGGGACACTATGTGTAACTGCCACATGCAAAGATGGGTTGTAACCAGTTGTTTTTACACTGCACCAACGCAGAGCCGAATGACAGACGACAGACATTTTGCAGAAATGGTATTAAAATGACCAGATAACTTAAATAGAATAGAAATAGTATTTCCGCTAAAATTCAAAATATGCATACTTTGTATGGTAAAGTAAAAACATAATAACGAAAATGGAACTTACTTGATATGAACATTTGGTATATTAGAAATTAAATAATAAAATCACTGATTCCTTCTTTATTAGTAGTAGTAGTTACTATATTTCCTACATCTATGTAACTGACTACCGACATTCTTGTTTATTGTTATATTTAATAAGATATTAGGGTATCCGTTGCATGAATGCAATTTGTCGATACCACTAATAACGAATGTTTCTCCAAATTATTCAGATTAAATACTAATGTAGGGTTTGTACAAAGTTGATAATTATAAGAAAATGTAATAATATTTACAAAGAAAAAATAAACATTAAAGAATGCGATATTAACTAAACATTAATTAAAAGTCGATGTCGTATAAATATTAATACCACATGGAGCCATATGCTATGACCTTATATATTTTTAATAATCTCATCATACCGTATATAGTATCTATTGTTGTATGCATAATTAAATCGACACTGCTTTCGTTTGTTAATTATTAATAAGGATCGCTTTAGAATAGGTACGGTATCTCCTGGACAATTCTGATAATCTGTGGGAACGACATGTAGTAAAGTAGCGTTATTTTGTACAATTAGATGCAGCATTGTGCTCAGGTTATTGCCTTATCGGCTGGTATTCAGCATAACAATATAATGCATACAGGAATGATAACATTTTTCTACTTTTGCGACGACTGGTGTAGTGTATAGTTGAATATAATAGCCGTATCTAGAAATGCAGCCAGAAAATCCGCAAATATGAAAGCATATCTTGTATAAAGCTTTTAAAAATATTAATACAGAAGAAACGTTTTTGCAAACTAATAAAGTTATTTGATATATATTAGTTCAGTGTAATCGTGAGTGCACTTGATTTAATTATATAGGGTGTGTATAAATTGACGATGTTGGGCATCAAATTTGGAGACAAAAATCTAAATACAAAAATATTGTACCATACTTCCTGGGTCTTCGCGGAGTCTGAAAATTAAGTCTTTTATATGCGTTTTCATTTCATTTTCTTTTGACATATAGAGCTCCATATTAGAATAATGAACGGTGGTAAAACTTATGTTTACGTAGATGTTGTTTTTAAACACCAAAAGCGTATTTTAATTATTTCATATTTAATTACTTTGTCAAAAAGTACAGATAACAAAACTGTATTAATACTGTCAGAGTTTGAGTACCAAAATTAAAAAGTGCTTAATCTAATTTTGTATCATCGTTGATTTGTTCGTTGTTATTACCGTTAATTATTATTTATTGTGCTTCGTTTTCTTGTTTCGTTTACTAACAGTGGTTTCTACATTCAATAAGTGTGCTGATATGCACATAATATTTGGTTTTTGCAATGGAAATGGTGACAACACAGGACTTTTTCATGATCGTTATCCAAACCAAAGGTTTTTCGAAATTATACTGCAATATAATTTTAAATAGAATTCGTGACAATGACGAGTTCTTGAGACCAATTATTTGGAGTGATGAATGCGCGTTTGCATGAGAGGGCATATTTAACACATGGTATTCTCCATTAGGCTGACGAAAATACGCACGCCTATTGAGAATATGGTTTACAGAGAAGAATTTCCATTAATGTTTTTATTGGCAGAATATACCATAGGGCATAGGATCAATTTCTTTACCAGAATCGTCTGAATGCCGATGAATACCTCAACGTTTTAGAACAGGCATTAGACGAGATGCCACTGCGGATAGGGGATGACATGTTGTAAATAAAGATCTGGCTATACATATAACTTAACTTTGTTCCAACATTCACGGAACGTTGCATTTTAATGGATATGCTCGGTTACAATATGTGCATGGTAACCGAGCATATCCATAAATTAATATATACCCATATGGCAAGGTTGCCAAATGTACGTGTCTTTAAAATGGTTGGTGAAAACTGAGGAAGCATGGTACAATATTCTTGTATAAAGATTTTCGACTCAGAATTGGATGACCAACATCATTACCCGAAGTTCTTTCGCCATTTTATACACACTCTGTATATATAAATTACTATAATTCATTGAACACGTCAATATAATAACAAAGTTGTTTCCATTTAAGACTTATCCACGACGTTCATTTCATCCTTTATACAGGTGTGCGTCTGTGTAAAAAAAACGAACATACGGTTTCTTTATTTAGTGTATATTCAACATACTTTATAGAAAATTTGAACTAATCTTAAAAAATGGTACTAGTCTTGTAGTGGATTTTGAGAGCGAAATAATGAAATAATATACAAAGAAGTTTTCACTGCCCTACGCCGCGCCGGTTCCCAAATGTTACAAAGCCCTAACTATTTTTTGAAAAATAACAATCCTAAAAAAGATATGGAGCATATTATTTCATCGAATCACCGGTTAGTTTTTTAGTAATTATTTAGCTCTAAAACTATTCAACACGCTTAACTATGTATTTAACTAATTTATGTTTATTTCTGTTTCGGTCCATTTAAATATAAATGGTCCGACACCGAAAAGCATTTTTGAACTCCAACTAGGTAATCTGAGTTATATATCATTACGTTGATGCATCATGTTTCTACTTAACTTTTAATTTTTTGAAGATATTAATTTATAGGTAATTTAATCATGGATGTAATTCTCGCCAATTTTATTTTATAATTTTAATAATTTTTTCCATGAAACACAATCAAGTAGAATTTATATTATATTCTGTACCACCAACATAATTTACTGTTTTAAAAAGTATCTATATAAATTATGTGAACAATTTAAATATTATATTTATTAGTAGCTATCCTTAAATTCTATATGCCAATGACAGTAAGAATTGCATTGTTCATAACTTCATGTCAAATATTAAATTAACATTTTTTCTGAACAAATTGAAAATAAATAAAAACTATCCCCTTATAAATATAAATAAATGTTTGTTGACATATACGTATAAATAAAATAGTCTTTCCATATAACGCTCGTCATTGCAGTTATTACTGTATTTGTAACAATTTGCAATTAGCTATATGAGCTTCGGGTCCTTCTGCCTTGTGTTATTGTATGTGTACTTGCTAATTCAAAACATCGTCCCCGTTTTGGGATTAACGATACTTATGTTAATTCTATATCAACGACAAATGGTACCGACTATTCGGGCCAGCCGTTTTTTGAGCGAGGGTACACTACATCATCTCGTTCCGTGATGACGTATTTATCTAAAAAAAATTCTATTGCGATTAATTTTGTTCCTTATTCACATTTTTGCGATCAATGGTGGCCATTGTCTAGGAGTTATGAGAAAATAGGCACAAAAATACAATCTAACATCTGATGAAAAATGTGGCTATTACAAAATACTTTATCATTAATTAAATGAAAGATTTTTTAATAGAAAGATAAAAATATCTTCAAATATATTATTTTATCAATTGATCAATAAGACTCCTACACTGTTTTAATACAGCCGTAAAGTCAGTCAATATAATACTAAACACAAACAAGACCAAATGTATGACCAATTCAAAGGACCCGATCAGAAAAAATCTTGAAATTGATAGTAAAGTTGGTAAAGTTATACAACAGGTGATGACCTTCATATTACTTAGGTGCGGAGGTTTCGAGTTTCAAAGCACTAGACCAAGAATTAAGGGCTTAAACCATCAATATAAGGATGCACGAAGGACATAATATCGAATAATCGTTATATTAGTGTAGAGTGTAAGGTCCAAATCTACAAAACTATAGTGAGGCCAATTATGACTTAAACTGCAGAAACAAGGCCTGACACCACCAAAATAATACAAATCGTCATATCCGTGGAAATTAAGTAGTCAGAGCATTACACCAAATAAATATTTGTGACAGCATAAGTAGCGATGATCTGAGATAAAGGAGTATCCAACAGGATGTGGCAAAGTGGATCCGAACCAGAATAAAAAAGTGGAAAGAGCACGTAAACAGGATGACAGACGACAGTCTGGCCTAGAAAGGCGAGAGACCAACAGGAAGAAGTAGTAGACGGAGACCGCCTAAGCATAGCAGAGGTCAGAATGCGATGGAACTAACAGGCTAAAGCTTATTTACAGGAAAAACAATTGGTCATTAAAAACACTTTATTTTGATCACATGAACCAATTACATTCTGACAATTATACTACTAAGTTGACTACACTAACTAATTATGCTATTGGGTAATTGTACATGTAATTATCCTGGTTATTCTAATCTAACAAGTCTAAATAGGAGTGCTTTACAAAAAAACATGGACTTTAATACGAAAAAAAAATTAAATGTAACAAACATTATACTTATTATAATAATTGATTCATGTGCACTTATTCCATGGGGTAGTATTATTGCACATCTCTTTGTTCGGAAGATGTAGATGAAGAATATGCTAACTTTACAGTGGTTGATTGATGGTTGATTTTATGGCTAATTTGATAATAATGTTCTGGAGACATTTATAGATATGGCTTGATAAAATTAGCTGAACGGTGCCTTGTTATTTACACTTTCGCGGTCAAAAAAGGACGTCTCCAGAATTTTATAACATATAATCTTTAAAATAATTCAATAGATTTATTATATATCTTCCATAATAACACATTTCAAGCAAATATTTTGAATATTAGTATTTGTGATCTTGTGAAACTTCGTTGAAGGGTAAGTTTAGTTTAAGATGAAGTAACGTCGGTTTGTGTTGGACATTTTTGTGTTTAAGCCCCGTGTCAGTGTCAGTGTCTTCGATTTTCGGTAATTAATAACCTTTGAAAAAAGTAGAACTGTTGTTATGCGAGAATGCAGAAAATCTTTCAGAGAAATCACGCGACAATTGGATCGAATGACTTGTCTGTGATTAGGAAATGGAAGGTCTGGATCGAGGAGATCGCGTTCTAAACGTCGAAGAGGCAGTAGTCGTCCACCAGTGAAGATAAATAGAAGATCGACTTCTTCGTAGTGCCGCATTTAGAGACCCTCTAGAGATTTCTCGGTCTGTAGGATATGTAGAAATATAAATATTGTAGAAAGTGTGTGAATCTTGAGAGGTCATGATCGTAGAATAATGATAAAAACAGTTTATCGTCGATTGCGGTTCTTCAAGCTGATTTCTTATCGCTCTCAATTTCAACTTCCTTTCATCGGGGTACGCATGCATCGTTTCTATGGTGCAGAAAGATAAGAGATATCCATATCCATATGGAATGGAATAAGGTTATGTTTAGTGAGGAATTGAGATTTTGTTTATAGGGGTCTGATCCGTTTAATAGATTGCACATCAGAAGCGCAAAAGATGATATGTTTACAGGCATCACACTGGGACTATCTCTGGAGTTATTGCATGGGGTGGCATGTCCCTTGGACATCGGACACATGTATATTGACCTCATTCTGGAACCTATTGTATTACCATATCTTCACCACGTAACACTAGGTCACATAATCCAATAATGTCACGAGAATTCCTTCAAACGAATAATGTGATTATTTTGATTTAACTCACCAGATCTCCAGATTTAATCCCATAGAATATGTGTGGAATATGATAGGGCGGAGAAGGCAATATCTATAGCACCCCTCAATCACTTTAAACTAACTTAAACAGCAACTTCAGATTGCGTGGAATGAGGTGACCCAAGAATACACCGATCACCTAATATCCAGCATGCCTCGACGTGTGGCGAGGAGGTGTAACTCATTAATTTTGCGGTAGTTCCTGCTTTTTAATTTACTTCAATTGTCATTTAAAGTTTCAGAGCTGTACGATAACTCTACAAGGGTGTGTTTGTTTTTTGACAAACAGGGTGTTGGGCCTGTCTGCGGTAATCAAACACTGCTTTAGATCGCGTAGGGTTCATAGTTTTTAAATTTTAAACATCTTTTTTCCATTTTTATCCACAGTAAAACTAGGTCAAATTCCCGTCGTTCGACGGCAGGTAATTGTGCACCCTTCTTCTTTTCTAAATACACTGCATCGCGATGTTTTTGTCCCCATTTGACGAACAAAACTGTCAGTAATCAGAAAATTCGTCATGACATGCATAACTGACAGATCGATCGGCTTCAAAAGATTGTCTTCGTTTTTACATTATAGAGATTATTATGCCAGCCAGGTGATAACTCTTTGTCCCAAGATAAAAATGTTAACATTATCATGATTTATTTTGTAATCTGTGTGCTTATTATAATTATTTAAAACAAATTCATTATGTTCAGTTCATTTTTATTCCGATCATATATTTAAGGTATATATTTCCTTATTCTTTGGTGATTTTAGTTATGTTTAGTCATTAGACCGACGTCTACATAGGACAATGAAATACTGTTATGAAAGCCGAAAATAAACACACACACAAATTACGATATTTAAACGGCGTACATTTATATAGAACAATTTTTGAAAAGTTGAAAATTTCTAGACTAAGGTCCAGCAGGAAAATAGAATGCTAAACTTTAAAGTACAATTAATTGAGAATTCAAATCTACCGATAAAGATTATGATCTTGTTTTATCTGGCTACTGTTAATTCTCTGTAAATTTATACTGAATTGAAAATCTCCTGGGAAAGTCGATCATTCACTTCTTCCAGTAGAACAATTCACACGAATGCAGTGCAACTAGTAATTATAAAATCATTTAAATAAATCAGCTTAAACGATTCTTCCGCTCGAGCGGTGCAGACGAGTATATTATGCCATCATGTTCCTACTAGTAGTAACCAAATAAGAAGGCGTTTGACGCGTCAAAGTTATTAATTACCCACATTAATAATTTCCGTTAACACGATTTTTTAGGCACGGGTAACACATGCACTTGCTGGAAGTAATTGCCGGATTTCACTGAAATTATGCGCGCGCTGATACGATCCAAGAGCGAACGTCGAGGACCGAAAAAAAGTACGAGAGCGCCGATCGCTGTGATAATTAATCGAATCCGATTACATCTTCTCTACGTGGAATTGTAATTGATACATTCATGTGAACTAAATGCAAGAGGAATTTATTTTCACGTGAAAGCAAACATGCACACACACCGGTGTACAAGATGTTCCGAGCGCGTGCATTTTTCTTTCCCATATTGATATATACCACTTGGAGGAAGTGCACGGTTAAAGGCACATAGTTTCACAATCTATTTATGTATAAGACGCTCTTTGTTGGTTATTTCTCATTTAAAGGGAAATTGTTCCAATTTTGTTCTTTAACCCTAATAAATAACAATGCCATATTTTTCTTTATTTTAATTAATTAACAATATTTTCTATACAAATATTGCTAATGCAACTCTAATGCTTTTAAGCAGACTAAAAACGGAACGAACACAAATACGAATTAACGAAATTAACCAAAATATTTATCAGAACGACTACTGTGAATCTTGACAATAGGCCTTATACAAAACTAGTTTTTTAAAACATTAAGTGATATAAAACATATTAAATGAGATTTATTATTATTCAGGAAATGATTTACCACTTAGTAGACGTCAATCCCATTCAATTTCTGAAAACGGTATTTTATATTCAATATCGAAAATGATTTATTTCCTTTTTGTATCTTGAACGAATAATCTATTGTTGGTTTTCATTATTGTTATCATTTTTAAAAGTATCTCCATTAAACACAAACCACTTGTAAATTATGTTGGCAATGTAAAATATCTGGTGTGGATACCACACAACATTCCGAATTAATTAATATTAAATCAATTTTAAGGTATGTCTTAAAAATCATTAGTTTTAAATAAATAACTTACGATTAATTAAATTAACCTAGAGCAAGTTTCTAGTTTTTTTTTCGAATTAAAATAGAAAATGTTTAGCTGGTACTCGCACTAATCACACTGCACTTGAAATAAAAACTTGAGTGCTACTTGAATGAAAAGTAGGGCCGGATCTATTGTGTCTTGAAAGAATCTTTTTCTGAATTTCACGATTCAAGTTTTAGTTAGAGTAGTCTTGAATGAAAGTTGTTTAAATTACTTGACAAATCTAGTACAATGTAATTCATGCTTGACCCGTCGTCGGGGAAGTCCCCGGTTTTTTCGTTTGTCCTTATGGAATCTATGAGGGAGCATTATAATATAATCCAAACAATATATTTGTTTATTATAGTTTTGCCAATGACTCACATAGTGAACCTGTATTTCGTCTCGTTTTGCTTCTTAGATTACACAGTTACTATGCTTGTATTATACTTATAGGAAGTTTGTATCTTATTTACAATTAAAGTTCATTTGTGTCCTTGTCTAATGATTAACATTTTGGTACAATTATATAATCCCAAAATATTTCGTATTTGTCTAAATTATATGATTTTTCTTTTTTATAGATTTTATTGGTTATTGGTTAAAGTATTGTTTATATTTTGTTTTTGTTTTAATAAAGTTATTTTAAAATATTTTATTAATAAATAAAGTCACATTTAAACTTTTCCGGTAAATTCATGAGCAAAATTAATAAGGCCTCAAATAACGGCGCTTTACATAACAGTATAAATTTGGGTTAATGTGCACACGAGATGAAGACAATATTATTGTTTGAATTATGTAGGTTTGTAGTGTCATTGGCAAACTTCGCGTGATTTTTATTATTTGCCAAATTACTCGTTCACGAATGCCATTCGCACGGTAGTTTCTTCATAATTAAATAGACAACGGAATGCGCAGTTATTTAATTAATATAAAAGTTTGTATATTAAACTCATATTGAGTAATATAATTATACAGATACAAATGTAGAATAGTGTTGATTGCTAATAACAAAAAAGTACGAATACAAACAAAACAATTATATTCTTAATTTTAATAATAATAATTGCTGTACAAATTACAACATAAAAATACAGAATTAAAGAATTTTATAGAGAGGCGTAATGTCTTGATTCTAAAACGAGACAGGATATAAATATTTCACAACTAGTTTATTAAAGAAAAATTAAACCTATATAATAATAATAATTTTACAGCATGTTTAGGTTCACCAAGTGTATTTTAGTAATCGAATAAAAAATGAAATGTCATATACAGCATTGAATTCTAAGCTGAAAACACTGAAAAAATAGCAAATAATAAACAGATTATGAATTAAATATTGTATAAAACTGTTAACAAAGCAATTTAAAAGTAACTCCCGCAAAATTATCGTCAATGATCTAGAAGGCAAATAAAACATCTATATCTCCTAAATTCAGGAGTATATAAATTGCGTCCAAGTCCTTCTTGAACGGGGCCCATAGAGGGTACCAGGCCTGTAGCGACCATCGCCGTTAGCGGGAGGATCTTTCCTTAGAGTCGGGTTGCTTGAGAGTGCAGCTCTAAGTGGGTGGTAAACTCCATCCAAGGCTAAATATGACCACGAGACCGATAGCGAACAAATACTGTGAGGGAAAGTTGAAAAGAACTTTGAAGAGAGAATTCAATAGTACGTGAAACCGTTCAGGGGTAAACCTGAGAAACCTTTTTAATTCGAGTGCGGGTTGTAGCCTATACATTTTCCGTGACTTTTTTTCCAAGACCATTTCATTGAATAATTAATATGACTTTTTTTATCGATAATTATTATTATTATAAGATGAACACATTTTAAATACAACTATTTACAAACAAAGAAATTTAATGGGCCGTTGGCTTCCCCCTTTCGGCCAGCCACATAGTTAGAGATTAAACAAAGTAAAGACACAAACTAATTTTAAACAATAAATTAATTCACATTTTTGCTTTAACACATATAACGTAAACTAGGATTAATTTACCTAAATGATTATGTTTTCTTATATTTTCTATGTGCTCCCGGCTAACAGCGTTATCCACTTGCTCACTGCTTTCATCCATTCTAATCCTCTTTCATCCTCATGCAATACTACTTCTCTACATTTACTAATTTCTTTCAGCTCTGGATATTCATTCAGTAAGTGATCTAATGATGCCTTTCCTTTTCCACACATAATCATGCTCTTGCTTCTTCATTCTCAGAAAAGCTATTCTCGCTCTCCTCATTTCCACATCTAAATATTGCCATCTGTCTTCTTTCACATAGTTTCTCCGTCAGCTGGTAATTAATATGACTTCATGAACATTTTAGAAAACAGGGTTGTGCATGGTTTAAGTTGTTTAAAATGATTAATGAGCGTTAAAGCCTGATTGATTTTGCCCACCCCACATAGTTAAGGTTGCCATTCGTCTGGATTTCCCCAGATTTATCTTAGATTTAGGGGCGTCAGGGCGGGTTTTTTAAAGTTGTTCGGGTTTTTAAACATTTTGCTCAATTATAAAATAGAGCAAAATGTTTGAAAACCCTATTTATATTGTATATGTTATTTGCAGCCGACGAGTTCATGCACAATTGTTCAATTGCATTTTGCAAGGAAGAAAAAATTGAAATAGATGACACGAAGTTTCGGGTCAGTTGATAGATAAATGGATTTATTTGAAACATTTCTCTAAACCTCAAGGAACTGGATTCACTCTTAAATATGAACCAAAGGCAATTTTGAGTTTGAAACTCCTAATGCTCATACCTTAATGAGAGTATAAATAATAGCGCAATATTTTCTCATCATCCCCGTGTACAATAATAAAGTAGAATAGTATTGGGATTAACATCACTGATTAACACTAAATATAATTTTAAAAATTATACGTGTTAACTTTCACAAATGCCTCAGATCTCAGAATTTAGTTTACAATTATACATGTTGATTTTATGATTATTTTGAGATTATTAATTTTGATTTTCAAAGAAGAAAGATTATTTATGTTAATTTCAACGTACTCGATTCACTTTCCAAAGATACATGTGATTGATTTTAGATTTCAAGGACAAAAAATTATTAATAAGTAGAAAACGTCCGGGTTTTAAGCTGAAAAGTCCGGGTTTTTGAAGCGCTTCGTCCTTGGTTGATGATTTTACAGATGGCAACCCTACACATAGTAGCATTATTAACGGGGTCGATAAAACTGAAAAATGTTATAAAATTTCTGCTATAAAACCAACTGGAATCAATAAACGAATATCCAAAATACAATTCTAATAATACAAACACTAAGCACCGCGCTTTAAAATAATAATTCTCCGTAAATCCTCCGCATAACAGGAAATGGCATAACGCGCGCAATTCGCGCTTGCGGGTCTATTTCCAGTCGTATTGAGCCTTATGAACAGTTTGTGTGAATAATAGGCAATAATAAACATCATTTACATAGCTGTGTTTTAATAATATGTATTCTGGTAGCGCCAGATTAATTAATCAACACTGTTTATTTTAGGACCTTCAAAGCCACGCGGGCGACTCAAATCGCAGGTCATGGGACAGCATCCACAGCAGCAGGCGCGCCTCTTTATGTTCCAGCCGTATATTGGAGAATCCCGTGGAGAATTTCTTCCTGCAGTCGCAAATAGAGACTCTGCAATGGCAATTAAAAGAGGTAAACAGATTATTTATTTCCATTAAGAGAAGCTTAACCTGTAATAAGTTAGAACACAAATCTTATTGCAACTTATGGAATTTATGGACTATCTTTCTATATTTCATCATATTAAATCCAACCAATATATGGGCTTGTACAGTATTGTATGTGATTACATAATACGAATATATTGTGATTAATAATACTATAATACCGTTTATAGCTGTCAATATTTATTATTGATTTATTGCTCGAATAAATTAAAATAAACAAAATTTGTTGTCAAATGAACATTTTACTAAAATAGGTTTTCACGCAATATTGCAGCATTTAATATTTTCATTGATATTGACTGACTTAACAACGGAGAGTAGTTTTTTAGAAAATGATTCAAAATTGCTCGTAGTAATATATATATATATATATATATATATATATATATATATATATAACGAAGCTTTAAGGGGTAAAACATGAAGAAAACAATTAATGATCAGTCTAAGAACTATATATAAACTATTACATAATAATACCGACAGTTATTTAAGAAATGGGGCAAATGCTAACATTTTTAATATACACAAAGAAAACAACCCTATAATTATTTATATGGTCACTGCAATTATCTATAATGACTTGACATCTTCGTTGTATGGTATTCAACGGTTCATCAATCTTGATAGATTCGAAGCCAAATTTTCGGAATACAATCCTCAACTGAATAATAGTTTCGTTTCTGGGAGTAGTTGATGATCCTCATGCCTTCTTTATAACTTGTCCCATGTATGTTTATAATAATCACCTCGGGATAGTTCATGCTTTCACATATAAATAGGGATGGCAACAAATATATATGGATATATTTATATCATATCACTATAATATAAAAATGAAGACAATGTTTTGAAGCCGACCGACCTGTCATTTATGTATTTTGTGCTGTTCGTTCAAAAGTGGGGGTCACGGGTTAGTTTTGATGTAATAGTGATGTTATAAGTAAGGTTTAACTTTTCTTATAATTAAAATAATTACATTAATAATATTGAAAATTGTAAGCTGCAATTTAATAAGTTCACCGTAAATTGTTGATAAGAACGCAATTAAAAATCATCCCATGTCGAACGACAGCAATTTCACCTTGTATGATAATAATATTGAAAACTTTATAGAGATAGGTGGTATACACTGCCTTTCAAAAAAATCAGAACACTAAGAATTAATTGAACGATTATCGCCGGTAGAACATATCTGGAATAGAAATGCTATCCACTTAGTCATGAAAACATCGCGATAATTTGTCAATTTCATGTGATAGTGTTATCTGTAAATATCTTCAATTTGTCATTTTTATATTAGTTTAAAGAAGTGACTCGCAACACAACTATCCTTCCTCAATATGTTCTCTGCTCTACTCCTACATATTATCCACCCTCCTGCACCAGTTTCTTTTCCCCCAATTCCTGCAGTTTTTCCTTGGACATCACAACCTTCGCACCACATGCTCATACGATTAGTTTCCTGCAGGAGAATAGTCAAAGGCACTTTCTATTCCTATCAGATTATTCAGGAACCAGTATTGCTCTCTTTCTATAACATCGTACTCCCGCATTCCCCACACTCCCACTCCCTATAACAATAGGCTACACATACGCATCTAACAGATATTAGTGAAACACAGTTCGGATTTCGAAATAATCTAGGCACAAGAGAGGCTCTATTTGGGATGAATGTTATAATTCAACGATGTCCCGATATGAACGTAGATATATTTATAGGCTTCATCCACTACGAGAAAGCTTTCGATAAAGTTAAACATCGGTTAATGGAAATAGTACAGCAGAAGGGCCTAGACTACAATGACGTCCGAATAATCAAAACTTTGTACTAGAATCAGGAAGCACAAATAAATGTTGAAGGACATAACTCTGAAGAATTGGATATCCGACGGGGAGTCCGCCAAGGATACAAGGATCACCGGTCCTATTTAATATGTACTCAGAATGCAGTCAAAATGCAGTCATAAACAGTCAAGTTATTAATAACATACGATACGCAGATTACACTGCGATAATAGCAACATCCATATGCCAGCTTCAGAAAATGATGCAAGACATAAATACGACTAGCCAATCCTATGGGCTCAAAATGAATTTGAAGATAACTAAATGTATGGTTGTCAATAAAACCAATGTTAATAATATACCAGTAATACTAGTAAACAACACCACAACCGAACGAGCTAGAAGTTACCAATACTTAGAAACACGCATTGAAGACAATAACGACCAAACCATAGAAGTGAACAAACGTATAGAAATAGCAAGAGCAATTTTCGTCAAAATGACAAATCTTTTCTCAAATAGAAATCTCAATCTACCCTTGAGAGTCCGAATAATTCGCTGTTACATTTTTTCAACACTACTGTATGGGATGGAAGCATGGACATTAATAAAGAAAAATAACATAAAAAAAACTAGAGTCGTTTGAGATCTATCGCCGCATGCTCAAGATATCCTGGACGAACCTAGTAAACAACGAAGAAGTCATGCGAAGAATGTATAAAGAAAAGGAACTGATCCTTACGATCTATTCTCCAACTGATCATGCAAGGAAAAATACAAGGAAGAAAATACATTGGGCGTCGCAGAACCTCATGGTTAAAGAACCTTAGAGAATGGTACGGACAAACATCGGTCGGACTATTTAGAGCTGCAGCGTCAAAGATTAGAATCGCTATGATGATTGTCAACATCCGATAGAAGACGGCACCACAAGAAGAAGATACGCATCTAAGATCTTACATGCTCATATTCCTAAATTGCCATCACTTTTTACTATTCGTTTTTCTCGCCCAGTCAAACTAAAAACCTAGATACTTACTGTCTCAATTATTACTCTAATTACAATACATGTTATTACATGATGTTGTTATATAATATACATTCACTACTAACCCCCTTTTATCAAGATACCTTCTCATCTGTTCCACTCGCTTGACTACAAGCGCTACATCATGCGCATATGCTAACATCCATAACCTTGGTTCTTCCTAACATAACCTATTGCGCTGGTCCTTTCCTTAGCACCTCCTCCAACTAACTCCCAGTCCCCCTCTGGTATCCATTCACTCCCCACCTAAATGATCCTTCTGCCCATTTCTACTTTTCTACTAAGACTCCCTCGTCTATCCCAACACTATCTTCCTCACTTCCATCACAATTCCTAATCCACATCTTTTTCTTCGTCCCTTGTATCACCTAGTCCCAACCTGCCGGCATATTGCTTTTTACTTGCACCCACTCCTCTACTTTCGCCCAAGTGTTCAGCAAAATCACTTGTCATTCGTGTCTATACACACGTTGATTCCCCATTGTTTGCCTCACCGACCTCGTCCGCTTTAGTTTTTTTTCCAAGCAGTCCCCCTGCCATATCCACCAATCACACGCAATCTTATTTGGTGATATCCTACCCTACCCTACCCCTTTATGCGTCTCTTCCTTTAACCTTTCTCTTAGTTTCTTCGCAACGCCGAGAGAAATTTTATTCCGTGGAAATCGGAATAAAATTCCTCTCGGCGTTGTTCCTTAAATTATGATTTTTGATTGCACCTTATACAAACTAATGGAATATTGATAAATTGTTTACTTTCAACATATTGACAGCTAAATATCCAGATTATTTAGTCGTAGCATAAATATTATTATTTATAGAGGGCGACTCTGCATGTAGAAGGAAAACATTTATAGAGGGAAATAATTTTAAATGAAATTGTGTATAAATCTACAAAGTATTGCCATGCGCGTGAATCAATTCTTTGAATTCTGAAGTAAAGGAACAGATATAAGATAAGAAGATATGTGTAATCCAATCTATTATGCATACATATGTGTTTATTAGTTAGAGACTAGTATTGAAATTAAATAATTAATTCTAGTCGAATTAAAAAACATCCTCATATCCTCATAAAGAGTTCATTTAATATTTTTCAAGAATTCAAGATTTAAGAGCTTGACTACTGGACATTTAGAATTCATGCATTTTTTTTATTACAATAAATACAAGAAAAAACTTCCCACAAATGTGTCTGCCAGTAAACTTCAGAAAATAAGACAAATGATGAAGAATGTGTAGGGGGATACTTTCTTATAACATAATACAACCCTAGAGTCAATCAAAATTAATTAAACCCACTAATCAGCTAAATAGTTATTAAATGCAAAACCCTCAATAAAAGGACTATACCCTTATACGGAAATGGCTAAAGAAACCCCTCTCTTCCTTTAGGGATTTCCCAAATGTATAGATTTAATTGATTCAAACACGAGTATGTTCTTATTTTATATATGAAAAATCAAAAGGCTATTGTTTTGGTAACTTGAAAAAAAATTGTTAATGCCCTCCAACAACAAATTTAAATCAGGTCATACCAATCAACACTATTCCGTGACGAACCACAGCACAGATGAATTAGCGAATAACTTGAAGGAGTATAGCAGATAGTAAGCTTTAATGAAAATAGTTGTATAAAACCTCAATAAAAAACTACCTTGCGGAAAGAAATGTTTTTCACTATAAATCTTATTATAGCAACCTAGGTTGCAACCTTATAGCTCTCAGTTGGCACTAGCTGTAGCCAGCGAATCCCAGCATTTTTAACGAGAGCTCCAATATAACGAAGTTGCGTACCTTAACGGATGTATTATGATCGTTTATATTCTAAATCTACCCAAATATTTGTTTCAACCCAGTTCAGTAGCCTAGCGGTTAGTCTCCTACTGAGGATTGGAGAGCAAGAGTCCAATCCCCGTTGTGGGCGAAATTTCACGAATTACCTTTCACAGTTTTTCAAAAGATTTCTGTAATTTTAAATACCGCGTGATTACACTCTTTTGAGCTTTTCCTTTTACTAGCGGAAAGGCTAATAGCTATAAAGATAGAAGTTTTATATTTATATAGTTTTATTATTATTATATTTATATTATTCAATAGCTTGTATGATTTTAAAAATGAAGTAAGCTTACATTCTGATACCACTCAATATTTTTACCATCCCTTTTTTCAATTTCTATCATTAATCTAATTTAAGTTGGTATGAGTTAAGGAGCCAATTTTGAACAGGAATTTTATAGTTTTTGGCGTACGTTCTTTAGAATTAAATGGTATAACATTTTACATTCATATATTTGCGAAACGGCAACTTATTTATTCCTACTATCTCTATTACAGAAGTCTATTACTTTTTTCGTATGTAAGAAAATATAGAAAATTTAATGTAATATAGCATAGTCAGCTATAAATTACCTACTGAAAACGGAGTGTAAGAACCTGTGGTATATACAGTTCATACTCTAGCATGAAATAATTAGAATAAAACACATAATAATATGGTCCATTATGTATTTTCCAGACGGAGTCAAGCCGAGAAATGTACAGGGCTGTCATGCGACAAGTAGTAATTTTCCTAGAGAGAGCGCACCGCAGCTTAGAATTGTTGGGGTCGCGCATCAACTGTCAGAGGGTTCCTAGAACACAAAGTGAATATTACATGAATTCTACAATTAGCGAAAGCACCAACGATTCCACACTACTAGAAAATTCTTGCCTCAGCGTGTCTGACGTTGAATCACAAAAGGAAATTTCATGGTAAGTAATAAACTAAAATACTATTAAAATAGTAATAATATTTACATATAATCGTGTTAAGCCAACCCACGAACCCAAGTAGAAAAATCTTAATGTAGCTGCCCTATAACACACAAATAATAGTACTATAGTACTAGAACTATATTGCCACTATTTAGGTTTATTTTTAATTAAAAATTTGGAGCCGTTTTTGCATTTTATCATTAATACTCCTAGCGAAGAAGATTTGCACCTTATGCTAAATAACGAAGATTTCATCAGTTTAATCTGCGAATTGCGTTAGGACTGATAACATGCGTTGTTTATAATTAAAATATCAAGCGATTTTGCTAAAAAAATGGCATTATTATTTAGCAACTTTTGGACTATTGATAAAATAATATTGTTTATTTTCTTTTTAATTGATCTTAATGTTATGTTTTTAACATATTATCGACGAGCGTACTTTATAATCGTAAGAATATTTGGCCAGAAATATAAAATTTCCATATCTCATTTTTGGCAACTTTACCAGCAATTTCCGGAATAGATGCAAGTATATACGTATATATAAATAGCAAGTAGTAGGTAGTTGATAAGGGCTAATAACATTCCCAACAAGAAGAAAACGGTAATTGATTATATTATAGATTGATTATTGATTGTTGGAACGCAACAGACATGACATAAAAATAAATATAAGTAGAGATTTTGGACAATTATAATCGTGTTTCCGATATAAGGACAATTGTGGACTTTTTTGTGCGTGTACAAATAGTTATTATATATATATATATATATATATATATATATATATATATATATATATATATATTATATCATAATAACAATAATAATAAATGCGCTTTTTCCCTAAAAAAGGTACGAAATATATACAAATTAAAAAAAAACACTAATAATGAACTACTATTTTGTTTGTAGTCACTCGGATTGAAACAACTATTTCAACTAATTCATACTCATTCTTGAATAACAGAAAACAATTGTAAAACATATCTCTATGCATGAATAAGTAGATAGTTTATTATTTAAAAGGTTTACTCTCTTTTACAAAGTCCACACGCCAATAACAGAGAAAAAACTTATCCGCTCCTAATGTTGAGTATTTTTCCATTATATTTATAAATATTTTTAATAAAACCTAAATAATTGTAATCTCTATTTTATTACAGGAGACGATCGAAGAAACAAGAACCGTCCCCTGAAGAAATTCCACCGGAAAAGCTTTCACAAGAAGCATACAGACTGCTCAGAACAACTCAATCATTATTGAGTACTCATGAGCCCGATCTAGCGAAAGTGAAACGCAATTCCAATGAAGATTTAAACTTTCTGGCACAACTGGCGAAAGAATTTCCGCCCGTTGATTTGAAGCCACAAAGGACCACATCGTTCTCCCTATGCCCGAAACTACTCACCCCAGAGAAAGAAATTAAAATCTCAACAGCCTTCAACCGTAAACTATCCTTGCAGTTAAATGATAATTTACGAAGAAACTCATTCCTTAAAGACGTATCAAATAAACTAAACCGTTCGAACGATTCATCCAGATCCAGCGTGGCGGAGAGTGATTGCATGCTAACATCCACACTGATAGAACCAGATAACAGAAGCATTAAATCTATAACAAAATTCAAGTATGAAAAATCCACATCACCGCCAGTGAGTAGTGTAGGATCAGCTGAAGACGAGAGCGGTTTCAGCTCGATGAATTCGTTCCAAGAAGTAGGACTTCCTACAGTACAGCCGGACGATCCTTTAAAAAACATATTCCACAGTAACAATCCTTTCGCGCCAACTTGCCATAATGATTTTTTACACCCAAAAGACCCATCCGATGACATAAAATTATGGCAAACGCCAATGCATAAACGATGGAGTTCAACACCAGTTGATAGTATGACGCCTGAAAAAGCTGCTATGAAAGTTTTGTGGGTATAAAAAAATTATACGACCTGGCAATGATTGTGTTTAAAAATAAACACTAATATTTATTTGCTACGTGGACAGCATTATAATCGAGCCATTCAAGTTTGAATAATTTATAAAATAATAACAAATGTGATATAATTAATATTTTTAAATTCAAAATTTTGACAACATTTTTAAAATTAATTATTTATTAATAGATTATCGTGTGCTGTTATGTTTCGACTAGTTTATGTGTTGTATTATAATATATTACTATTACTTTTAATAGGGTTAATTATTAGTATTTTAATTTAGAAATAAGTTTTAATAATTATTCTAACTTAGTTTGTAGTTTACGGTTATAAATATTTTTATTAATACAGGTGGAATGGCACCATTACAATATAAAGATTTGTAGATTTCATTTTATCAGCGAACACTGCTATTTTTCCTGTTACAATTCAATTGTGAATTATAATAATGTATGCCAAATTACATAATTTCAAAAATATATGTATTTAATTGCGCTCATATAAAAAAACGTTATTGTTTTCAAATATCTTTAGACTGCTGCGACAGTATTTTGAAATGTAAAAATCTGTTTGAAAATAAACGATACCTATATGTAATACTGTGTCTGTAACAAAAGTGATTTAATGAGTTAATATTATTATAATTTCGATGCGAAATCTCATACAATTGATAATATCCAAAGCATTTAAAACAAATCGTCTTGAAATTGTTTTGGGGCCTGGGCACTATCAGTTGGAGGCACCTACAATGTTATAGGATCAAAACGATTTGTTTGAAAACATTTAATTTGTAATTCTTTAATTGTTTATACATTTTTGTACCAAAAACCCTAATGCGTACTCGGCGATAACGTGATTATAATCAAATCTTCTTAGATAGCGGTCGAAAGTTCGAAGGTATATATTTCAGATATTTACGAACGATATTGTGCTTCATTTAATGCATGTTGGCGACAATACTGGCGTACTCGTTTCGATGTTGTGCGGCTACGAAGAGAATTTGGTCATTGAGACCTGTCTAATCTCTCATACCTTTGAGCCACGAATGTGTTTTTCTTCCGACGCCACACATTCCTTCTATTGTTCCTTCCATGCTGTGCTTCAGGTACTTGGTATTTCTAATTATGTGACCTAGGTAAGCTGTTTGTATCTTTTTATTATTCGCAGCAGTTCTCTTTCTGTCCCCAAACGTCTCAGTACTTCAGAATTTGTTGTGTGTTCAGCCCATGAGCATTCTTGGGAATATCTACATCAAACTAAACTAGAGTTTAGAGTTTAAACTCACTTTTAACTCTAATAAAACAGTCAACCTGTTAATATGGCTTTACGAATATTTGACTTGGCATAAACTCAGTCACGGAAATGCCAAGTTTCTTGGTATACTAATTGATATTAAGCTAACCTGGAATGATAATACCGAGACAATCGCTGACAAGCGGACTAGAGATGATTACTTGATACGTCGATTGTACTGCTTCGCTATCACAACGTATTATTGAGTAAGGCATCATATGCTTTAGCATCCTGTGAACATACGCACAACACTCAGATGTTTTTACTTACAAAGACGAGCAGTAAGCTGTCCTCTAATTGCCGTTCCAACAAAACATTCATCATATATAAGTTTGTCGAACTACACTGCTTTCTTTTTTTAGCCGTTTTCTACCCTGTAGATATAGGCCTCCCTTAAGTCTTTCCATCTATCACGGTTTTGGGCCAATTGATACCAATTTAGTCCTGCGTTGCATTTCAAATCATCACTCCGCCTCATCTGGGGCCGATCAGCGCTTCTTTTCTTCATGCATGGCCTCCATCTAATCAGCTTCCCGCTCCATTTATCCTGGTCTCTCGCTAAATGTCTCGTCCAGTTCCATTTCGTGGTAGCAATGCGTTTGACTTGTGTCTTTTCCCTGATCCAGGTATTTGTTTTGCTGGGTAACGCACTACATAATGTATGATCCCGACACGGAGGAGACAGTGTTTAGCTCCCTATACCGAGGCATCCAAAAAGCAAAGGAGTCAATCCTAGCATCCGGCGCCAAGGAGACGAGAGTGGAATGGGGAAGCGCCACCACAACGCAGGCCAGGAAGCTACTCGAGATCCAGCTGGCCAACACCGGGATAGAAGTTAAGATAAGGCGACCGGGCCCAACCACGGCACAGGGCCCCAGGACCGACATCACCCGAAACCCACAACCACCACCACCAAAAGCTAAGCAGGACGAGGTTATAATAGTAACGCCTGCGGAGGGGCAAACGTACGCGGACCTGGTCAGCAGGGTCCGAGAAGCGGACGTCGGCTCGGAGAACATCCTCCGAATGGACAGATCGGAGAACGGCCACCTACGGATAAAAGTCAGGGGCTCCGGGGGTAGAGTAGACGCACTTTGCTCCATTATCCAAAACACAACCCGGGGATCGTCCGCACGAGTTAGCAGACCGGGCGCAGTCCTGCACCTCAGGGGACTGGACTGCATAACCACCCAAGAGGAGGTGGAAAGAGCTATACAGGAGGCCCTCCCCCAAGACCACAGGAAGGCGTTCCGAGTGGGCCCCCTGAGACCGGCCTACGGCAGCACACAGGCGGTCACAGTAACAACATCACCAGTCGTGGCCGACCTGCTAACATCCAAAAGGATCAAAGTGGGCCTAGTGCAGGTGAAGCCCACCTGTCGCGAGGAGGTCCCAAGCGGATGCACTAAGTGACGGACACGGAGCAAACAAATGTATCGGCCCAGACAGGCGGAAACTAATCCTCCGCTGCGGCAAGGAGGGCCACCAGGCACGAACGTGCAAGACGGAGACGCCACACTGCGCGGTGTGTAACGTAGACGGCCACCCAGCAGCTAGCTTCCGCTGCCCAGCCAAGGCGGAGGCAATAGAAAGACGCAGGAGGGGCGCCGGAAGGAGTGCGACCAAACAACTACTAAGATAATCAAGGTCCTCCAAGCCAACGTTGGCAGGGGCAGGGCCGCCCACCAGCTCCTGCTAGCGGAGGCGAGAAAGATGGGGGCGGATATCATCATAGCCTCCGAGCCCAACCACGCCAGGCTGGACCCATCGTGGGTGACTGACGGGCCCAAGGGGGACGTAGCCATAAAATCGCTTGGCAGCCTCCATGGGCGCATTAACGCCTTCGGAACACCCACGAAAGGAATCACATGGGTCTGCTTTGATGATATCACCATAACGGCGTGCTACCTGTCGCCCAACTGCGGCAGGGAACAGGAGCGCCGGTGGCTGACAACACTGGAGGAGACGCTCAGAGAGACAAGAGGGGCATACATAGCCGCAGGCGACTTTAACGCATGGGCAACTGCGTGGGGCTCCCGTTGCACCAATGATAGGGGGGAGGCAGTGTTGGAGCTAGCAGCAGCACTCAACCTGTCTGTCTGCAACGAGGGAAGGACGCCAACTTTCAGAAGAGGGGAATCGACGTCCCACATCGACCTTACAATTGCATCACCGCAGGCAGCCAGGCGGGTGCACGGGTGGCGCGTGTTGGACGAAGAGGCACTGAGTGATCACCTCTATATAACCTACAACATTGGGGTAGGAGGCATCACTCAGATCGGAGCCAAACAGCCCCAGCTCCAGCACACCACGACCCTCAGCAGAAGGTGGATACTGGAGAACGTAGACGGGGAAGCAATTGCCCAGACTATCCTGGAGGCAGGAGACGCCCCCCAAGGTGACGCGGACGTGGACGCCCTGGCCATCCGACTCGTACAAAGAGTGAACGAAGCGTGCCACACCCACGTCAAGTCAAAGGCGGCCACCAGTAGCCGGAGGAGAGGGGTCTACTGGTGGTGCCAAGAAGTAGCGGACCTCCGCACCCTCACGAACAGGGCCAGGAGAAGGGCCCAGCGCGCTAGAGCAGCAGGTGCCCCCACCGAACATCTAAGGGCGGAGTACCATGAAAAACGGAATCAATATCGGAAATCGATAGAGAGAAGCCAGGCCAAATGCTGGAAGCAGCTGTGCAGAGAAGTAGAGGACGACCCCTGGGGACACCCCTACAAACTCGTAACAAAGAAGATAGCAGCAAGACCACCGGGCCCAGATGCGTCTGTACCGGGAGGGATCAAGGAAGTGGTCACCACCCTGTTTCCGCCAAACCATCACCCCAACCCGGAGCCCCCACACGATGAAGATGCATGCGAAGAACCCGATGAATGGCAAGAGGAGGAGGCCCTTCACGCACTAGGGAAACTTCCCAACAAGAAGGCACCAGGGCCGGACGGCATACCCAACGAGTTGCTGAAAGCAGCAGCCCAGGGTATTGCCCCGGCCCTGGCACACAGAGCGAATCAATGCATGAGGGTGGGCGTTTTTCCACGCAAGTGGAAAACCGCCAAGCTCACCCTGATACCCAAGCCCGGGAAGCCAGCAAAGAACCCTTCCTCCTACCGTCCTATCTGCCTACTCGACGGACTTGCGAAGACGGTAGAGAGGATGATCGCCGACAGACTAACGGAGGCGATTGAAGCCTCAGGCGGTCTCCACACCCAGCAATACGGGTTCAGGAGGAACCGATCCACCACGGACGCGATCCTGGCGGTGAGGGAGCAAGTTAAGAGCGCGAACACCGGCACATGGAGAAGGCGAGCCCACTGCATTATGGCAACCCTGTACGTAGCAAACGCATTCAACACGTTACCATGGGGAACCATTAATGCAGCGCTCGCCCGGAAGAACATTCCCAGAGCCCTACAAAACATTGTCAGGGCTTACCTCAGCGACCGACGGGTCACCTATGAGGGCACCGCAGGACTCGGAACCCATGAGGTCACGGGGGGGGGGGTACCCCAGGGATCCGTCCTGGGCCTGTGGAACGTGGCCTTTGACGACGTCCTGCGGCTTGAGCTGCCGGAGGAAACATCGTTGGTGGCATTCGCTGACGATCTAGCGGTGGTCGCCAGGGCAAGGGACTTTGAGCTGGCCAAAACCAAACTGAAAGACACAGTGGACATGGTGGCTGAGTGGGCGACGGGCAACGGTCTACCCATCGCGGCTGCCAAAACGGAGGTCGCCCTGCTCTCCACTAAGAGAGCAGGTGTCCACGAGGCCACCAGAACCATCGAGCTACTGGGAGTGACACATCCCATTCTAAGAAGGATCAAATACCTGGGTACGGTCCTGGAGTCCAACCCACACCACACTGCCCAAGTGTTGGAAGCAGCAGCAAAAGCAACCCGAACGGAGGCCGCATTGGCGAGACTACTCCCAAATCTTGGAGGCCCTAACATGGGAAGGAGAAGATTGTTAGCGCTGGTCTCTCGAGCCCAGCTATCCTACGCTGCCCCCGCCTGGGTGGATGCTACGAAGACCAAAAGGAACACAGAGAGGCTACGGCGGGCGCTGAGAACCAGCGCTCCGAAGTATGGCGTACAGGACTGTATCGACCGATGCGGTGGAGGTAATTGCCGGCACCATACCCGGCGACCTTCTGGTCATCGAACGCACACGAATCGACGAGAGGAGGAGGGGCGGAGCAACTCGAAGAGAAGCCCAGGACCAAGCAAGGCAGGACACCTACCGAGCGTCGCAGACGAGGTGGGAAAGCAGCCAAAATGGTGCATGGACGAGGAGGGTGATCCCGCAGATCGAGCCGTGGGTCACGAGGGGCCATGGGGACCTGGATCATTGGACTACCCAGACCCTATCCGGACATGAAGTGTTCCAATCATACCTCTACCGGTTAGGGAAGGCGGAATCTGCAAAATGCCGATACTGTGGTGGTACCGATGATCCGGTCCACACCATATTCCATTGCCCCCGCTGGGAGACCAACAGGACACATCTTTGGCTGCAGACAGGAGAGACAGGACCGGAGAGTATAGGTACGAGTATACTCGAAGACAAAGACAAGTGGGACGCGTTCGCGGCTTTCTCCCGGACAGTGATGGGGAGAAAGTTCGACGACGACTTGCGGAACCCACAAGACTAACGGACCAAGACGAAAGACGGAAACTGACGGACTGACCTCGTTCCCCCATTTTTCATTTGTTTCATACCTTTCCCGCTTTTATTAACAAGAGACCCGAATAACGAACTGACGTAAGACGGTCCGGGGGGCTTAGGAATGCCTGTGCGGTCAAGCCCCTCGTCGACAGAACCTGGGTTTTGGTTTAGTCGGTAGGCGGCCCGGCCAATACGCGGGGTGAATCCGACACTACCCATGCCTATCACCATAGTGGTGATAGTGGAGGCATGGGTGTCTTTCGAAGATTCCACCCCAGATGAAAAAAAAAAAGGTATTTGTTTTGCGATCTTTTAGACACGCTTTAAATTAGTGTGGGTCTTGTTGAAGTGTTCCTCTGTCTACTTGTTTGTATGTAAATAAGAAAAACCTATTTTTGATTTTGATTTCTTTCTAATTTTTGGTTTATGCATTTGCTAGTTCTTACCATACGGTGATCACGCCCTGTGTTAAATTTGTTTAGTACTTCGACATTTTGAACTATGTGTATATTGTTCGTAAATATATAGTCAATTTGGTTGTTTTCCCATCTGGGCGGGTCCATTTGCGATTTTGCTTCTTTTGGAAGAAGGTACTAGCGTTATACAGGTGTTGTTCTTCATAGATTCACTTTTATTTCTATTCCCTAATTCGTGATTGTGTACATATTTTTCTTCCGGGTTTTCTTGACGTCGAAACTTGCAGTTGAAATTTCATATTACTAATACTTTTGATGTTTTATTCTGGTGATTTCTTTGGAGATCTTTTAAATTTTGATGAGCTATTCGCCTTCAGCGTATTTTATTGTTATGTATACTAACCTTTCTGATATCGTTATGAGCGTTTTTACTGGGTTTGTTAGTCTTTTGCGTATTAATATTCCTATTTCTCATAGGCTGATTTCACGCCGTTTGTAGTATAGTTTATGTCCTGAGTTGAACTCTATATAGCCTTCTTGCTGCAGCACGAGTCTTTCAAATAACTTTCCCGTCGTGTCCAAACGGCTTAGCTTAGCTTACATTGGACCAGGAACTATACCTATCCTATCCTAACGTATTGCACCCTCCAATAGTTCGTTCAGAGAAGTACGTGTCTGGATGTTTGCTATTATGCGATGCTTCGGAAACAAATTCCCACAATCGGGCGCGATTACTCCGGAATCTGTTGCCTACTTGCCAGCTTCTTGGTAACTATCTTAAATGTCCCTAGGAATCTTCGTCAAAGTTCAGATCAATAACTTCGTTTACTGTGTTGAACTGCATCCGTATGCGCTTCCTAGACTCCTTGAATGCATGTTGCAGCTCATCATGTTTCCCCTTGAAGCTCTCCATTCTTAATTCGGCTGTTGTCTACCAATACACCGGAAATTTACTGCTTACGCGTATTTTTAGTCGCATCGGTATGGTTTGTTTCAGACTGCTGTTATGGCCTTCATTAGAAATGCGATTAGTTTACCGAGTCATTTGTCTCTGTAATTCGCTGCATGTCATACTGCTTCCTCCCTCCTGCCAGCAAGGCCCAAAGGCGCTCTAGGTCGAGTTTTCCCAGATACCATCCACTCTCACCCACTAGCTGGCTCTGCTCTGCCATTTGACCAGGCCGGCCCTGCAGCTTTCTACAAAACTCGATATTACTGGTAGCCGCTTTTCGTATTCAAACCTCTCCCCTCCATGTCGACATTCCTGCTGCAAATTCTGCAACAGATTCAGAGTTGCCTCTACGAACCCCTGCGTATCAACCTCGGACGACAGCAGAGTTATTGCCTCTAATCTCTCTTCCCCGCTCTATCTTGGCCCACCCCCTAGTGAGTTTAGTTGGCTTCCTTTGTTTCCTGCTTCCTCGTGTGTCTTTCCGGAGTATAACCTCCATACCTGCCTCTGTGAACATGAATTCTAGGATCGTTTTTGCATCATTTGTTTCAGCTCCCTTCTCCTCCACTAATAAGGTACTTCGCTCCCTTTCTTCCATGGCTTCCATAACGATCCTCTGCCCCTCGACACTATCCCCTCCTCGTCGCACATAATGAATAGACCCCTGGTGTTTCAACCTTGCAAAAACGTTGCAATTGCCAAATTACATATGTTATCTAAATCATCAACAATATCCTCAGCCGTTTCCTGTCCACTGCTGGACGTAGGCCTCCCTTATTTCTCTCCATCGTCTTCTATCTTGTGCGATTGAGAGCCAGTTTCCCGCGCATCTCTTAATATCGTCTGTTCATATGGTTGGTGGCCTCTCTCTGTTTCTCGCAGTATTTCTAGGCTTCCAATTCAAAATGTTTTGGTCCATCTTTTCTTCATCCTGTTGTTGCCCACTTATGGACTTAAGTCTCCATTAAACTCTTCCACGCGGTCCTATTATTGACTCGTTGTTGCCATTTCCGTCCAGAAACTTCGTGGATATCGTCCCTCCATCTTTTCTGGGACCTTCCAGCGCTCCGGGTGGATATTCTAGATCTCCACTCCATTATCCGCATTGTCGATATTTCGATAAGTCCTATCTGGCAACGTGTCCCGCCCAGCTCCACTTAAAGTTTGCGAAACGTTGTATAACATCTTCTAAGCCAGTTCGACTGCGGATTTCGTCGTTTCTGTTCTCTTAATCGTACGTTCCATGGCTCTTTGACAAGTTCTCAGTTTCTCGACTGATTTTATTGTAAGGGTGTAGGTTTCGAGACCATACGTCTGTACGGGAATAATACATTTATTGTCTTCTCGCTTTAGATCATATGGTATGGTTTAGTTTTTGAGGATGTATCCTAGTCTTCCAAAGTTATTTATAGGGTGGCGTTATTATAGATATATTTGAGTATGTTAGTATAGTTAGTATATGTTAGTATATCTGAAATCGAAACGCGCGTTAGACATTGCCTGTAATACGGCCCATATCTCGATAGAATCAAACGCATTCTCGTAGTCCATATTATTGTATTCTACGCTTTTCTCGATAAAAGAGCGGATAGTTTGAAGATGGTCTGCGGTACCAAATCCTTTCCGAGAACCTGCCTGCTCTGGGGGTTATTAGAAATCCAGTTTGGTAGTGAGTCTATTTGTTATGATTTTAGTTTATACATATGGGAGAGTATACTAATTGGCCTGTATATCTCGATGTTGGTGTTGTCGCCTTTTTGTGTATCAGTGTTGCATGTGCGTTCTGCCACTCTGTGGGGATCTTTCCTTCTTCTAGGCATTTCTTTAAGATAATACGAACTGCTCCCAACAACGCATGCCCGCCCGTCTTGAGCATCTCGCATGTAATGCCATCTGTACCAGTGCTATTCCTATTCCTATTTTTCATTTGGTGTAGGGCTAGTTGCAATTCATCTATAGTCATTTAACCTCGTCACATGTTCAGCCCACTGCCACTTTAGGTTTACAATTATATGTATAATATCACATACTTATCTTGTTGCCTTAAACAGTCGTTCGTTTTTCGGTCCCTCCTACTTATGCCAAGCATGGATCGCTTTTCACCAGATCTGTGGGTTTAGGCTCCGTATATGGTGACTGATAGGATGCACTGTTCGTATCTTTTTCTTCAGGTGTATGGGTATGTTGTTGTTTAGGGCAAATCTAAGATTTGCCAAGCCAAGTCCAATGTTTCGTTGTCTTTCGCAGGTTTGGTTATCTCGTCCAATCTTTAGTTCGTGCCTATGTATTTCTAGTACTCGACTTGCGCTATAGCAGTATTACCTACAAGGAGACTATTACTCAAGAACAGCTTAGTCATAACTTTTGTTTTTGCAGGTTCATCTTTAATCCAGTATTCCGTCATTTTGAGTTTATTTCCTCCAGCATTTTGCGCACTTCGTTGAATGTTTCAGATATAATGATTATGTCGTCGACAAATCTTAGGTGGGTGAGTCTTTCGTCGTTTATGTTTATTCCTTTCGTATTCCAGTTCACTTATTTGAAAATATGTTCTAGTGCCGCTGTAAAAAGCTTTGGAGAGATAGCTCCCCACACCCGGTTCTATATTTTTGTTTCGTGGAAAACTGGTTATAACCAGTATATAACTGACTGGTGAAACTGCTACTACTGTTGCGTTCCGGGTATATTTGTTACCGTTCCGGCTTTCGTTTAATGCTTCTGTTATTGCCGACATCTCCATAGAGTCGAAGACTTTTTCGTAGTCGATAAACGCCAGTGGTTTGTTATATTCCACTACTTTTTCGATCAGGATCTTTATGACTTGGAGGTGGTCATTGGTGCTAAAGCCGCTTCGAAATCCTTATTGTTCAACTGATTGGACAAAGTCTAACTTATTTGTAAGCCGCTTTGTAATTATTTTCGTGAATCATTTGTACACCTCAGATAGTAGACTGATGGGTCTATAGTTTTATAGCTTAGTCTTGTCTCCCTTTTTATGAATTATTACCATCTCCGCTGTATTCCACTGGGTTGGTGTTATGCCCGTTTCTAAGCACAGGTTGAAAAGAGAGTATCTAAATAGTCGAATTTAATTCTTTATTTTGTTTATCTATTAATGACGTTTTGTTGAATGAAGTTCATATTATTACCTCAAATGACTGCAGAGATACGTCTGATATTATTTACTATTTAAATAAAATTTCTGGATCCGCCACCGATATTTATCTAATTTTTATATAAACAATTCAATTTCAGAATATATTTTCACGTATTACATCGATGGAAGAATAGTTGTTCTTTTTAGGAAAATAAACAGATAACGAGCTTCTTTGTTTTTTAATTACTAGCTGAAATTTTATATTTTGTTATGAAAAACTACAATAGAATCGCATACCACTTTTAGAAGTTAACAAAAACATTTGAAACCCCATCGAGGGAGAATTTTCACAGTTTTGGGTAAATTTAAGGTATACCGGGTGATTACATGTCCTCTACCGTTGGGCCGTTGGTGTGTCTGCTTGCCTGAGAGACTTCTATAATTTCTTTTGTTTTTAGGGTTTTAGTTACATTACATTATTGCGCGAACATAAATCTATCCAACTAGCTATACAATTTGTTGATAAAAAGAAGGATTGAAATTTATTCATTAGAAATAATAAAACCTCTTATGTAACTAAAATTTAATTAAGATTACTTTTATAATTTGCTTGCATTTTATGCTGTTGATTTTATAATCAAATTATAACAATTTTTAGAACAACTATTTATCTTCTAAAACGTAGTATCATTCAATGTTTATTTAGGTACACCATGTAATTGATGCACATCTGCAGGCCATAATTGTGCTTGAAAGCTAAAAGGAATATGGAATATCAAGCTAATGAACATAAGACAGCATAAAAAAGTAAGCGTGCCCTATGCAACACGCGTAAGCCATCTGTCGGAAGAGTTCTCTACGCTCAAACATGTTTTGTCGCTCACATATTTTCATTTTAAAATTAAATAAATTCAATTAAACTCTCAATTGATGTTACAGCAGCATATGATTCAATAAATTAATGTATGCGGTAAAATTACTTACAAAAAGGTGTTTTATTTGATATGTCGCGGTGGGAACTTATCTCAAAATATATTATTGTAATTGTTCATTATTTTACTATTCTTATTTATTAATTTAAAATTATACTTACCATTTTAAGAAATCAAATTTTGATCTATTTCATTCAACATTATATATGATTTTGATTGCCTTACTCAAGTTTTTTAATAAAACCTTAATCGATTTATCTTACTATAAGTTACTTCAAATGTTAACAGATAATTGCGTTTTCTTTTAAATTTATGAGCATGCAGGAAAACGCTTAAATAAGAAAATGTCTGAAAGGAATAATAACCACTTGTTGTCATACATAATTTGTTTTCTCGATATGTACTGTAAACAGATTTCCATTAGAAACCTATAACTAAAACCTAAAATTTTTATTCTCTTTTTACTCTCTTCTGTAAAATAATATAATATGGATTTTAAATAATTTACGTATTATAAATAGTGATATGATTAGAAAAACTACCGAAAGTAGAGTAATGAAATAAAAAATAAATATGTAAATTTTTCTAAATGTAATCACAAAACGACTAAACTTTGATTTAAACATTTAATTCATATCATTGTAAAGTTCTTTTATAAATGATTATTATTCATCATCATTTGATACTGTTTATAAATGGTTATTGAGTATTTACTAACAAGCCAGAGTAGCTTCTTACGAAATACTTGTGACCAAAATTAATGGGGTTCCACGTGCAATAATCACAATATTAAATATATGGTTATATCTCATTATTCTTAAGTGTATACTAATATTTTTATTTATATAACAACCATAAATTGCTGTGCAATTTTAAGATTTTTTTTTAAATTTAAATAATTATTTGTAAAATTTTATGACGAATACTAGAAATATATGTAATATAAATAATATACAAGCTCAACAGACTTTAAACGTTGAGGTACTATCAATTTCATAGTATTTCTAGTCTTATTAAGCTCCGTTATGAGATTTTGGTTTACTAGATGTTTTTAACGCTAGTAATCTGAAATTCCATCCTATTATTAACTTAACTCGTGTTTTGTGTTCAGCAATCGCACTGAAATTCCATCCTTTTAGCAACGCATCTCGTTTTTTGTGTTCAACAATCACATCCCTAAAGTACTGTGTGACAATAGTACTGGTATATAAATAAAAATTTAATGAAATAATTAAAAATGGTACAATTGAATCGGCAGGTTGACAAGATAATTATACAATTATATTAAATAATAATAATTAATTCCCAACAACCTGTAATATATTTATCCAATACAACACCGGGATATGGTTACTGCATTATTATTTTCGTTTGGTAACGAAACCAAAATAATAATGCTGTTAATCTTTTAAATTGATTCATGTAGAAATTCTAGCATTAAGTATCCTTCAATTTCCCACCAATTTGATTTTTGGATTCGTTCCCTTCTTCCCGATTTAATTATAGTTGATATATATATATATATATATATATATATATATATATATATATATATATATATGTCATCTAGAATAATTTGATTAGGAGTTCTGCAGTACTGTGCTGTACACTCCCGTGGATGAAGTTACTATTGTAATCATATTCATATTATTAACTTTATATTTATCAAATTGAAATTATGTACGTATATAACTAATATATTATTCACGTTGTTAATTCCTTCTTTTGTATACAGTATAATTTTAATACTACTACAAGTATATCTCTACAAACAGTATTTCATATTGATCTTGTAATGATGATTATTTAAGTACACTATACTTCAAGTCCGCAATGATTCTTTATTGTATCGATCAACATGAATATTGAATGGCCAATTTCACCTAAACACGCCACGCACAAATAGATCTAAAGAGTATTTAAATTTAGAATGATCTAAAATTATCAAAGACCATACATTATAAATAAACTAGCGCATTCACTAAATTGTACAATGTTGTTTTCAGTAATGGATTATAATCATTACTAAAAATACTTATATTAGAGAGAATTAATACACACATTGCAATTTATTTTTATATGATGAGAACACTTATTGGGAAACCAGCAATAGGTTGCTGTGTTTTGTTTTCATTTTCCTAATAATTGTTTTCCGTCCCTAGTCTTTCAGCAAATAACTACCCTGTTTTAAATTTTATATTTTTATATTGATATGACGGAAAGTTAAAAAAAATGTTCAAATATCAAGTATGTAAACATAAAGCTGCAAATATTAGTTTACCACAGTATTCAAATCCAGGTCTATTATTAATTACGCTCCATATTAATGCTTTATCAAAGCACCTTAATAAATACTTGCTCTTTGCTGATCATCAAAATGTACTGTTGTACTCTGACGATTGCTCGATAAAGATATTGATATCTAATAGATTCTAGCCTTTCCTTTCAAGCGACATATTTTTTATTTATCATTTTAAAATTAAATTAATAGAATTAAACTTACAATTGATGCTGTACAGCAGAATCTGATTCAATAATGAATCTAAACGGTAAAATTGTTATCTTACCAAAAGTTGTTTTTTTTATTATTAAATAAATGTGTCCCCGTGGAAACTTATCTCAAAATATATTATTGCTATTGTACATTATTTTACCATTCATGTTAATAATTTAAAATTTTACCTACCATTTTAAGAAATCAAATTATTATTATGATAATTTATTTGTATTGCCTTCCTCAAACGTTATCATTCATATTTTGTTTTCTCGCAATGCGCTATAAACGTCCTTGCAGCATTATTAACTAATTGACTTCATATGTAATACAGATATATTGTTCATCTAAAATATGTGTATTATGATCATTGTTTCAAAACCACCTAAGCTATGTCCATCCGATTATAAGCAACTTTAACTATGTAATTTTCTACAAATCAATACCAAATTAAGGAATAAAATTGATTGAGTCATAGAAAATTGCGGAAAATATCGTAGAATATTTAGAATATTTTTATAATACATTAATAATGACTCAAAGTATGAATAATTAGACGTAAAATAGCAAGTTCAAAATTCCTGAAGAAATTCTAAATTTGAAATACACTATTGAAGATTGATATACGTATTATTTTGTGTATTTTTAATAAATGCTGTTGATTTAAGGTTGGTTCAAGAAGTTGATTCAGGAACTACAACTCGCAATAATTTAATGAAACCAAGACTATTTAGACATTAGCTCGCCATCCAAAAATGAAAATACCCTTCTTAATATTCAGCAAATGTGTTGTTACAAGAATTATTTATGTCGATCTCATGGAAAAAAGCAACAAACGACTAACCGAACCATACCCATTCACGACTTCAAGCGACTTGACCTTTCTACAATACTATTCTTTGCATTTTTTATAAATAAAGAATTTAATTTATTGATTATTTAAATCTTTCTTTGCAATTAATATCATCCTCGTTTGGCGGCAGGTATTTCTACACTCTATTGTTTCTGCACTCGAAGTCTGTACTTCATAAATATTTAAGCAACTAACAACATCTACAAATCTCAATGCTATCATATTATACTATTAGCTGATAAAGAAGCTATTTATGCCTTTTGGGATTCAAAAACTAAGAATTCTACACCAGTGTGAACTTATCTATTTTAATTCTATCCTAACCATACAAGGAATCTCTTGTCTATATCTTGTCAACCATAATATAAAAATGTCTTTATATAATAATTTCTATAGCAATTGTTGTATAATGCAGACAAGATAACTTTCTTATTTCATAATGCAATAAAACAAAAAGTAATAAGAATATAATTTCAATGTTCTTCTTATTAAGAAGTTTAGCATTTAATGTTGTGGTTTACATCGTTTTAAAAATCAAGTAGGATAAGTGAAAACGCTAAACAAATTGCAAAATTTAAAAATGGAAGATACAAGCATATAACGCAAAATTTCTGCATGTAACATTTACTCTACGAAAAGGAACCTGCCCACCAGTTAACTTAAACCTTAATCTAAACTAAGGTGACCATATTTCGAAATTTAGGATTCACATGTATATCTTTCATTCTTTAAATAATGTTTGTTTTATTTTTAGTAATACTACGTGGTATGTGACAAATAATTTAATACACCAAGACCTACAAATAAACCTTCTTAAAGAGGAAATGAAGTGCACTATACATCAAAAGATTGCATTATCATCCAAACCTGCGCCATGAGTTTATTGGACAAGACTAACATCACATACTGTACTTGGTATACATCTAAGCTAGTTATAGCAAATATGGTTATGTGATAATAATAATAATTAAATATTAAATAATTTAGTTAGATCATTTCTGTAGACTCTAACGCTCCTATAAAACATTAGTTAAATGCATGTAGGCAGATTGCTAATTGTATCATTGGTGTTAATAAAAAGAAGATTGACAATAAACAATACAATAGAACATAAAATGAAATGATTGCCTTATTTCTTATAATTATAATTGTACCCCAAGTTATAAGACAAAATAAATTAAAATAATAACATTCACTATATTATATATAGTATTTATGGAAAATGGTGAAATATTAATATGTAAATAAATCAAACCCTTAATAAAATTACTATTAATTCAAAACACTTATTACTCCAATTAAAAATGAATAAAAAGCATTAATAAAACCACTCCCTGTGAGCATTCGAACCCGCGACGCCCATTTTTGCACTGGATGCACAAAATTCATGTCGGTCGGTCGTCTTTAAAACATTGTCTTCGTTTTTAAATATAAGGCTTTTCAAAAGTCCCGGGAAGGAGCTATAAGTGTTGAACCAGTGTAGAAAAAAATTTGAATCCCCTAAAAATACTCCACGTGGCAAGGAAGTTCTAAACTATCTAAGAATGTAGGTTTTATGACGCTTTAGTAATCCCCAAATGTTTTTCCTTCACTCGTTCAAAACTTATAGGATGACTAGGTGAGATGTCCGGCGTCCGACGGTGGCTGATATCGACATCTATATTTAAAAACACATGTAGGAAATATTAGTAGTACTATTATTTTTGATTTATTGGCGATTTGATAATATGTGTGTAATACTACGTACTATAAATCAGTGCTATTCATTGTATTATTGTACCAAGTAATACCAGTATGTTACTTAGTGATTATTCCAATGTAGTAAACACGTCATTGCTTAAAACTAGTGAGTATATATTAACACGTGGATGCATAATTCAATACATCATGACATTAAATGAATCACGCCGTGATTGAGATAAGGTTCACATTGTTACCTATGGCTCCTGTTTATTACGTTAATGTATAAATGCATTGTTATCAAGATCTTGGTGTTTGAATGCACCGATATTTCAACCGAAGCAACCCGATTCAAGTACATCGGCTGCCTCGTCAAGAAATTATCTTTCTCTTAATGTTATACAACATGTATGCTCCAATATTGTAGACGGACATTGTTATCGTAAGTTTCATTGTTTTAGTCATTATATTGAGTGGTCCATTGGTGATTGATCAGGTAAGTTAATAATAATTTGTTTGCTTATTTGCATGCATCGCCTGATATTCCAATTTTAAAGAAGAACAAAGGAACGCATTAGTCGGTATTGTTATGCTATACTTCTAGAAAAATGGAATCTTCGTGACTCGCTTGGAAAAAGAAATTCTCGAAACATTTCCTACAGAGAAGTTGGTAAAACCATTCTAGTATACAATCTTTAAGGCGAATCTTCGAAAATCTCATTCGAGGATTCGAGTTGAAAATCTATTCGGAAAACGCGTTGTGAGACTAACGGAACTGCTGCTACTTCTTTTGCGGAGTGTACAAACCGTGGCCCCAGGAAAAACTGGAGGTGTGTGCACCGAGAAATAAATTTATTTCGAAATAATGAATCATTTTGTGATAATTTCACGGATGTCTATAAACTATACTAATGTACTTAAGCATTATCAAATTGTATTTATCAAAACTTGAAATATGAAACTGCAATCTCTTAGAGGAATTTCTGTTGAATTTTGATTACAAATCGGAGTAAATATATACTTTTCTGATGCAAATATTGACTACTTTTGCATATTTTTTACAACTATTTCGAGACAAAAAATTAACTTTTTCGTCCTAACAAAGTATCAAATCATCCTTAGACTAGAGAAATATCCAAACATATTTTCAGAAAATTATAAAATGTTGACTAGAAAAGACCGCGCGATTAGGTCAACATTGAATCGTATTTCATCTTCCGAGATTCGCCTTAACACCTATTGTCAATTTTAGAAATATCGTACAAACAAGGGAGGGAAGTTATATAATTAAAGTGGGAATGGTCCTAAATGCCTAAATCCAGAAAGAAAATAAAAGTCAATAAGTTTTCCTATTTTGGTGAAAATAATTAATTTAATTTTTTATGTTCACTAACCGTTTAATTATTTTAGCTCCAGAAGAGGATGCAGGGACAAGTGTACGGGCATTAAAATTTGATCATTTGTCAAAAAAAGAGTTCAATCACTGCTGGAAAGCTTGCAGTCAATACCAATTACCGATATCAACCAACTTGAATCGACTACAACAATTTTTTAAAAATGACTTTTTTAAATCCTTCAGGAGATAGACTGATAAATTAATTATTATTATAAATTATTCATAAATAAAACAAGTATTATATTTATATTAGCATGACATGTCATTACAAACATATGACTGCATCATTTATAGATTGACATGAATTTCACAAAGAGTGTTGATAATGGTTGCGGACTCGTCCATTACTCGTCAATAATCTCAATCACAAAACAATTAAGTGTATTATGGACAGACTCAATAACGGGAATGTAGAGCACAGTAGGTATTCTTCTATTATTCTCCAGAAAGTATGCTCGTGTTGAAATTTAACACAATAGTCCCTATAAAAATAGTGCTACCTCGAAGGTATACATTGAAACCAAACTGCAGAATATTATTTGAGAGTATATAATAATGTGTAACGTTTTTGTACATGGATGGGATGCATGACTTCTATGGTCCCTGGGTGGGTATTTTGTACCCACTAATAAAATTGTTAAGGGAAAAACAAACCATTCAATTTACAATTAGAGATTCACAGAAATCTTATCTATACCTGGCTAAAACCCTACAAGAGATGGAAGCGTGGATCCGGTTCTTGAAAACAAAACTTTTCAACACTGTAAGATAGGTGGATATATGTTTTAAATTAATATTAACTTTTGCCTTTTTAACTTACGGTGTAAGCTTTACTGTAATACTTACATTACATTATAGCAACATTTTGTGTATTTACGAATTCTTTACACTCTTTTGTTCCTCGCCAGTTCTCTTTCTTGTTTCACTGTCTTTCCTTCATTTTTTATTATTCCTTCTATTATGTTGTCCCACTCTTTAGCAGGTCTGCATCTTCCTCTTTTGTTTTCTGTTCTTGCTTTCCTTACTTGTTTTGTTTGACTCGTGTTTTCCATTCTAGTTAGATGACACCACCACCTTTGTTTCTTTACTATAAATTTGTCTATTGCTTCAATTTCCATTTCTTCTCTGATGTCGTTATTTCTTATTCTGCCTCTCGTTACTTGTTTGTCTCTTCTCAGGTATTTCATTTCCATACCATCTACTTTTATATCTCCTTGCTAGCTTCCACTTCTCGCTCCCATATGCAAAAATCGGTCTGTGTATGCATTTGTAGATATTCATTTTTGTCTTTCTGCTAATCTCTTTATTGTTAATAAGTATGTTATTCGGTGAGTAGTACGTTTTTATTGTTGTTTATTATGTTACTTAATTCTCCTTCCATTTTTCCATCTTCTGTAAACACTACTCCTAAGTATTTAAATTTCTCCACTTGTTCTATCAGGTGTTGTTCTATCTGTATGTTTATTTGTTCTTTTCGATTTCCTAATATCATTACTTTTGTTTTGTTGTAGTTAATTTTCATATTATATTTCTCTAGGTTACCTTATTCCATTCATTCTGGTTGTGTTGCAGATTCCTTTCATTTTCTGTTATCCACAACCACATCGTCTGCAAATACTCCTTATGATATTTTCACCATTTTCATATTTTTGTATCCTATATTAATTTCATACTTTTCATTATTTCGTCCATGTATATGTTGAATAATGTAGGACTGAGTCCTACGCCTTCCCTTAGTCTAATGTTTGTCTTAAATGTTCTTGAGATCTGACCCTTGTATATGATTGCATTGCTGTTGGTGTTGTATATGTTCTATATAAATTTGACTATCTTGTTTTCTATACCTCTTTTCTTAAGAATTATCCATAGATTATTTCTTGGGATCATTACGAACGCTTTTTCTAGCTCCATGAATCCTAAATATGTGTTTTTATTTTTTGTAATTCTTTTTTCTGTGATTTGTTTTATTGTGACGATATTGTCCTGTGTGGATCTTCCTTTCCTAAAACCGCATTGCGATTCTTCTAGCGTCTGTTCTATTATTGTTGTTATTCTCTTGTTTATTGTAATTTTTCTAATATTTTGTTCCCTATACTTATTAGTGTTATGCCTCTATAGTTTGAGCATTTCGTCGTACCCCTTTCTTGTGTATATTCAATATATTTTTATTTGAATACTATCGAAGCTTTATAAAATATAACACTAATAAAAAATCGAACGATTCGATTTTTTTCGAGATACTCTATTTCTATTATTTTTAAAAAATAAATCTGAAAATAAAATCCTTCCTTTGCTATCCTATCTTAAGCTTACCATTTCCATCCTATCGTTTTCCTTTATTTGTTATCCTATCCGTAACTTCTGCTACATTATCCTTTAAAGCGATACTATTGAGGTTACAGTTTAAAAGTATGAACTTAAGAACATTTTACGATTAATACTGTTTTTCAGTCTATTGGTATGATATTTGTCTTCCATAATTTGTTCAGTAGTTTCAGTAGTTTTTCTTTACCTACCGTTCTTGATCTACCTGATCATTTCAGCTGTAATCTGGTCTTGTCCTGGTGCTTTTCGTATTTTTAATTCCCTTATTATTTCTAGTAGTTCTTGTTCCTTAATACTCTCTGTATCTGCTTCTGTGTTGTTCTTGTCTCTGATTCTAGTATTTGGTTCTTTGTCGTTATTTGTGGTTAGTAATTCTTCCAAATAATCTTTCCATCTTTCTAATATTTTTTTCGTTTTCCTTCGGCATTCTTCTTGTTTGTCTTGTATGTATCTCACTTCATGTCCTTTTCTTTCTTGCAATCTTTGAGGGTTTTATAAAGTAGCTTTTGGTTTTCCCTCGCGTTTTCCCCGAACATCTCCCATTCCCAGGTATTTTTTGTAGTCATTTAGGTATCTTTGCCATGCTATTTTATTTTCTTTTGTTTTCTCTCGGCGGTCTGTTGTTTCTTGTTTGTTCTTTTCTTCATACCACATACTTCGGCTGTCCTTTTATCCTTGTCTGTCTCGCTATATATTATTTTATGTTTGTTATTGGTTGTGGATATTCCTTTTTATTTTCTTCTTATTCCCCTTATTGTTAATATGTCTACTTCCATTCTTTCGAACTCTCTTTCCAGTTCTTCCTCTTTTCCGCTTATACTCATATATTCCATGTTGCTATTCTCCATATATTGTCTTTCTCTTTTTTGTTATTTTTTTAATTTATTGTGTCTCTTTCCTTTCTTATAGTTTCTGTCTGTGTATGGTTAAATTTTGTTTACATTTTATTACATTTATTTTATTTTCCTGGGCTAGTTCTGTGTTACGTGGAAAATTCCTTAGTTGTTGTACTCGGTATTAATTTGTCCTGTTGTCGTTGCAATTGTACCATTATCTTTTGTTTTCTCTCGGCTGTCTGTTGTTTCTTGTTTGTGCTTTTCTTCATACCACATACTTCGACTGACCTTTTGTCCTTGTCTGTCTCGCTATATATTATTTTATGTTTGTTATTGGTTGTGGATATTCTTTTCCCTTTTCTTCTTGTTCCCGTTATTGTTAATATGTCTACTTCCATTCTTTCGAACTCTTTTTCCAATTCTTCCTCTTTTCCGCATATACTCATATATTCCATTTTGCTATCTCCATATATTGTCTTTCTCTTTTTTGTTATTTAACTGTAACTTATTGTGTCTCTTTCCTTTCTCCTAGTTTCTGTCTGTGTACGGTTAAATTTTGTTTACATGTTATTACATTTATTTTATTTTTCTGGGCTAGTTCTTTGTTTCGAGGAAAATTCCTTACTTTTTTGTACCCGGTACTAATTTGTCTTGTTTGTCGTTGCAATTGTACCATTTTTCATTTTTGCGTATCTTTTTGTATCCTATTTTCACAATTTTCCGGCTACCTTTCCTTCCTTATCTCGTATTTTAATATATTTTGATTATTTCTGGCAGTAAGCATCAGTTATGGAGATTTATTGAATTAAACATTTCTTTTCTTTAAGCTTATATCAGAACATTCTATTTCCAAAGTTCATACAATTCGTGAAACGTTAGGATTATCTGAATAAATTGTTTTAAATGAATTTAGAATTTGCTACGCTGCTTTTTCCTTTTCACACATGTGCTGAAGACTTTTATATAGAACTAGGGTGAGTACTATGTTATATGCACTGCAGCACCGTATATTAAATAATATGTAGTATATCACAATGACAGTTTTGTTTAAATACATCTTCTGTAATCGAATTATATTACTAATGCAGGGCGTATATTAATGCGAATAAAAAACTTACTAAATAAATACAAAATAATCATTAGTCATAATGCCGTGGAACATCACTGCTACGTATTCAGCTGATTGAGCTATATAATAAGACTTTGAAACTGAGATAGACGGTTGTTGCTTTTCGTGATTGTATTAATGCACGTGTACATTAAAATATGCACATTGATCAAAGCAAACATCATACATTACATTGTATATCGGTTTTGAAGATGCCTGCAGAATATAATGCACACAGCATCAAGTAATCACCAGTAGGACATTTTACCAATTAAATCGAGCATCGGTTGAAAATTAATGTACAAATACATTGTTTCGATGATTTAATTCATTATATTTACGTCACATTTTCGTTCTGTGTACATTTACAAGTTTTTGATTTTTTAATTTGGAGAAATATTGACGAAACTCTTAAGTTTATATCTATCTTTTCTACAATCTGAGATCGTAGTTATTGCATCAACTTGCAATCAACAGTAATTATTAGAAACACATAAAACAATGTGTATATAAATTGTATTTGTTTTTTGAATTTTAAAAGAATTAAAAACTTGTAAAAGAAAAAAACTTACGAGTCTAAATATTCATACTTCAAACCAATACAACTTGTAGGTCCTGCATTACATTAAATCGTCATCAATTATTAAATGTACATATAGTAACGTAATTTGCAAATGGGTCTTTTAATGTATTCAATTTCTGGCAATTTTTAAACTTGCGACTTTTTGTATAAATAATATTGTTCGCTATTTGTATGTTAAATTAATTTTATTAATTAATTAAGTCTTGATTTATTAAAATTGCAAATTGGTCTTTTAATGTTTCAATTTCTGGCAATTTTTTAAACTTGCGACTTTTTGTATAAATAATGTTTTTCGCTATTTATATGTTAAATTAATTTTATTAATTAATTAAGTCTTGATTTATTAAAATTGCCTATGGTGCAGAGTTCAATTTCCTTGTAATCTTGAATGGGCATAGCTTGGGTGGTTTTAATCCAACGATAATAACACGCTTCGTTTCGTTAAATAATTCAATACTTCTGCATTACATATAAAGTTAGTAGTTACTTGTGTTCGTAGTCACCCTGGACGGGAATTCGAAACCGCATTACTTTTGTAATGAAAACAATAAAACATAAATGGCAAGTCTTCAAAACATTGTCTTCACTTTCATATATGTAGAATGATAATATAATATTTATTATATACACTGTGAAGATGGCTATACATTACCTTGATTCACACCAACTTCGGTTAATTTATAAATTATTCAAATTTAAATGTTTATCTATACTGTAGCAAACATTATAATTTCTGTCATATATTTCATTTTAATTTCCTTAAGAAAATCTTCCCATCGACGCATCGACGCAGCGACGCAGAAGTCGCAATCTTGCTCTGCGTCGCAATAACAAGCGCGCTGCCACAGAACATTGTTGACAATATTAAATGCATTTTCCATTTTTTTTTTCGGACAATAATGAGTAAATATAAAGTATAATATTAAATATGAAATATTTATTGTTTAAACTCATTTTTAAAAAGAATTATATACCACATTTAAAATTATACAAAACATGTGTTAATTAAATACAATCACATATATGTAAATTCATATAACATCGAAACCATTGAAAATATGCCAACTCTAATAAGTATAATATAAAGTATTATATAGTGACTGATTTATTTAAAATTATATGTGTAGTATGTTATTGATTTATTATATACCAGTAGCAGTTTCAAATACAATACCTAAATATGAAATATCTTCTATCGAATGAAATTGTATTATATTATATATAATATTCTACAATTGTATAAATAGGAATAATATTTGTAGTATATTCTGTGTTTTGTTTACTGGATTGATTGTTTGGGGTGGCCTGGAAAATGGTTGGTGCGCAGCAAGAATCGTTCCTGCAGGGCCTGCGGAGCAGTATGGGTTGCCAGGGTAGCAGGCGCAAGCGCACAATAATTTATGTCACGCTTTTGACACCGCAATGCAAGATTGGTTATGTTATTTAATAGATTACAGAAACGTTCGTAATTAAAGCTGTATAATGTGTAGTAATAGTGGATCGGGTTTATCAACGGCGTTATCAACCTTGGAGTATCGCGTACGATCGCGTCGGTAGCGACTGGGCGCAATAGAGTGCAGTGATGTCGCCAGCAAACTATTTTAGTACGAATTGATTGTGGTGGTCCTAAGTAGAACCTCGTGTTATTTATGCAGCTTTGCTGGATTGCTGGTGCGCTTTTCTCTTTCCTTAGTACTGGTGCGCAGTGGTGTTTACACCACTGAAAAAATCCATCAAAATTCCGCGCTCAATTTATAATTTCAGTGATAGTGATAGTGAGATGAGTTATAAAGACCGGGGTTCACCGATACTCTTAGAAAGTGGCTTAAAATCGTTCCTGGGACACCCTGGACATAATTACCCTCTAATAAATGGTAAGTGTGTTTACAAATCTCCTTATAAGCCATTGCTCTTGCTATTCCTGCTGACCGGAACTTGCGCATTTCAAATCCGCACCAATCCCGCATCTCACCCTTCCTATAAAATCGAACCAACTAGCCGGCTCCGGCTGCCACCCCGCCTTCTTTCACCTTTAACCTTTCTAATATTCAAACGAATTACGCACGCAGGGCAAACGTTAACCTGCTGACACCGCGGTCCACATTTACGGCGTTATTTATTCACGAATTAAACCGCAAGTTTGCCATTTGAGTGCCAAATAATCGGAAATTGTAGTCACATGGTTTTAACCGGACGCATGCGCTGCATTTAAATGTGTATAACCTAGACTAGAAATTATAATTAAGTTGTTAAAATAATAGCTCTAAAAACTCGTGTTTGAACTATTTTAGAGACGAGCATACGGCTGTTATTTTTACATTACTTATGACGTCTGTGTTTTATCAACAGGCCTTGCTACCATTACCGCCGAAATATACAATATTTAAAACAATTCGCGCACGCACTATTTATTTAAAAATATATCCTAAAATGTATAAAATCTATCTGCATTTTAACAATTTCTGTATTACATGCCAATCGCTATAACACATAATTCCACACATTACACGTCCTAGATAATACTTTCTCGCACTCAACTATTTATAATCACATTTATTTTTTCTACAAACAACACATTTTTTTCGTAGCCGTGTGCGGCACACGTCGTTTATAAAGTAATCAAGCAACGCGCGCCGCATACAATTTTGTCAATCAAACCGCAATTAAATGATAGCCGGCTTAATTGTTGTTGTTCTCAAGTTGCATATGACAAAAGTTCATCCGCATTTCATTGGCACCCGCGGTCCACGATCTGACATTTAGTTTGAGGCACTAAAATATGACTTTGACTCGAAGATTGGCAAAGATTAGGTCACATGAGCGGCCCGGAATAGCGCACCGATGTTCTAATAATAATTTTACAATATTTTTTTATTATCTCGTTTCACGCATTCTCGTGTAAAAATAAGCACAGATATTTAATTCTAGTTGCGCTGTAATTTATAGACGTGCAGAGCGAGAGCGGGAATATTTTAAAACAGCGCTCGTTTATTCAACAATAAAACTATATTGCCATCTATCTCTTTCTGTGCAACATAACCCAAAACATAACATGTTTATATGCATAAAGTTAATACTTTTTGTTACTTATATATACATATTACCGAGAGAATGCATTTTACGAAACCATTCAGTCTACCACGTGCTGTCTCTGAAGATATATCATGTTTACCCCACAGTTAATGGGGATACACCCTTTCAATCCATATTACTACTGGCTTAAATATTGTGCAGGTATTTACAAATAACTTTTTGTTGTGCTACATTTAAAATATAATGCTTCCAGATCTGTTTAAGGCAGTTTGTGCCTCATACATAAATACGTGCATCACGTTTTGACGTAATAAAACATTTTTAATTGCATGAAATTGCTTTTAATAAATCATTATTTCATTCTATCGACTGAGGAAGTTTTTCCAGTGTGAAGTCCGTGTTTTAGCATAATATATTTGTAGTGTACATAAATGTGAAATTTATGCTTCACCTTTTCGTCATGTATACGTTAACTATTTAAATTACTGGTTATCGCAGAGGCTATAATTTCTCGTGTGTAGCGGGAATTGTAAATACGATACGAAACGTTTTTTATCACTTAAAAAAGTTTGTATCGCGATTAGATTTGTCTATGAAGTAGAGATATGTAAAATTTAACGTGGTTAAGTGGCGTTATCTCCACATTTATTTGTATTGGGATCATATATTTATATGATTTTTTTGGGACATTTGTTGAGCACAGACAAACAATTGTAAATTATTTTAGTTGTAGCGCCGGTTGTAAATGTGAGCCTGTTATTATATTTCTTTAATGTACGCTTTATTCTGTGGTATATAGCGTAAACGTGGGTTGCCGGTAATTCACATGTTCCTCGTGCATCCGGATCTACCGACTGTCGACGGTGTAATTGCCTATTTGGATTGTTCCCACATAAAAGATAATTTTGTCATTATTTTACAAGCGGCGTGGAATTTACTAAAAAGGGCGACTTAGGGGGAATACGGGTTCGTAGAAATAGTCTCGCGTGTGATATTCTATTTGGGTTAAATTTGATGAGAACTACTATTTGTATGTTTTAATAGCCAGACAATTATAAATATTATTACATACATGACATTCAACTATTTATTTAGTAATTATAACTAACTGTAAGATGCCTAATAGAATTTTTCTATCACAAAAAATTCTTTTCATTTTATCAATGGTAGAGGTAAAGGAATACATTATATAGTTTCTACGTGTATCTATATTTACGAGACTAGGATGTAAAATATCATCTGAAAAATCTAAGCTACATTTTGTAACTAAAGATTCCAAGATGTTGTGTACATTTCATAAGTATATTTACAATATATATATATATATATATATATATATATATATATATATATATATATATATACATATATATATATATATATATATATATATATATATATATATATGTATATGCAGTAAAATGACTAAAAACTATTCTTAATCCTTTGAGAGTAATAATTTAGTTTATTTATATAGTTTATACTGCTTTATAGCAATCAATAATTTAACAAATCTGACGTGTCCAGTGAACATTACTTTTCATCATCATCATTATTAGTTGGCTCCACAGCTCCGGGGGCTTCGACCGTTCTTTCCCGAACTCCCTTGATCCGTGTTTTGAGAGGCCTCTGTTTTCCTTTCTTTCTTTTTTTCATATACCTTTGTGTGTTTTAGCCTTTTTTACGATCTTTCTCCATTATTTCCTATTATGTACTTTTTCTCTCCAGTTTTGTACTCCTAGTTTTTTTAGGTCTTGTTCTACATTGTCTGTCCACGTTGTCCTTGGTCTTCCTCTCCTTCTGTTTTCCGTTGGCTTCCATTCCATCAATGTCCAAACCATTGTATTCTCCGCGCATTAATTTCTTTTACTATGTCTGTTCCTTCATTTTGTTCTAGTATTTCTGTGTTCATTAGTGGTATCCATTCTCCGTTTACTTTTTTTGCACCAAGGATTGCTCTCATTACTCGTCTTCTGAGTTCTTCCTCGTCTGTTTTCCTCATGCATCTCGTTTCTAGTGCGTATGTTACCACTGGTTTTACCGCTGTTTTATAGATTTTTACTTTGGTCCCCTTACTAAGGCTTTTTGACGTAAATAGCTTCTTATGTTTTGCGTTTGTTCTGTGCCCTGCTTGTATCCTCGGTTTTGTTTCCCTATTACAGTCAATTATTTGTGTCCCTAGGTAATTAAAGTTGTTCACTTCTTCAATGTCGATGTTGTTTAATTGTACTTTGTTTCCGTTTGTGACCTCCTTTCTTGTGCTTTTCATGTATTTTATTTTTTTCTTTGTTTATGTGTACTCTTGCTTCTTTTGCTGCCACTCTCAACATTCTGATGGCCTCTTCCAGCAATGTTTGCTCCTACTTACGATCGCTATATCATCTGTGTATCAGTATTTGTGTCATTTTTGTCGCTAGTTTTCCATGTCCTTTTATCTTTCTTATAGCCCCTTCAATAACCACGTTGAAGAGTGTTGTTGATAGTGCGTCCGCTTGTCTTACTCCTGTATTCATATTTTGGTTTTCTGATGTTCATTGTCTGGTTCGAACTACCGCGTTAGATCCCTCCATTGTCATTCTCGTTAGATTTATAAGTTTTTGCGGTATGTTCGTTCATGTTTTGCATCTCCCCTAGTATTCTCTTCCTGCTCACTATGTCAAAAGCTGCTTTAAAGTCTATGAAAAGTATGTGGACTTCTATACCTGCTTCGTGACATTTTCCTAGTAGTTGGTTTAACGTAAAGATAGCCTCTGTTGTCGATCTTCTTATTTTTCGTACGGATTTAAATAAAAAAAAGACAATTTTTTTAAAGAAATAAAATTCTTTTACATTATTTTCCCGCGATTGTTATGAGAATCGGTATGTCTTCCGAATTTTTAATTCTGAATTATATATTTTTAAAACTATTCGGATATTTGATAAAAAAGTACCTGCATCGAATATACACTGAGTTACAAAACTGCACTAAATGAAAACCGCAACAAGAGATTATCTTAAATTGACCAATATTTTATGGTATCAGTTGCCTCCCCGAATATCTACTAATGCTTGAATTCGTCAAGGCAAACCTTGAATTAAATGTCTAATCAAATATTAATTAATGCTATCCCATTCTTCGACATGTGCCACACTCAGCCACGTCTCAGGGCGCACCAGGCGAAGTCTAACACGTTTTACAAACACATACTAAACATTCACAATTGGAACCATCGCGGGCCATTCTAAAATTCTAAATCTTACTAGCGGTATCGACTCATGCATTATCCTGCATTAACTTGAATTCTGGCCCTATGAATGGTGCAAAATGAACAACATAGTCTCCAAGAATATCCCTAATGTAAATGTTTGCAGTTAAAAATCGTTCTTGAGGAATACAAAGTTCATTTTTGCCTCTACAGAAATCCTTGCCCTAACCATAACAGACCCATCCTAAAAATGTTCAATTTGAAGAACGGTGGCTGAAGAATATCTTACCCCTGGTCTTCTTCAGTCGCTATTTCCCTCCTCCCAATTTTGGTGCTAGCAAACACCAATCTGCGTTGTTTGTTCTGTCTTGTAAGCCTAAGTACTCGATTCGGCCTATGAGGTATCAAACCAATCGCCATCTATCTTCGCCTAACTGTTTGAGCCAACAGCCCCACCAGAATATCGAACAATTCGGCCATCTGACAAAGCCATCGCCCGCAACTTTTTCGGGAATTATTTGCATTTTTTAAAAGGAAAATGTTTAAAAACAACCACTCAGTCATAATAAACAACAATGCTTGAAACACTTTAACGGAAATATGCTCATAATAAAAATAATGATTTAACAGGAACAGTAAATACCAACTTAAGCGTAAATAAGACTTGTTAAAAAACTCATTGACAATAAAATTAAAAATTATAAGTGACACAACACAAGCCATGTCTATTTGTGTCAATATTTGGCCTAATAATGACATAATATGGAAAACCTAGAGTAGTTGTTTTGTAACTCATTGTATATATTTTTAGTTTGCCATTCATTAAGTATGGATAATGTATTATGATCGTGGGGAAAAATATTTAAATTAACACAGGTGAAGTGTCAGTAATGTCCTCGAAATAATTAATGTAAATATACGTGGCAATTTTTTATAAATCATCCGATTATTATATACGCCTATAATTATTACTATTACTACTTTAGTAAAATGTACAAACCTATCCGTATACACTGGCGATCAAAAAAAGGAGGGCACATTGAAATGTAGATATTTCTTTCTAAATTTACTTTTAGGCTTAATTTTTCAAATTGTATATTATTGTAGAGTATTGACTGAATGTTATATTCAAAATTGGATTAGAAAGCATATTTTTCGGGTTTTAAGGTTTAATCAGAAATGGCAACAAATTGACATTTACAACAAGTTCAACTTTTTGCTCTTAGGCTAAGACCCAATTCACACATAAGCGGCGTCGGGCGCAGGCGCGGTGTAGGCGAGGCGCTGGCGCGACGTCGCACAGGCGATTGTGATGTTCATATGCAGTGAAGGGGTGGACATTGCACCTTATGTTTACATAGAATCGGCGTGGAAGAGTTTCGCCTCTTCGCCTACCGTGTCTTAGACGAAGAGGCGAAGACGCGGTGCCGGCGCGGCGAGAGGCACGAGGCAAATGCCCGCGCCTCGTCACCTCGTCAGTAAGTGAGTATTGCTCCACATGTTTATATAGAGGGGGCTTCAAGCGTCGTGCCTCTCGCAGCGCCGGCACCGCGTCTTCGCCTACGACACGGTAGGTGCAGATGCGAGAGGCATAACACTTCCACGCCGCCTCTATGTAAACATAAGGTGCAATGTCCACCTATTCACTGCATATGAACATCACAATCGCCTGTGCGACGTCGCGCCTGCGCCTCGCCTGCGCCCGACGCCGCTTATGTGTGAATTGGGCCTAACATGGAACTAAACAAATGAAAACAAACTAATCATTAATAAAGGGTATTTCCCCCTCTTGCGTTAATAACTGCTTACAATCGACGAACCATACTATCAATTAAGTTCTTGTCAATGTTCTCCCACTCCTGCAATAACATCTCCTTCAGCTCCTTCGCTGCTTGTGAAGATGGCGTATGTCTTCAAAAACGTCGTCTCAACTCATCCCAGACATGTTTGATGGGATAGAGGCCTGGACTGTGAGCTGGCCACTCTAACCGCGGAATTCCTACATCGTCTATATACTCCCTAACAACTCTCTCTACATGGGATGTAAAATTATCTTGGATAAAAATGCCATGCTCGCCTAAGTGATCATGAAAGCCATAACCTTATCTTCCAGAACCCCCGTACTCTACCTGTGAGCTTTCTTTGTACAGACCGCCTCGGTATGTGCCCAAGCATTAACGGACCCACCGTCAAACGGAAGTCGCTCGACAATACAAATTGGAGCGTATCTTTCTATGGGTCTTCCCCATACCCGCTGGCGTCCATTTGACTCATTGACGCAAAGACGAGATTTTTCTAAGAAGAGTACACTGATCTAGTCCTTATTATTCTATGCCAGGTGATTTCGGGCAAAAGCTAATCTTGCAATTCGATGCCGGTGGTGTAGCGGTGGACCGGTAGTCATCTTTATACAAGGCAATCTAGCAGTATGAAACCTTCTTCTAACGTTCCACTCAAAAATATTTACATTTCTAACTTTTTCCAGCTGATTTTGGACGAATTTTTAAAATTGCAACTTGTTATAATTTGTAGTATATTATTGTGTTTAACGCTTAAGTTTAGTGCCTCTATCGATTGAAATGTTAAGGTTGTACCACTAAAGCAAAATCGATAGTACAGCTTCATTCATTTACTGTGCATGATTGATTTATAATAACAACTTCTTCTTAATAATACCCTCTTCTGTCCTTGTTGTATAAAGGCTTATGCATATACTTTTGAACTATTTTCTGTTTTTATAAAATCTATCTATCTATATATCTTTCTGTACTCTCTTTTGCTTGTATCCAGCTGGTGCCTTTGTTCGTGCGTTTGTGCTTGCTGCATTCCATTACTGTTACGGCTTTTCTCTGCTTCTTTTAACTCCGGGTCTCGCTTCCCAAATTTCCTTACTTGTATAACTCTAATTCTGCTTACATGTTCAAACAATATTCCTATATACATTGCCCATCCTCTATTTCCATTTCTAGTGCTTGTCTTATTCTTATATCTTCGTTTCGCATATTGTCTTTTCTTCGCCATCCTGTACTTTATTTTTGCCGCCTGTATTCGATTTTTGTCTCTCATTCATCAACCATGCTTCACTTCCATGTATTAATATTGATGTATATATTGTCCTAAACACTGTCATCTTGATCGCTTTTGATATCTTATAATCCTTTATACATCCTTGAAGCCGCACTTATGGGCATAATCGGTTGACATCGTATTTCATTTTCGATTGCAACGCGAAAGTTCAAAAAAGATGACAGTAAATACATGTAGCACAATAAACATGGGGTCTACGTCTACCATACAGATTTTATAAAAGTTACATACACGCATATTAAATACTTACACGTTTTAAAGTGACAGTGACGTGACGTGACGTGACAGTAGTGGTTAGTGGTTATTCGACTGTTGGTAGTAGTTATTCGACTTGATAAACCGGTGGATCAGGTTCGCCTCTAGATCTGCATTTTTTATAGACCAGGATTTTTGCGGCCAGTGTCATAGCTAAGTATTTGGCAGTTGTTGCCTAGAATAGGTTGATCGTTTATTGTTACCGTTAAGTGGGGTATCGGACCTAATACGCTGCCTTACGGGACCCTGTCATCGCATTTGACTCAAAATATCTATTCTGTGGGTAGGACTTGGTTGACAAAAGTCAGAGACCACTTGGTCTAGCTTGAAAATTAGGCCTTCATACCACACTTGGTCAAATGCTGTGCTACGCCTAAGAGTATTTTAGCACAGACCGTTTTTTCTTCAAGCGAGCTTTTAATTATATTGTTGATTGTGCACACTTGGTCTACCGTTACATGGTTATCACTGAAATTTGTGCAATGTTATGAGTCCCTTTACTTCGATAGTTGACATTTTAATATGGTTATTAACAGGAAAATTGGTCTGCAATACTGTGCATCATTGTGGTCTTTCCCTGGATTTGGCATCATGATTACATCCGTATATTTCCAAATTCTGGGGATGTCGTTTATTATATTAGTTAACTTAACTTTTTGGAAGCTACTTCAGGGTTTCGCCGTTTTAAGCTCATAACCTCATGTTTTCTTTGGGGTAAGTTTAGTTATTTCAGCTTCAACTTCTTTTGGCGTGTAAGCCTACTTTCCTAAGGATCGAAAATATTCGCAAGTTGTTCCGCAAATAAGTTCGCCTTTTCCTGGTTACTTTTGCCCAGGATGTCTCTTGTTTGATTGCTAGGAAATGTTCAATATTTATTTTTTTTGTTGCTTTCTAGAGCCAAAATTCGGAAGAGGCATCGTTTGTTAGTCCCTTTAAGAACGAATGGATATATTTAAATGGAGTTTGATTTCAAGCTTTTTTCGAAATATGTCCCAGTTTGGTACACCACAGCCTTTTGGTAGTTGCCTTAGTCAGCGTCCAAACTTCCACACCATACATTAACACGGAAAACACATAACATCTCACCATTCTCATGCGCAGTTTCAAGGTTAGATTATTTCCTCGGAGGTTTTTTATCAGGCGGATAAAAGCAGCTCTAGCTTGTGCGATGCGACATCGTATCACTAGCGAGTGGTCCCAGTCATCGTCTAAGGTATATCCTAGATATTTTAATTTTATATTCGAGATTTTGACCATTGAATCATCGGTTATTTGCTGATGATCATGCATTTTTTTTTTGTGTTTAGTTTCAAGTCATATTGCGTACATTCAAGAGAAACTCGATTTAGCAGTTCATGTAGTCCATGAAGGCTCACTGCAATGAAGACGGTGTCATATGCATAGAGTAGGTTATTTATATGGGTACCGTTTATAACAATGCCCTCTTCCATATCCTCCAGTGCTTCATTGAATGACTTTTCAGAATATTTATTGAATATAAGTGGCGACAAAATGTAACCCTGCCTCACACCTCTTTCTATTGCCACGGTGTCGGTGAGTTTATCTCCTACTCTGACATTCGTTGTCTGCTGCCAATATAGATTTGCAAAATTCGGAGGTCTTTATCATTAAGGCCAGTAGATTTTAGTATACATCAATTTTCAATGTTTCACCTTGTCAAAATCCTTTTCAAAATCAATGAATCATAAGAAGACATCGCGATTCACATCTCTGCATCTTTGAGCCAGTACTTGCATGCTGGTTAGGGGATTTCTAGTTCCTAGACCATTTCGAAAACCGAACTGTGTTTCCCCTATATCATTTCCTACTTTTCTATAGATTCTCTGGTGTATTATCCATAGAAAAATCTTCAGCACGTGGCTCATGAGGCTTATTATGCGATAGTCGCTACACTCTTTCGGCGTTGTTATTTTTTTTTGTTGGTATTGTCACAAAAGTCCATTTTAGCCAGTCTGATGAAATTTCCCCGTATCATAGATGGAGTTAAACAATGAGGTGAGAACACGTAATACGTTTTCTTGTAGGAGTTTTAGTAGTTCCATTGGTACGGAATCAGACCCTGTCGCTTTTCTGCTTTTAGATGTTTTAATTGATAGTTCCACATCCATTATTGTGATAGGTGGTCCAATGGAAGCATTCTGCATATCCGGTTTTGGCCTACGATTATCTGCAAACAGTTCCTCCACGTACTCTTTCCATCTTGTGAATTCTATATCCATAATAAGATTCCCATTCTTGTTATGACTAAAGAATATATATTATTATTAAGAAGACAGTTGATCGCTTGGTCGACGCCATTGTCGCCGCCGGCCGGTTATCTCCCTAATTTAGAGTTCTGCGCACCCAACGCGGAGAAACGATGTCAGAAAATGATGTTTCATCGTATTTCTACATCGTTTCCTATATCTGTATAATAGTATATAGTTTATGTATGTATCGAAAACCATATTGGAAACGATATAAGAAACTAGATAAAAAATTCGATCATTTTACGAAATCAATGAATTGTCAATATTTTGCGGAGCGACTTTGACTGCTAAACGAATACGTTCGAAACGAGTGGTTTCAAGAGTCGCACCTCGGTCTGCTTTTTACCAGACCTCTCTGAACGTATAGAATAGACGTCCTGGTTTCCTTGGAAGCGGTCGCTTAAAATCATCACAAAAATAGTTTTACGTGTATATAAACCAATTTGGTTGTCCATAAAGAGTAATACAAAAAGGCAAATAATTACGATGAAAAGTTGTGAGTTATTCAATTACATATACTTAAAACGATTTGTGATGTTAAATGACGTCAAAAGCGGCTTCTTTTAAGCGACCGCTCTCCGAGGAAACCAGGGCTTAAATCTAGGTGTTACTAATGCCCGTAGTCATAAACGTAAATAATTCTCCGTAAATGTAAATGCAAAATGCACAGTTAAATTTTGACAACTAATTTGAACTCATATTCCAAAACAGGCCGTTAAAAGACATTTTAACCGTTACCATATTATAGTACTAATCTCGTTGCACCATCATTTAAAATATTTGACGTTTATGAAAACTATGCCTGGTTTTTCGAAATTTCATTATTATTGACGTTATGATAATAATAATTGAATCAATAATATTCACTATAAAAATTATATGTACTATGTTCTTCAATAATATATTTATATCTAAGTATCTTATTATAGCTTTTAAAATATAAACTGTTTATATTTACAACGATTTAATTACAAGTGAAACCGATTCTTGGTGACCTTTTCACCGAATGTATTTTGTATTTGGATTGAATCTCAAGTGTCATTAAAACCGAGGGCATGACACAAACGTTGATAACATCTCACGGGTAGTAAATAATCAGTATAAATATGTATACGTGATGAGAGATGAGCTATTTATTGCTAAATCTGTTATTATTGACCATAAAGATCTTAAATAAGAGATATACTAGGTGTGATTGGTAAATCTAAAATTGTTATACTTTTAAAATATTTTTCAGTTAAATTCTAGTGAATCAAACCAATCATGTACAGTGAGTCAGCTTTCAATAGCATTCAATAAAAATTATTTATTTACTGTATGATTTTTTTTGGCCAACTTTTATAGTGCGTCGTCCGACGGGGGATAATATTTAATTACAAAACATTAATTCTTCATTAATTAATTAAATAGATTGAAAAATAGAAAATTGCGGAAACCAGTATAGTACAGAGTTCAAATGAAATGTTGAATCCTCCTCTTCGTGTAGCTTTTTACATCGACTCAGAAATTTTAGACTTTCAAGAACTATAAAAAACGTATTATCCATTAACAAAACTATGTGAAGAAAAGTGAGAGTGGGTGTATTCAAACCAAGCTATGTCCGATTTCAAGCTCCTTGAACGTCGCAGTACCCTATTTTCCGTCATTAAACTTTATTGTTTAATTAATTTAATTGATCTTGAACCACCCACCCTTACCCACTTTTTCGCATAGTTTTATTAATTGATACCCCGCTTCTTTTAGTTGGTGAAACAATGAAATATTTTATATAATTCTTTTTATTAAATTCTGTCTATCTATATAAAGTTAGTAGACCATTCTACAAACAATTGTTTACCTTAAAGATTATTATGTTTAAAAAAATACACTAATTAAATTATGAGTTTAATATCGACGATAATTCGATCTTACAACTTCCACTCTTTTAATGACTGCAAATATTTTTTTTTTAAATAAAATTTTGAATTATCCTTTATATATAAGAAGTATTATAAAAATACAGCTCTAATCTGTTATAAATAAAGATTTTTGATTGTAATTATTACCATCGTTTTAAATTTTTTTATTAAAACAGTTGCACGTAAAATATTGTACACGAACTTCGAGATATCCGTTTTACTTATCAATCTCCCTCGCTGCGATCGTTTACGTCTCAAACTATGGCTCGTTCAATAAAGCCCCAGCTTATACACTTATGTCATAAATATGGATTTGTTTGCTTCACTATTACGCTACTTCGAATCCTGTAAATCATTTTATCCTTGTGGTATTATACATTAACCTCATCTTTTGCAAATTTAGAATAATATATTTGGCAAATCTTAAAATAGTCATGTAGTACTTCTTTGATTTATAAGTTTGTTTCTCATTATAAGAAAACTTTTAGATGAATCATTATTTTGTTGAAACTAGTAAGCAGTTAGGCTGGTACTTTCCTTGCTCCGATTATCGACGTAAATGTAGACTCCCTCGCTCTCCTTGCAAAAAAATTAACACTACCTACGTTCACGAAATTTTGTAGAACATTCTTATTTCGAGTATTTTATTACAATTGAAAACAAATATCTTATAACATAATTGAGATTTTACCTACATATAATCAAATATATGCATTCGATGCAGGCAAAGTGTGTTTTTATTGAAAATGGTTACAACAATAAGAAAACATCGAAAATAGTTATGATAATAAATGATTTAGAATGAAACGTAAATATAAAAAACGTTATACTAACTAAACGTAACGTATATAATTTCATTACTATTGCTTGCCAACGTCATTATTTCCAATATTTTAAATTACGTGACAAAGTTGTAGTTGTTTGAATAGCAGTTTCCATTATTTCACGCACGCAAATAAAAAAGTTAGATACGTGGCCTTCCGATTCGTTTATGTGAACGCATTAAAATATAATTTATCATAATTAGGATACAAGCTGAATCTACTGTATGCGTTTCTGGTTATATCTGTTTTCAAATAGAAACCGTTCGATGATAAACCCGTTGTTGCTATTTAGAGTTTATGCAATTTATTTGTTAAACATATATTGATAAATAAATATATGAGTGGTGATAACATTTTTCTAGCTTTTTTACAATGTTGTATCTATATTTGATATACAGTGCGGCCGCTCGCTGTAGAGTGCTCCAAATAAGAACGTTTGACTCAATAGCAGAAATTCAATATAAAATAAATACAAATCAGTACGCAGACATAAATTAAGTATACCATGCATTCATAAATTTATGTTTTTTAGTTTACTTTTCTAACCGTCTTACATATGACACATTCTAGCAATAACGTGCAGAGTGGTATTTGTTTTGTTCTTCACATGGCTATTGCATACGACTTTAGATTGTGGTGAATAGGAATTTTCTTATAAATATGTCGGTTGTTCAGGAGAAAAACGACACAACTTAATATAACTGTTTTTGCATAAGTGAGTTGAGTGCATCTTCTTGAGAACTGGGAGGACAATTACCTCCAATGGACAAACAACACTAGTGCGCTCAGGTGGTATTCACATGAACTAGACTTATGCCACCTTTCAAACAAAAAACGCATAGAAAAATTGTATTTTATACAGTCCTTTCTTATATATCGGTGTTAGTTTTAATTTAGCATGTTTTTTATGATGGTAGTTATGATTGTCTAGCGATGGGTGGCGCATGCTGTGTTTTTCTGACAATATATAGCAATAACCCGTTGTTGCCATATATTGCAAAAACAATATATGGCAATAACCCAAATAACATGTTTTTTGAGCTGTATTGTTTTTCTTCCAAACAAGCGTTGTGAGCTACAATTTAGTTTGTTACTCGTCAGAAAAATTACAGCATGCGCCGCCCACTAAACAACCATACCATACTAAATTAAAACTAAAACTGATATTAATTATATACGATATAAAGGAATGCATAAAATAGCAAAATAAGTAACAATAAACAATAAAATACAATAATAAGTAGAACATTAGTAGAACAGGTTTTTAATCTGCCGAGGCTCTGTGAGTAATTACGATATTCAATTTATTCCCATAATGTGTAACATTATATTTATAAGATATACAAAAATTAATAAAAATTTACATATTGGCGCCGTGACAAATAACAATCATTCAAACAATCACTAATTGCAGGTAATCAATATATTATAAATAAACATCCATTTATACACATATGATCCATAATATATGTATTTGAGTTGCTGGCAATTACATCCTAGTTGAATGTGACCTTTGCATTGGACCTGGAAACGTATAGCCCCCCATTAAATTTCATTTACTAACACAAAACGTTGTAATAATGCAAATAAAAATTGCCGCTGCCGGTCTGCACGACATTTGTTTAAATTGGCCGCTCAAGGATGCAGCAGCTAGCAGGAGGAGAAAAATTGTATTAGCGAACTCTGTGTGCCGGCGCATAATTAGTATTCGATATGAAATTGAAATGCTCGTTTCGCGCGTGTTCTGCCACGAAATGGACGAAGGTAAAATGCTTTTTGTTTATAATCTCGCGCTGAATGCCTTTAGAACATTATATACTTTGTAAAAAGTTGTACGGGCGTCAATCGATGTTAGAGCCGCGCTGTGAAGGAGGTCAATGTTAAGAATGTAATGAAACATATAGTTGCGAGTAGCACGCTGTTTTAATTTATGGTCAATTACTTAACGCGTGTGCTAACGCCAGAAAGTAAAAGTTTTGTTTGGGTTTCGGGTGTTGTTTTGCTGTTGTGCCGAGGTGCATTTATATTTGTCAACGGCTACTGATATAGCTGTGTATAATAGAGTATCTGTTTAATTTTATCTTGGTTGTTTAGGGAAGCTGTTTTGAACAATCAATTATATTGTTTGCACTGTAATTTTTGTGTCTTTGGAAAACATTTGGTTAAATTTAGCTTTATTAAACTTTGTTGCGGTTAAATATATATGAGGCGTTCGTTTTTAAAACTGTATGTTCAAATTGCATATTATCTATACATTGTATTGGATAGTAGTAAAAGCCTCAAATAATGATGTAAAACATTATTCGAAACTATAAGTAAAATGCTAGATGATATTGTACTATATTAGGAAGATCCGATGATAATTGCATATCGAGTACTGGAGAAGAACATTTTAAAGTTGATCAACAATTGGCAAAAAGTTTCAAATAATATTGAAGGGTTTTAAAAAAATATATTTTTATATTCACGATTAAATTATATAGTGTCCTTCAATACTATAGTAACCATTTAAGCATTTGCAAGTTATATTTTTCAACTACCAAGCTTATTCTTCAATTACTTCAACATTTTTCTTATTGCTTCCTATATTTCTTATAAATCATTGATTATGGTTTTAATCGAATTATAATTAATACATTATTTACATCGTTCCTATAAAAATAGACACCTACACTAAAGAGTAAATATTCTTCTTCCTTGAGCTCTAGGTGGGTTAGTATGCTACTTTGAATTATTTTGCCTGTTTTTACATCGTTTGTGTGTAAGTAGCATAGTAAGTGTTACGTTACCAAAGGGACCAACGACTTAGGGGCTGTTGGTACTGTTATATCCAGTATACATTAACATAGTCACCGGTTGTTTATTTCTACGTAGGAGAGGAGGAGGTATTTTTCGGTTGTAGAGCTTCACGAGCGGCATATAAAAGCTTCCTCTACCTGCTGGTATTTTTGATAGCAGCATATGAAGTGGTGATGTTTTTGGTTATTTCTTTTCCAACCATGTGTGTGGAAGGCAGGGCCATCGGTGTATCTGTTGTATGTGAATGTGATATTTTTGTTTATTATTATTATTCCGTAGGATTCCTTGTTTCTGGGTAAAACTTTCAATGATGTCTTCCCATTGTAGTTGCGTTCGCTAGTTGAAAGGTGTGGGCATACCCTTGATGTGTAGAACGTCGGGGTTTCGCTGCCACCACCTCAAGATTGAGGAGCACTCTTACAAGTTTAAAAATGATTATTCTATAACGATTAACAACTATTTTTAGTGAGAGCTAACTCCTATAGCTCGGCGATGTTGGCTGGTTGTATTGTCTTCGCAGAGCCGGTATAGGATGAGTGTTGTGAGAGATGAGAATGATCTGTTAGTACGGTGTCAGCTTTATAATATCGGTTAAATTGGAGGGCGATCATGGACTCGGGTTCAAGTCTTTCTATAGTAGCATTCACATAAAGGTTAGTGCAATTGGCAGTGTAGTTGGTAATAGGGTTTTAATTTGATGCTTTCAGATAGAATCAATATCTTGAAAGTGTGCTATAAAATTAACCGTAAAAGTGAAGATTGTGGACTTTCCTCCATGTTTAAAACCAACAAAATACCTATGCGGATTTTTATTTAATTTTTTTGTAAAATAAGGTTATATTTATATTAAAATATAGTGCGCATGTCGCAATAGTTCTCGATGATTGGGCGGTAGAAGTCTTCGGTGCGGTGCAGTGGTAAAAGTTAAAGCTAGCTTCTACCACACCGTTCCAGATCTGCACTACCACTAAGTCAATCTAAACGCTTGCGCCCAACATCGTTGTTTTTACATTTTTTCACTACCGATGCAACTGCACTAACCTCTATTTGAATGGGGTTGTTATTGTATATACCCGTTCGCTACCTAATGGGGTTTTAATTCCGGCTCCTTCAGTGGTGGATCATTAGCTTAAGCAGGCTTGTTGTTACCTAACGACGTCAACCGAGTGTTCACAGGGATAATCGGACGCCAACTCCCTTTTTAGGTATCTTGTCTTTATTTTATCTAATTCTATTAAGTGGTTTGTTGTTAGATGGTGACAAAGGTTTGAAGCAGTAAGTTAAAGCAGGCCAAAATTTCACGTTGAATACTTTTATTGCCGCCGCGAGACTCAGAGCCTGTATGTTCTTGACGGGTTTGATAATTTGAGTCGCTTTCTTGCCTTTCGTGCTGTTAGGTTTTTCAAGTAGATGACTAGATTATCAGTATTCATAAGGCAATGTGTGCATGGAATTTCGTTGAGCTCTGGCAGGTGGTGGCAAAGATTAGAGTGTCGGGCTTACTATATCACCTTGTAGCACTCCCTGAGTTTGGGGAATCTTGACTGATAGTTCCCTCCCATTGTCGATGCTTATGAAGTTTCTATCTAACATTATTCGTATAAAGTTAAGTGTTTTCCCATTTAGCATTCACCTGAATTAGTTTCTCGCATTGTATTTCTCTATTCACTAGGTCAAAGGCGAACGTCGATAAAGGCAGCTTAGAGGCGCGAGGCGCAACCTGTTTGTGTTTCGGAGGCTAGTAAATTGCTTCTTCGCAGCTTCTGCTTCTTATGAAACCGAACTGTTGTATAGGTAGAATGTCCACCAAGTGGTCCATAAGTCTGCTGTTTATGATTTTGCTTGGTAGTTTCAGTCATGTTACGAGTAGTGGTATGCCTCGGAAAGAGTTGGGGTCTCGGATGTTGCCCTTACCTTTGTAGAGTATTATAATTTTTAAGGACTGGCAAGACAGATATCAAAATGAAAATACTTCTAACTTCTCCAGGTCTAAAACTAAAACTAGACTTAAGGTTAAGATTGATGCGCTGCTACATTTTTCTGATCCTTTTCTATAGAATAGAAAGCTGGACGTAAACTCATGAAATCACTAAAAGAATAGAGGCCTTTGAGATGTGGGTTTATCGCCGCATGCTGCGTATACCATGGGTCGACAAAGTCGCCAATGTGGAGATGCTTAAGGGAAAAATAAGGAAACTGAAACTCTCTTTACTATACGGAAAAGACAGCTGCAATATCTAGGCCACATCTCCAGAAATCAGAAATACGAGCTACTGCAGCTAACAATTCAAGGAAAAGTCCAAGGGAAAAGAAGTATGGAAAGACGGCGCATATCCTGGCTCGTACCCTGCGGAAATGGTTCAGGGTATCGTCGGTTAAAATTGTCACAGTGATCAGCAACCTCTGGCGGAGATGCTGAACTAAAAAGAAGAATTCAAGTGTTTCGTCTCTCATGGCTTTGAGTTTGTTCACGCACTTCTTACTTCTTGTGCTGTTATTCATAGGTTGTACCAATTCTAATCTTCAGTTTCAGTTAGTCTATCTCAGCGGTGGCCAAAGCATCTCTCGCCTAACTATTCCTAGTCTCCCGACTGTTTGATATGTGATGATTACATATTGTTTTAATAATAAATTAATTAGTTTGTGAAAATAAATCATTATTTTCTCTTATTAAAATAAATTGATATTGAATCTGTGTACATTTTAAATTTAAACTTATTTTTGGCTTCAAATTACTTTATTTCTCTTTGGTTTGATTAGGATTTTCTATGGTTTCAATTTTGCATCAAGGACTTTTTGTAGCTGTCTCGTCTCTTTGTAGGTAATTTTTCTGTTGGTGAGAGTTTATAGGTTTTTGAGACTATATGGTTTTCTGCAATGTTGCTATTTCTAAGGTGCTGGAGGCATGTTGCCATAGACCTCTTGCATTCCATATCAAACCACGGTTTAGAGTGTCGTTTCATGAGGATGGTGGTGTTAAGGGTTCCATTGCGATTCTAGAGAGGGTGTCCAATTTTTTGATGTCTAACCCTCTGAGAGTACCTAATAACGAGTGTTTTATTATTTGGTCCAGGTTAATCAATCGGGAGGCCCTGGGGGCTTGTGTTTCTTTCAATTGAATTATAACAAGTACTATCTTTTTGATTTATGTTACAGATGCTATAAAAAATATCTTTTCTTGCTTGTGGTAACCTTATGGTAACCTCAACGGTTTGTTAATTATCTATCCCGGGCATTTCCACTCTACCTTTCACTGGACTATCAGTCGAGGTTGGTCGGATCTCTTGGAGTTCTGTAATTCTTAGTTTTTCAAGATCGACATACTAGATCTTCCTACTGTCGCAGGAATGCAGTATTCTCCTCCAGCACCACATGTCGAGGGTGTCAATTCGTCGTCTATCTGTTTTTTAATTGTTCAGGATTCTGCTGCATATGTAAAGATGAAGAAAACTAATGCTCATACTAATGCCCTTTTTGTATTCTGTGTTATCTGACAATCGGCCTTGTCTTGGTGAGTTTGATCCTGGTGTTTCTAGCAATTTCTATGCGCTAACGTATGTTCAATATTTGTCCTCTGATGCCTATTCCCTTTACAAAGCCTGATTGTTCTGCTGGCATCTGACATTCCAACCTTTAGTCGATCATACTCAATAGAATGTTGCTCGCTTGTGATATTACGGAGCTTGTTCTATAGTTCTGACATTTCTATGTGAATCCTTTTATGTGGATTGGGATGACAGTTGACTGTTCAATCTTACGGCCATTTCCCTATAAAAATGGCAAATGTTGGTTTCTGATTCGATAAGTTCTTTCAAAATTTCAGCCGGAATCGCATCTGGCCTTGATGCCGTTCTTAAGGTACTCTATAGCCTTTTCTATCTCAGATTTGATTATTTCTGGTTTTCGTTCTTCTCTGAATTTGGTTGGGTCTGAGGGATATATACTGTATTGCAATTGTTGCTATAATCTGTACTATATAGTTCTTCACAATATTCTCTCCATCTGTCTAAAACCTTCTCGCTTTCCCACAACAGTTTCCCGTTTTCGTCTTCTATTCCAAGGATGTTTGGTATGAATTTTTTTAATATCATTCTCACTTTTTGGTGCAAGTTTCATATTTCGTCTCATATTCTGGAGTACTTCTATTCGTGGCAGTTGTTTTTTATGTGATTATTTTTGTCTTGTCTGTATTTTATTTAGATCTGACAGTTCTGCGTATGTGTTCTTGTCTTTTTCTGTGTTCTTGTAATCCTTTCTCAGATCCGTACCTTCTACTACTGCTAGAGTTTCTGACATACAGTGTTTATTTGATTGGCTAGAGGTGTTGTCGCTTTGTTGCCGAGCGCTTGCAACCAAAGATATAATATGGAATAAAAAAAAAATAGCATGTAGTATTATATCATACATAGATACACTCCTGTATAATTTACACTTTCTCTCCTCACCCAATATCTCCTTTCCTCACTCCCGTATCTAAACCTAGGTTTTCAATCTTTGTTTTCCGATCGTTTTCCCATTTGTTAAAAAGCAGGCAAATGCCTATATTGTTTACTGATGTTGCTATCGGGGTTTGCCTTTTTTGGTATAGTATTTCGTCCATTCTCTTTTCCATTGTGACATCTATTCCGTTTCTGTCTCTCTTCTGCATACTCTATTGACCATCCAACCCGTTCATACATATAAATCCACCACTTTGCCTAGTTTGTGTCCCTGTCATTCAGTATCATATCTGTATTACATTTTATCTCATATTGTACAGTCCTTTTACACGCTTTCACCCACACTTTTTTCGTCACGGACTCTCTTCGTATGCTCCGCAGGTTGTGGTTTCCGACCACATTCACCCACTCCTAGCGTATGGACCTATTTCTCTGCTTATAGTGCTGGCAACTGGCACTACATGTGGACCTACAGTTTAATGTGGATTCCGAACCACTGGAGAGTTTAGATGAGCATATCATCTACTCCGGACTCTGGACGGGTGGTATAGGTTTTTGCCATAAAATGTCACGCTAGTAAGACGGGTTGGAGAAGTATTTCGCTTTGTGAGGTTGGAACTCACGATCTTCAGCGCAGCAGTCTGATGCCTTACCACTGCGCTACACTGCTCCCTGCCGCAGGTATACCACCGCAATTTTCCTTTTTTCTTTCATGCACTATATATCTGCTGGTTAGGAGAGCATAGTTCGATTTGCGAGGAAAGAGTATACTATGTATTTACCCCATGTGTCTCCCCGGTGCTACCGTTGCATTCTTACACGTACAAACCGATTCCAATCTTCCAATCATCTCCGCGATCTTATGCTCCGTTCTCACGTACTATGTCGTCTGTGTACGCCTAAGAGTACACTTTCCTCCGTCGTAAAACAACCCCTTATCTGACCAATCTGCAAAACTCGATCCATATCAGCCATCTCTAAATTGAATAATATCGGACTCAATAGGCATCCCTGACTTAAGCCAGAGTGGGTCTGTTATCTGGTGATTCATACACACTGCGCATTTTGTTACCTCTTGCATATTCCTAGTAATAGGCCCGGAACGCTCCGATATACCGTTCCAGTACCTTTGAGTGAAGAAGGAACGTCATCTGATAAACTTTCATACTTGGTTTAATCCTTATGAATATTATCAATATTAATAATAATCACTAACTACTGAGTACTGCGAAGCATAGGTTTCTCACGAATCACCTTTCACAGTTTTCCAGAGGTTTTCAATGGAGTTAAGGTAACTGCCGGTGATTAAACTCTTCTGATACCTCATACACGGCGGGCTTCACGATCTGTTGTCATCCGAGGTGGTTCAGATCCAGGGCGGCGTTGTTGGACACCGGCATCGAACCATCCGGACCACCGTAGCAACATCACGATTTACGCGGCCAGCAATATCTCTAAACAAAAGTCTGGCTTCTCCAATACCAATAATGCGGCCAAAATCATTTAGTTGCCGATAATTTGCACGATGGCGAACTATTGGCATTCTACATTTTTCACAAAGCATTAGTGGACCAACTAATCGAAAAATTGACAGTTATTATACACCAATAGCTTGTTTAATACAATTAATTGATACTAAATGACAACAAACGAATGACACAAAAAAAACTTTCTTTTATTTATTTAAGTTTTATTAAAATCGTTCAACAACATCTGTGTGTTGCGTTTTTTTATCAAACAGTATATATACGATAATAAGAAATAATATATAATTTTAGAAGCAACATAAATTATAAATATAATTTTTGGCTTGAAACGTGAAAACTCGGACAAATAACCACTAGTAAAAATATAAATAGTGAATTTCTTCTTAATTAAGGCACACATTATTCTATTTTGTTTCCTTTAAAAATAATACACACTGATTTACCGTGTTTATCTAATTATCATGATAACTTGTCGAGACTATGCAACAAAAATTCGTATGATGTTTATTTTTTGCATCCGGACTGTACCCAGTAAAGTGATATCCGGACTCTATTGTAATTATAATTATAAATCTAGAACATTCAAATACTCACTTATTACATGGTAGAATATTTATTTTATTATACATTGAATTCATTCCTTCGAATAATAGTCAACAAATTCAAATATCATCTGTTACTAATTGGCCGCATTCTCTCACTCCCAAATATTGTATAGATTTAGTAATCAATAGATAACTATATCTATTGATTACTAAATCTATACAATTATTATACATATTGAGTAGTTTTGATTTAAAGATGCTGCATTAAACTAAACACAATAATGTGTCTTCCATCAAATATTGTTTCAGAGTGAGAGAAATATTAAAAATAAGCTTATACCTGTCGGAAGCCACTCTATTCCCAGTTTATTTATAGCCACGATATTTTTAGCCGTACATATTTTTCATTTTAAATACAAAATACTCCAGAGAGCATAATACATCAATCACATATCTATTTTCAAGCTGATTTAGCCTGTGTTCCCGTCATTTCCATCGCCCCTCAATTTGCAATAGTAAACAACAGTAACGTGCCGCGCGCCATCAGGATAAATAAATAAATCTTACGTGGCCAGCGTATTTCGTGATCGCGTTTTTTTGTGGTCGTCCCGTATTATTAGGCTACTTTAGACCATCACGTGAAATTGTTGAACAGCTGCCAAATCTGTATAAACATGAGGATATTATCATAATACGTACTGAATGAACAAAACCTTCCGCAACATTTATTACATTTCGATTTGTGCATTCTAGGTTTAAATCAGCCTCATGGTTTCCGGTGTCGTCTGGCGTGAATGTATTGCATCGAATTACACTTAACAATGTTTATTAAAGCACGATTGCATTTTGTGCTGGTTGTGGGTAGGTCCGGTGCAAATAATTGACGCTCGCCACTTAGTCACTGCATTATCACTCACTCTGTGCTGCCGAAATAGTAACCGTGTGAGTTCTAATTATACATATTTTGGCACAGAGAATAAAACGGGCATATAAAGGTCTGCATATTGTCTGTGAGTGGGGTCAAGCAAAAAAACGAACTAGTAGAATGTGTATTACAGTCTCTGATTCTTCTTTCATTAGGAAAGTTGATAATATAAGCCATAACTATTATTATGATATGTAGTAAACACTAGACAATAACAATTCAGTTTATTTATGTTTAACTGCAAAACATAACAGTAACATAATCATCGTGTTTTTGTTATTGTTGGAAGGTGAGCTTTGAATACTGGCTTTCTCATTTTCTGATATAATGTTTTATACATCACATGCCAGACTTATTAATAATTACAATTCATTAACATTAAATAACAATATTAATATTAAATAAAATATTTCAAACCCTATTTTACTCGTGAATCCCAAAACTATCAGAATTTGGTTATTTAGGACAAAGTTTTCGTTGCAACAGGAATGTCTTGGATAGCCCTAGAAAATGTTATTATTTTGATGTGAATAAGCAGTTTCTTTTAAGTTATGTAGGGTTATAAGAAATATATTATATTATTATTAGTGATACGTCAGCAGATTTTATTTTGTATCTCAATTGCCTTTAAGATACTTTTTGAAAATTAAAATGGATTCTGATTTGGGGAATGAGATCGGGCGCAACCAGAAGAAGGACAATTATCAAAGGATATCCAAATTTGACATATTCATACCCGCGCCCTGTATGAATAAATAACTCATTTAAAAGGCGGATTGAAAAAGAATGCAATAAGGTATACCAAAAACTTTTTACTTGTTAAATGCAATTCTATTTCAATCCGTCTTTTAAATGTGGGAGTTATTTCGCTGTACTATATATGCCTTTATCAATATTTTGGCACGTTTAATAAAATTTAATATTTTACCTCTTTAAACATGTTTTATTACATCTGAGGTATAATAATTGTCTAAATAAATATTTCTCTGAATTGATAAATTTGCAGATAATTTTTCCAGGTTATTAGAATTAATATTTTTCAAATTACTGTTTATAATGACGTGAATGCACTTAAATATGAACCGGCGAATATTGTATATTAGAAGCGCTCACACCTGTCACAAATACATTTTCTTTTAGAAACTCCAATTTGACGAATATTGTTTGTAGTTATAGCAATGTTATGGGTTGTCAATTTGTATGTGAAAAATGTACGACTGTTTTTACTTTTTTCGGAATATCGTTTGTTAGCTTATATAAAGTTAATATATTTAAATGCATATAAACAGTAACAGATCTAGAAATAGCGGATTCGGAAATTCTGTTTCATATGAACGTACCTTTAGAATTCTTTCCTATGAAGTTGAAACCCCCTATTACATTCATGATAGCTATTACATGAGGTGCTAACGTGCTTTGTCAGATCGAATAACTACATTACAATAAAACTGCGACACTATATATACTATCCATCGTGACAATTCCAATGTTAATATTCATTGAAATATAGATATAGTACAATATAGAAGTGACAATAATTGAAGTACTTTTCACTGCTAAGGATATTAAAATTGTTTAAATTTAGATAGACTACCTGGCAACACAACTCTTTGTAATGGATTTCAACAGGTGATACATTTCTCTTAATATATTTGTTGTAATGCATCGCGGCGATTTGTACGTGCAGTTTGTTGGCATTGTTAGTGCACGTGGTCTAAAATTACTATGGAAATTTTCCGGCATGTTTGTGATACAGTATTAAAGTTAACATATATTGTATTATAAAGTAAAATAATCTGCATTTCAAGCTTACAATTATTTTCAATATTTAGGATTGCCTCTGCTTCGCGATAGAGGACTTCAGGACCGTCGAATGTCAAAAGTTAAAATGATCTGATGTGGCTAGTATACATAACATTATCGTGTGTCATATTAATTAAAAGAAATCGATTTTATTATGTTATTTTTTATGAAAGAATATTCTAATTTTTATTTAACTTCTAAATTGTATGTAACTTTCTCTATATTTTAAACAATATAGAGAACATTTGTAAAAACAAATTCTCTTTATCTGAATTCAATGTTTATTAATGATTTCTGTAAAATTGCTATAATTTTATTTGCAAATTATCGCAGTAGATAAATATCGACTTGCCCACGAGATTTCCATAAAAAATAATCTGATGTGGCCAATGCCCATTACCTGACCATACTATTATAATAATTTCATTTTATTTTATTTTATAAAGTATTATATTCGTGTTATAATTATATCCTCGACTGTTCTGCAAATCATTTATTGTTATAACTATCAGCTTGTTGCGTTCAGCTCCCTTCAGTTTCTCCATAAATCTCAATCTTGTACTGCTGCTGCTGCATACAATTGGTCTCAATACGCCTCTATTTCGGTTCTCTTTAAATCTACGCCTCCACTTGAATTCGCTTAGTCCATCTACTATCGGTGGTTCTTGCAATGTTCTAATAGTCCTTCCTAGGTAGTTGATATAAGTGACTTTCGTTTATCACTCTGTGCTGGTGCGGGCTTATTGTTTCTTATTCTATTTGCCGCTTCCGATGCGCATAATTCTACCTCGGCCCTTACAACCGGTGGCGCACGACCGCAAGACCTGAGCGATACTGCACGCCACGGGGGCGACTAGCAATGCTAAACTATGCTAAACGAAAGCGCCTGTAGATCAAGTTAGAATTCTAATCTGTTCCTTATGATTTTTGTAATAAGCTTTCATATGTGAGATAGCAAGCTGCCAGTTACCCAGCTTAATTATTTCACCATTTTTTTGTGCATAAGTATTATGGTTGCGTTATTCCTTGATTGAGTTATTCCTCTAATGAGACATTCGTTGAAGAGGGTTTTCAGTGCTTGTAGTAGTGTTGTTGTTTCTCATTCGTGAGAGTGCTTTTCTTGATTCTTCATGATTTCTAGAATATCACTCGAGCCTTTTTTTAAGAACATTCCGTATTTTGGTGGCTGCACCATTTTTTTGTGTTTGCCATAAAGCTCTAAAAATAATGAAATATTATATTTAGAGCTATTGTCAAATTAGTAGAAACTACTAATTTGACAATTTCTTGTCTGTTAGTTTTTATGGCGCCTTTTTTGTGTGCTAGTTTACATACTTTCTTGTTGCCTATAGAGAACATTCTGAGAGTTTTTAGGCTTCTGTTCTCCTCTATTACTGTAGTTATTATATGCTAGTTATAATGGTTTTTGAGATATTTTAATTATGTTGGCGCAACCTTGGACAATTTATTTCATATTTGTCTCGGAGATCTTTTGTGTCTTTCATAAATTGCTCAACAGTACTTCTTTTTCTCATTTTTGATACTGTCTAATATAGCGTTGTTTAGTTTCTTGATGTTATTGAGCTCCTCATTGGAGTATATTTCACGCATGCTTTCTTTTATTTTAGTTTGAAAGAGTTCCTTGTTCTAAGGATTGACTCATCTTTTGCATTTGGTTTTGGTTAATCATTCTGATTTTTCACATCTGGATTATTTTTAAACATCATGTGTTCATTACGAGTTGATTCGAATATTTCGTTTTTGATTCTACAACATGGACTTATTCAGGTCAATTTATTTTATGGTTTCCTATCAAAGAAAGAGATCATTGTATAGAGTTTCTCCCGTAGGATATTTGTTTGGATTATGGTTGACATGATTTTTCCAGACCATGTGGGGAAACTCAGGTGCTCAGACAGGGCAGAGGTCGTCCATCTGGGGTTGTACATAAGTATCCACCCGGTAGCCGGATACTTCTGTAGATGAAGTAAAAAAAAACGATATAAGGTATGTGATTACTTAATAAACACATGAGAAATTTTGTTGTAAAATATACAGTATTCTGAAAATGTGGTTTCATATTTTTCGACGACGGACGACGCAGACGTTCAGACGACAGACAGACATTGTTTAGCTTTATTCTGAAAATGTTCAAAGGAACTTACAAGTATATTTCCTTAAAGGATGCACTGTTATATTACTATATCGGGTATCACATATTTTTTCAGTTTTGGAATACCAAAGGAAGAGAAAACTCAAACGTCAATGTGTTGCTTACAGCAACTTAAAGATCAAACAATATTCCTGGCAACATTGATGGCAATATTGCCCAAAATTGGAATGCAGCCCATTTCATTCATGACATAATGTTTGTTTACCTTCCTTTTAAATATTATGATTTTAGTCCAAAGTGAAAATATTGAACATTGACAACAGTGCTAATGTTTTAGTGCTATTATTGGTTAAAAAACTATCAGTCTTTGGCTCTGCCACCACTGCTTGCCCCGGTTATGTTATTCACAAAACTTCCTTCTCCGACAATATTAATTTTATATTATTTTAATTCATTGATTTAAAATAACAGTAAGCTGCTGGGAGATCATTTGCAGACTGCACTTAGTCCACTCGTATAGGACCTTTGTGCATCTCCCAGATAGAATTCTGGCTGTCACTTCTTCATCCATTCCACATTAGCGAAAAACTGAATGTCCTTTAGAGCAGGGACTTTTAACGGGCCAGTTAGAAATTTAAAAAGACATATGAAAATACAAGTACTGACTAATGAAATACCTACCTACTATAAAAGAATAAAGAAATGGTGGCATCAGTACCTCTATGATCTATTATATCGGCAAAAATTACTTTAACACGCTTAGGGTACAATGACAAGACACAGTAAGAATACAAGTCAAAATGTAAAATACGTATTTGAAGGGCTGCATTAAAATCGCTGAAGGGCCACATTAAAATCGTTGAACGTCCGCAGGTTTTACATACATCCTTTGGAGGGATGGCGCTTAGCGTGCGTAGGTCTAGGCCGGGGGTACCAATCATACCCAGCATTTCGGAGGTGACTACGGGATATTCACAGACTATGAACACCGGTTCTCCTCCAGTAGGTTGATGTAGGTTGCATCCTCTACATAGTGAATCAGCAGCAACACACGGTGTTAAGATGATTTTTAGCGTACAATGACCCGGTACAATTCATGTAAGCTTTCTCAAGTCATCTCTCGAAAAGCGTACACAAAAATGTGCTTAGTATTTAAAACACCATGAATATCTTCTAAAAACGCAGACAAATTTAAAATTGCAGCCCCGGATGCCTCTAAAATCAAGACAAATCCGGGGAAATAGAGACGGATGGTAACCCTAGCTTTTCTTCTACGGTACAGCCCCCGCCCCTAGGATGTGTGCACTGCGGCCCTTCACGGACCTATTGTGCCTCATACAACATCCATGATATGCTAGCCGGGTCAACTCTTTGTAGAAAAGTTTCTCGACTATCGGTGGATTCGAACCAACAACATTCCGCACGCAATGGCTTCAGACCGTCGCCTTAGACCACTACGCCACGGACCCTAGCTTAGTATGAAGTGTTCTGCATATTGGTGCGTCATAAAGCTTTGTGTTTTAGTGAAACTTTTCAACATTGCATACTTCTTTTGAATTGCTTATACGCGAAAAGATTCTGAAGAAAAGTCACAACTATAAATGATTTAGAACTAACATACGTGAACGTATTTGAGTATGGGTGTATTCTTATTTTGTGACCATAAACGATCCTATATTCTTGGTCTTTTCTTCGAAGTTTTATTTTATGTTTTTTTCTTTTCTCTAGAGATTGTCGTTGTTTTTCTTTAGTCTATACTTATTTTCATATTTCTTTTATCCAGTCGCTTCTGCATTCTTCTGGCTGGTATTTCTTCTTCCGTCTCTGCTACTATTACCATGTCATCTGCGAATACTTTCTTTAATTATGTCATTTTTATTGTCCAATATCCCATTTTAGTAGATCCCTCTTTTTCTTCGCTTCGTTAACGGCTGGCTTCATCGAGTACTAAAGAGAATAGCAATGGACTTCTAATACCTTGTTTCACTGCTGTTTTTGTATATTTCTTTTATTATATCGAGAATTCTTTTCTCTTTTATTCGTTTTCCAGTGCGTTCCATATATCTTATTTTATCATCCGATTAAACGCCTTTTGTAGATGTATGAAGCAGATACGTATGTCTTTATTCTTCCTTAATACTTTTTCACTCAATTATCTTATTATGAAGATTAGGTTCTGCGTACTTCTTCCTATTCTGATTCCTTCCAGTGTGTCTTCGATTGTTTCTGCAATTTGCTTTGTGATTCTTTTTTCTATTATTATTGTTAGGATCTTTTCAAAGATACCAGTAATCATTATCCCTCCATAATTACTGCAAGTGCTCTGATCTCCTTTCATGAATATTCACACCACTATTCCTATATCCTTTTCTTTCGGCATTTTTATTTTTGTGCTATATCATTCATAAGTTCTGTTAGTTTGCCCATGTACTTTATTACCTTAGGTGTCTTGTTATATATCCTGTGTGATTTTCCTACTTTTAGCTTATTATATGACTTCAAATACTTCTTTGCATTGTGTATTTCTATTACGTCCGTACTTCAAAATCTTCTGTTATATCCTCCTTTTCTATTGCCAGTTCTTCAAAGTATTGTATCAATCTTCACATTTTCTTTGTACTTCAATATATATATATATATATATATATATATATATATATATATATTCTTCTTTATTTTTTGTACTTTTTGTTTCATTGGTCTTTTTTACATTTAATTTTTAATTTTATTTCTTCCGTCCACCACTCGGTCTTTTTTATATCTTTAATCGCTATATTCCATAGCTCACTGTTGCTACTACTGTTTTATATTTTTAAACGTTTCCCATATTTTAACTTTTTTCTTATAAATTTTCTTTCTATTATAACCTGGTATTTCTCTTGGTTCTTTGTTTCTTTCAGTTTATAGCCTTTTGTTTTCACTTTTACTATCTTCCTCCTATTCTCCGTTTGCTCTTCTCTGTTGCTTCTTATGTTCATTTTAGCTAGGTAGTGATCACTTCCAATGTCTGCTTGTCTGGGTACGTTCACGTTTCTTACATTCCTCCACTTATATCTGCTTATTAAGAAGTAGTCAATTATTGATTTTTCTTTTCAGGATCGTTCTTCTCTCATAAATTTGTATATCGTCCTATTTCTGAACTTTATATTCGCTATTATTAGATTGTACTCAATGTCTAATTCAATTATCCTTTCTCTGTTCTTGTTTCTGGCTTCCTCCCCTTCTTTGCCCATATTTTCTTGAATTCCTGTAATATAGTTTCCTATTCGTCCATTTAGATGTTCCATAATAATTATATTTTCTACTCCTTCATATATTTCTTTATGTATATTTTCGTAGAATGTGCCTTTATCATCGCTATTTTCCTTATTTTCGCACTTCCTGTCCTCTTCTCGTTAGCGTTCTCTTATCTTGTTTTCTATTACATTTCAAGTAAATAATATATAGTCAGTCGTTTTTAACCGGAAATACTTAATAGTTAGTAGCAGTTATTGGGAAGTTATTGAAATTTGTATGATTATCATTATTAATCATTAAAGTTTCGAAATAAATGAGCTAAATATTGTTAATTAATAAGTTGCAATGGCATCGGGCGAATTTTCGCGAATCATCTTTCACAGTTTTTCAGGTGTGAAGTTAAAGTGAATACCAGGTGATTAAACTCCTCTGAGCTGCTCCCTTGACGGCGGAAACGCCTCATGGCGGATAGCCCTATAAAGGTAGAAGTTTTTGGAAAATTGTTTTTTCTTAAATTATATAAACAATGATACATACCGCGAACAACCGTTATATTCCGGATATATATATTTTGAATTTCCTTTATGATTCCTTTACGAGAGAATATTGTTATTTAACAATATTAACTATCATTTGCTAATACACGTCTGAAAATGTATATTTACTAAAGTTATTAATAGACGAGTCATAAACAGGCTAATATATACGTTTCACAACGCTTAATATTACTTTTACGTTTCTATCATAAAAGAAAAAAATGCAATAAAATAATTATTACTATCCTGTTTCTTTAAATATTTATATTGCTGGCATACTTAATAGGCAGGACTGCAGTTTTCACTCTACAATTTCTGAATGATTCTTTTCTGCGAGATCAAACGATGTTCCTTTCAGAATTTGGCTAGGAGGTATGGTGTTGTAAATAAATTAGGTATAAATAAAGCGACTAGTTTTCCATATGCGTGTCCCTTAGAATGCTGCGGGCTATAGATACAAGTCATAATTTAAAAAAGAACTTCCTATCTTTATAGGGCTAGTCATCAGCCGTGAGGCTATTCCGCCTGTAAATGGAGAAGCTGGGAGGAGTTTAATCACCCAGTATTTACCTTAACTTCACATCTGAAAACGCGGAAAGACGATTCGCCAAAATTCACTTCTATGGGGTTTGAACTAACACTCCCTAATGCTCAGCACGATACGGACGGCACCTCTAACCACTACGCCACTGAGCTGAATTCATAATTTTATTTTCCGAATTTACTTTGTTCTTATTAATATTAGGATTAAAAAAATCCAATATAGAACGGGTTGCGAATCGTTGCTGTCCAAGAAAGTATGCACTTATTCTACAGCCGATGTTAATGATTCCGTTTGATTGTAACTGACTTGCCAATTTTGCAAAATAATAAAGATAGCAAGGCTCATTTCGTATCTCACTATAGACCTTAACATTTTTAGTCATCCCATGTACTTTTCATTTTTCAGAAATGGTTCTCCATATTTCTAAAAACCGTAGGGAAAATAATTTTATATAGTTGATTACCAATCACACTTTCCGTGTGCATTAGCAACAGCATTCAATTCACAATAATCAATATTTTGAATTGAATTGTAGGCAACATTATTACATCGTATTAATCATAAAGTTCACTCCTTACTTGTTCTTACTTGCTAGTTAAGCTCTTATAAACGATACTATTAAAATAGGCCAAAAGCGGATGTAATATATTTTCCCCAAAACGACGCAAATGTCATAACATTTTATATAGCTTATGAATTTTACTCACTTTACGAAAGAGTAAAGCATAAATATCCTAGTAACATAAAACCGCTTCTATCGAGTCGAAAACTTCATGGCCGCAATGAAAATGTCAATATCAATATGAAACACATTTACTATTCACAAATGTGAACTTGAATTTGTAAGAATGAGTTTACGGCGTTGCGCTATTAAATGTTATACCAATAAAATTCACTAGCGTTCAGTATACATTAATTAGCATTACGAGATTTACTACATGTACTAGTAGAAATATATAGATTGCCCGCCAACACAAATCAATATTTCGGTACCAAATAGCAGCAGGTTATCCTAGGTCACCGTAAAAATAGATCATTTATTATTAAACAAATCGCCAACTTATTGATCAGTACGTCTCGCCGCGCGATTTGAACGAAATAGATTATGATGCATATAGTTATCACGACTTAATAAACATATAGGACAACAGCTTTTATAATTAGTTATATATACATACAATTAGCTCATTTAATATACACGATTTGTCCCAATTTATTTTTAGTTTCACTAGTATTGAATACTAGGTGAAATGATCGTCTTCCGACGGTGGATTTTTTTTAATTACAAGAGAATATAAATATATAATTAATAGATGGAATCATAGAAAATTGCGGAATACAATGATTACTTTGTAACACAGTTTCACAAAATTACAATGCTGTAATGGCTACTTTGTACCACGTATTTCTGGGAATTTTTAATGGGTTAATGTTTCTAATAAACCCCCAAAAATATTTAGGTCTTAGTTTTAGAAATAAATACGATCGGATACTATAAATATCATGCTGCATCTGTAGCGCATATATAATATTAATATATACGATATACCTAAAACAATGTATTGCTTCATGTTCATATTATCCTGTATAGGGTATATTCTGTAATTTTTTTAATTTAGGAAACTTGACCTTGAAATGTATATATCTGCTAATATTACAATTCAATTAAATTAAACTATTATAGTCTCTTTTATATTAACAATGTTAACAATGGTGCTGTAATAATTTCTGCATACATGAAAATATTATGTATATTGTAACCTTGAATGAATTGATATGCCAATATATTCTACATAATTTCTCCTGAGTAAACTAAAGATTAAATCACCATGCAATCCTAATTACATTGTTAGCACGAATATAGTATAACTTTATGGATTAATGTAGGTGTATGACGTACTGTCTTATGTACATAAATAATTATATTAATAATGTTATTAATACATCTAAAAATCCACATGTTTCTTGTTTCAGGTGAGTTCTAAGACTTTAAACCATACTAGGTGTATGGTATGCATTGCATTTAAAATAGGTAAGTTTATTCACACACCCAAAAGGGTTTTTTCAATAAATTATTCCCGCCAAACAAAAAATAAATCGTTTAATGTATAGAAGCATTTTATTTACAGCTTCTTGCATATTGCCGCATGTTGTATGCACATTTAACACCGACAACGTGTGATATTCACTAGTAATTTAGTTCGACATTTATTACGTTATAATGTACTTTAAAGACTGCATGTATTCAGGTGAGCCCTTATGCATGTGTGGGAATGATTATAAAAGTGTATGGAAGAGTGCAGCATGCACATAATGCAGCGCGTGGCTTTGATGCGGTCGCCTTCTGTTATCCTGATAGTTTGTTGCAACCATTCCGCTGACGTCATCTCATTTAAGTGCATCCTGCAAACTGCAATGTGCCCGTAGCAAAAAGTAAGAGGGTCATTCAATCATTCAATCAAATTATAAAAGCAAATACGTTTATGATTTGCAATAATTTTATTTATCAACGCAATCGAATCTCGTTCTTAAATGTGTTGTTAACGTAATAAGGATAAGAAGTAGGCAGACTATTATTTTTTTATGAACGAGAATAATAATAATAATTGTTCTAAATATGTAAGGTCTGTAAAGCGTATGGCAACTTGCCAATAATGAAGGTTTTTTTCTCCGGAATATTTTTATTTTTACTTGTCTAACGGCCGTTGTCCTGTCTGCCAACAATTTATATTTATTGTAATAATAAATCATAATATGTTAGATTCATTTTATATAGTACTAATGCAGTGTATTTGTATAGTACATAATGAATGTTTGGAGGTATGAATCGTATCATTTTTATTATCATACGAAGTCTGGATAAAGTATTGTAACCGTGCAAAAAAATCAATCTTTTGGAAAATTGGACCTGTCCGTCCGTTGTCTGTGTGTCCGTCCATCGATAAAAATATTATCTATGCATCTCTAAAAGTAATGAAAATTTTGCAGCTGGAATTGTTCAAAAATATACATTCGATATATGTGTTTTTTTTGTTAAAATAGTTACAAAACAAATAATTCACAATTAAAAAATAGTAGTTTATATATTATATTTTCATAACAATTGCGTGAAAGTTATAAAAAATAAACTTACATTGAAAAAAAATAAATATTCTTAATTATGTTAGTTATGATCATCATCATCAACCACTCACATGATTCCACTGCTGGATATAGGCCTCCTCTAAACTTTACCAACGATTTTTATTTTGGACAACTTGTACCCCAATTTGGTGCCACTCTCTTTAGGTCATTTGTCCATCTGGTTTCGAGTCTGCCCTTGTTTCTTTTTTCAATGCGGGGTCTCCATTCTGAGAGCTTTTTGTTCCAGCGACCATCTTTATATCGGGCAAGAAGTTTTCCACTTGAGAGTAGCGATTGTCTTAATTACGTCCACATACTTCTGTTCTCTGTCGTGTGTGGTCATTTCTGATATGATCTCGAAGTGAGATACCAAGCTTTACAACTAAGGGTAGCACAGAGATCTATGGTGCGATCTCTGTGCTACGCTTAGTTTTTGTGCAGTAGCCTTTGTTAAAGTTAGGGTCTCTTCCCCGTATCTTATTACTGGTAGCATACATTGTTGGTATATTTTCCGCCTTGGGCACATTGATAAATCACTTTTTAAACTGTTTTTGAGTTTACCAAATGCAGCCTAGTCGAGACCTATTCGACGCTGGATTTCGCAGGTCTGGATATCACGACCAATTAATGACCAAACTATTTATATACGACCACGTACTCAATCATGATTTTCTTGGTTTCATGTTCATCTTTAGTCCTGCCTTGTGGGATGTGTGTTGATCGCATAGCAAAGATTTGGTGTCTTTGATGTTATCTGCTATTTATTCCATTTAATTGGAATGACATTATCACACTATCATATAAGCACAAATTAAACAGGCCTTTTATCAGTTACAGTAAAGTGCTTCCTCCCAGCATAACAGATTCTATGACTATATCATCCTCTCCTGGAGATTTGTCATTTTTCATGAAGGTGAAAGCGTTTCTGATCTGGTCTATTTAAATTTTTGGTGTTACTTCAGATCCTTGATTTAAGACTCTCTTCTCAGCTGTTTGGCATGAACATTGTTCTAATGTTTATGTTTAGTTCTATATAGGGTAGCACGGAAGTCTTCAACTATTTTAAGGATAGATTCTCTAGTTGATGTTATTATTCCTAAATTGTCCTTTAGTTTAAATATTTCAGATTTTCCATTGGACAGTGTCGTTCGAAGTACTTCGGGACAGTTCTGTGTTATATCTTATGTATTGTTTTAGATCTGTTGATATTTCTTTATTTAAGTCTCAAAGTTCTTTAGAGTTTACTTTTTCCTTACTTCTTGGTTCTCGTCTGAACTTCATCTTATTTAGTCATTCTTTTTCTTGATGGTTTGTCAGTATTTTTGATTGGTATTTTTTACGACGTCTAGTATTTTGTCATTAATCTCATCTATGGTGTTGTTTTTGGAATCGAAATCTTCAAGGGTATTTGTTATGGTTTCTGTATTTTTCTGTTTCTTCTGGTGGGTTCCAGGATATGTTTCTTTTCTTTCGAATAATATTCTGACGCTAGCCTTTTAGATCCTATGGTCGGATCCAGTGGTAAATCTGCTTATAACTGTAACATCTGTTACTGCTTCTTTTCTGTCAGTTATATTAAACTCTATTTCGTTTTTTATCTGTGCATTTGGACTCATCCAGGTCCATCTTCTATGCTTTTTCTTTTGAAAGAAACTATTCATTGCATATAAGTTCTGCATTGCTAGAACATTTAGTAACATTTTGCACGTTCATTTCTGGACCCTATTCTATATTTTCCAATCATTGTTTCCGATTCATCTTCCTTCTTACCAATTTTTCTATTAAAATCATCACCCAAAATTGTGAAGAGTATATCATTTAATCATTTAATACTTTTTCATCATTATGATCGCTAGTGGATGCGTACGGTTGAATGACTTTTATGCTATATCGAGGCGTTAGTTTTAATATAAGCACAATGACTCTTTTTAGATAGTGATATTTTTGCATGCTTCTTGTGTATAAAGAAACCTACTCCTCCAATGGATCTATCGGCTTCTCCATTATAGTAGAAGATATTTTCAGATTACGGTGTTCTCATTTCTTCTCATCGTCTTCTAATCTCGCATACTCCTACTATAGTCCACTTTATGCGATTTAATCATTTCCATAAGTTTAAAATACGTAATTCTTCCGAAGCGAGGATTCTTGAGTTGCACGTGTCGATAAGCGCGACATGTTTGCATCGCGTTGTTGGCTTTACATTTGTCAATTTTTCGGCTATATCGAATCTCAGCGGTGAAGACATTTCAACCAATTCGCTCCTACAGATCAAGAAGTCTCCACAGGATCTATACTAGAAGCACGACGAAGAAGTAGATCTTTTCGCTGTGTCATCACTAGTAGGACGACTACTACTCTTGGACGTATGGTACAGGTCTCCTCCGATTGTCGCAGATTTGCCGCAATCTCATTTCTGCCTTTTTCAAAATGCGTTAATTGCTGATACTGACGATGCTGACAAACACGGGAAATTTTTAATACTAAAGGAACCATTTCTAACGCAAATAGACGAAATAAATATGAACTTACCCTACAACGAAGTTTCACAAGACTTTCACATAACTACACTAACACTCAATATATTCGAATGAAATATTAGTCAATTATTATGGAGACTCTAAGAATTGTGTGGTCTTATTTTAAAGGGTGTATGTCATGACCTTCTGGTGCATTATTTTTAAGACAAGCAGTGTATATTGAATTTGTAAAACGATTTTATTAAGAACTCATTTCTTTCAAGTCTGTATATTCACTAAATAGGTGATGTAACGATACCTTTCCGTTTCCACACATTCTACATGCTCTCATTCCTCACTTTCGTCTTTTCTGTAAACACCTCGATTAATTGGCTTTGGTCTTCGCAACGCAACTAATTAATTGTTCAAGGATTTATAATAGTGGCATCAAATGTCTATTATTACCGTCAATGCATCTTCGTAGAGTTGTAGAGGAAACTTTAAATAATCTTGAATATGGTAATCTGCCATTACGTAACTGTCGATGTTATTCTCTAAATACAAGAGCATATTTTGTATTATCAAAATATATAGCGTGTCCTAAAAAGTTATCTACGAATGGAAAACGTTTTTATTGCAAAAATTAGACTTGTATAATCAAGTATTCGATTTCGAAAATATCTGGTAGGAAAAAATAGAGTGATGGACTTTATATAGGAGAACTTTAAATAATTCAAGAATGCTGCAAATGTTTGTAGATATATTGATTAAAATAAAAATTATATTCAAGATTAGTCTAATGACCTAAAAAAAATCTCAGTATTTCTAATAAAAGATAAATTTAAATTATTATTTACAAATTGCATTTATAGTTTCCTGGCCATAACACATATGTTTATTATACATACAAAAAAAATTATCTACGAACTTAATAAACTTACTTTTCTAATATTTTATTGATTGATTTGCAACTGTATACATTTCTAATCTTTAATTCTTATTAATTTAATTATATAACTTTTCTCCATTTTTTTCAACCCACAATATTTACCTTATCGATTATTGTTCATTTTTCAAATGGAGATTACATTACATTATGCTACATATTTTCGCCAAACTCGAATCCAACGTAAATTTACGTCCGATAACTACTATATACTAAATTTATAATAATAGTTTAATTATTCAGTATTTTTACCGAAAACGTGTAGTGAACGATAGACAGATGGACGACAAATATAGGTCAATTAGACAGACATTATTTTTTAGTCTTTACATGATCAGGGGAATGATTTCCATTGAAATTATAACATATTTTACACAAGTAAAATACTTTATCCCTATTTCGTATGATAAAGTAAAGATGGTAAAGATACTCTTCCAGTATTTTAATGTGCTCTTGTAATAGCATATATGATCTAAATGTAATTGATTATTAATGTCTGGCAATCAGTACTTTTTGGATATATATTTTTGAGAAGTTTGTAATAAATTTTTTCATTTGTAGAGAACTTCTTCGTACCCCATCGGGATATTTTGTGGCATCAGTTTTTAACCCTGCTAGGCTGGCACGTGGCGCCTCTTCTAACTTTTTATTGACATATATTCTTGAAGAATTTATCTACTTCGGTCACTCTCTTGTAAACAGTTTATCGAAAACCTAACAACTTGGTCAATTTGGGGTACCGGGAAAACACCCCCACACGTGCAGCAATGTGTTCAAAAATAACAATTGAGCTTTTATCAACTATGTATGACCAGGAGCAGATCGCTGTAGAATTAGGGACGCCGGAGATCATTTTGAATTTAACCAAACTTGTCGAATTTTTTTATTGATTTGTAAATGATTGCATATAATATGTCATGTTTAAACTAAGTTTTTTTATATGCTATATATTAAAAGATCACTATTCTTATAATTGATTGAAAAATATTAATTTATTTGTCTTACAAACTATTAAAGTGGGTTGGGTACAAAATACCCGTGCGACCACCGATGGTAAGAAACACGGCTCGCCTAATTGAGGGTTAATAAAGCGTTGGTCGACTCCTATTGTTTATGCACTCCCTCACCCTTTGTAGCATTAATTCATAACAGGTGGCAAAGGAATTCATGACGGAGAGACCTTAATGTCTGCGGATGATTTGTCGAGTTCGTTTAGTTTTCTCCCTATCATTTCCCGTGCATGTTCAACGGGCAGAAGGTTCGGAGATCTAGATAGTCAAAGTAAGATGTTAATTTGAGCCTCTTCAAAAAATTCTGTGGAAGTCCTGTGTGGACGGGCATTTCTCTTCTTGGTGTGCCGTCCTCAACGAAGGTTGACGACCATCAAGACAATTTGAATCTTATTTACTTCTTCTTTATATAGTACCTTCGAGGTACATCCGAACCACTCTCAAAGGTTGCTCAGCGACGATATTCTCCTCCTTCAAACACTCCTCTTGTAAGTTATTTTCCCCTGGAGTATGAGCTGTAAAAGGTTGTACCAGGCACCTCTCTTAACGTGACCAATATTCTCGAGTTTTCTTGTTTTAATGATTGATAATAGCACCTTTTTCTTAGTAACTTAGTAACTCGGTCCATGGTATTTTCAGAATTCTACATTTCGAATACCAAGCTTCTGATCGGATACACTACCCACAACCTGTGAACGCGGCTGGTTTATTTTACTAAAAAGTAAGGTGCACGTGGGGTCCAGAACCTTATCAACAAATGATCGGGTTTTGCCTTGAATCCTACTTCCACAATCAATAGCATACCATGTCATAATTCCGACAGTTCGGTGCACTGGCCTTACAACTTGCAACTGACAATTCAACATTCCGAACGAATTCTCAAACAGAACCTTGGTTCATTGCTGAACATTACTCAGCGCCATTCGATCCAGTCTTAACTTGCACCACTCCAAACGGTGCTGCCGATGGCGATTGGTAACATATGATGTGTCTCAAGCCAAAAAATCTGAATCGGCGATACATTGTTCCAGGATATACGAGGCGACCTGTGTCACAAATCCATTAATCAGGACTTGTCCTGGTACTATTGGAATGATCGCTTATAGAAATAATGGTCCTGAGCTTCATTTTCAGCTTTTGATTCCGCTCCTACAGCGCTCTTGTCCTTCCCTAGTGCAAGTCCGATAACATCTTATTACGGTGAAAAACGACCTTGACGACATGGGTGAATTTGTTAAAATGGGCACAGCCTCTTACTCTAGGCATTATTACGACTTTAAAATACATTAAACTCAAAAACAACAAATGAAAAATGAAAAATGAGAATGTGGGTGCAAAATCTTAGAACCAAATAACATTATTCGAAAAAAACTTAGTAATTACTATGTAATAATTAAAATTGACACCGATACTTGATCTAAATTAACTCAAATTTTAATTAATCCTTATATATTTATAACTAAACATTTATACCAAATTTAGTTCAAAAACTGTGAGAAGATCCATTGAGGATATGTTTAAATGAACGTTTTTACTCAGAATATTAGATACGACAGTGAGCGAATACAAAAGCGGGGAAAAAATTGATCCCGGTTTTCCGTATTCATTAATAATATATTAAATATAGCGATACGTTCATACTGGGTATTAATACCGGCATTTATTTATTTTTATTTTCCGATGTATGCATTTTGTTTTATGAGGGAGAAGTTCAGTATGACTAATATTAATTTGATAATATATCTGTAGACATATTTTAGTATTTAGCGTTCTACATACTTGTGATCGTTATCCTCAGATTTTTGAGTGTTTACTGTAAAATAAAGTAGCTGATCCAAGTGAGTTTGGCCCTAAAATAAACTTGGATTACGTTGATTATAAAATGTCGTTAAAATTATAACAACGCCTAATTACATATAACCCATGCAACTCTCTTTTAAACATGCCCTCGCAAATCGGATTTTATTTTCATTGCGCACGTGAAATATGCGAAATATTCTGATTCTCCGGATTATTTTACTTAGAAGAATGATCAATATACAACTGAAACCATACAATTTAAAGAATAACCGTGTTTTAAGATTGACCAATTGTTAATTACATTTGTATGCGACTGGAACCAACCAACTAAATATATCTGACTATTTTAAAGTTTCGTAATCAACAGTCTACAGAATAGTGAATAGAACAGAATGACTGCAACGCCCACAACACATCTCATTTCCAGAAGGATAACAACAATGAAATATCATAACATACGGATAGTATTATATCTTTGATTTCCTCGGTTCATATCATCGGTATACTGTACATATATAAAAAATGTTTACCTGGTGGAAAAAATAGTAAAGTGTTTACAAACAGAAAAAGATATTTTAGTATAAACTTGCAAACAATTTTTAATGCAAACTTGAAAATATTGCATATTATTATTATATATCATCATTTTCAACTGACTAATAATAGGTCGCTTTGAATATCATCGGTACATTGTACATATATAAAAAAAAATCACCTGGTGGAAAAAATAGTGAAGTGTTTACAAACAGAAAAAGGTATTTTAGTATAAACCTGCAAACAATATATCACCATTTTCAACTGACTAATAATAGGTCGCTTTGAATCTGACGATTTTGGAGATCATATTTTGTTAGGTGACAATGGATACGCCTGCAGAAGTTATTTGCTCGCTCCACTTCTGAACTAAAGAAATTATAATCGTGCACATATAAAACACCCAATACTATGGACAATTATCCACTAGAATGAGACATCTGCTTTTTAAAAATAGAAGTCCTGTGTTGATGCAAAATTCAAATTTACATTAATTTTATATGGTATTACAGAATAGATTACAGTTGATTCTTCACGTGTACGGTTTCATCGTGTTTGTCTCACTTTCCGCTATCAGTTTCTAGTCGGTTTCTAAATCTCACTCTTCGTTAAAAGCTGTAAATACCAAGTTTTCATGGACACATTTTGACGTTTATTCGGTGAAGATGTAGATGGAGTTGCATAAATATAAATGTACACTACGGTACTGCCAATCAATCTATCACATGCGATGTTGCCACTATTCCTACTATCGTTCTAATAGTATCACTATTAGTTCAGTGCAACGGAAAATATTCCATATACAAGTTTGAATTAAAATAAAAAGGGATGAAGAAATATAATAGAGTGTGCAGTGTCTGCGAATGCAATAATAAGCATAACAATTCTGCACAACATTTTCACAAATTTCCAACTAAAGGCGAAAGGCAGGTTATCATAACAAACAAATTTGGTACTCCCGAAAAGATGCTGCTGCTGGCTTGGGAAAGGACTCTTTTAATGAAAAATAAATCTACAAAATATATGACTGTGCTCCAACCACAGTCGACAAGACTACGGGTACGAAATGCAAAAACAGATATATTAGTTATTAGATCAAAATCAGCATCTATCTCAGGAACGTCATCTTCACTGGAATACACAAATTTTATTTCAATGCCCACTATTCTAGTAAACAATAGGAACATACAACAATTAAATTTGGCAACTGTGTATATATCCTGAATGTTGGTGTAACTACTAAATGTATTTGCAACCAAACACACAACAACCTATAATTAGACTGCTGGGCAATAATTTAGCAAAAAGTTCGGTATGAAAATTGATGATTTTCTATTAGTAAAGGCCTAATATGAGACGAACACGTTAGACTCCATATGTACAAATTCAATTCTGCGACAAAGCGTAAAGGTCCATTGAATAAAATTGCATGTAAAATATGTCGGCGGCAATTACCAACGAAATAAATACACCATCAGATTTTATAGTAGTACATTCCACTCTATAAGGAAACAATACTCTTACAACAAACAATCAACGGAATTTTAAATGATTCAATAACAAAAACTTGACGCTAAAAGTATAAGTCAACTTGGCACCATATCGTGCCGGCGCAGTAGGGGTAATTGTATAGGTCAATTGAAAGAACATTTGGCATTTTAAAGCGAAAATTTCTATCTAAATCAGAAATTTTTATATGAAACTAGATAAGTAAAAGTCTTAATGATATTGCAGTCACTTGTGTGTGACACAACATATGTAGAAACATTGGGGCTGAGGTACCGGATACAGTGACGAAATAATTTATGACAACATTGTAGATCATTGGAGTATCCCACAAAATAATTATACTGCTCTAGTATAAAACATTTGTTTTTCTTCATTTGTAGTCCTTCGCACGATGTCTTCTGTAGTTTTACCTTATCGTTTAATCTTTCTCATTTGTACAATTTAAAGTCAGTTTGAGGTTATAAATATATATATTAATAATTTGCTACGTGTGCGCTTTTTTGTCAGTGTTCAGATAAATGGACAGAAATCGTCTTGAAATGGGGACCCAGAGAAGATGCGGTAAGAGGCAGGGGACCCCCGCCAACCCGATGATAGCACAACAAACTTAGACCAAGACCGAATGCAATGGAACTTATAGAGAGGTTTATGTTCTGCAGTGGTATTGAATCCCGGTATTTAGGGTACTAGCTCTCGGGTTGCAATCGGCAACTACTAAGATCTACTAAATGTTAGTAAATTGTCACCCCATATAATATAAAAGAATTATTCTATCAAATTATAAATACAACCGAATTAATACCAAAAAATACACGCCGGTATAGTGCTTAGCATCTCCGCATATTAAGCGGGTGGCCCGGGTTTTGTGATTTGAACCTCGGGTTCCCTGCTCGGGTGGTCGTTGATATTCAATTAACGACACATTAGAAACATCGGGGCGATTTTCTGGTGTAGCTAGTCCTAGCACAGATATAAACACACTAATAGACAGCAGGACTGGAATGTTGATAACCAGTTACTAATATAACAAAAACAGTAACTACTAAAAAATGAACCCTACATATTATGAACATTCCATTCTTAAATTCCAACAAGAATTCGTATATTATTACGTTCAATAAGGATAAGATTACAAATTGTTCTTATCTAACTCAAAATAAAGTTTTTAAGTGCTACATATTCGCTCGTTAGCGCGTAACCCAGATCCGCGAATCAAACAATTATAAATAACATGCTCCGGCGTAAATAGCGCTAAAATGTCTGAGTACGTTTCGGGCACTTTCTAGTTAACCCATATAAACATTCGAAATAATCAATCTCCGCTGCCGGTCAACGATTTATAATGATTTTGTAACCGAGAGAGCGCGATAACGCATTTTGACGAGTTTCTCGACCTTCAAAAAACACGATGAACGCCGTTTTAGATTACTTATTTGTTCCAAATATCAAGGTCCACGATGTATTGCACGCGCGGTTATCTGCGATTAATGTTTTAGAGAGAACAATTTATTTATTAATTCTAAAGAAGATTTATGACTCGAACGGCCCACATTAGGCAATTGCTCACTTGATGTTTTTATTTGCAGTCAGTATCGTTGACAGATAACGCGGAGAGATGGTCTGGTTTATTACCTATTTGTTGTGCAAAATTTTATTAAATAATAGTAATCATTTAATATAATATATAACATAATAATATATATATATATATATATATATATATATATATATATATATATATATATATATATATATATATATATGTGTGTGTTGTGTGTGTTCCTGAAGAAGAGCAGGTTTTATTCGAAACGTCGTAAAGAATAAACGGCATGCGATAATATCCTCGATGCTTTTTGGGCCGCACACCCAAAACTCAATTAATAAAAATTATATATATATATATATATATATATATATATTCATAATTATGAAATGAATGAAATCTGAACTAAATAAAATAATAAAATAAATAAATATTATTTTCTATGTACTAGGCAAATAAAATATTCCTTTATTAGTATATCCCTAATGGATCCCTAATTCATGGAATATTGTTTTTAATTCGTATTAAATTTATTTTTGATTTATACATTTCGTGGTCATCTGCTATAAATATATCTATTAACACTAGTAACGCTGAGAGTCGGGCTAATATTTCCCTATTAATATTGCATTACTGTGTACTTTAAAATACTTTAAACTAAATCGCGTCGCGTGTAGACCACAAACACATGTGTAGACTAGACACAACTAACGGTATACAGGTCAAAACTCTAACAGCGTTAATATGTAAAACATATTCAATAGAACAGCACTTAATTAAACAAATTTATTTAAACTCGTAAAAATATCTAATCCACCTAAAAATAAACCGTGGCTCGCGTTCACGCTTCTTCAATCGGTGAGCATCAACTGGCAGCATAGTTTTTTTCGAATATTTTTTTGTTGGAACTATTTAAACGCGACTAATGAATTAACTTATTTTTACCGCCGGCATGCGGGGCATAACGAATGTCCAAATATTTTTAATTCCGCCTGTTGCGAGCGTAAAGAAGCGCTTCTGTTTATTTTTACATCCTTGAAAATTAGTTTGGTGGTGTTAATTTAATGTAGCTGACCACGGTTGGAGGTGAGCTATTATGGTTGCATACAATATATTGTAAATTAACATGTTTCAGTGGTTACCTAGTGCATAAGTCCACATTTAAAGAAAATCTGCAATACCATTAATTTTGCATGGTGGGTTGCTTACGCCAGAAAGGTCGAAGGTGCTGCAGGAATACGGTCGGTCCTAGGCAGTCGGCCGCCCGCGTGTCAACATAATTTGGCCGCCCACGTGCTGTACTTAAAATTATTTATAATTAGCATTATATAGGTATTAGGATAGGGACATATGTGAAGAAATTAGTAAATCATTCATAAATACTAATGTGAAAATACTGAGAAAGGATCTTTCATAACTGAGACGAGTTCAGATTATGTGTTTAGAACTCTTTCGATAGCTCATGCCTCGGGCTGAATTAGGCCGCCCCTAACTTTGACCGCCCGAGTGCGCGCACACCTTGCACTGCTGATACGACCGGCCCTATACAGCCCCTCAATATTCCTAGAAAAACATTGGAATAACTACGGAATACGAAAATTAAATGGTATATCCACTCTACTACTACCTACTACTACTAATACGACTACTACTACCTACTGCTACTACTACTACCTACTACTACCTACTACTACCTACTACTACCTACTACTACCTACTACTACCTACTACTACCTACTACTACCTACTACTACCTACTACTACCTACTACTACTACTACTACTACTACTACTACCTACTACTATTACTACCTACTACTACTACTACCTACTACTACCTACTACTACGTACTACTACCTACTACTACCTACTACTGCCTACTACTACTACTACTACTACTACTACCTACTACTATTACTACCTACTACTACTACTACCTACTACTACCAATACTACTACTACTACTATTACTACTATACCAGGGGTGGCCAACTTTTGTGTGCATAAGATCTACTTTTTATCTTAAAACTATGGCGCGATCGACATGTGTCTCTATTTAATAAGTATGTAGTCTAATTGGTTGTTAAAGTTAAGACATCGCTAGCGATCGACTAAACTTGCGTTCGCGATCTACTTGTAAGACTACTGCTCACACAAGTATAGTAACATTTAAAAAAAATTAGGATATATTGGACAAACAAAATTTGCAGCTTTGTTCAAAACGTTTATAATGTATATTATTTATTTGCTATTTATTTTTGTGCATCTTGCGCTTCGTTTACGAGATATTTATCTTAGACGAAGTGCGTGCTGAAAACAAACGTTACTTCGTATTTTCAGCTTCGAATTTAATGCTGTTTATGATAGATGAAAACCTTGATAATTTTCTTAATGAATTAGTTAATCCTGACCCATTAATTGTATTTAGTTATATAATAAATAATTACGATAGTCGATAATCGAGCGTTTTTAGATACACTGATTGTTTGATGTTTCTTGCATGAAATGTTTTCTATAACATACGTGAATACGTGAAATAAACTTTTGTAATTTAAATATACTTCTTTTCATTTCACAATTGTTATTAACTACCTACATTTATTTTATTTTCATACAAATGTTGATAACACGATAACCAAATGTTATAGATAACATGTTCATACGAATTTTTTTCTTGACAAATTCCTTTTTGTGGGTCGTTCCATTTTTGCTTGCAAGTTATCCGTGTTTTAGGGATGATCAACCTTTTTTTAAAACGGGCCAGCTACAAATTTAAAAAATGTTGTGCGGGCTAATTATGTAAGAAACTTATGATAATACAAACAATGAATGTATTCAAATTATCTCTGTGTTAACAAAATAAACCTGGTATAAAAAAATACAGAAATGATGACATCAGTACCTATCTATGTCGTGGGCATCATTTTCAGAAATTAATTTAACACACCTAGGGTACAATGAGGCTGCGGGACACTAAGAATAATACAACTCTAAAATCTTTAAAGGGCCGCGGGTTGCACATCCCTGCCATAATTGATAAACATGTGTATACAATTTCTAAATATATATGTCTGTATGTCTATTTTTATTGATATAGCATATAGATATAACGAAAACCCTATGTACTACAGTCTCTAAATATCGTATATAATTATTATCTTATACACAATGACCATGTGCCATGGAAACCTTATTTTTTGGTACATAATGCCACTTTCCTATTTTCTCTAAACATGTTATTCAACTGCCATATGATTGTGTCTGCTTCAATTAAATTTATTATGTAGTAAACCTTATTTAATTTCAACAAATTATATATGTCTAAGGGAAATTGTAGATACTGACAAGAGTTGACTGCAATTAAATTTATTATATAGGAAATTTAGTTAGTTTCGGAAATATTGTGAAACCTTATCAAAAAAGTAATTATAAAGCTTAATATATATTTATATTTATATTTGCTTACAATTAACTACAAAATTATGTGAAAATAAGAACAAAGAATATTAAGAACCTTGCATTTCGGCAGAAATAAAAAATAAACTTTCATATTTATGATAAAGTAATATACTGGGTCCTCAAATAATACATACTCAAAATTATACAAAATCCTGACGTAGCTGGCCTCTGTTTACCCTAAAACAGTGACATTACAACACCTCATAAAAATGTATAACTGGACAGAAGCCAAATTTACAGAAAATACCGTTCACAACATTTACAGCTGAATAATTTTTGGCTAAATGTTTGTGCATTTTGGTTTATTTAATTTGAAATCATATTAGAATACAACATATAAATACTATATTATCAAAGTTAGAGTAAATATTTAGATATACAACAACACAGTTTATTTTATTATAGAAATAAAAAACGTTCAAATAGAAATGTAGGGCTTGTTTCTGTGATAATTGCAATCAGTTAATTCCGGTTTTTTTTCTGGTAACCTATTCGGGACAAGCATTAAAATCAATTAAATTGTCATGAAGTAAAAGTTAATAGAGTAGTAAATATATATTTAGATATTCAGCAACACAGTTTATATTATGTAATATTTGTTTTCTATAAGAATATTTCATGTTTCCTAATAATATGGTAATGCTCAAAAAGTATTAATAGATCCGTAGTAAAATGTAAAATAAATTCAAAATTATAATAATAATATATCAATCAAATACTGATTTTTAATATAATAAATATATTTGGTATCCAATAAGCAGTATATTTTACGCCAAGGATTTCTATTACACTACTCAATAGACTTTTGGTGTTTTAACTGTTTCTACATAATTTTTGGAAGCAGAATCCAAGATAGCCAGAATAAAACACATAAGTTATCGATAAATACTGTTGATGTGAATTTTATTTGGCGCTTAGTTAGCTTCAAAATGAAGCATTGTGTTGGTTTTAATTTTAATTAATTAATAACGTCTCAATGCGGGAACAGGCAAGACATAATTTGTCAAAATTATTGTATGTTTAAAAAATTGTAATAAATTTAATTCTTGAAATTAAAACGAAATGATGATGAACATAACATGTTTAGCACTTATTTCGACGTCATGATTCTCCTGACTCGCCTTTCCACTCAATTACTTCTTTGGCTCTTTCTTCTGTCATTACTATTCCAACTCCTGGGGTGCGTTCCGATTCGTCGTCCGATCAAGTCCGACTGATCCAAATCCGTTCAGTTATATCGGACGAATCGCCTAGAGATGGTCTAAAAGCGTTCTATCTAAGACGTAACACCTCGTCGGATAATATTTATCCAAAACTGAACGCACCCCTGCTTTCGCATTTCATCACACTTCACTACTATATGTAATTATGATTTTTATCATGTGTTGTATATTCGCTGTTGGTTTTTCTTTCATATATATTTGTCCCATAGTTCCATTCAACATAACTATTTCTCTTCTGTGTTGTATATTTCTGTCTTATGTAGTGTCATCTAGTATTCCGTCCCTGGTTATCTGTGTTAATGTTATTTCTTTAATATGTCTTACATCTTCTGAGATGAGGTCCTCTTGTTGTCCACCTACACACATATATGCCGTTTATATTTACTTCCATACCCTATTTGCTGTATTCTTCTATGAGTAATATTTTCAATATCGTCTTGATTTTGTGTCATTTCAATTTGGACGGCTGTGAAGTATAGTGTATAAATGACGGTATGTTCATGTTTTAGCGTTTTCTTTTCTACTGCTTGTTCTAGGTATATTTATAATACGTTTGTGGCTTGATACACCCTTGTTTATGACTGTAGTTATTTGATAGCCTATTGATAATCTTTGTCCTATTTTGATTTTAGCTGTTGCTTTCTGCTATAAGTTTTTTTTTATTGAATTTGCTAACTTTGCACTAATGTTTGTTCTTTCTAGTGCTTCCCATAGTTTCTATCTTTTGTGGAACTCTATTAAATGCCTTTTCAAATATATGATCGCCAAATGGGTTTCAAGGATATAGGCACTTTTCTTTTCAATTATTTGTGAGATGGATAATAGGTTGTATATTGTTGACCTTCCAACTCGAAATTATGCCTATTCATCCGCCTTCTTATGTCTGTATTCTGCTTCAATTTTATCTTACCATATACCTTATATTGCGTACTAATTATAGCTTTCCCTCTGGAATGCCTGCAGTTTAGTTTATCTCCTTTTTTGTTTTGGAATGATGGCATTAGTTTTGGAATGATGGCATTAGTTTTTGGTATAATTTTATTCTTCTGCATTTAATAAGTTCTGCTGCAATGTTTCCAGGTCCGCATACATTTCTATTCTTTAATGATTTGCAAGATTTTTTTAGGCCCGCTATAGTTATTCTGATTAGTGATGCTATTGCACGTATGTTTTCTTCTTCCTCTGTATTCTGCTGAGTTTATTCTATCTTCTATTAATCACTGTTTTAAGTATTCTTCTCTTTTTTCTAGGTTTATTGAGGATAATAGGTCTGTTGTTTTCTCTTGCCTTAAGAAGTTTAATGCTTTCTAGCTCTCCCTAAACTTTTGACCAATATACATGTTTATTTTGTCAAACCTTCTGAGACGTGCTTCGTTTTTCTTCTGACCACTTCTCTTTTTGATTAACATTTTTCTATGTCTGCTTATATAATATTATATGTTTATTTGACTTAGTCGACAAGTATGCTTGGTATTTTTCTCTTTTGTCTTTTTATATTCTTCTATTTCTTCATACCACCAATATCGTATCCTTCTTTGACGCTTTTCCTTACATGCTAATGCTTCTTTAGCAGCTGCATGTATGCAAGATTTTATAAGTTAGTGTTCTCCATTGTTTTTAGGTTGTATAATATGTAGCTTTTATCAGTCTTGTCTTGTTTAGATTTTTGGTGATCTTGTTATCTAATATGTGTAAGTTAAACCGTTCCTCTGTTATTTTTTAATTCTACTTCTTCTGCATTTGTGTTTTCCTCTCTTTCGTACTTCCTCGGGAACTCTACATTTGTTCTTTACATGTAGTGGTTGCTGATATATGTTGCACTAGATACCCTTACATCCTGTATAACCGGGTTGGTTTTTTGTAATTGTATAGTTTATTATAACTTTCAGATTCCTCGTTGCCTGTGTCCATATGTATTTATGTATGTTATGTGTGAGTAGAATGCAATCGGTATGTTGAGGCTATTTTGATCTTATATTGTGATTCATCTGGTACCGTTATCGTTTATTACCTCTTTCTCGTGTTGTCCTACAAGTTTCTGCAGTTACTTCTTCCCAACTCTTGCGTTCATATCTCAGAGTATTATGATTTCTCGTGCGTTTCTCACTTTTATTATTTTGAGGTTTAATTTTTGACAGAATTGATATTTTTTGCGATGATTGTATCGTTGTTGATGAAGTGTACGCTTAGTATTATCAGTATTTTTCCGTGTTAAGTTAGTTTCACCTTGATCATTTATTCGTTAATTGCGTCCAATATCATTAAAAATCATCTGAATCCCTATCGAAGACGGATAGTCCTTGTCTTTTCCTACGCAGCCACTTCTATGGTAGCATTTTCTGAGGTTTTCTGAGCCCTGCCTTTTTTTCTTTGAGAGGTCACTAACAAACATTAAACCATTATTGAGGTAATTAAACAAAGATAGCATTTTAAAAATTAGTAAATTAGGAAGAAATTTTACAACTACAATTACAGATAAACTAAACAGAAGCTTTATGGTTGGGATCACACATTAAAAATTATTAAAAATACTATTTGTTCATTTATGGATGTTAATAAAAACACAATGCCCTTGACTCTAAAATATTTTTTGTTACGACTTGAGGACTATAATTCGTAGTTATAGATACTGCTATATAGTATTTACCACACTGTTGTTATCGGTCAATAACTACGAAATATGATCATCAATTCTTATAAAGTAAGCCTCAATAATTCGTTTTCCCGTAAGTGATCATAACTTGTATGCCATTCTATTGCATCATTATTTTTACTTAAAGTTCGATACAATTTCACAACTCGCCACATATAAGTAATAAAAGTATAACGCCCGGTTTCTCCAACGAATCTTAACTAGTTTAAGACCGTCTTAATAATAAGACGGTCTTAAAGCGTTGCACCAAACAATAATCGGATCTTAAAACGATAAGACGGTCTTACATTGTAAGACTAAGTAAGATCTACATATGTGTGGTGCAACAAAATAAAAATTTAAGACGTGTTTATATATAAGAAGAGTTTATATAAGACGAGCTTATATAAGACGAGTTTTAAGATTCCTTGGAGAAACCGGGCGTAAGCGTATTCTTATCTACAGTTGAAATGATTCTTATTTCCATTTAATTCTTCTGTTTTCTCTTCTTATTTTATTTCAGCAAAACTAACCTTAACTAGGCTCAATTAGCTCACTTACACCGACTGTTTAACCAACTTAACTTTACCATGAATAAATATAAATAAATTCAAACTTGATTAACAAAAATGCTAGCGTATAATAATATAATTGATTTTAATAAAGGAGATGAATGATACTACTATGATTTTTACCACTTGTTTAATTGTTTGAAACAAATAATTTCGCCTAAGTTCTAGGCATCATCAAGTTTTACCCGTCATCGCGAAAAACTTGATAATGTCTAATGTCTATTCATCTCCTTGATTGAAAATCAATTATCACGTAGTAGACGCCAAAACCATTCAATGTCTAATTGATTTTACATAAATATTTTTATTATACATCAATTTTAGATCAATAGATTTGTTTTAAATTTTAAATAGTTCACCTACGCACTGAAGTAGCGTTATGTATACTGCAGAATTATAGTTTATACTTTTTGACAAATTTAGGTAGGTTATTGAATTTAGTCCATTCTGAAATAAACTTTTTAAATTAAATGTTGTAGTAGCTGACGATATTCGACAGAATATCTACTGATAATTACGATTATTCATAGTTTGTTAACAATGTTACTAATTTTGCTATGAACATTTCACATTACAAATTCAATACCTTCGAATTTATAAATCACACGACTAATGCCTGCAAGTCTAAATAAGGGCAGTTTCAAATACTTACAATTATCATACTTAAAATAATTGATTTATTTTCCTTACCATATCTATACTAATCTGATCATTATAATTAAGTGTAACGAACTTAACATGGAGTGGTACATAATATCTAAAGCAATTTATTAAAGTGCGGCTATATCATTACCATTGCCGCAATACATGATACAACAATTGCTTCCTTTTTATAATTTCAAGGTTGTAATTTATCTTTAAAACCGAACGCAAGAGTCACAAATTGCAAATTGAGATATGGCCGAACAACAACAAATTATACAGAAATACACAGTTTGCACGTTGTATGGGCGTATCTAACAATATTGAACAAGGTAACTCAATTAGACAATTCTTATCTTTAATTTTATATTGCCTATTAGTAGCGAATTTGAGGTAGTTTTTGTTCATTCTGTACGTAGTAATTAAACGCCTTGCAATGTGATGTAGAAATCATAATAGTTAATCAGATTTAGTTAGTAATGCACTGTTAATGCGTATATGAGAATATTATTTTTGCACTTTTTTTTTTACAAAAATAAAAAGAATTATCCAGTTCAGTAGCCTATTATTGGTTATTGGCGTCGTCCGCTACTGAGCTTTGAGGACCGAGAGTTGTAGGCGAAATTTCGCTAATCACCTTGCACAGTTTTTCAGAGATTTTCTGTAAAGGTGAAGTAAATACCGGGCGATTACACTTCTCTGAGTTTCTTCCTTGCTTACAAGCGGGAAAGCCGTCCCGCTGATTGATATTAAGATATAATTTTTTAAGCATTGACCTAGCTCATTATCTGAGTAGGTTGGGCGCAGTCCATCTCGTGCTAAGCATTGGTGAACGCGATTTCAAACCCGATGGTGGGCGAATTTTCACGAATTAAGTGTTATGGTAAATCTAGGTTGATTAAACTCCTCTGAGCTTCCTCCTTGGTCGACCGAAAAGCCCTTGGACGGATAAATGTTTAAAGATGGAAGTTTCTTTTATTAATTGTGTTACATTATGGAACATATATGACGACTTTTTAGTAATTGATGATTATATACTGGTACCTAATATGTTTCCGGATAGTTGCCCGAAGGGTATACATGGCTTCAAACACTTAGGCCAAAGAGTGGGACTGTTGTAAAACCTCTCGTTCAGGCCACTTGCTCCGCCCTCCAATCAATCCAGCGCCCAAGATCCAAGATCTTGGCGGGTGAGGAGGTTCCAATGCTGGCCATACTAGATGAATACTCCCCTAGTACTAGCTGCCTAGCACTCACTAGATCAGGGAAGTGACATATTACATGCTCTAGTTCTTCTTTGCACCTTCTACATAACGGGCTGTCTGCTATTCCCATCGTTTTCAGGCGTTTGTTCAACCGACAGTGAGTGGCCTGTTAGAATGTTTGTCCATAATTTGACACAAGTTCTATAGATTGAGGGCCTTGGCTGCAATTTTACAAGAGCGCTTGATCGTAATGTTAGAATTATGTCACACTTACCTTGTGTCCAGGGATTCTACCCATATTATATCACAGGTTGATTGATGACATCGTTAATGCTGTTTTGCTGCAGTTTCCCTAATGAAGAGGTCGAGTGATTGTAGACATAGCAGTGCTTCAAGATCTCTTGTCGGTGTTGTGATGGCAAGACATGCCATCCGTTGGATGTATGTCACCTTTGAGATAGCTGTGACTTATTCAGTTTTCGTCTGCCATATTATTGCGCCATATGCGATACTTGGCCGGATGATCGCGGTGTATTAAATTGGGCGATCTTGAGAGAGATAGACCCCGTGCTTTACCAACCGCCCTTGTTGGGTTTTTCAAACCTTCTTAGGTTTAAGGTTAGAAAAAGTAGATGTTTTACAATGTGCCTACTCTGTGGTCTAAGTATTAGTAACCATGCTACCTTCCAGAGAGTTAGAAAATGGTCTGTAATTGTAAAGATCAAGTTAATCGTCGTACATATTTGTGTACATACAATATAAGTATCTAAATATGTGTATGATATATAATTTAGTGCACAATAAATTCGCCTTATGTGATCGAATTTCAATCCCCACCCCTTCATTATATCTTCCGTCGTATTTTGCTTCAAATAATGACCATAAATAATGATCATAAAAAGCGCGTTCGTCAGACAGTTGTTTTTTATTACAAAAAAGCCCTCTCCTTTTTAACTTACATAAAGGACTGCATATAAAACGATTTAATTAGGAGTAATTTAGTTCAGAAAACACTAAATGACAACAAAGCCGTGCCAGCACGTGCGGGGCAACGTGCCTCTGGAAAAGTCATGCGAATTCCGGCGCCGCGCACCGGAGCTGTTGCCACGGTGACGGCCGCGACGTCGACGATGCGGCGCACAGGGAAATTCGTTAATTTTCAACAACAGGTGCCTCCATGCCGTCACGTTTTAGAAAATTCAAATTGCACGCATTGGATTTCGTTACGCTGAAGGGCGTCGCGAACACAATATGATTAACTGACTTGTCGGTAAACAGATTTGATCGGGTGTGATTTTCTGAATTACGACAGTGGTTATGTATGAAGAATATAATTCTGATAAATGGAAATTATTCCAGTTGTGCGTCACCTTTTCATTATCTGTAATACTGACGCGTGTTCCAGTAGCCCTTATATAGAGTATGTTCACCCGACAATACGGGATATTCAACATATCGGTTAAACGAAAAATACACAAAAAAAGCAATACAAAATGTAAAATTTTGTTTAATAATAACTGTAATAGTTTTTCAGTAAATATAACAACAAAACCTCCATCCGGAAAAATCCTATAGACCAGGGGAGGCCAACTTTAGTTTACATAAGATCTAGTTTTAATCTTAAAAATGTGTCGCGATCGAGTTGTTATAGTCTAAGTGGGGAGGGGGAGGGTAGACATACAAACTATGTTTATATAGCGTATTGCTATAAGGTGCACTATCGCGAGCTAAGGGTAGATAAGCAACATTTATGTTCAAACACACTTATCTACAAAGTAGTTAAGACATGGCCAGTGATCGACCAAAATTGGCTTCGCGATCGACTTGTTGGCCACCCCTGCCTTACGCTAAAGCTAATAGTCAACATATTTGTCTTTGCATATATCTGGGTACAAACTGGAAATCATCCAAATGAAGTACCCTTAAATGAAAGAACACTGTTATAGAAAAATAGAAAAACTACTTTATTACGTGAGTATAAATCTTACCGATTTGAAGAATTTACTGCATTAATTTATTTTTCACTCACATACCAATGCATCATTTATGTTTTTTTGAATATATTTAAAAAACACTAAATACCTCTATCTTTAAGCCCAATGGCTTTTCCGCTGCTCAAGGGAGAAACTCCGGAAAACTGTGAGGGCTAATTCGACCAATTTCCACCATAATGGGGTTTGGATTCTCGCTCGCCAATGTTCTGAGCATTGGCGAGCGAGAGTTCAAACCCCATTGAGACGGCGCCCCTGGAAACGCCAGCTCACTGACCTAGTGGTTAGTGTATAATATATATTATATATATATATATATATATATATATATATATATATATATATATATATATAATTGTATTGAAAGGGACACTTGACTTTACTTGAAACGACTAATAATAAAAAAGAGAATTTTATAGTTTAACTGTTCCTGGCTTTTGGAAAATTGTACGTCAGTGAGAGTTTGCACTATATAATTTCTCTCGTTATTATTGCTATTTATGATATATATTGATAGTATATAATATATTATATTTATATATATATATATATATATATATATATATATATATATATATTATGATCAGAGATAGAAAAAAATGATAACGAAATTAACGTCAATAACGTATTAGAAAATATAGTTATTTACGATATCACCCACTATTTAAATATACATTTTTATACTATCTGGTTAATGTTAAATTCAGACATAGTAGAAATATTGAGATCCAATAATATCATACTATGATAATCGGATGTCAATTTTTACACATAACAATAGTTATGAATATATATGAATAATTAATTACTAATAAATTTAGAGTAATTATATTTAAATATTATATTTTTATTTTCGTTATCACTAATTATATAATTTTACTTTTCAGGTGAGTCTTCTTCGCATTACGGATTATTAAATACATGCCTTCTGGGTAAGTCCATTAAAATCATTATTGCTTTAACAAATACTTAAGTGTTTACAAGAATACTATTTACAAGGATTCAGAATGAAGTAGCATGTGTGGAAATATAAAGAAACATTCTCATATCGCCGACTTTGTCGTTAACTACCTGACAATAGTATGGATATCATTAGAGAATCAAATTGCACGCTATAACAATATAATTTATTCAACCTAATTTTGAAGGCCGATATGAAATATTGTATGGGGGAATATGTGTGCAATTACAAGTATCTGCAATGCACAAGTATAAAATACGTGTGTATTATTATACATTATTCAAGGCATTAGACTATTAAGATGATAACCGATTATACTTAAAAAATATTGCTTCTTCATCTTCAGCGTCTATTAATCTATTTATTGTTAATATCTCTTAAAATTCATACATGCAGGAGATTATATAATCACTGGGAGTGGTAGACAAACTTAACTTAATTGATTATTATGCAGGGTAGGCTCAAAACGGAAATATTTTATATTGTTTTTGTATATGTGTGTAGTGTTTTTTATTGCTAGTTTTGCGATGTATTACTTCCTATATATCACTAAACCGATCATCGGTGAACTACTTCACCAAGAGCCGGAATTGCTATTTTTATTATTTTTTAAACTTCGTGTATCCAATGACAATTAATTCTACAACTAAGTTTACAGCTATCTAATAGCTTAAAATTAATGATAATAGTCACTTTGAATTAGAAATAGTTTCTGTACGCATTCTATAGTCAGTAATTCCTTAGTGTAAGTCTAACAGTTTAATTCATTTTATCTTCGTATAAAATTCTGTGTTTTCCGGAATTTGTTTTACGTTATGTTCTAATGTTCCTACATCCACAAAGGTTTAAGTATCAACGTATATAGGAGCATTTTGTTGTAACAAATGTCGGTATCGTCAGATAAAGTGACAGACTCAGGAAAGCAAGCACAGTTGTTTCTGTAGCGCTATTAAGTAGCTATTCTTATTTGTTAATGATCTTGCACATAAAAACTCGTACTACACTACCAGTATCGAGTATTCCAAAATATAAACGATGAGTAATAAATTAAGATATTAACATTACTTATCTTTATGCCTTCCTCGTTCTGGTAACCGCTTTGTGGGGACCGCCTTTGCACAGTCACTACGGAAGGTTTGGGTTAGAATAAAATATGAATAAGTATTAACAATATCTAATAATAAATAAATATAATAAATAAGTTTGTATATTAATAATGAGACTTAATTGAATAATAAATTAAACTTGGAAGATTTGGGAAGGAACCTCGAGAAGTAATAAGAGAATTGTAATGGTCAGTTGAAGACTGACTTTCCGGAAATGGAAAGAACTAAATGAAACCTTGGGTACACTACCACCCTCCATCTTCTGCCCCATGCTTCGTACTCACGGTTAGACAAAAAGCCCTCATAATATAAAAACTAATAAATACAAATTATCTTCTGGCAGTAGCCGGTGCATACATAAACAAATATGACATCGAGCGACTTTCATCCAGTGACGTTCCCCTAAATGCAACTCCATTGTTTATATACAGACTGTTTTCGATACTAAGTTTAGACTATTTTCCGATTAGCCCGTGCATGTTCCTAAACGCCGAGTCAGACTTTTCTTTTTCTTTTTAACCACTTGGGTACAAATTTATTTGAAGGCTTGCTTGCTTATAAAACGTATTTAATTTGTTGATGTGTGGTACAACACGTAAAAGTAACAGCTTTTATGTAAAAATGATTACAGTGAATTCAACAATATTTGGCTTGATTGTCCCGGTTTGTTTACAATATGTAAAAATATGGTAGTTCGCAGATTATTCGATGTATCGCCACCGTCCATTCTTTACTTGGTAATCAGTACCAATTATTTTCCGAAAAATAAAGTATAAGCAATTTAAAAATAGCTCGTGTGGGCAACACACGACTTTCCGAATTACATGACCTATTTCATTTTGTATAACATTTTCGACATTTTCAACTTTTGGGCTTTTTTCAATCTTTTGATATTTTGACTTTTATGACATTTTTTTTACTTTTCTTGACATTTTTTACTGTTTTTAAAACTTTTTTGACGTTTTTGTTAGTTTTTTTTTTGCTTTTTTAATATTTTTGGCTTCGTTTGTTGACTTTTTGACGTTCTTTTTACATTTTTTATTTTTTTTTACTTTTTTTGACTTTTTGACTTTTTTGACACTTCTGATTTATTTTTTTACTTTCTTTGAAATTTTTGACACGTGAGATTTTGACATTTTCACGTTTTGACATTTTGACTTTTTATCTTCTTGGCATTCTGACATTTTAACATATTGACATTCTGACATTTTAATATTCTGGCATTCTGATATTTTTACATTTTGAAATTTTGACATATTTACATTTAGGCATTTTCACATTTTCATATTTCACATTTTCATATTTCACATTTTCATATTTCACATTTTCAAATGTTCACAGTTTCACATGAAAATGCAATGTAATTATTAATGTATATTTTCTATACCTTACTACATTTAAGATGTGACAATTTTCTCTAATTCCGCGATTGATTTACCCCACCCCCGTTGACGTTACGCTGACGTCACGTATATTATTCATTATTTGTGATATGAGCAATAGGAAATCGCTATTATTGAGAAATCTTCTGTTTTAGTGAACCGATCTTGCTCAAATTTTCACAGGGTTGCCGAAGCGCAGGCTCTCACCCGATTTCCAATTTTTCGCGATCTGTTGAGCCGTTTTCCCACCGTGAGCGTTAAATGGTCCGACACAGCGCCTAATTATGCTCCGCGCGTCGTGTTGATTGTGATTCGTTTGTTGTTAGTGAACCGATTGTGATCAAATTTTCACAGGATCGTCCTGGATAGTGTCCGCAGATATTTGCCAGCAATCTATTGTGTCGTTTTCCCGAAATTTTGTTCACAGATAGACAGACAGACTGACTGACTGATAGACATACATACCATACACAGATATCGCAAAAATCGGGTTTATTTCGACTATTTTGGGCATAAACGTAACGAAAATTTTTTTTTTTTTGCTAAATGGTACACGGCAACAATACCTTCCTTCTGGTGTAATTATTTTCCCGGAAAGTTATCGCATATTTCCACAATCTTAGTTTGAAAACGTGAACACGTCGTCGGTAAAATAATAGCTTCCTTTACCTCAGTGATGTATTCGGAAAGTAAAAAGCATTATTCGAATGACGAGCCAGACTCGTCAAATGTCACTTCGACCAAACATGTACATGACGAGTGAGAAACGTCTAATGTACCGAAAAGGTTGACATGGGTCTTCCATCTCAGCTTGGAGCTAGTTCGTTATTTACTTTTTTATTTGTAAAGGTTACTAGCACTGACTTGGATTCATTAATCCGTATTCGCCACAATATCCAGAAATTGACTTTATTGCGCTTTGTAATTTTCGTAAGTTTGCAACAACAATAATGGCGGTGTTATTTGCATAAGTGACTGTAGTCTCGTTGTCAATTGGCGGATCTCTCGTGAAGAGAAGATATATGGTGGGACAGAGTAAACTTCCTCCTTGACCAAGAAGACCTTGGTTAGGTTAAGTTAAGTAGATGTTACAAAGAGATTAGGAGGAGTAGGACGAGAATTTTCCCACTTCTACAATAAGCTTATAATTTGAGGAGGAGGTTCTTAAAATTCCCTCACTCCTGCAATAAGTTTATAATTTTAAATAAGCAATCACAAGTTTAATTACCACAGTCGCCTTCTATCCGTCGAAGGGGTAACATCTTATTTAAGTTATTATATTAATGTCACTAGCATCCTGCTGATGACCGGGTTAATGACACCTTGAATGGGGCCATGGAAAACATCTCCATAGGTTGAACCTTCGCCCTGATCTAAGCTTCAGTCTCACATCTCACTATTGGCAATGCAACCTATTAATTTTTCTTTTCTTTCAAATCGTCTTTGGTCTTTTTTAGACCACATGGTCTTGAAAAGCGATTCTAGAAGTCCCTCCACCTCTTCTGTCCTACAGGCAGGTCAAGGAGAACGATTTAGGTTCCTGAATTTCTCAAGGTCGTGAGGAGCTTCTATAATCGACTTGTTCACTCTGTTGTAGGCGTTGTGTTTTCTAGTCTGCTGTTCCAAGCTGTGTTTTGGATGTTGGTAATGAGACGATCAACTTCATGTTATTGATACGGTGATTTTATCGGTTGTATTATGGCCAGGACATGTTAGGAATATGTAATGCGATCCAACGAAAAGAAGACCAAAACAATGGTAATTCAAGGAAAAAAGAATGTACCCCTACCCTTCATAGTTAATAACAACGTACTAGAGCAGGTCAATCAATACAAATACCTGGGCTGTTGGATAGAGAGCCAACTGAAACCGGAAAAGGAAATAATATTCAGAATTGTCTAAGCCAGGACTAGTATTGTAAAACTAAGGGGGCGTCTTTGTAATTCAAATCTTTATATACATTTTAGACTAAATCTAACAAAATGTTACATTTGGTCAGTCTTACTTTACGGAGTAGAGACATGGACCTTAAAAACAACAAGTCTGAACAAATTAGAAGCCTTCAAGTTGTGGGTTTATCGACGTATTCTCAAAATACTATGGACCTAGAGAGTACGCAAGAAGAGTCAACCGGAATAGAGAACTCCTTCCAGCAACCAAAGCAAGAAAAACAGCGTACCTAGGGCATCTATTGCGTACTCCAAAATACTATATTTCTCAGCTTATAATAAAAGGTAAAGTAGATGGGAAAATAGGAATAGTTAGTAGAATAAAGCTCTTATGGCTACGAAACATTAGAAACGAGGCGGAATTAGAATTCCAAGAATTGATCAGAATAGCGGAAGATAGAGACGAGTTTGTTACTGGAATCTCTAACCTATACTAATGAAGACGGCACCAAAAGAAGAAAGATACATGTTTAAGCCTTATCCAGCCATTTATTATTATTATTTATATTAGCCAAATGTTTAAAAGCGATTTAAAATTATTTCAGTACTCGGCAATTTTGAGTATTATCGTTATAGAAGTATGCGTTATGTCGCTCGTGTTTTACATGTTTGCTATATGATCTTATGTCAGATCTAGAACGATACATAGTTACTGCGTTATTTATGCAATCATTGCTGAATTCTACGTAGAAAACATTCTCCAGCATCATATAATGCCCTATCTTCAGTTTATTGCTCCTAATTTTGTATTTATGCAGATAATGCGCGACCATACGTGGCAAGGGTTTATATTGACTACCTGAATGAAGTATTGCAATTATGAACTAGCTAGCTCGTAGCCCAGACTTAAATCCCATAACCCATCTATGCGACACTCTTAAAAAGAACAGTGAGGCGACATTTGCCAGCTCCACAAAACCTACACCAGCTGGAATGTATTGTTCTTTAGGAGTGCAAAAATAATACCCAACTAAACATTGAAAGCCCCATTAGAAGTATGCTACAGCCGTTATTCGAACCATTTTAGTTATTTATTTTGTTTGTCAATTGAATCATGTTTTCCACATCCATGAGGAAATAGCAGTTCTACGCAAATCTTATGTTTATATGGCTTGGCGATAATTTTGAACAGCAGGTTATTTCCTTGCACTTTGAACTATTGACTTTCCTGCTCGACCTGCAACTACTACACATCGTCATCGAAAAACGGGCCAACTGTGCCAGGAGTAAATTACCAGGACCTGCATATCTCACTGAGGGCAGACAAAATAAAGAACATGTCTAAAACAAATATTAAGAAGCAGTAACGAACGTTTTAGGAATCCCTATATATATATATATATATATATATATATATCTAATCTAATGAATTGTATCAACAGTTTGGAAACAAATATTAAGAAGCAGTAACGAACGTTTTAGGAATCCCTATATATATATATATATATATATATATATATATATATATATATATATATATATATATATATATATATATAGGGATTCCTAAAACGTTCGTTACTGCTTCTTAATATTTGTTTCCAAACTGATGATACAATTCATTAGATTACGTTTCTTTGCACTTTCCGAGAATATTGTATTGTATAGGTATAATTTCTGTAGTGAGATTTTGCACATTAATGGTCGTGTTTCCCCTATCCACCAAACGGGGACGTGCCAGATAGAAACTCCGCACGGTCTGCTCTTATGCACCCAGATGATAAATACGAAACTACAAATAATTTGTTGTTATGGTGAAAGATATATTGGGTATGGGCATAATAGTATATGTATGGAGATATAAAATAAAACATTCCCATATTTCCGATTCCCAAATATCTCTTCCTAATTAGTAATTGGCGAAAATACTAAACATAAAGTTATTAATAATGTTAATTAAATGTATTATTTTCAAGTAATTAAGTCCTCAGAAGGTCACAAACTAAAACAGGTATAATATTGTCTTATAATATGTTTGATTTTATTGATATGAAATCATAATCCCAATCATTTTATTATTTCAATTTACCATTATTTTTATATTTTTCACAGGATTTGTGTGGATATATATATATTCCGAATTTTTAATGCTCTCTATAATTGCAACAACTACAACAACAAAAACAGATAACATAAATGGAATGAATATATATATATATATATATATATATATATATATATATATATTTGAAATATCAACACAGAGATGGACAGACATTTTAAGAATTTGGTGGACATTGCACAAGCATCAGTAAGAATGAAAATTCACATAATACACATATAATATAGCCATTTTACATCCAGTGTATTTGTTGGATTTAAAATGGCTATATGATATAATTATTATATATTTGTATATATTTACTTAACGATACTTAAGGAGAGTCGTTTAATTCCAGCTAGCGAAACTAACATTGTAACAACTAAATTATTCAGTATTAAACTTGTTAAATTGAGACAATATATCGCAAAATATGTGTGTATATATATTTTTTTTTCATTGATATAAATATTCAAGCCTCATAGTTAATAATCGATAATTGCGCAATCTATAAAATGGCTCTTTGAATATCAGATAATTTAATAAATGTGATTAAGTTTTATTATTATTTAATTATTCTAAATGTAAATTACATTAAGTTGTCTTTGTATACCAACGTAATTGTTTGTTCAATTATAGATTGATGCGACTAAATATTGTAATAGATAGAAAATATAAAATATATCTGTTACATTTTTATCGATTCAGTTCAATCATTTATTTCCGCATTTTCTTGAATGAAAAAAAATGTAGTGGCAAACCGCGTAAATCGATATTGGCCGTTGTTTTGCTCAGATTATGATTTATGATTACACAATTTAAACTAATAGCGATAATGTACTGTTTATATAATACTAACCAAAGCTATAAAAAATACAAAAGAACATACTTTTAGTTTTATATGAATATTTAGTTTGTTATGGAGTGCAAAGAGAAATAACTCTATGTAGGTTTATATTCAGGAAATCCTGCCAATTACAAGAAGTTAAATATTTTATAAACAGTGATTTTATTTTATGTATATAATTTTATTTTCAAACCATAACTTGGGGAAAAAATACAAGTATGGATTGAAAAAAATCTGTCAATGGGCTCTTCTAAATTTCTATTGAATTGTGTTAAAACTTGTATATGTAGGACACATGAAAAAAATTAATGATTGTTTTTGAAACAAACCCACCCATCATATTAGTAGGATTATTAGTTATTAGTGTTTGTTAATAATAAAAGTTAAAACATCTAAGCTAATAGATTATGTATTATGTATTACATATTATAATAAATCTGTTTCGTCCTAAGATTATTTTATTTATTTTGTTTTCTTTCTCACGTGTTTCATGTCAAGGTATAGAACTTTGAATTTGAATAAAACACAGACAAACCATTTTAATGGCCACGAATTTGACTTTTTTGAAAGATAATGTTCTGTCATTAATGTTTAAATATGATTTCGGACTTGTGGCCACCAAGTCCAATTTGCGATCACTATTCGCATCATTTCTATTCGTATTTCGGCAATAAGGCGTCGAATGTTGGCTTCCATGAGTATTAAACTCACTCTATCGCGCGTTGTATGGTATGTGGTCTCGTCTTGATGGAACCCTATGTCTCTAATGTCTCATTGGGGAAAACAGACAAGAAACAATTTAGAACTATGTACATTCTAATTTGTCTATATTAACATCTCGAACCACGGTCTCAACTAAAAACTATACCTAATCTATTTTCTATATTTTAGAAACATGTGCCCTACAGAAACAAGTTGGTGCGTTGGTGAAATCGGGCCTTTATCTGCCTTATGTGGGGTTGCGAAACATACATTTAGGCAGGCAGATGTGGACCAACCCAAGACAATCTTATTCCATTTAGAAACTTAAATTTTCATGGGGTTACTAATTTTCATGGGGTTACTAACCTATGATTTTATTTTGGTAATAAATTAAAATGGACAAACATTTTTGCCCTAGAAATTTGAACAAATTGAGAACAATCGATTGTCATTGTAATGTTTCATACTATCATCTTTAACTGCCGTGCCTAATTTCCTAGGCGTTGGCAACACCTGCATTCAAAGTGTCTTTGCATTTGTCTTGGTCTGACCTTAACCTTAACCTTGATAGCTTTTGCAGCCGATTCCTCTTTTGCCATTTTGCCACTGAGAATCAGGATTGTACCTTGCGCCTAGCATTATATGCTCCAGCTATTCTAGTTTTCTCCTTTATATTGTAGACATAAGACCTCTTTCTTGTCCAATTCTCATTAGTACTTTTTCACTTTTCTCTCTTTTGGTCCATGGTATTTTGAGCCTTCTGTATAGCCACATTTTGAGTTCTACGATGCGTTTTATCGTTTTCTGCTTGCGTGTCGAGGCCTCGCAACCATATAGAGTAATCGACCATACATAACATTTGGTTAACCTTTTCCTTACACACTTGTTTATATGGTTATTTGCTCTCTATTCTAGACTACCGGTTTGACTATCTTACTAACTATCATTAACTTGGTTTTCTTATTGTTGCTTTCTTCGATTATATTGTAGATCATGTGTTGCAATTCTTTAATTGATTATGCCATAATTGCCGTCAATTCCTACTCGTACATCTTCTCCTAGAGCCATATTCGGTGTAGATGTTGGATGGGTATAGGGAATAAGACTCAACCTTGCTTAACTCTTCTTTGGATGGCGATCTCTTTAGACACTTGTTGACAATTGGTTGCAGATTGGGTTCAATATAGGCTAACAGGCTCACACCCTTGTCATCCAGTCCGATATTTTTTATAGTTTTGACAATCTTCCTATACTCTACTTAATCGAAAGCCTGTTGAAATTCAATGAAGCATATGTATATCGGTGTTCTCACAAGCTGTAGGAGAGTCTGCATATAGAATACTGCCTCTCTAGTGTCAAGACCACCTCTGAACTCAAATTGCTCTTTAGTTCTTCACAGCTCCCGTTGGTGCAGTTTTGTACAATACGCTAAAATAGTTTTAGCGTGTGGCTAATACGACTTATTAACCGACACTCACTATATAATTTAGCATTAATTTTCTTAGGAATGGGTATAAAGCTAGATTTCAACCAGTCTTATGGGTCTGTGCTATGTCCTAGATTTCTTGGAATATTTATGTAATGGTTGTGATTGTGATGAGCATCGTATAGAATTTTAAGCCATTCCGCCGGTATTCGGTCTTGGCCTAGTGCCTTTCCGTTGTTATGATTCTCTTATGCCCTTTTCTATTTCGAATTTCATTATGCTTGCGACGGTCTTCGTTGATAAATACTATATGAATGAACAATTCACAGCCAACTTCAATGGTTGCCTTCAGCTTCCGATAAAATAATTTAATTTTGTTTGCAACTGACATTTTTAATTAAAATAATCGGGTTCACATTTCATTTGTTTCAAGTTCATCATAATTATAACAAACATATATTCGTTAGATGTTTTTATGTGGTACAGGGTCGTAAAGTTAATTTCGTTCTGAATACAAATGCAATATAAATGAAAATAATATGGCATCCATAGTAAATATAGTTCTTGATGAATAAAAATATATTTTAATTTTGCCAATGTCACAGTTACTTTTTATACATATGTGGAAAGTATTTCTATCCTCTATTCACACATATAAAGATCTAATGTGGTATCTAAATAATATTTATGAATTTATTTATGAATTACTGACCTTGTTTGGCAATGCAATATTTTTTTGTTATACATATTCAACAATCATTTGTATTTTCTATTAAATTTTATTTGAATTGACATGGTGTCCATAAGAAATAAGAAAGTTGATGGTCAGTGTTAAAAACCGAAATATGATAATAATAATAATATTAACGTTTATTGTCCAACAAATGACTCCAATAACAGAAAAAAATACATTAAATATATTAAGAATATTAATAACAAATATAAATTCACTATACATTATTTTATCATATTTTATATATATTTTTCATCATAAAATTAAATTAAAAATTAACAAATAATCTAATTAATTAATAATGTTAAACTATAACATACCAAACATACATAATAAAAACTATATAAATATTATGCAAATGTATTTAACATTACGACAACCGGAGTCTTCTAATGGTAACATTTCTTCTACCAGGTCATATAAATTTACACGATATAAATCACACTCAACTAAGTAAGTTACATGGGGTACCAAATTGTCGGACACAACTGATTTTAAACATATATGTATATTATGTGCTGAATCCAATAATACTCGATTTTTGTTCGCAATAACTATAGTTTTTGCAATTGAGGCTAATTAATAACGCGTTTTTTTCTCGGTTTTGTATATCGGTTATTGTATAAACGCCTGACATAACGAAAATAAACAAGCAATGCCTCATGTTGAAGCTAAATAAGTGCCAAATATGATCCATATCATCATATAGTTGTAATTAGCAGGATTTTTTAATTTGTTCGTTTTTTTGTTAAAAAATTTCATGTCATGTCATACATTTTCCTGGTTAGAGAAGTAATAAACAAATAATACTTACTATTCTGAAGCAAAATATGTGCTAACCATAATTATATCATCATTGAGTTGTAATTTCAAGATATTTATTTATTACGATTGGTTCAGCATGAAGTTATTATCGAAAAGTTATATGCCTTTAAGCTTCCTGCACTGAGACGTTTACGATTGAGTAAAATATACAAACAGTACTTCATGTTAATAACTAAATAAGTGCTAAACAATATTATGTTATTATTTACTTGTAATTCAAGAAGAAGTTTTTACAATTTTTTGAAATAAAGTGTTTATATAAATGTTATGTCTCTTGATTCTTTACATTGAGACGGTATTAATTAATCATTAATTCATTAATTCATCAAAATAATCATACAATGCTACATGTTGAAGCTAAATAAGTGTAAACATAATTATATCATAAATTATTTTTAAGTTAAAGAATTTAATTTATTAATATTTTTAAACAAAACGCTTTTATCCTTTTCTCGCATTGAGACGTTATTAATTAACTAATATAAACAAATATTTAGTTAGCTAAGTGCCAAATATAATTCATATCATTATATATACAACAATATCAAGAATTTAATTTATTGACATTTTTAAGCAATAAGTTGAGTGACTTATTAGAATATATAAATTATAAATTGACCAATGTAATGTAGGTGTCTCAAAAACTGAATCTAATAGATTAAATCTGACTATTTTGGATTTTGCACAAAATTAGTTGGCTGAGTTAAAAATCGCAGGTAGTAGGTAGTAAAAGTTATGATGCATGGACCTCCACCAGGAAATTGACTTAAAAAATAATATTAACGTGCACTATCTCGTAGAAGAATTTGACCATGAGGCATATTTAAATAAAACAAATTATCTAAGAAAGAAATTGAATTTTTGGTTTGTTTTTCGATACTATCGCGAAGACGAAATTAAACTAATTAATTTTATTTTCGGCTTATTGAAAATCTCCATACTTAACAACCTTGCCATTGTTGGATGTGACCTCTATTTCTCATTGTTTACCCATAATCGTAAGGGTGCAATTTGAATCTTTTTATAAATAAAGGTTTTACATATCATGGGAGATGTTCTAAAGACCATCTATCTGGTCATAACTAAAAAATAACATTAAATCTAACTGTTCAAGTACATGCAATAAGTACAAAAACACATGGTTAAACAATTCACATTCACGAACCAATTTAACTATGACGGTGATTGAAATGCTAAATGTATTAACGACATATATTGCCAAGGGATTGCCAAGGTAATGACTAGTGATGTATACGATTAAAAACTATCGGACTATCGATAGCAGAACTATTAATTAATTACTGCACAACTTTACTGTATTAATATAATTCATAGAAACAATTAAAGCAAAGCGTTACTAGAACAACCACGAATATAAATTGGAACAATTAATTTAATTAAAAATAATATTTTCGTGAGAATACAATGACATTTTGCTATTTCATTGATATGTTATTTTACATACTTCGATAGTAACGATATATTTTCATAGCACATACATCGAATTCCCCACCATCCAACCATAAAACATGACCATACACAATTTCGTACCGTCTCGAAGCGTTCCTCTTGAGTCACGACGAATTATAAATACAGTCAAGTTTTTAAAAGATTCTACTTTCACCGGTTTGGCAAGTAACAATTCGCTAAAACATGTTACTAGGTCACCAGAATTTTAGACACTCATTAGAGGCAAAAAAAAGAGAACCGTTTCCGAACGCGTACCGTTAAATGCGTGTTCGCAGCTACTTTAAAAACCACATTCGCAAATTTCACCGCGTTCTTATGGATAGTTACATCTTGAAATATTAATGCTTGATACAACGCGCACGTAATAGTTTCGCAGCAAGGTAATGTCAAGGGCACGTAATATTGCAGAACGACGAGTGGAAATAATTTATATGAGTATTTTTACAACGAAAATATCACACTTTCACCGATTTAACTGCAGAGCGTTTACGCGAATAATTAAAACTTATGCAACATAGAGACGCTTAATTAATGGAATGTGGAAACGACATTTTCCTTAATGCACAGATGTGTAGTCTTGTAGTGTGTAGATTGAAGAGCGATTTAGATTGTTATTTGGCCCACATTTCTTTTTTTTTATTCGGCCGCTAACAAGATTAATAAGTTCGGCGATAGCGGAAGAAATAAATGGCAAATGTTTTAGCATACGGTTTAGGTCCGCGGCCGCCTACAAGGGGATTTGTGAACTTTCACTTTTATCGCGGCGACGACGACGACAACGACGGGAGAAATGGCAGAACACGAAATATGTGCCTGAGCATTTGACTTTTTATCGGCTGGTTATAATGGTGGCTGTCATGTAGCTGGAGCGGGAACGAAAACAAGAGTGGAACAAAACAAGAGCCGCGTTTATACCGGAAAACGATATAAATCAGATAGTTGGCATAAATTGTTTGGTTTGGCATTATAATTCTAGGTATATTGACTGGATTTATTTGATAGTTTGTAATTTGCGGATATATTTTCTCGTTGATTATTTTTCGAGTTAAGGCGATGAATTGTATGTAAATGTTTGTTTGGTATTTTGATTGGAGTATCGGTTCTCTTTGGTATTTCGAAAGTTGTCCAGCGGACAATATATTTTCATTGGCAGACCACTAGCAAACGTTAAGATTTTACTGAATTAAGTAGGATACGTATCACCGTTTAAGTAATGTGTGGATGTTGGACCATGAAGTGAAATACCGTTAAAATCGTTTCACTTGCGCCCTGTGAAATTTTATTTTCAGTTCCTCTTCATAATGATTCAGACGATTTTAAGACACGCGTTCCAAATAACTATATTTTTATATATTTATTTATGCTCGTCATGCATTAATTTAAAAATACTATAAAACATTCAACTATTTTGTTTATTGTGATTACTCAATAAATAGTGGTGACTTGTAGGTACAAAAGGTACGTTTATACTGAGATAAAATAATATAATAATAAAGTAATAAAGTTATTAAATAAGGTGGGGTTATGCTGAAATAAAATATAAAAATAAAGTTCAAAAGGTTATTATTCTTCCTTAAGGTTCTTTTCGTGCAAAATATTAATTAATATTTAATAAATAAACTTATGCTGGACGAATTTTAACCACATTATTTTCATTTTGACATTACGATTGTCATTCTTGCTTGTTTTATGTTGAACTGGTGAAGTGATGTTTAGGTTTGTTTATCAACACGGCAGATACCATAACTTCCAAGTGTGCAAGAAGTGTCTCTTAATCAAAGAAGGGACACACACACATATATATATATATATATATATATATATATATATATATATATATATATATATATATATATATATATATATATAGTTGTTTCATTTGGTTAACATCATATATCTAGAAGATATCTAACCATGGTACGAGATAACACACACCAGCGAGCTGAAGAATAATATAATAATTTGGCACATAACCAAAAATCTTTTCAAATGTGCAGTAATAAACTAGGGATATATTGCAAAATAAGAAACGAGACGTTTAATAATAATTAAAGAATACATTTCAGAAAGATATTAACCATTAAAATGTTTATTGTGAGAAAATAAATAATAAACTCTAAAAGCTAATTATGTATTCTTATTTTGTGAGCATAAACGCTCCAAATATTCCTTATTTTAAATAATGCCGTCTGTATTATATATTTATACCATTATAAAACCACCTTAATAGAGCAGATACTATAATTAAACAACAATTACAATTACAAAAACTAAAGTTTTCGTGAAGAATTCACTCAATAACTTATTCTACAAATACGACGGACAATTCTAATTACCAATCCAACGACATACAGTTCTACATATAAATATAAAGTACAATACGAAGTACAAGGTTATAATCGGCGACTTCAATGATATGATAGATCGTAAAATTGCGACTGACGGACCGCACATCGGTAACTTTGGACTGGGCACACGAAATAGTAGAGGCGAAATGATGCTTGACTTCATGAACAATGAACAAATTAAATGCATGAACACGTTTTTCAAGAAACAACATGAGAGAAAATGGACATAGAAGAAGTCCCGATAGCGCAGTTAAGAATGAAATTGACTATATACTCACTACGGATAGACAGTCCTGTACCGATGTATCAGTTCTTGGCCGTTTTAATACCGGAAGTGACCACAGAATCGTAAGAGCCGCAATAAATATAAACACACACTTGGAAAGAAAAAAGCTAATCGAGAAAGTTGTTCGTCCAACAGAGATTCAGCTCAAAGACGAAAGGGTAGAATACAACGCCCAAATAAACAAAAAACTAGAACCAACTGAAGATCTGAGAAATATGGGTCTAAATAAGCTATCGGGAAAAATCGTTAGCAGCATACAAGTAGCAGCCAAGAAAGTGTGTTCTATGGCAGTAAAAGCTAATACGAAACTCAACCAGAGCACAAACGTACTCCTAGCAGAACGCAGAAAAATGGACAGAGACTCAATAAGATACCAAGAACTAGACAAACGAGTAAAGAAAGCGATTAAAGAAGACCTAAGATCTCATAACACAAACATCATACAAGAAGCCATCGAAGACAACATGAATATGAAAGTTCTCCGATCAAAAAGAACAAAGGGAAAGTCGCTAATCTACAAAATTAAGAACCAACAAGGACAAGTTGTGCCAGAGAGGGAACAGATTATATCCACTATTCAGCAGTTTTACCAGGGACGCTACAGCCAATCTGTACCTAAGCCAAAACGTATAGATCAGGTAGTCCTGAATGTGGGCTCCGAGGAAATCCCGGAGATTGATACTGCAACTGAGTTCAGAATGGCACTAAAGCAGGTGAAAAACCGAAAAGCTCCAAGAGAAAACCGCCTTACAACAGAAATGTTGAAGAATGGGGGAACCAAAATCATAACCAACCGACTCAAACAAACAAAAAGTTCGATTTCTACCAGCCGGTGGAGCAGGCCGGGTTCCGAAGCGGCTATAGTACATTCAAACAGTGCGTACTCCTATTGAAAAGTGTATAGAATATAATATTCCCTTACATCTCGCATTCGTTGACTACAAAAAAGCTTTCGATTCGGTGGAAACCTGGGCGGTGATGGAGGCAATGGGTAAGGCGAGGATTGACTCAAGATACCAACCTCATTAAAGATATCTACAAAGGTCACATCTACATGTCAAAGCAGACGAAAATATAACATACGAAAAGATTTACATACGGAGAGGGGTAAGACAGGGCGATTCTATTTCTCCAAAATTATTTACCGTGGCACTAGAAGACGTGTGTAAGTACTTGTCATGGCAACAAAAGGGAGTAAACATAGACGGGAGATTCTTGTGTGAGCCATCTCCGATTCGCCGACGACATTGTGATCATGAGCACCGACCAGGACGAACTTAGGACTATGCTATGTGAACTAAAGGAGACGTCACAGAAGGTAGACCTAGAAATAAATCTCCAGAAAACAAAAAACAAAGATCATGAGCCCAAATAACATCAACTTCAATATCGATAACCACACACTTTAATTAGTGGAAGAATATATCTATCTTGCACACACCATCAGGTTAGGCAAAAGCAACCAGGCAGCCGAGATAAGGAGGAGAATCAGTTTGGTATGGGCTGCTTTTGGATAACTAGTACATATCCTGAAAGATCTGAAGATACCAATAAATACCAATGGTAGTACGCAAGCATCGTATACTTTCCGTTTCAAAGTATACGATGCTTGCGTACTACCAGTCATATTGTACGAGCTCGAGACAGTCACCCAGACATAGAAAAGTGCACAGCAACTACGAGTGTGCCAACGTGCGATGGAGCGTGCGATGCTGGGTATTAGGTTAAAGGATAGACAAAGAAACAAGGATATAAGAGCAAGAACCAAAGTGAGCGACGTCGTAGAACAAACTGCAAAAAGCAAGTGGCTTTGGTCAGGGCATGTTGCGCGAAATGATGTGAAATGGAACCAAGAGAAGCATCGGCAGACCCATGCTAAGATGGCGAGACGGCATACAGAGGCGAGCATCAAATAACTGGATGCTCTCAGCACAAAACAGGTCAACATGGAAAGAAATGGAAGAGGTTTATGTCCAGGAGAGAATTAATACAGGCTGATGAAGATGAAGATGAAGACAATATGGAGTTATTCAGTTTATTGAAAAGTTAAGAAAATATCTTAAATTTATCTCGTCTGATAGATTAAAAAAAAGATAGACTGTATGGTTACAGCTTTTGATTGACGTCCATCCGTACCATCGAGGTACGTCTTTAAACTACGAGTTATGCCTACTTCCTACAGATCTTTTCCCCTTGGTCTTCCCTTCGATGATGAGCAGGAGAATCTGATAGCGCTCTCCCCTTATGATATGTCCTATACACTGGCGCTTTTGTTCTTTGATGGTGGTCAACAGTTCTTTCTATTTCTCCAGTCCTTCTTCGTTGGTTTTTATTCTCCTAGGATATAAGACGAATCCGCCGGTATAGATACATTTCAAATGCGTTTATCCGTTATATTTATAGTAACATAACTGAGTGTTCAACTTTAGAAACCATAGAGAAGCACTGGGAAGATAGCATCTTAGCATGAGTCGTCATAGAGATGAATATTCTCTTCAGGCCTGATCGACTCGTAAAAATACCTTTATTTGGCATAATCAGTCAAACATTCATCCCAAAAACAATACAAAAATAACATAAATAAAAGAAAATATACAAATAAAACTAAAATACATATTCGTTTAAATGACATTTTATACCTACTTCCTCCACACTAGACGTTGTCTGCCCTCACCATTTTCCTCTTCCACGTCAGCCTCCCGCATATTTGCACGCCTTTCCCATCCTCTTATAACCATTAATTCCATCTTTCTGTAAGCTCCAACCCATCACCTCCCCTTACTATGCAGCGCACACGGGGTGTACCCTAGTCCCATCCACACTTTCCTTCCTTTCTTCTGACCTACACCTCGCTCTTGCCATACACACGTTGTCCTCCCTGCTCCACTCTCCCATGATCTCAAGAGTTTCCACGCGCTTGCACTCTACGTTGCCAGGGTTGTAAGAGCTCTCAGCCATACTTACCTGCCTTTGTGGTCACTCAATATCTAACTCGTGTACAGATTGAATAAGAGAGGGCTTAGTGGGCACCCCACTCTCACATTCACCCTAAAATTCTCTGATACTTCTCCATTCACGATTCTTTATACATCCTTCTTACCCAATCCACACCTTCCCCTTACATACCCAATATATCCATATAATCCACAAGTTACCCTCTAGGAATTGAGTCATACGTCGCTTTAAAATCTACAAACAACGCAAGCACACTCCCTTTGCATTCCAGACCGTCCCCCTTTTTTGCTCGCTCATCCATCTTTCTTCTTCTGAACCCACTCTGGCATTCCGGCAGCAGCCCTTTCCACTTCACTATCCAATATGTTCCTCATCATTATCATGATAACCTTATAGCCCGCACTCATAACAGTTATCCCCATATAGTTCTTCTGCTTCCCCTTTATGTACCGGGACCCTCACGCGCCACTCTTCCGGCACCTTCTCCTCTCTACTCCACACCCTATAAATAACCCGCAACAACTTCTCTCTTCCTTCGTCCGTTAGCCTTGTCTTCTTCATCCTACACACCTTGTCAAACCAACTTTCCCACTATTCCCCTGCCCCTTCTTCTTCATCACCAACGCAGCCGCCATCATTCTCTCCATCTGAAGCATCGAATGTACCTTCTCCCACTTGACTTGACTCGTGAATTGATTTTCTTCTTGGGATCGCTCTCGCGAGATATTTTACGGATGACTCGTGATCTACGGAATCATTGTTTATACAAAGTACGGCGCGTCTCGTTATCTTCTCTAATATAACGAGACGGGCTGTACTTCGTATAAACAATAGTTCTGGTAACATTCATGTATTGCGTGCTGTGCTCTATGATGAGATTTATTAAGTTCTGAAGGTGTGGAAGACTGTTAGCGAGTACGACCGTATCGCTAGCGAAGTTCCTCCCTAAACACTGTATCGGGATATATGTTGAAAAGGAGCGGGGATAAGACACAACTCTGCCTGATACCTCTATTTATTTCTATTTTGCCTTCGACTCTGATTTCGGCAGTTCCAGTATAGCAGTGTTATCTCGCGAAGATCTCCTTCATCGGCACCGTGTATTTTTTGGTGTGAGAGGCAGTCGAAAGCCTTTCGGTAAACAGGCGTAGACGTATAAATACATGCTCCGCCATCGCTGCGTAAGTACATTAATAGAGAATAGAGATTCACGCGGGCTCATTCCGCCTCTGAACCCACACTGGGTGTCACCGATCAGGGTGTGATTAATACGAAGAAATACCTTGAGAACGTGGGACATTTATGCTGATTATCGTCATCGCACTGGGACGCGTTCGGTTTTTTGATATTGTATAAAAGTTGATTTCAGCCAGTCAGCTGGTATTTTACTGCTTTGTATATATATATATATATATATATATATATATATATATATATATATATATATATATATATATATATATATATATATTTAAACAATGATTTCACTAATGCTCAAGCACTTCCCATTCGCGTCGATAATCAATTTGAATGTGTCCGCGTGTGTCCCGTCTGGTGCTACGGATACGTCCTTTTTCTGGAATCTTATAGTGCACTTCACTTTCTCTCTTGTTATATCAGGACTGCCATCATTAAGATCGCCTATAGGTGGTTGGTCGTGCTTCGCGTCGTTGAAGAGATACTCCATCCATCATTTCAGCTTATCCTCAACGCCCATCAAGATTTTGTTATTGTCATCTTTCAATACATATTGACTCCGCTTGCGTTGGTTGTCTATAAGCTCTTTAATGCTTTTATTAAGATGTAACAATGCTTGTTTTGAAGCACCTCTATTTCGTTGCACTTGTTGGCTAACCAGTACTCCTTTGCTTTACTTACCCTCTCACGGCCCTGTTTAGTTTTTCATATCAGTCCCTATTTCTGCATTTCCGTTTCGTACTCTCACCCATAAGCTGTAGAATCTCATCCATCATCCTCTGTGTTTCTTACCGGCCCATGTATATCCAATGTCACCGTTCCTGTATGTCAATGAGAGCCTTCTTTAGTATATTACACTCAGTTGTCACTCATTTGTTGACTTTTGATGAGATCACAATCGGTTGGAGACTTACACGTATAGACATCGGAGACGCTGCTTGTAGTACGTTCATGAAATCCTCAAGTATAACGTCTCCCAACGGGACGATTTCGATGACTGACTTCGCCAATTCAGAAGATACGAGCCGTATTGATGTATTAATACCAGTATTATATATTTCGGTATTGCAATATAATATGCTGGCCCGTATTTAGGCCAGAGGGTTTTGGATCAAAACTACATAAAATATCCATTCGGTGTCACAGCAACCTCAATATCTTTAATTTCCGCAAATAAAAAAAATTTTAATACAGATGTAATGAAGCTCCCTTTTAAATTCTTAAAATTTATAATATTCATCAAAGCCGACTGTATAAATTTAAAAGACAACAGCCGCATGCTATTTTAAACAACTAATTTATTGCTTAGCCCACGTTTCTTTCCGCCTCATTCTCAAAATTTCCCCAGATGTACAAGCCAGCCGGTTGCAATTTACTGCTTTTATTTATTAACCATAAGATAGTTACAATAATATGAAAAGTAGTGGAATGGGTTGTGATATAATTGCTTGGTTTACGTTTGTTTACAATGCATAATGCTCAACACATTTTCACGAGGAAATAGTAGGCGCCAACAGCAGGAAGCAATCTTAGCGATTTTGTAATGGGCATATTTACGTGTTATGTTTAATGAAATCATAAGTAATTATTAGTTGGATATAAAGGTAACGCATTTATTTGCATGTTAATTGTTTTAATGTTGTTTTAAGGTGCAGTTGTAAATAAATCATGGCATATATTTTTTTTATCAGCATGAAGTTATTACAACTATATTTTATCACTTGATAAGATTAGTCAATAGGTATGTCAACAAATCTTGAAAAATGTAATTGGTAAATATAATAATAATTTATTTACTATTTATTTTAAATATATCTATGTATCACGTGGTACACATACACACTATTCAGTGGAATATCTCAAATGAGCAGTGTCGCGTTCCCTTGGAGTGATGGTACAATTGGGGACCGATGAAAACAATAAAGAAAGAAGAAAATTTCCTGTCTAAATAGGCAGTCGTAGTGAGTAGGTACTCTATTTTTTCAATAAACACATAAAGTTGTCGTTAGCATTGGTTAGCTTTTTTATGAAACTTATAAACATAAATAAATCGAGCTTAACGCATTGTAGAATCCCGTTCCCTCTACGCCTCATATACTTTAAATCTGGCGTACTTTTGGTAAAAATATAATCGTATAAATTTATGATTTTATACTGCCAAGAATATGTGCGAGCTTTCGTGTGTGCAATATACCGCTAGTGACACTCATTGGTTTCACATAATTCGAGTCAAGTTCATATGCCACTTATTAAATTAATGCAGTAACAAGATGTATGCGGTGCATGTTTGAGGCATTGAGTGGCGTTAAATCAAAATATATCAAAAATAGTATACGGAATATATAAAACACAATTCCACGCCACTAACCACGGGGGTAGACACGTGTCCTGCAGCGTGAGTTTCATATTCACGTGTACCCCGGTGTGTTCGCTGCTTTGCACCCCTAGCTCCTCTCCAATAGGAACGCGATAACCTGCAGATTTTCAGCCAGTACTCATTCGTATTGTCATTCGAAAGGTTGCTCCGTTCTTAACAAACTAATAAAATTATAAATTATTGAAATTGTTAAAACATAGTGTTCATTTTAATTATACTACCTGCGCCTTTTAGGAACTACTAATTAAAGCGTTTTAAAATCGCGGGCCCATTTTGGCCTCGGGATAGTTATGGCTATTTTTCTATGAGCGTACCCGAAACCGGCAGTTACGAGAGCCGGCATCCGTACGAGGAACCTGGACACCATACCGCATGGGCTCCTGAAAGAAGTTGGCCTCCGCCCTACTGTGGCGAACAGCAACAGGCTCATTTTCCGCTAAAACGCGGTCCTGTGCCAGGTATTTTATCTATTGATGTTCCTCTTACTGTATTTATGTTAATGCGTACTGTCATCAGTATAAATATAACTTGGTCATTGCAATGTTGTCAGAGGTTAATATTTTTATTGTGTACATTTGTAATTAGAGTGGTAATAAATCCATACTCGATGAATATAATGACGCTCAAAGAGGAGTTATGTAGGTAATAAAAATCAATCATAGCTGGAAAAATAATAATAATATCTTAATACTAAGAAGGAAATAATGATATAAATATACCATTGTAAATGGAAAATACGTACTAGATTACTAAGGTGTTGAGAAAATAAGAAATTATGTTCATGATTCATATCATTGACACTTTCTAAAAATTATCGAGATTAAAACAAATAGTTGATAATTAATAAGGTTGAATCGACTTGTTTGAATCAGTATGATACATATATAATTAGTAATGTGCACATTTACACTGTTACTGGCATAGTACAATATAATAAATGAGTGTTTGAAAATTTAGTTTCAGCATTTTTTTAATACACATGATAACATTAACTAACTAAGGCCCGATCTCACCATGTCGTCCAGTTAAGTATTACCTAAATTATTAAGCGACGGTTAAAGTGCTAACCGCTGGTTAAAGCATACTGATTTTATCCAGCCATTAACACTTTAACCGTCGATTAACGATAAACTGGACATGGTAAGAACGGGCACAATTTAACGCGAATAAGTAAAAATGTTTTATCAGTTTTAATTGTATCAATTTTGACTTCGTATGTATTGTTTCATGTCCAAATAGATTATATTATAAATCATACAAATTTATATTTAAAAACTATTGTAAATTCGTATAAGTTATATAAAAATATTTTCAATTATATATATATATATATATATATATATATAAATTGGTATGATTTATAATATAATCTATTTTAACTTGAAATAAATAATAGAAATATTATATGTCTCAATTATGCAGATTCTGATATCGTTCTAATAAAAAATTATCAAAATATTTAGTGCGATTGCAAATGTTTTTAGCATTTTTTTAAATGACTGAATTTATTTTTGTACAAAAATTAAATATTCAATGCGTTATTTATCGTATCCATTTAATATTTTTATTATACTTCCTAACAGTTTTTATTTAATATAAATTCGTTTGAAAATGGTGTGGTACAAACACCAGCTATTTTGTTTTGAATTCTTAATTTCTTATCAGATATGATATATTACTTCCTATGAAGAAGAGATGTTCATAGTATATAAGATCAAAACAGAAATATGAAGCTGGTGATTCTGAATTATGGATTTAAACTTATATTACAATCAATATTGTAAACAAGATCTTAATTTACAATAATACAATAATATCGATAACAAAATAGACATAATTACCAAACATACAGATTACCTTAAATGTTGTGCATAGTAGTTAAACATTCCTAAATTTGAATAGTGTCATACTAAAATATGTGTAACAAAATAAATTTAAGATATTTGTATACAGGGTGATTCAGTTTTAATGTTGAATATTTTGACACATTATTCTCTTCGTTGTTCTGATTCAAAACTACACTACACATATGCCTCTTACTCGCTTTCTAATAAAGATACAGAGTGCCAAACTTTTACAAAACGAATCATTAAAATAAAAATGCTGACAATATATTGAAACTTCTAAAAATTTATAAAACACAAATATCTTCAAACTTTTTATTTTGTAAATAACAGAAAAAATAATCAAAGAAGTTGCTCAAAATGTAATCCACCGACCTCGACACATTTTTTAATTAGGCAGCAAAATTAATGACTTTATGGCATCTAACAACGTCCCCCGATTGTGCTTAAGCTCGTTGGACGTTTTTTCAATTCTTAAAACTAGTTATACTCGTTTTGCAACAGGTCTGCTGTAAATTTTTTCTCTGATTCTCTAAAGAAAATAGTCCAACGGATTGAGATCAGGAGATCAGGTGTAACCACTCTCTAACCATATTCGCAAGTGTGGTCCTTTTGAATCCAGTATCTTAGTAACAAGGCAGGCGGTATATCTTCAAATAAGTCATCCAAGTAATTTTCTAACAATTTCAGAAAAAAAGCTGCATTTAAACGCAGAGGCACAAAAGGTGGTCCGACAACATTATTGCTAATTACTCCCATCCAGACATTGGAGCTAAATTAATTTTGAAATCAAAGAGGTCTAATTGTGTGAGGGTTCTCGTTTGCCCACACATGTAAAAAACTATGGAAGTTAGCTAATTCGCTCCACAGAATTTTGTGTAGGAAGTGCGGATCAACTGCAATGGAATTCAGGATCCAGTTGCAGAAATTTAAACGCTTTTCTGCATACCCGGGTTGTAAACCTTCTACAGGTTGAAAATGAATATCTGCATATTCGCTGTTTGAATAAACTTGTGGCATGTTTTTATTACACTAATAACTAGTTTCTGGGCGTAACTAATGTGAGAACAATTATTAACTGTCAGAAATTGTAATCAAACTGTTATTGTTTTTCCATGGTTCCAAGATTAATAGTTTGACAACATGTATCTTTGTTAGTAAGCTAGTAAGACACACACATTTAAACTGAGTCACTCTGTATAGACTCACTTATTATTTTCCCCTGATTGGAGCATTTTAACATCGCACATTAGTTACGTTTTATAAATAATAGTGTATAACGGTTGTATTGGTAGATATGTAATAGACATGAGAAAAGTATAAGAATAGAAATATAAATTAAGTAAATCAAACTAGGGTTTATTAGAAATATTAAATAATGGAACGCGAAATATTGCAAGAATAGAAGCATATCTTTAATAGTCAAAAATACAACATTTAAATTAAACCCTCGACTGCCATACGTAATGGACATATACAAATAAAATATTTTTTAGAAGTTACTATTATAGCTTTGTTAGTTTTCCATATTTTTTAAAGATTCAGTCGATTTTTTAGATTCATATTTTCTCTATATATGTAACAAAACATCTCTGCCTGAAATTATGTTAATTATTTCATATTATTACATATTTATATTATGTACATATTTTTCAAATATTTGGTTCAAATTTAAGCCGTGGCTATAATTTAAAAATATTTATTTGACTCTTAGGAAGTCGTTCAAAGATTGTGTTTAGGGCTAGAAATGACCGCTTTGACAGCCCAGTTCATTTAAATTTTTCAAAGATAGTGTAGTTGAAACATGTCTTAACTTAAATTTCCAGTTCTAATTCGTAATAAATTGCATTTTAAATAATAATATATAACTATATATTATAGAAGGCAAGACATAAAATAAAGGTTTTATTGGTCAGTACAGACCCGCAAACAATCCGCCGTGCGCCGAGTTTAACTTAAGCAGAAGAGAAATAAAAAGGGACAACCTAAAAACAGAATCATCTAAGCTTACTTATTCAACTTTATGCTTACCTCAGCAAGTTGCCACAGTTTCAGGAAAGCCGTAAATCCCCCTCTACAGTCCAAGACACTGCCTTCTTCTTTTCTTGCTATCGCCAGAACTATTTTTACTAACATTTCACCCTCCAATGTACATTGGTACACTACAGGCCGCGTAACATGCATCCTTTCATGTTGTTTGTTGTTTGCTCATCCGTGCCTCATATCTCTACTTCTTACATAAATATGCTTTTTACATATGCGTTTTATATGTTTGTTCTACTCGATAACATCTATTCAACCTGCCATTGAAAACTTCCCATATACTTGGTATTGCAGCAGTTTTCTTACATACATATATCAAATGCCTCTCATCATATTTACAGCTGAATGTGAAATAAATCTAATTTCAATTTGTTTATTTGAGAAATGGAAAAAAGAAAGTATTGGGACCATAAAACCGGAAGAGAAAAATTAAATTACATAACGTGCGCGAAAAGTACGATATTTCCCATGAGTGTGACGTGTTTCTGAGCGAGACGAATAGTGCAGGAATGACACGAAATGCACTTTCCAGTAAGTTATATACATTTTCCTATGATCCTAAAAATGATAGGGGGTTGTCGTTTTAATTCCATGGAAACATTTGTGTGACAATATATTTCAGAAGTTAAAGAAATTGTCTATATTACTATAAATCTGTTTTTAATTTAAAGTAAGTATTGTAGTCGTAATAATTTATAATTATTTGAAAATGCATTGCAATAAACCGTTTTCATTTGTAAACCATCAAAAACAGCTCCAATATTTAATGGAACCACTGACACTTGACATCTATGACGATAGAAATAACAATAGGTTAGGTTAGGTTAGGTTAGCACTCAAAATTAAAGAGTATGAATAAAACAACAAATATCAATGATTAAAATAAACTTTAAACAATGTAATTGCCTTTTTTTAGAATTGCGATAAAAGTTTTAAAAATATAATTTGTATAATGAATAAATGTAAAGCCTTTGATACTGTGGCTGTACCGGAGGATGTTGAAAATTCCTTGGATAGACAAGGTAACATACATCGAAGTACTCAGGAGAATGGACAAAGATACAGAACTGCTTGCGATGGTGGATCGCAGAAATGCTGGGTACTTTAGACACATTTTCCGAAATAACATTCACCATTTTCTGTATTTAATCATGGAAGGAAACTTATAGGAGAAATGTGTAAGATGGAAGGAAGTAGTTTGGTTACGGAACTTTCGACAATGCTTTTCGAGATATTTTTTACCTACGTTATAGCGCGCTAAAATGAAAGTTGCATCAGGGCACCAGCTACCGAAGAGGCGGCCCTGCCCCTGCTTTTCTTCGTAACCGTTTAACGGTAATAATTGTAATAATAGTTTTAATAGTGCCTACGGCTGCTCGGAAAAGTTATGGTGTTGTTTGTCCGAACCACTGCCTCAGACATATTAAACTATTATATGCGCCTTCTCCCCAGCCCTCGATTGCTGTGTATCTTTCCCGATGAGGTGTAATAACTCATATTTATCGCGGTGTCTCTTAGTATTCCAGTTTACGTCATTTTTGATTACTTTAGTTGCTTTGTTCATTCGCTGGAAAATCTCTTCATTTGTCACTCTATCTGCCCAGCTGATTATAAACAAAGGCCTATACATTCACATGTCAAATGGCCTGTCCCTACTCGCAGGAAAGTATTGATCTCTTGCCGCCATTTTTAATAGCACATTTTTTTGTAATATTCTTTCAAATTCACTATGAGCTGATCTTATATGCCCCTTCCATACAAACACTTCCTCAACAACATTACAACTTTAACATTGTGCGCACTTTGCCTCTGAGTCAATTAAGACAACATAGTTTAATGTCATTACTTGTTCAATCGTATTCCGATCTTTGAGGTGCTTCCTGCTGTATTATTACCCAATAATTTAGCATACGATTTATACGATGACACTTATTGATCTAAGGATTGCCCACTTTCATATTTTAATATTTCCAAAAATTCAAAACAACAAAATATAAACGAACACAAGACTAAAAACAAACTAATCAATTCACGAAAACCAAACAAGAAGAAAATCAAAATTAAAAACGAAACAGTACAAAAAGACAAAATACTTACAAATACGTTCCGATCAAATTAAAAATTAAAAACCTACTGCTGAACAATTAAATGAAAATGTAATAGTAGTAAAAAATCAGCGCAACAAATAACTTATACACGGACACAGAAAATATTAAATACAACCCTCAATACCCGTAACCCGAGGAGGAATCATAACTACAAACCTCGCGGAATTTTATTTAATTATGATTATGTTGTGTATGTATGGACAAAGAAAAAATAAGTGGCTCTAAAAATATGCCCATCTGGGTTACTGTTAATTTTATTCAAATTCTTTGACATAAAGAAGGAAGAACTAGCAACAATTTGAAAAATCAGGGATATTATTTCAGCATTTTAGAAATAAAGCTGCATTAGCGGATAATTTATTATTGTTGCCTCCATACCTTCATCTTGTTCTTGCTCTGCTTATTTGCATTCTTTACTAATTCTTTTCTCGCTGCATTTGTTCACCCGCTCCTTCTTGAAGTAGATTACGAAAGTGACACCCATGATTCCATACTGATTTTGTTCATCGGTTCTTCGTTGCGGTATTTCAGGTACTTACATTGATTCCTTATTAATTCCTGCAATACCGGATCTCAACACATGTTATGATGTGTCATGATTAAGTCTATTTCTTTAGCTTCCTACCTCCTTCCATCACTCTTCTTCGCTCCACCTTCTATATGATTGATTCATAAACAACCTTCAGCATCTGTCGCATTGATTTTACTTCCGCTAGATTTGTCTTCTCCAAGGGATAATTCCTGCTCTCCCCGGCTTTTCACTTTCTACTGTTCTTTTTTTTTGTATTAAATTGAAACGATATTATGATCTTATTTTATATAATCTTATTATATAATAATTATATATAGTAACTACTACATGTAATGATAATGTTGCTTAATAAATTTATCTTTCTATCTATCTTATCTATATATCTATTACAAATTAATTATTAAACGAAAATCTGCTCCGTTTGCCCGTCAATCCATAGAATGCGTTACTTGCTTGCAGTTACATGATCCACCTTCTGCCCACTTTGCCTATCCCTCACCCCTCACCCCCGTCGGTATTTATCGTTTTATTGTTTCATGCTTTTAATACAACTCCATTATCGTTTACAATGCTTCGATGTTCGCACCCTTATTCGTACTATCCAATCTGAACATGCATTCCTATTTTGCACCAGTGGCTGTCTTCTGATTTTTTAAGGCTTATATTAGTTGTATAAAAGCGAGTTAACTATAGCCCTTGATTATATTGTGAATTGTACATACATTGTTGATAACTTTCCATAGTCTGTTTATATATGGCAATGTCGCATTATTATCAAAGTTTGTCAAAAGTGATTTTTAAATCAGGGATCGGAAATTAACTCTGTTTTCTGCTTTATACAACCGAGCATAAATGAACTTTTTCTTCTGGTTAAGGAATTATGAGTTTGATTTCTAAGAGTAACTGGTTTATGTTTAATTAGTTTATTTAATTTCGAGTTCGAATTCCGGTAGCCGAGCCGGTCAGTACGATTTGTCGTTGAGATTAACTACACTTTAGAAAATTCGGGGACGATTTTCTCAAAATTTCTCCTATTCAACAACATATAGATCTAATATGACATCCATAAGAAATAAGAATGTTCATGACGATTATTAACAGGAATACTTAAATTTATAATATTATAATCGTAAAAGTAAAATGTAAAACATAGCAATGAAAACGTTATTTTTTCGATTTTAAATTATTAAAAAATGTTTAATTATTTTTCAATACTGTTTAATTATTTCTCTTTCGCATTTTTGGATTATTGAGTTTAAAAGTAACGTCATTAAAACATACTTTCTATTTGTTACAGCTTACAAGAGTTCTATGATGAGGGTGAACTCAACCCTCACCATAGGACTCTTGGTGTTATAACAAAATTAATATTTACATATTAGAATTTATTCGCTAATAAAATATATTTCATAAATTATTCTGAAAATACTCTGGTAGTCCTATTACAGCTTAACCACAATCTGAATAATTTAAACCCATTGTACTAATTATCGAACCCAACATGTACTAATTCATGAAATTGCATAACCAAGAAACACTGCATTATTAAATTGAACACCCTACAAGTTATTAAGCTCTAATAACTGGTTGTGCTGAAAATAACGCATGTAGTGTGATCGCATGGGACCGTAGTATGTGTAACATTTGAATGCGTTAAATAATTATCGAGGGCATGTGTCAGTGCTGGTGAACACGATGTCCTGTTGTACTCCTCAGATGACGTGGAACACAAATAAATCATTATGTGCTCCGTAATTGTTATTGTAATGCAAACTGACAGTTGCATGGAGTTTATATGAAAGTGAATTAGCGGCGATGCCATGGCATTGAAAAAATAATGATGCTGTAATTCAAATGGTTTACAATTTAATGAGAAAATAAATATGTTACAATTTTATACGAAATATGTAAATACAATAGTAACAGCCACACATCATAGTAACAGCCATAGTAATAGACACTTGCCATTTGTAAAATTGTTAATCATTTGACCTAATTTATCCCACCTAAAATAAATAAATACATTTATTACAATTTTCAATATTTTATTACTAAACATGCATCGCGATATTATAGGGCCATTTACAATATGCGTGATTGTAGGCTGCAAAATATTACTTAAGCCCTGGTTTCCTCGGAAAGCTTCATTTACACATCACAAAAATTGTTTTAAGTATATGTAAGTGAATAACTCACAAGTTTTCATCGTAATTCATTGCCTTTTGTATTACGCTCAGGTATTATGATTTATGGGAAATCATATTCATTTTTATACACGTAATACCATTTTTGACGTATGATGACCTCAAATGCGGCCGCTTCCTAGGGAAGCGCTTAAAGCCTTGGTTTCCTATAAAGCGGTGTCGATAAAAGCGGCCGTATTTCACGTCATTTTGACGTCACATATTTCTTTTACGTATATTTAAATAAATCTGGTAATCCAGATAGCGGTATACTTCAAAGTATTCGTAATATATCATGAAATACTCTGGAATCTGGTCAGTTATACAATTACATGTACTTAAAACGTATCTTGTAATGTGTAAATGACGTCAAAAACGGTCGTTTTTATCGAAACCGCTTGCTAGAAAACCAGGACAACGGAGGACAAACATGAAGTGTTAAATATAGCTTTGCATTTCTCATAATTATTTTCATAACATTGAATGTAATACGCTATGAATAAACAAAATGTTCGTTTTGTTTTTCATAATTTTTCAAAACTTATTTGGCTATTAAAAAATTCTCACATAGTTATAATTATAATATGATAGTCAACCAAACAGAAAATGGATTAATATTGGTGCTGGTGCTTTTAATGGGCGAGTACTACCATGAAATATGAATTATTTTTAGAAAATCTAGTGGAGGATTTATTGGACACATCCTTTGTTCGATTTAGAAATATAATATAGAATTAACGTGTTTAACTAGCTCAACAGTCATTTTAATGGGAGATTAATCGGAAGTCTAGGCCGGGTTTTTTGTCTGAAAGATTTAATTCCGTTGGATTGTTAAACGTATTTCAGAATTCAATTATGTATATGATATTTTATGTTTGTCCTCCAATTATAACTCAACCTGTCTATGTCGTATACGAAATGTAAAATCAGTCGTTTTGTAAAACGAATGGGAGATATTTAATACCATATTAGTTGTCGTGAAATTTTATAATTCGACTGAAATGTTAGTCGTTTTATAAAACGTCTAATAGTACTCAGAGTTAATGAATCGACTTTTATTTAATTGGGCTCCGAAATTTTTAAACCTCTAAATTTAAAGAATCTGAACGTATAGTAGGTTGTGCTATATTTTAAAACACATTTTACATTAATTTTGCTTAATTATGAAGGTCGACTAAATTTCTCCATTATTACAGTTATTGAACATATTTAGGAAAATATATATTATATTAAACTATTCATTATCATTACTTATTCGAGATTAAACTTAGTAGACATAGAAGAAAAAATCAATGTATAATATATAAGTATTCTGAATACCACTTAAAATTAATTATCTGATTATTTTAACCTTCCCATCCATTAAAACAATCACTCCAAATATAAATCAGTCGACTTGAGCAAAAGAAAGTTCGCGGTTTCCGCGTCGGCTATCCGATTTCGGCGCCGAATTCGGTCCGTTTCTCGCGCACAATTCGCAGACGGTCACGAGTTTTACTTTCGCGGCGAGCGACCGTGTCTAACCGCCGTTTCATAAAAAAATGTAGTGAAGCACCAACGAAAATGCCGCGTTTCACCCAATTTTAATTGATTTTCGGCGCGCGTTGCTATTCATCAGTCATGAAAATCACCCGCGAGGCCACTCGTGAAAAATAACAGCGGATATTACTACCGCGGACGTTAACATATCGCCGACTCTACGAATTAAAATGAAAGTCGGGGTAATTAATAATCCGGCGATTAAACCGGTCCGTGGATTGTAATTTCTGGCAATTTATGAATATTTCTAATTGAAAAGGAAATTAGTCACTCAATTTGGTTTACAAAATTGACGGTTTTTATTGGAGAGTAGGTCAGTGGCGGTATTTAACAAATTCTGATAGTCCATATGAAATAATTTGATTAGCTTAAATTAATACTGAAAGTGATTTTATATTATAGTATTCTCCTAATTCATTAGTAAAATTATGATTATAGCCGATGAAGATAAATAGATAAAGAAAACTATTCCTGAAAAACAACATTTACAAATTTCCAAAACGATAATAATATTAATTCTATACAGAACACCAGAAACTTATATAATCGTACATAATTTAAGCGATCTTCTTGATTTTTAGTAACTAATATGAACTTTATGATGTGAATATTAGTACACACTTTTACAGGCGGTAATGAGAAATTTCATTCATGCAATTTGCTTAATATCTCGTTCTCATAGTGAAACAGCAATAATAAATTCATAATTATGCAGGCGGAAAATTAATAACAAATTTCCTGTTGCGTAAGTAATCGTTTAATATCATTAAGGTGTGCTAATAAAGTGCCGCGATCGGATTTTGAGGAAATTTCTCCGGGATTGGAAATATTTAATTTCTGTAAATCGATCAAATAAATTAAATATTATATCATTACTGGAAATCAATTAGGTATTTATTAACCCATTCACCTATATTCAGTATATAAAAATGCATCCGTGTTTAAATCACAAAGCGTTTAATAATTAACCGCCGGTAATTATCTCCACAGGAATTGGTATTAATTAAATTGTATCTCCATAAAAACAGGATTTATATTTGACTGCATATCACTCTTGAAAACTTGTATGGTGGTATTTTTAAATATTATATAACCGCAAGCAAACAAATCCATCGTAATAAATTACCCCTGCACAATATGCCCAAGAGCTTTCCAAATGCAATCGCCTTAAAAATCCATCTAATTTTCATTTCGCCAAGCACCCCGGGACGCATTTACCTTATTATAATATCATTTTATTCATGCAATTCGTGATAACCGTCCACGGCGACGACGGGACCGCGATTATCATCGGGCACACGCTCTCCCCCAAATGGGCCGAACCAATTTTGTTTTATGGGCGGAACTGATTCATAATTTGCTTGAGTGCAGTTTTATAGTTTCCTATATTAAATAAAAGTAGGAAGGGATTGAATTAAACTAATAAATTTAATACGCTTGACCTTGAAAGAAACATTGTATATAAAGAATATTTTTTAATTTATGATGGGGTGTAACATAATCTGTTATACATGTTAATTGAAAATTACTCTCTTGCAATCAGTTTTCGGAAAGTTACACAATTGTGACTGAAACGTTTCAATAAATGTATTTATATTTATTTATAATTTACCATTGGATATTATTTAGAGTAGTTACATTTTTACGACTTAACGAAACCCATTTTGTTGCCGAACATATGATATCCTAAGGCACATGATAGAATTTAAGGATATTTGTTAAACAACTAATCGATTTAACTGTTCATGAACAAATACAAGTCTTAAGGTCGTTTTAGACAAGACAATTTCTTGACTCAAAAGTTAGTCAAGATGCGAGACAATCTAGATTGTCTCGTATCATACAGCAAATTATTTGAAATATTGAATTGGATGGTAGATCGAATAGAAAAATATAACGCGTACTATTTGTTAAGGACAAATTGTATGGGAAGAGGATATATGAATTCATTTCTTGAACAACTTTTGAGCTAATAAATTGTCTTGTCTAAAACGATCTTTAAGGTATCATATGTTCTACTACAAAATAGTAGTCCTTTGAGTTACGTTCAAGCAAAAATACCTACAATCAGAGCCGATTCTATTGAGGCATGTGGGCTGTAGAAATAGGGGTCGGCCGCAGAACACGGTCCCGTTAAACTTAAAACTTTTTTGAGTTATTGACTAATGAATTCCCCTAAAACGAATTTTTAAGATTTTTTATTGTAAAGAAATATTTTAAATATTATATTAAACTAGTTTCTAATAACAAAAAAATATTCGTAATACAGTTTTGGATAGCCTGATTAGTTTTACAAGAAGACTTCTTTCGTCCTCTGGATGTAGGTCTCTTCCTTAGTTTCCAACATCTCCTTATATTGGGCAATTTGGCATTAGTTATTGCCGGCGGTTTCCTGGATGTCGTCTCTCGAGCTGCTTTGTTTTTTTTTTGTTTAGCGCTAGCCAGACAGTGCTTCAAAAGTCTTACATAACACGACTTCCCTCACTAGTAACCACTATTGAAGCAAAACAGTGTTAGATTCTTACTGACTGAAAAAGACAACACTAAAATATAATTTTATATATGTTCCACTGTAGGTGGGTTACATTTGCGGCATCTTAGGATGTAGGATAGTCATTTAGCCAGCCCGGGGGGCTTCACTGTAGTTGGCCTATTCGCGAGTTGTCCAGTTCTCACTGGGCAGCCGAGGGAGCGGAGCTCAGGGGCTATGGTTCAGGGTAGATTAACAGAAGTTTAAAGTCTGACAATTTTAACTGACGAAATCTCCACGGCCATAGCGACCAGAGAGAGGCGAAGGGCGATGTGAGCATCCAGGCGACGAAAACCCTCATCGCGTGCAATATCAGGCTCTATGAGATCGTTAAGTGTGAAATATGAGGAGTGTGCCGATGAGAATGAGTTGTCTGAGGGACTGAAGAAGTTGCCGGATGGTCAAGAGTTGCCGGTGAGGCCGAGATGGATGGGGCATTTGCGGAGTTGTCGTGTGGGCGGTAACGAATGGGTTTTAGGCTTGGGGAAGCTAAAGCTTCCCTTGTCCCGAGGCCCGCGTGACACCGATCTATATGCTGATGATGTCTTTCTCCAGTTTCTTGTAAATCCTCTTGTGAATGATCTTCAAAAACAACTTAGGTGTATGAGCATTCTTTCGCATTCTTTCTTGGGAACTAGTACAAATGTTTATTTAGCTCAGGGATGAATGTTGAATACATCCAGAACGTTCTTTGCATGCTCGTCGCAGATAATCTCTACGGGAATTTGGTCCGGGCCAACGGTTTTACCCGGTTTCATAGTCTCTAGGGTTATATTATAGTTCTTCTCTTAGTATTTTTAGGTTAATATTGTCCACTTCTATGTTAGCACTAGGAGTCCTCACATCATCAAACAGTTCCAGAATGTATGTTTACAATCTCCTCAATTTGTTTTTGAGTGAGTTGCTGACATTTCTGTTTTCATTGCTTAGATCTTTTTGTGCATAAGGAAGCAATAATTGTTCTTTTCCAAGCGTCCTATTTCTGTGCATTGTTCGGCCAGGTATTCTTCTTTCCCTTTTTTATGTCCCTTTGTATTGTTTTGTGCATTCTCTTATATTTTTCCGGTTTGATTTGTTCTTCCTTCTCTCAACCATGAGTTCCAAAATGTATGTCGTTTTGCAATGCTTGTTCTTGTTTACCTTGCTTAATATGTGTTGTTTGGATATTCTGTTTAGCTCTGTTTGGATACCTCCTACTGTTTCTCTATGCTATCTTCCTTTAATGCCTAAGAAGTGAGGATACTTTTTTCATTTAGATGTTAATTTTTGCTATGGTTGAAGCTAATGTCAGCACCAAGATGTTTTTGCAGATTTGATTGCGTTTTTGCATCGGTTCGTCATGAAGATGTAGTGTACCTTACTAAAAAAAACAACCTTTATTTGGCATTTCCCTCACAACAAACTGCTCTTCAGCATCACCAACGACCACAAAAATACATAAAAATAAAAATACAAATAGAAATAAAAGTAACACTCCGCAAAAATTACAAAGGTAACATCATATATATATATATATATATATATATATATATATATATATATATATATATATATATATATATATATATATATATTCTTCCTCTGCCCTTACAACTTTCCTCTCCCACGTCAGCTTTCTGCAGTCTCCCACCTACTCTGCTTTCACACCCTCACATTCTTCGCTAAGGTGCCACCACGTGTCGCTTCCCTTACTACACAGCGCACACGAGACGTACCCCAGACCCATCAACACTTTCCTTCCTCTCTCGTCTGACCCACACCTCGCTCTTGCCATGCATACTTTGTCCTCCCTGCTCCACTTACCCACTTTCCCAAGCACTTGCCACTCTACGTAGCCAGGGTTGTAACAGCCCTCAGTAATTCTAATCTGCCTTTCTTGCCACTCAGTATCCCTCAATCTCTCTCTTACCTCAGTTCATAGGCTTCCCATTTCTCTCAGCTTCTCCTCTATCCACACCTGAGACATGCTCACTAATTTCATACATCCTTCCTTGGTTTCTTCTTCTTACTCTTAATACTTTTTTGGGCTTATCTGCTGGTGATTTCCATGTCTACAGTTTTCTCTCTCAAAGAATGCATTTGCTATCATAATTTTTATAAAATTCTCAAATATGTTTAATAATATATATACATATTTTACAGCAAATCTAAAAATGCCAAATTCGTCAACAAACGAAAGGAGAAATAACCTAGCGTTGGGCCTTCGCGATCGATCTCACATTTGGCATAATAATTTCAGTTGTTAATTAAAATAACATAATAACACATAATACACATAAACACACATAATAACATCGGAAGCGATTTTAAGCCGATTTCTGCCACCAATGAAGAATTAATTTGAAAACGCAATTTTTCATCGTTTTTCAGTAAGCTATAAACTATTTTCTGAAAGAAAAAAATTACTATTAGTCTACTTTGAAATTATAAATAAAAATATTTAAGTCATTATTATATATTTTTTGAGATATCAACGGAACACATGGTTTCGAAGTTTTTCTGAAACTAAATAATGTTGGCTGAAAAAAAAATCTGAAATTCTCAAATTACATTATTTTGTATAGATACAATGCAAACATAAGGTATTTTAAGTCAATTGAAAAATTTGAAGAACATTCATTATTTTCAGTATTTTTCGCTAAATTATAACTCTTATTTCATAAGAGATAATACCCAAACTAATGTGTCTGTAGGTAACCTCATTACTGTATTTTCAAATTATAATTTAAATAATTATATCATTGTTGTATCTTTAGAAATATCGAATTAAAATTAAGACCATGATTTTATGTTTTATGAAGTTTTCCAGTGATAATTTTCACTCTTTTTCAGTTTCAGTTTTTAAGTTATAAAGCTAGTTCCCTCCGAGAAAATAACTAAGTGTGATACAGTTTATATGTCCCGTTTAATATATTTTAAAACAATAATGAATAAATAGTAGGTTAGTAGTTTATTTTTGTTAGATATCGAATAATAATCGAGATTATTTTTTTTACGTATTTCAGACATTCAAAAACTGGCTGAAAAAGTCCCTGAAAATCTAAAAATGAATAATATTCATTTGGATAGATAGAATGAAATATCAGAAAGCATGGATTTATTAAAAAGGATATATACATTCGAGTCTTTGAAATCCAGTAGAGCAGGGTGGCCAACAAGTCGATCGCGAAACCAATTTTGGCCGATCGCTTACGATGTCTTAACTTATAAACGATGTCTTAACCGATTAGACTACATACATGATAAATAGAGAACTAATGATAACAAATCGATCGCGACTCAGTTTTGTAGTAGATATTATGTGCACACAAGTTGGCCACCCCTGCAGTAGAGTGTTTTCTTTATTTACAAATAAATAAGATGAGTTTTAAGGTTATTTTACTTATTTGTTAATTAATTTAATAATAATAAATATGCCTTAGAAAATATTTTTTATTTGTGTCCATCACATTTTGATTATTATTTAATTATATCTACAGAAAATATGTAATTTATTTGGTTTTCATATATAATTAAAATGACAACTCTAAAAATTGTGCTGTTGGTAATGTTCAAGTTTCATTAGTCGCTTGAGCACTACCAATATTATTATATATTTTTAACTTTCATATACAGGCCATATGGAGTTTTTTTCTTCTGAAAATTAATTAAATTAATACTAGAGTAGGGTGAAGAAAGTGATTTACACGTGGGCGGCCGCAAACCCAGGATGGGCTTTGCCTACAACCATTAACCGTAGCTGCGATATCCTCCAGCTAACTATCCTGAACAGCCTATCTTATTTTTATGTAATAATAATAAAATTATATCACAAAATAAATATAAATACAATATAAAACAATAATAAAATATTACTATTATCCTACTTATGCACAATCGTAAAAGATTTGACTGCACATTAAATTAACAATTAATTATATTAGAAGGTAATCTTAATAGTGGACATATGCTCCGGAAAATAGTGAATAGAATAAACGTTTAATTTTAATGTGAATAGGCTTTACATTTTCTGTTCTCAAATATAACTTGATTTATAGTACTTTGTAAATATTTTCTAATGCCATTAACGTTCCGAATAGCACTGCTCTATAAGGGGAGGTATTTTAATTATTGAAACAATTTCGATAAGCTTATTATGACATAGTTACGTTTGTATACGTAATATTATGTATGCCGTAAAAGACATTGCTATAAAACAGCCATATATATCGTGACCAATGATGATAATATAATTTGACATGAATAGATTATATTTTAAGAGAAATCTGGCACCGAAAATAATTTCAATTTTAAATATTTTTTATTGTAATGATACATTTGTTGACCAATTTTATATGCTCAAAAAAGCTGTTAATTATACTTAAATAATGTTTATATATATATATATATATATATATATATATATATATATATATATATATATATATATATATATATATATATAATTGTTACGAGCATTATATTGGAATTCTTTAATTATAAAAGTATAAAAATTAAAGATTTATGAAAATGTAATATAAAAATAGCAGTTTTACAAACCAATATATTCATATCCTATATATTTTCCTTAAACACACCAGGGCAGGCTATCATATTTATTTTTGACAATATTTTATTGTAAAAAATTGTTAAAACTTAAATATAAACCATAATCAATGATCACATATGTCACATTGTTATATTTATACCATAATACGATTGTTTGACATTTTATTGGCCTAGTTGAAACTTGTTCTGCACTCTATTACTCTAAAAACGTGTATCTGACTAGTATTTCGGCCCACGAATAACATTGTATTAGAAAGTGCCCGAAAATATCACAAAGTAGGTGCTTACTATAATAATTATAGAAATAACAATATTTCAAACATATATAGATTTAAAATATTGAATTCATATCAGAAACACACATTTGTGGCGCACTTATATATAAGAAATATTAAATCGAAGACTTCGCGCGCTTAACTTTAAACAATCAAGGAAGAAAGTGTAAGTAGTCTTCATAACAAAACAAGAAGTGAGACAACATAGAAAAAAGTAGTTCGATTATGTGTGCAGCATGGATAGTGAGTTCCCAAACCAAACGGTGACCGAAATTAAAAAGCGAGAGTGCTAGAAAACGACAATGGCTAATTAATAAGCACCGCGGAGTCGGTACGATGCGACGTCGACGAGGAACAAGAACAAGACAATGCGGGGCACCTTCCGGCATTTGCGAAACACGATCCCCACCTTGCAGCACAAGCCCGTGTGATAGAGTATAGAGGTGTGTGGCCCATTCACTCGCCGGAGTCTCCAATCAGTTGCTATTCTTCCGGCTCGGTGATATGACCGCAATTTAGCATGTTATTGTAGAGACATGAGTTTTGTGGTTCCTGTGAAAGAATCTCATAGAATGGAATACCAGTTGCCACCGCCAGTGACCACCCCGAACGTGGGGGCGCATCAGGTGCCCGTGGGCGTAATGCAGGGCACCCTCACCCACGTGCAGGCCCAGGATGACTCGAACAGGTGGACACAGTACCAGCAGCTCTGGAGGCAGCACGTTTATATGAATGGTACGGCCACCAAATTTTCCCGGGATTTTTCATTTCCGGCCGGGGGCGGATATAAGCGCGCTAACCAGCTTGTGTTTACCAGTGAAATTGTTGTTTTTTATAATACAAACCGTGCGTTTTATGTTGTATGAAAAGTGAGCGCGGGAATATGTACACACAGGTTTGTTTAGCGTGTTTTTATGCCTATATTAATAGTAAACGTCAGAAAAAAATTGAGAATCATTAATACCACGAACGGTAATCTCCGTAGTAATAAACATTACTATTTAATAATGTATACTTATTAGCGTCTTTGTACACACATCACAATTAATTAGTTTTGAAATTAAAATTGTTCACATTTTTTATTGCTTTCTGGCTATTTTACAGTTGCAAGCTTTAGAAAAAAATATTCATTAGTTTCAACTTCCCTAAACTCGTTTAGCTTTTAATTCAATGGATGATTTTTTTGGAAGTCATGGCCATTGTAATGTCCCTCAAGCTGTTTTTATTACATTTTTTCAAAAAAGTATCCAAATGATGATGCCCACATCTATTCAAACAGTTTGTTTACAAAATATCAAAATGTTGATACTCACATCCAAGGCTGTTTATTCGTCTAGGTCAACAAAGCCATAGCCTAGGGCCCGCTTATACAAAAGGCCCTGTCGCTGGTCTTAATTGTAATATTTTTCTAAAATTCAACTCCTAAAATTAAATAACCATTGCCTAGTGCTATTACTATTCGTAAGACTGACCCTGATCATATGTTTGCAAACACTTTGTTTATAATATATTGTTCCTTCGTTGGTCTATAGTTTAACGTAAATTAGTGTAAATCAACTGTAAAACAAAATAGCTTAAATTGGCTTTTCTAATATACCATACCATAAGTATACAAAAACTGGCTGAATTATAAAAATAAATTTAAAAAATGTTTGTATACATTTGTAGACGATTTTTTATTTGAAATGGGCTTCTTGCTTTAAACATCTTTTAGAAGTGATGACCTTGCTAATGTAGTAATAGCTTACCGTTAGATATGCAGGGTCATTTTCGCCCATGACAAATTTAGATAAATCGACATCAAAAATCTTCAAAATCTCCAGACGTATAAGTATCATTATACCTCAAGCTTTTTTGTGTGTGAAAAAACAAGGATCCAAATGGTGTTCCCCACATGTATTAAGGCAGTCAAGTGTTTACAAAATATGAAAATGTTGATACTCATATCCAAGGCCGTTTTTTCGCCTAGGTCTACAAAGCTATAGACTAGGGCCCGCGTATGGAAAGGACCCAGCTGTACGTGTTAATTGTAATATTTTTCTTAAATTTGACTGACTCCTTAAATGAAATATCCATTGCCTAGAGCTCTTATAATTCATAAGACGGCCCCTACTCACATATATACACTTTATTTAGAAAACATTGTTCCTTCATTGGTATAAAGTTTAACATAATTTAGTTTAAATATCTCAAATTTCAAACAAGTTGCATTTTCTAATATATTATCTTAAGTATACAAAAACCGGCTGAATTTGAATAAATAAATTAAAAAAATGTTTATACATTTGTGGAGATTTTTGTATTTGAAATCAATTTACATTCCCATTTTTTCGTACCCTAGAATTGTTGAATGTTATAAAGCTGACTGAAGAAACATTAGTCAAGAATTGGGCTACCAAGCTCGTTCGGATAGTTTGCTGTCAAAATCGCACCCCTGTATTTACGATTCTTGAAACATTCTTATCTTTTTAATTTAAACATAATTAGAAGTGAGCAAAATTAGCTACAAGTTGAATTTTCGAATATATTACCATAGAAACACTGTCTCTGTTATATGTGTGGAGATTTTTGTATTTGAAATCAATTTACATTCCCATTTTTTCGTACCCTAGAATTATTGAATGTTGAAAGGCTGACTGAAATAACATTAGTCAAGAATTGTTCTAAAGAGCCAAGCTCGTTCGAATAGTATGCTGTCAAAACCGCCCCCTGTATTTACTATTGCCATGCCCGTTTTTAACAAAGATCCGTAAATCTAGGTTCTTAGCAAGCTAGTATGGTTACCGAAGGGTTATTTCGGCATGGTCGAATATACCTATATATTGACATTCATACGAACTTGATAAGACATGCCTAGATTTACGTAGCGTTGATGAAAACGGCATGAATGTACTGGGGCATGATTTTGGTAGCATGATTACAGCTTCGAAACATGTGATGTGCACTCTAGGCATACACTCGGTACTTCTTGATTATTGTACTGTTAATTGAAGCTTTCCTCATTAATAACACCTGTAAACATAAATTCCGCGATTGAACTCAAATCATTAATTGACTGAAATATTTGGTGCGATTTTGAAATCACACATTCTGAACGAGTACACGTTCGAAGCGTGGGTTGTCATGAACCACACACCCGGGGTGCGATTCAATACGTTCAAAACGAGTGGTTTCAAGAATCGCACCCCATACATTTTACTCAAATCGAAATAGAGAACCGAATTTTTATTCCTCAAGATTCCTAGCAATCGTAAGATTAGAATTTGTTTGTACGGCAATTGAAAGAAATATAACGCAATGAGATTATTTTTGAAATTTTAAAAGGTTGTTGGGTAGTAAGGGATAATAATAATTAAAATGGTTGATACTCAAATTAATCCCCAAATCACTTGATGTTTAATCTTTATACTCGTTTTTAGCCATGTATTGTAATAAATACACTGATGAGGTCTAACAGGACCGAAATGTAGATCTGTAGATTGCTATGAGGTGAATTCACATTTCTAATAATTATATCTAGTTTATTTGTTTCTTTTTTATATATTTACTTTTCAGTTCATTAATTATCCAGTATTTATTTCCGTTTGACACTCTATATAAAAATTTAATTTAAAGCAGCTTAGCATTAGATTACAGGATGGACACAAGTTCAAAATCAGCCTGTATAATGATTTTTACAGCTATGTATTACTATTAAATTAATAAGACATTTCTAATTATTGTGTATATAAGAAAACGTAATAAAAAAGTAATCAAAATTGCGTTTATTAGAAATAATAATTACAAAACAAATCTCAATTCAGGTTTATATACATTATTTAGGTATGTGATATTTTCATATTATACATAGATATAATGTTCTAAACATATCTAAATGGAGATCTAAGAAAGTTGAGGATGAAAATTAAATAGGATAGAGCCTTTTTTTTTTCTAAATATTAAGACCTAATTGAGGATAGCAATTAAAAAGATTTTATCTAAGAATTGTAGCTACTAAGAGGTAAATCATAGCTACTAGTTGGAACTCCAGTTTAGAGTAATCCAGTTGATGGAGATAAAAACATGCGCTACCGTTAAAGATATTCAAATAAAAACCGAAATTTATAGAAAATGCTCACTGAAAAAAGTGTCACGCTTGTTCAGACATTGTTCGGTAAAAATTGCACCCCTACCATTATTAATCCGTGTAGCTCCCCTTACAGCATAGGGCACCGTTTGGTACTTCTTAGCAGCTTTTTGGTGTGGTTGCCGGCCTTATATTTTTCTTATTTGCTTATTTCGTCGACTATTTTTTCCAGTCAGTTTTGTCTTGTGCTTCTATTTTTAAGTCATGCCATGATTTATCTATATTTGTATGTTCTTTTTGTATTTGTTTTTTGCGATGTATTTATTATTTACCCCTACCATTAAGGATACTCAAATGAGTACTGAAAATTCCAGTAAAATGATAATTGTGTGTATGCAACGATATTCTATATTCTAGATATATGAGCCTGTGAGAATGAAAGTGGCGTATTTTGCATTTGGTATTTATGTAAATCGACGTGCGCAGTTACAGACATGAAATCAATTTATTTATAAATATGTAACTGCGTACGTCGATTTACGTATCAAACTCAAAATCTTCTCATTACCAAAGCAATTCAAATGTGACATACGCTACTTTCATTGTGGGGCTTATATAATGAGAGTATATTTAAATGATTGGTTATTGAGCTTTTATAACAAATAAAATCAAACTCATATTATTTTTAAATTCTCATCATTTAGATTGTATGTTAATAATACCATCTGAGTTTCTTATTCTGAAATTTTCAAATATCTCGAAAAATACGCACCCTACGGAAAAAATGTCACTAATTAAAATTGAATCATTCCTAATAGGATTACATTAGCTTTAAAATTAGTTCCCCACCCCTGGGGTAGATTAATAAGTGTATTGAAGTCGAAGGCCATAATTTTGAGCATTTACTGTAATTGGAAGTAGATTTTTGTTTTAAATATATATACTGTTGTCGATTGCAGCGCCATATATCATGAATCGAAAAAAAATTTCAGACAAATCCTTCGTACTTTTAGCCCTAGAATCCGAATCCGCAATAAAAAATAGGGGTTCCCATTTAAGATTTTAATGTTAACACCTTCCTACTCCCAGCCCCTGGTTTTGGGAACTAATTTTAAAGCTAATATAATTCCCACTCGGTATAATTAAACTTTGATTACTGATTTTCTTTTTCGTGCGTATTTTCCGAGATATTTGAAAATTTAAGGTTAAAAAACTCACCCGGTATAACAAAATTAACACATAACATATTTTGTTGGTGTATGTATACTATAGCTTAATCACGTCCTTGTAGTTATGTTTATATAAAAAATAATATTCAAAATTACACATGCACGCCGTTCGATTCTGCATAGAGGCTAGATTGTAAAAATGAACAATACATACTTTAATTTTTAAATTAAGTAATTTTAATGTTGCGTATCTATTAAATACAACTAATGAGAATACAAAGGTTATGATAGGAGTAAAACTTATTTATTTCTAAAATCAATGTAAATATAAATCGGTAGTGGATGATTCTGAACTTTTGACACGTCAGCTAAATGAGTGTTCAGGATGACAAATTAAGGCCAAAAATAATCAAGTATCAATTTTATTGAAAAAATGTTACTGTTTATGGTTTACATAAAGCATTTAACAGCCATTAACACAATTACATAAAAACAGGAACATAGTTCACTAAAGAAGAATTGTATGAACAATAAATAAGTTATCAATTGTTGACTAAGAAAGCAGAAGATTACAGAACTAAAAGCAGTTATATAAAAATTATATTTGTATTTTTATTTTTATGTATTTTTGTTCTGGTTGGGGATATTGAAGAGTTTTTTTGTGAGGAAAGTGCCAATAAAGGTCCGTTTTTTCTTCTTTTTTTTATGTAAAAATTATATTCGAAAAGTAAATAAAAACAAATAATAGAACCACAAAAAAATAAGGATATGCATTACTAAAAACAAAAGATACAATGCTGACGGGAAGGACATCAACTTTGATTAATGGTTCTTAAAGTCGGAAATAAAAAATATTCATTAATTGGCTATAGCCTTTGAGCGTAAGTAAAATTCGGTACATATGTAGAACATTAAGAAAATTCTTAGTGTTTGTACTTTTTTAATCTTTAGTTTTATATTTAATATTTATTTAATATTCCTGTGTATATCTATCATTCAGTTACTAGAATTCTGATGAAAACACTCCTATAAGAAATAATTAAAACAGTTAATAATGATAAAAATTATCTTTTGTAAAATTTATCGAAATTAAGACCCTCAAAAAGGAGTGTTCACAATAATGCCATTTTCTTCATCATGCCGTTACCGTAAGAAGAGAGCGAAGTACTTAATTCGTGCACAAGAGCAGGAAACAATTTTGTGCTGTGTCAAAAAATCGGCAGTACAAATACATATGGAAATAATCAAAGAAATTGATAAAGTATTGTATTTCCGCAAGAAATCGCCGTGTTTGCATAATTACGATACTTCATCCACACTTATATACTGTTAATTAAAATATTTACAATAATTGAATCAACGATACTACGAATGAAAAGGTGAACATTTATATTAGTCTTGTATGTTTCTGAGATAACTCGGAAACAAACAAACAAAAACATGTTGTATTCAAATTATTTAAGCATTCAAAAGTTGTTAACCTAAAAATATATGTTTGCATTTCGCCCATACCGCTCGCGACTGCAGTTTTCATTCCTTTCTCGATAGAAATGAATAGTTTATTCAAGTAAATTAATGTAAAGAAAGTGTGGATTTATATTACTGGTTTACATAAAGCATATAATGTCTTTCAAGATTAATGATTTCCTAATGCTTCAGTAGTTATATTTACTAAAATACTTAGTATAGGTAAAGTATTGTAATCATTGTGGACAAAAATATTGCTCCAATCCTCTTTATTAGGTCCCCTGATCTTTTTAAGACCATCTCTGGAAAATGTCCGTCCATCTTCTGTCGTCCCCCGTCTGTCTGTGATAAATTTTTCTTTCGCGTTTTCATAAAAACTACTGCATATTTTCAATTTAAAAAGTTTTACATTGTTTTATATTTTATTTATGTTAGAGATAATAGAAAATAACTACAGTATTGGTGGTTACTTATATTCTCTAGTAATTGTATTTTTCTTTTGTAACAAGGGCTCACACCCTACTCAGTGGCCGATTGGTTTTTCAGAGGTGTTCTGAGTTAAGGCGTTGATACAAGAATTTAAATACTTCAATCAATGGTTAAGGTTAATGCTGGGTGATAAAACACCTCTTTACCACGACTCGTATACTCGTATACGGATAGTCTACTGACCGTGCCTCTGTGCTTCCCCTTTACCAGCGGATAATCCTCACGGCTGATACGGATATACATTATTTTTATTCAAGGGCTCAGGGCAACAATTGCTACATGCAAGTTGAAATGAAGAAGTGGAATATATTTTGCTCTATTATGACTTGAAGAACGGAAAATATTTCATTGTAATTTTTTATTCTCAATTACCGTAAAAACTATATTTTTCGAAATTTGTGTATAGACCTTTTCTAAAATCTCTAAAATTGTATCTCAACTATAAATGATACCGACTAACTGGACCAAGATTCGCAACCGGACTTCACAAGTTTGTCAAGAGTAACGTTAATATAGTGAAATAGATAGGATAATAACTTATTTCATCATCTTAATATTACTTGACAAATTTGTGACGTTTGACATAAGGCATTAGTACCGCAGAATAGCTTGAATTCAATTCTTCGTACCCTACAAAGAAACCTATCGTTTAATCATGCACTATGTTAACATGTGGAGCAAACAATTGTCAATTATTAAATATATACAAATATCTATAGAGCGTTTTCCTAGTAAACGCCTAGTATATTTCTTACTAGCAGCGCTTAAAACAAATTATACATAATAGAAGAATAATATTCGGTACATAATTAGATACATAGAAAATTAAGAGAACCTGATTTTTAGTTTTTTTTAACTTTTGTAAGCGTGGTAGTACACCAGAGTTTGCTGAGTGTGGGGCATACCAACGCCGAAAGAACTTATAGAATAGCCCCCTGATTTTATTAATAATTAATATCTTAAAAACAAACCAATATAAAAGACGGTTGATTTGAAATCAATTGTTCGTACCCTTATAATAAACCTCTTATAATCATGCACTAAGTCAACATAGTTAGCAAAAAATTATAAAATATCTATAAAACCTTTTCCAAGTCAACACCTGGTATATTTCGTACTATGCAGCCCTTAAAACTGATTAGTATTGACTTATTATGTCCATTTTCCCCAACACTCCTTAACATTTAGAATCCCTTTAATCATTTCAAGCGTGACCTACCAAAACCTACTATATGGAATTCCTTTACGGTAGGCAACACCTTAAATAGAGTAGTCCCATAATAATTTTATTATACAAAGTATGGATAACGTATTAAAATAACATCCGCCTGTCGTCCATGTTTGAAAATGTTCATGTAGATATACTTAGTTTTCGATGGAAATCTGTCGCGGAAAACGTGTTCTCTACTGCCCTATTATGATTTTTAAAACAACAATTTTAATTATTATATGATGTATAGGGTATACGAGTTCGTGAGTGTCATTATTTCCGCACGTAATAAGAAATATTGTAAAATATAAAAATATCAGATTAGTGTAATCATATAATTGTACATATTAGAATGTACAATAAAGAAGACCTAAAACATGTAGAACCACAGCAGGTTGGAATAGTTATCCAAATACATCGACTGAATTTTTAATTCTTGAAAAAATATACCGTCGATTGAAGAAAACCAAGAATATTGATCCAAAAAAACTATCTAAAAATCACGTTTTTGGCTATATGATGCGATTCAAGCATTCACTAAAATTGTGAACTGGCTGGCTAGAGAAGCAAAGATAATATGAAAGATAGGAGCTTGTCTGAAAAGACCAGAGAACATTAAGCCTGCCTTAAGTGTATTTTCGATTAATTAAAAAGAAAACCCTGGATAAAAACGATTACAATACTTTATTACACTCCGTATAAGTACTGTAAAAATATAGGTCAATTTAAAATATTATTAACAATTGTATGCAACCAACGTTTTAAAAAAATATATTTCTATAATTGTTACTATTCCGTGAAACAATTTTCCAACCAACCTTTACGGAATGCAACCCACGTGGGTCGTTTAAATTACGACCATTTTAACATCGTTTGTTTATCATAGCTCTGCATCTGCAGCATGTTCCACATTTTATTCAGCTGCGCCCGTTGACATCCTAAATAGCACATTAAATTGCAAACCGAATAAAAATTTAAACCTTTCACGAAATCACCTGAAATTGAGATTTATTGCACAGCATGCCGGTGGTACATGCTCTCGGCGCCGCATGCTCGAGTAACGAGTCTCTTTTTGAGAAGTGAACTAGGAAATCCGAAACCGCGCGAAAAAGAAAGTCGCAGAACTGTAGAAATGGTAAATGCGGAAAAGACATACATACATACATGTGGTATTAGAATGATATTTATGAGTTTATTTACGATTATATCGTTATATTAATATATATATATATATGCTTAACGGTTTATGCATAGGCAGTAATCTTATGAGATACTGATTATTAGAAATATATTAGTATTGTCATATTCACCTAGTATTATAAAAATTAGCAAACATATTTATGGAAACTATTCTTTTAGTAATAATACACGTGCAAAATTATGTGTACATTCTTTTGTATATAATAATAATTTTTTATTTATTTAAACAAAAAACATAATCGATAAATGGAATTAATATTTTATTATTTTTTATCACTAGGATACTTATTTATTTCTTTAAACTTCACGGTAGGAATCGACATTTATGTTAAGCTCCCTATGAACGATGTGGCGAATGTAAACGAACGTAGGCGCATTAGTTAATACGCCTTCTCGTGTGACAAATGTACACAAATGTTCGTGAACGTTCGTAGTACAATTACTACACAAAGATGTGTGTCATATTTATCGCCTACGATAAGGAAAGACAATGTTCGCCGAAGCGTTCGCTCATATTCGCCACATTTTCTGTGAGGAGCCGTAGAAATACTCACACAGCAATGTGAGTTTCCCTAAATATATATTTGATTAATTTTATATGTCTGTCATAATAACATATAAATAACTAACAGTAATAATAAAAACAAATAAAATGCAATTGCAAATGAATCTTTGTATGGGTTTCAAGCACTATATTTTCTCGAAGTTGACTCTCGACTCTCGTTTATAACCCAAATAAATTAATCTAAAATTTGATTTGTCTGACGAGACCAAATTGTAACGTACCGGTATTGTACTAGCATTATATTAGCAATGTACATCTGGCTTTTACATTGATAATCTATTGCTAGTACAAAACTGGTATCATCAAGTTACAAATCTCGTATCTGCTTACTCCAGCATGTCACAGTGTAATAAAATAAAATAATATAGCACCGTGAACATATTGAGAATTTAGCTGTAGACCACCTAATTAAATAACACATTAGAGTAAGTAGAACGGTATCGAGATTGTACCTTGATGGTATCGTTATGGTATCGTATCATTTATGCATATATTTCGAAATACCATATAACGTTGAATTGTTTGTACGTAAAACATATCGCTACGCATAAATGCGAGCAGCTTGTAGTAAATTACTAGATAATTGGTAATATTTAGTAAGTAGCGTCATAAGGGCAAATTTGTACAAAAATGACCCGAGCAATTTGGCGATGGTTGCATGAGATTTCATGCTGAAATATAATTTATAATTCTTTTTAATATTGAGTATATACAACTTATATTAAATAGTATAACTGTTGTCATAAACAACCTAGGTCTGTTGACCTTGAAATTGGTTCCTCTTGTAATTAATTATAAGTACTATACTAAGAAGAGTTGGCATCGCCTGTTAAGAATTCTCGGTTTAGGCGGATTTTTATATAAACCGCTCAAAATTTGATACAGATATTTTAATATAAATCTATACAAATATAAATCGTTATGAATGTATATGTATGTAATATCTAAGAGCGATATCTGTCCATTTCCTTCCTTGATATATTAAGGTTAGCTGCGAAAATACATTTTTATAATACTTTATGTATATGGTATGGTTAGACCAGCATTTCGTTGAGTTGCGGGCTATATGTATGTAAACTGCATATTGTTGAATGTGAATACAATTTACTTTTTCAAATAGAAGTGTATTAATTTCACTCAAATTAATACACTTCTTCTTATAGTACAGATAGTGTAGAGGGTACACTCAAATTAATACACTTCTTTTTGAAAAAATAATTACTATGTATTGCTTTGAGCAACTTGATAATACTAACATGTTGGTTTATCAGCAATTGGTGCCAAAAAGCATACTTTTCTGACCCTATAATAATCCTCAGTATACCACTGTAGAAAATGATCGTTATATTTTAATAAATGCGTCTTAAACATACTGCGATTATTTATGTTAAGTAAGAGAAAATGAAGATTCACGCAGCGCATCTAAATTTTGTATTCTGACATTCTTACAAAAAGTATAAATATCAATACCAAAGTATACTGATATACTTTTTTGTATACTACTATCTTATGAATCAAATAAATTAAGAACAGAGCAGAATAAAAGAAATAAAGTAAATATTCCATATCCCAAAAGCACAAGCCGCGCCTGACTAAGAGTATTTTCAAAAACTACTACAAATCACAATATTACCAGATGGTTACTAATAATAATAGAATTCCAATATAAATTGCGCATTTAATGTGCAACTTTTATTTTCAATACCTGTGTATCTAATTCAAAGCGGACGGCCGCATTCATTCTCTTTATTTCCCATTGACATTTTTCAAATACAATGGCATAGTGAGTGACGTCGAGCATGTAAAGAGATTAGCGATTTAGCCCGACTGATTAGTTTGCAAACTAAACTATAGTTCGACCTTCGCCGCCTATATTCACTCTTTCCAGTGGTAGTTGACAATGAGAGGTGTGTTTATTAGATCCCATTATACCATTAGCATTATCCCGTCAATTTAATTAAGTGTTTAAATAACCCCGCAAATGGTAATCCGTTAAGCAGCAGCGCGTTTACATTAAAAATCTAGTTGCGTTTTAATTAATGAAACGGCATCCTGTGCACGTTTCAATGTATTCAAATATTCGCCGAATTGCATTTGCAAGCATTATAATATTTTGAGGAGAACAATTATTCAATTAGCGCTGATTATTTTACGTGCGAAGTTTTGGCGGACGCGCCAATTTACCGGAATTAAAATCAACCGGTCCGTCGGTCGCATGTGCAAATCGAAATGTGGCACGCGAAAAAAATATATCCGCGACATTGCTATGTGTGACCATGCAATTTATGTCGCAGCAGCGGTGACCTTCAGTATTCCATCAACTGAAAATCGGTTGGTAGATGAACATGTGTGTTTTATGGTTTGTTATGAATTGAAATTCTCGTTACCGGATAAAAATAAATATATCTAACGTTTAGCCAGAACACGATTTCTATGCGGCGATTTATTATTTTACACTTGAGTTTTTAAAATGTGTTTGTGTATTCATTAATATTAGTGGTGTTGTCTTATAAATAGGTATTTTGGCAACTATATAACTTTTAAGAAAATATTAAGTTTTCTTATTCACACTAATATATAGTCGAACTTTTCCGCATCTAGCAATTCAACAATTTAGTGATAAAATAATGAGGAATCTCAATTGATCTTCATTTAATCACTTTTTGGTACATTGGAGTTGCAAATATGCACACGTGCAGTAATTACAAGTGTATTAAAATGTATCTGAATTTGATGATTTTACCATCTGTAAGATAAATACCATTTTTATAGAAAACATATTATAATTCATGTCATTAAACACACTACGAATAGGTATCTATAACAATTTTAACATTGACATAGGTGAATAATAAATTTGTGTACATATATTGGCCACAGCACCATTTACTAAATATCTAGACAGATGATTTTTAATTTTGTTATGGATATTCTTCTACAACATACTATAAAGGAAATGCACGAATTTATATACACTCTGTATATTTCACATGACTCTTATATCTGTACCTCCGAAATATAAAACACTATGTCACATTTCTGTTTCAACTATCACGGAGAGCATTACAAATAAAACATTTAATTTTCTTACCTGTTTAATAAATGTTTTTTTTTAACAATTTGTATCGTTTTACTTTTTATTTAGTATTATTTATCCACAACAACAAAAATATTGTGAATAAATATGTTAAATAAAGGTGAATTTTATGTTGTTTTAAAACTGTAACTCCTCATACAATTAGTCTAGGAAATAGTTTTCTCTACCTTTTCGTAATTTTGACTGTTTGTTAACATGCAATAACTAATATATACATATATATATATATATATATATATATATATATATATATATATATATATATATATTTATATAATTTATCCGCCATTTTGAATTTTTTAAATCGGACATTGGATTTGTAATCAATAAGCTTAAACACCCCGTGTATGTTATTTCGAACTAAATTATTTGCAAAATATACGTTTTTGTCCGCCATTTTGCATTTATTAAATCAGACATCGGATTTGTAAGTTATTTCGAACCAACTTATTTATACTGTGGAACAAAGCAAAACACAAACACGAAGCAAGATATCTAAATGACAAAAATAGTAACAAATACGAAGAATACAGTTTAAAGAGGAAAATAGTAAAAGATGAGGTCAGAATAGCAAAGAGCAGGGAATGGGAAAAGTTCGGGGAGACAATGAAGTAAAACGCAAAGGAAAACCAAAAATTGTTCTATAAAACACTAAAACTAAAGAGAAAAGAAAAAGGACAAGAAGTCACTTATATACTAGACAATCAAGGAATATTACTAAAGGACAACGAAAAAATACTGGAAAGACGGAAAGAATATTTTGAAGACTTACTAACACAAAATGATCAGAAATTAACAGAAGACAAGAAACAGAGACAAGAATGACTCGGAAAATGACATAAAGAGTATCAAGGAAAAAGAACTCCTGGACATAACAAGGGAACTGAAACTAGGGAAAGCACCAGGACAAGATTAGATTACAGCAGAAATAACTAAGCACATGGGACCTGTAGGTAACGAAATCCTACTAAAATTGATAAACAAAATATGGAGGACGAATAAAATACTTAAAGATTGGCAAATATCGTTAATCGTACCGATCCACAAGAAAGGCGATAAGACAAAATGTTCAAACTATAAGGGTATAACACTCATAAGCATAGGTATGAAGATCTTAGAAAAACAATAAACAAGAGAATATTAGCAAAAACAGAGCAGACGCTAGAAGAATCGCAATGTGGATTTAGGAAAGAAAGATCCACACAGGACATCATTTTCACGATAAAACAAATTACGGAAAAAAGAATTGCAAATAATAAAAACACATACCTAGAATTTATCGACCTGGAAAAAGCATTCGACACGATACGAAGAATTAAAGTATGGAAAATCCTGGAAGAAATAGGTGTAGAAAGAAAGACAGTCGAATTAATACAAAACATATATAACAACAACATCCATGCAATAATACACAAGGGACAAACATCAACCACATTTAAGACAACCACTGGACAAGGAGGTGGGCTCAGTCCCACGTTCTTTAACATATACATGGATGAAATAATGAAGAGTATGAAACCAGAAATCAAAAAAACAAATATAGGTTAAAAAAACATGCAAGTGGTAAAATATCGGAAGGAGCATTCGCTGATGATGTCGTAGTGATGGCAGAAAATAAAGCTAATTTGCAGCACAACCTGAGTGTATGGAATAGGCACCTAGAGAAGTATAACATGAAAATAAATAAAGCAGCAGACAGCCTGGTGGTCGCAGGACATAAGAGATAAAATAAAGGAAAAGAAAAAAACATGGCAAGATATCTAAATGACAAAAATAGTAACAAATACGAAGAATACAGTTTAAAGAGAAAAGTAGTAAAAGATGAGGGCAGAATAGCAAAGAGCAGGGAATGGGATAAGTTCGGGGAGACAATGAAGTAAAACGCAAAGGAAAACCAAAAATTGTTCTATAAAACACTAAAACTAAAGAGAAAAGAAAAAGGACAAGAAGTCACTTATATACTAGACAATCAAGGAATATTACGAAGGACAACGAAAAAATACTGGAAAGACGGAAAGAATATTTTGAAGACTTACTAACACAAAATGATCAGAAATGAACAGAAGACAAGAAACAGAGACAAGAATGACTCGGAAAATGACATAAAGAGTATCAAGGAAAAAGAACTCCTGGACATAACAAGGGAACTGAAACTAGGGAAAGCACCAGGACAAGATCAGATTACAGCAGTAATGACTAAGCACATGGGACCTGTAGGTAACGAAATCCTACTAAAATTGATAAACAAAATATGGAGGACGAATAAAATACTTAAAGATTGGCAAATATCGTTAATCGTACCGATCCACAAGAAAGGCGATAAGACAAAATGTTCAAACTATAAGGGTATAACACTCATAAGCATAGGTATGAAGATCTTAGAAAAACAATTAACAAGAGAATATTAGCAAAAACAGAGCAGACGCTAGAAGAATCGCAATGTGGATTTAGGAAAGAAAGATCCACACAGGACATCATTTTCACGATAAAACAAATTACGGAAAAAAGAATTGCAAATAATAAAAACACATACCTAGAATTCATCGACCTGGAAAAAGCATTCGACACGATACGAAGAATTAAAGTATGGAAAATCCTGGAAGAAATAGGTGTTGAAAGAAAGACAGTCGAATTAATACAAAACATAACTAACAACAACATCCATGCAATAATACACAAGGGACAAACATCAACCACATTTAAGACAACCACTGGATAAGGGGGTGGGCTCAGTCCCACGTTCTTTAACATATACATGGATGAAATAATGAAGAGTATGAAACTAGAAATCAAAAAAACAAATATAGGTTAAAAAAGCATGCGAGTGGTAAAATATCGGAAGGAGCATTCGCTGATGATGTCGTAGTGATGGCAGAAAATAAAGCTAATTTGCAGCACAACCTGAGTGTATGGAATAAGCACCTAGAGAAGTATAACATGAAAATAAATAAAGCAGCAGACAGCCTGGTGGTCGCAGGACATAAGAAATAAAATAAAGGAAAAGAAAAAAGCATGGCAAGATATCTAAATGACAAAAATAGTAACAAATACGAAGAATACAGTTTAAAGAGAAAAATAGTAAAAGATGAGGTCAGAATAGCAAAGAGCAGCGAATGGGATAAGTTCGGGGAGACAATGAAGTAAAACGCAAAGGAAAACCAAAAATTGTTCTATAAAACACTAAAACTAAACAGAAAAGAAAAAGGACAAGAAGTCACTTATATATAAGGCAATCAAGGAATATTACTGAAGGGCAACGAAAAAATACTGGAAAGATGGAAAGAATATTTTGAAGACTTACTAACACAAAATGATCAGAAATGAACAGAAGACAAGAAACAGAGACCAGAATGACTCGGAAAAAGACATAAAGAGTATCAAGAAAAAAGAACTCCTAGACATAACAAGGGAACTGAAACTAGGGAAAGCACCAGGACAAGATCGGATTACAGCAGAAATGATTAAGCACATGGGACCTGTAGGTAACGAAATCCTACTAAAATTGATAAACAAAATATGGAGGACGAATAAAATACTTAAAGATTGGCAAATATCGTTAATCGTACCGATCCACAAGAAAGGCGATAAGACAAAATGTTCAAACTATAGGGGTATAACACTCATAAGCATAGGTATGAAGATCTTAGAAAAAACAATTAACAAGAGAATATTAGCAAAAACAGAGCAGACGCTAGAAGAATCGCAATGTGGATTTAGGAAAGGAAGATCCACACAGGACATCTTTCACGATAAAACAAATCACAGAAAAAAGATTTGTAAATAATAAAAACACATACCTAGGATTCATCGACCTGGAAAAAGCATTCGACACGATACCAAGAAATAAATTACGGAAAATCTTGGAAGAAAGAGGTGTAGAAAGAAAGATAGTCGAATTAATACAAATCATATATAGCAACACCCAATAATACACAAGGGACAAACATCAAGAACATTTAAGACAACCACTGGACTAAGACAAGGAGGCGGGCTTAGTCCTATGTTCTTTAACATATACATGGATGAAATAGTGGTAAAATATCGGAAGGAGCATTCATAGTGATGCAGAAGATAAAGCTAATTTGCAGCACAACCTGAGTGTATGGGATAAGCATCTACTATAAGTATAATATGAAAATGAATTGTAACAAAACAAAAATGATGATTATAGGAAACCAGAAAAAAAAAAATCTAAAAATAGAAGCAAGTAGAACAATTCAAATACCTTGTAGCACTGACAGAAGACGGGAAAATGTAAATTAGTAACAGAAATTAGTAACAGAATAAACAACACAGTTAAAACATACCACGCATTGAGCAATATACTGATTAACAAAAAAGAATCCGCAGAATTACAAAAATAAATATATACAAAAGCATATATAGACCTATACTGACATATGGGAGCGAGACGTGGAAACTAACGAAGAGAGATAAAAGTAGAATACAGGCAATGGAAATGAAATATCTCAGAGGAGTAAAACAAGTTACGAGAAGAGACAGAAAAGAACTGAAGATATCAGAGAAGAACTGGGAATTGAAGCTATCGAAAAGTATATAGAAAAGAAACAACTAAACTGGTGAGGACATTTAATTAGGATGGACAAAACGAATCAAACAAAACAGGTATGGGAAGCAAGAACTTTAAAATAAAAGAAGAAGAGGTAGACCAAGAAAAGAGTTAGGACAACAAAATAGAGGAAATAATAATCAAGAAAGGAAAGACAGACCGAAATTCTGAATTTTTTAAATCAGGCATTGAATTTGTAGTCATTGCCCCTAAAACCCCCCGTATAAGTTAGTTCGAACAAATTTATAAATTTACTATTTTGTCCGCCATTTTGGGACCACCATTTTAAATTTTTAAAATCGAGCATCGAATTCGTAATCAGCGACCTCGAAAACCTCCAAACAACAAGAATTGGACTTCTAAAAGAAGGTTTAGTAATATTGGCCACGTTTTCGGGATTTTTTAATCTTCTTCAATAAATCCAGAGCTTCAAGTATTGAAGGATATGGGATATGATAGGTGCCCATGAGTGAAATCATCAAATTCTGTTAAGCTGTTCTAATTTTTTTGTATGGCAGTATATTTGAATATGAAATAAAGTAGGGTTCATAGGGTTTAATTTATTAAAATTTAAAAAAAAATATGTATCTGTATATATAATTCGGGGTTAGTTAAAATAAGTATATAAAGGAAAATGAGAATTTCTTTTATGTTATTAATATGGTTAGCGATTAATGAAAACCAAAAATACAAAGTATTTATTCCTCAAATTTAATTCAACTGTAGCCATTACATGACATTCTTATCGACAAGCTTAATTTGAATTTTTTATTCTTTTGTATTTGTTATAATGCACATATCATATGATCAGTACGTTGCTCGAACTTTGTTAATAAACATTAATAAACAATTGAACTTGAAATTTCGTAGTTTTCCGAATAAAGAAATGAGAAATTTACAGGTTCTACAGGACTCCCTTATTTGTTTGTTATGGATAGGAATTCTCGAAAATTAAATTTCTTTAGGTAACTATTCAATTAGCATAGGCTATATAATTTATTAACGTGAACAGAAGTTCCGAATTTCCCGGGACAGTCCCGAATTTTCAGTCCCTGTCCCGATTTTTCACAATTCGCTTGATGGTCCCGAATTGTTAGCATTTGTCCCGAATTTTTCGAATTGTCCCGAAAAACAGTTATGTGGCAACATAAAAGCTTAAATGCATATATTTGTTTATGTAGTGTTGAGTTTGTTTTTCTTCCTGGCACAAATGCTGCAACTGAGCGAGTATTTACAATGGTAAATACTCGCTCAGTTGCACGAATAGTTTTTGGACTATTGTCACACCTTAAAATGAACACGTTGAAGGGTATGTTAATCAACAAAATAAATGTTGATAAAAATTGCAGGGGCTTTTATAAGAATATTAAACAAGAAATATATGCTCTAAGAAATATTCATACTTCAGAGAAATATAAGGCTACTTCATCAATATAATTTAGGAGGGTTACAAATTTATTATTATATTTAAAAATGAATGCTGCAATTTAATTTACTGATTATTTATTAAAAAATATATTAAAAATACACTATGAAAAAATAAAACAAAAATTATGTCCTTTACAGTACTGAGGAGCCGCATATACGTATTGCAAACATTCATAAATCTAAGGTGAATTCGAAATCACCTTAGATTTATGAATGTTTGCAATACGTATATGCGGCTCAGTACTGTAAAAGACGTATTGTAAGACCTGTTTGAATTTGACGATTAGAGACGTTTACTACACATAAATGTCCATGTACAGTTTAAAATTAAATTATGATCTTTAGAAATAAAACAGTAAATTATGTTTTTGAAGCTTTTCGTGGAAACAGAGAAACAGAAGCTGGTGAAAAGTGGAATGGAGAAAATGCAAATATTGAATTGACGATTATTGTATGAAACGATTGCAGCGAATCATTTGGTATTGAATTAATTTGGTATTTGCCTCTTTAAACATATTAAATATTTTTGCATATTAGCATCTCAAGTATGATTAATGTATAAACAATAAGCTAAATATATATATAAACATTTTCAATCACTTCTAAGTTTATATTTTATAATTACTAATTCGTGTCCTTAACGTATTAGTGCTACGGCCCCAACTTATTAGTATCCAGGACCACATTAAACATTAAGACGGATCTGACTCGTACGAAAATAGTAAATTAAACACCCATTGTTAATTACATTAAATTGGTGTACGTTTAACTTTTCTATAATAAAAGAATCATTTGATAACGCCTCAGCGAGTTTCATTTAAGAAAAATTAAAATGAAACGCGTAAATAAATAAATCGTGTACATCCTATAATAGCTCTTACTTAAACAATTTTTAAAAGGTTCATAAGTTTAAAACTATTCAGTTATCAGATAAATAAAAATTAATTTGCAAAATTGTTGTCAGAGTTAAGGTTAACAGGGACATATCTGCGCCTAATAACGTATTTATTTAGTGGATATGAGTTTATAATTGTGGACCAACTACTTTGTTAAAGTTACATTTGTTTTATTTGATATTAATTGCAATGCCAATTAAAATAACGTATTCTATTTACATGTCGAAATAAAATAATAATAATGAATCTACCTCAAATTTAAATATAAGCAATATATAAATGTTATTAACTTAAAATAATATTCATACATAATACATATATTTGATTTGAATTGTATATATTCAAGTGTTGCCCACGCACAAAATGAGAATCCAACTTTCCCCACTATCAAATCAATTATTCTAGCGTTTAACAGCGTTAAAACCTCATCAATACAATCGTGCGACCGTCGTCGGCCATTGTTTTAGGCTGCCAAAAAATTTAACGGCTCGCGCTCATTGTGCGCGGCGTATAAATCATTCCAAAATTTCACTTTCGTCAAAAGAAAGTTTCGCACACAGACAAAAAAAAGCGAGCGGCCAATTAACGGACCTCGCTCGGTCCGCCGAAAACTTTCATCCGCACGAATTTTTTACCTAGCCTACCGTGGCCTACAAAAAAGAGAGCCCGTGAATTGTGCGTGTAGTATTTAACCCAGAATTTAATTATCGCTGGAATTAATTTAATGCTGTGTAATGTGTTAAGTGTTTTTAGTACAGAATTAATGACATTAATGGTTATTGATTTTCAGCATTCATTTCGTGTCTTATTGATTAAAATGATAATAACAAACAGGGCCGAATCAAAGAATAGACAAATGAACAAATGTCCAGTGCTCGGTTTTTGATTTTGATTTTGAACAATCACACGTTCTACTTCTATAAAATGTGTCCCTAACTCAGTTTGTGTGGTCTTTATATATTTTGTAGGGGTCTGGAAGGAAAAAAATGTCTAGGACCTCAAAATGGGTTAAACCCGTCTTAATAACAAACATTGTTTTAGCTACGGGTTTCATATGTATAATAACGTTTGTTATCAAGGCCCATTTTGGGGTGGATTATTAAATACTTTAAAATAACATAATCAATGTTTATTAATCTATTCGCCTAATCGATACAAATTTAACACCTAAAACTTAAAGTTAATTACATCAGAAAATTGAGTAAACAAAAATCTGTAAATTATATACATACCATTATACCATTTTAAATAAAAGATATCAAGATTTTTCACGAAAAACATTTTTTGTTTTAAATGTTATGGATTCTTAACATACATTTGATATCTTATCGATTAAAACGTGTTGAACAGTACAAGAAAAAATAAAAATTCAGAATCTATGTGTATAAAATTCCGTTGCTATAATGTATGTAAAGCACGTCAAATCTGGACAGGCTTTAAATTGTTTCTTCTTTCATTTATGCCTATTTCAGATACAGATTGAGTATACGATAAGAATTGTTTTTATATCACAACAAAATGTCACTAATCTCTATATTAGCAAGAGCAGCAAGCCCTAAATGGAGATTATATAGTTTTTTAAACTAATATATTAAATTCCCTAAACCTTAATCACCGTCATGTTAGTTGTTGGTACCGTCACTGTGATAGTTTTATAATTTCCCGTTTCTTGTCTTTTCGTTTAATTATTTTTTTCAACGAATTGATTGAGCTTAAAGTAAAACCCGCAAGAAGTCCTGTAGTTTTTTATAGATTTTAAATTTTGCCTGTGTTACTCGTAATCGATATTTTGTATTTGAAGTCAATTGGGTTATCTATATTAGGGTATAGTGATCTATGTATTAAATCAATACGTTGTGTGATAAAGTAATTATTTATTTTACTTTCCGAATACATCACTGTTTTATTTAAAAAATCATATAGTTGTTTTCTTATAAATATATTTTCCTCAATCTGGGACCTCAATTTCTTAGCTTGTTTCGAGAAAAACAAACGAATTAGAACTTATTTGATTCATCTATTTCACCGTACCTTTATAAACGTATTCCTTAAATCCTACTTATAATCCGATTAAGCCCCCATAACTTAACGTTAATTAACTCGGCTAACTTGAGAATATCCATAATAAATACCATTTTAATTATTAAGTTATCCTGATTTTGCAACGACAACAAAAATAGTTTTCACGCAATTATGGTTTACATACTAACATAATAATCAATTGTTTAGGTTAAGTTATATTTTTCAGTTTTGGAGTATTCCGTTTCTGATATTTCTATCTAGTGCAATCAAACCTCAATAAAACTTAGCCTTCTATTAAGCATATATCAGTAGTCCTGGTAGTAATAGTAGTAATTGTAGTAGTAGTAGTAGTAGTAGTAGTAGTAGTAGTCGTAGTAGTTGTAGTTGTAGTTGTAGTAGTAGTAGTAGTTGTAGTAGTAGTAGTTGTAGTTGTAGGTCTCCAGTCCACCTTTTATAAGGCACATTATTTTTTTCGATTTAGTTATTCGAAGCGCTACTAAATAAGTCGCTCGCACTAGTGATCATCATTTTCATTTGAGTATTCTGCATTTTTTTCTGATCATGTTTCAAAAATGTCTAGTAGCTTATCAATAAAAATGTTTTGAATGCAAATAACGAGCATATTTGTAAGGTTTCATTTGACAGAATTTCCGAACATACTACACAAATAGGCTGTTGGGACAGTTTATTGCCAGGGGCTGTAATTAATAATAGGTGAATACAATCATTCATCAAGCCTCTATATTAGAATAATACAAAGTGGCTAAAATATATTTAAAAAATGTGATTTTTATTTGTTCTTTTGTTCGTGGGGGTGACCTACATAATATCTTCCCTGTATCTATCATTGCGTGTACTTTCACGGATTCGTCAAATGTGTTTTGACTCTAGATATTTGAGCTGAGTATGTATATGTACATCATATTTCTTATCTTCACTACATTATTATGTATTATGTTATCTCTGTAAATGTTCTATTAAGTGCTGGTTAGAACAAACGACGACAGCTCCGGCGAAAGTATTTTCCAGCGGGTATTTCTTGGGCGCTGCGTCGGCAAAAAAGCCCCCCCAGAAGTAATACGTTTCCAATCAATGGATAAACAACCGGCGGCAGATTTATTGTAAATGCGTGACGCCGCTACGTAGGAGTTTCGCAACGCGAAACCGGCACGTTCGTCGACGGACCGATTCCATGTTACCATAGTTCGAACTACGAACACTTTCTCCACGCGCCGCGCTCTTCCGGGATTAGGACATAATTCGATATCTCTCCTTCCTCCATCCGAGCGTCAATATTTACCGGAGAAAAACCAACAGCGCCCAGCGCTTGCGGGCTGTATTTTATTTTAACTTTTTTCTCTCTAAAAATCACATTTCGGTTTGCACGTTGCGCAACGGCATTTCCTAATTGCACTGTAGGAACGTGCACACACACACACTCGCATGCACACGTATCCGAGTGCGAAATACTTTCTACATTTTTTTGTGTACTCTAAACGACTTGTGTCTGAGATAGGCGACGCATTTATGCAATAACGCCTTATATGAGATGGGAGCGGTTTTCCCACACGAAAAGTCAAACATCAAATGATGAAGGAAATGCAATGATGTACTTGTATAGGTTTTAGCAGATCTTCATCATCAATAAAACCAAAAGTTTATTTCAAAAGTTACTTCCTATAACAGTTTTGAACAAGGAATCAAATGCATTCATTCAACGTTTTTTGCTTTATTCGTTGGCATAACTGTTTGCTAACGCTTCGTTCATAACGTTCTAAAATTACTTTACTTCGCTTACTCGAAATTCCGAAAAGAGTTGGGCGAAAAGCATCGAATACTGATATGAATCATTTAACAAAAGCTGCTTTCGTTTATCGTTCGGGAGCTGTTCTGGGCTGGTCTTAGTTGGAACAGCTCCAGAGCGATAAACGAAAGCGGCTAAACTGTTCACGTGACGTTGATATAAGAATAATCAGCGTCAGATTA